>OX336365.1:75019637-76219637 GCA_946902895.1 Fragum fragum | reverse complement strand
CTGTCTCTTGCTTCCTGGTGAAAATGGTCAGGTTTTTTTAATCCATGTTTTACACAGAAATGTTTAGTGAGAAACTTGGCTAAAGAAGTTAACTGCTGTGCTTACCGTTTCTTTATTTTCTACAGAGTTTGTTATTTTGCTTCAAATTCCGATTTTGGGATTGCTTGTGGTCTACAATTTATCAAACATTTAACATTTTGAAATTTTCTAATTTCATCAAATCTGAAAAAGCATGACAGATTTTCTGCAAACCCAGCTTTCCAATTCTGGTATCATGTATAAAGAGTTTATTTACAACATGTACTACACGCCCTTTTTGTATTGCCCAAAGGTTGGTTGATTTTAAATTTTGCGATTTCAAATGAAAATTTCACTTTTTGATAGACATGTATAATAAATATTTCCTTACATGTGCTGATCAATTGACGGTTCGCTGGCCACGCCCACTGAGCTCCGACAGGAAGTTCACCTTCGATATTAACTCATTCCCATACAATAAAATGTCAGACATGCCCAAACTGAATGAAGCTGAAGACGACAATTTCAAGATGATGGAATTTTATTTTTTTATTTCACTTTTTTTGTCTTTTTGGATAGAAAGCAGTGTGGATAATGAAGAAATTGCTTGATACAAGCCATTTCTTCATTTTCCACAATGTTTTCCAAAGCCCTTTTCTTGATGGGCGTTAAAAGGAAGGCATGAGTGGGGATTAGTTTAACGGTTTCATTTTCCCAAATTTTTGGCAAGGAACATGTAACAAAAAGTTCAACGATAGATTAAGGACCTAAGCGTCGTAACTACAGCTTGAATAAGCCGTAGTTCCGACGTTTCAGTCGTCAAATTAATAATAATTGCTTCAAAAAATGTCGGCAAATGTTGAAGTGCAAAGTTCACTTCAGGTCTAAATAATAATTTGATTGGTCGATTGATGGATTGATTTAAACTCGCGATCCGTTAATTTGTTTCAAGGCTGCTTTTAATTCCACTGATTATCATATGAATGCAGCCTCTGAAAGGGCTTTCAATGTTTACCTCTCGTGTTTTTTTTTTTTGTTTTTTTTTTTATGTTAGAATGGTCCAAATTGCAGACTACAATGAAAATTTGATGTTATTGAAATGAAACCACCATATATGGCATCAAAGCATTTTTTCCAAGTATAAAATGGGCGGAGCTCTCAGTAGTTTCGTCCTGTATCCTTGCACTATCCCCCGTAACAGCTAACCGTCTTCTGGAGACGTCGCTCATATGGGCATGTGCTACGGTAGCGACGATAAATAAACAGAAATACAAGCAAACAAACTAAGGTGTTTCAGCCGACTATCCTCTTCAGCGACCCTTGATCGTTAGCCCTTCTAAGGTTAACTACACTTTTGTTTGTTTTTGTAGGTCTATTTGATTGTTTAATCCGCCGAGAGGAAAAGTCATGTCTCACCAACAACAAGATTTGTGTTTTGTCTTATTTTTCTTCTTGTAATTATTTAACCCATTCCCACACAATCCCCCCTTTTACGCTCCTCAAGAACAAAGGTTTTGAAAACATTGTTGAAATATTAAGAAATTGCTTGTTTCTTCATTATCCACAATTTTTTCTATAAAAAGACAATATTTCCATCGACATGAAATTTTGCCGAGGGGGAATGGGTTAAATAAATTATGGTGAATTCTTGTTGGGTATGCGAACAATATAATTTATATTTTGAACAGGAGGAACTCACGCAAAAATAGAGTTTGTCGTACTTTTTCATTTCAGATGGACTTATAGCCTTTTCACAAGCATTATGAAATCAGTACAATGGTAAGAGCTTACAAACAAGATAATATTTTTACAAAAATATGAAAGCTTTCCTTGCGTTTTTCGTGAAAATGCAGTCTTTGAAAATATGACTTTTCCTACAAAATTGGCATAAAAGTATTATTGTTTTATTGTGAAATTTACTGAAATTAAGTATAGACAGTTTAATGAAAATAATGAAAACAGAAGAGTGTCTTATATAACACATTTACATAGTGAATTGCCGGAGAAAATTGGATTTTTCATACAGAGAAAACCTTTAGGATAAGACATATTAGAGGAAATGCATAAGCGACCATACCCTCCCAGGCAATTACCAGAGCGTCAACTCTTGTGTGGTGACCAAGTGCAATGAATAAGTAACAATCCCAAGCTAGAAAATCACCACCTGGCAGACTTTGCCCCTTCTGTTTGTTCATTTTCACACTGCTCTGGTGTGATAAGAATATTCTTATTCCCCAGAAAAGGGAAATGAACTACTGTTCGCAGGGCATCATCTAGCACCAACACATTGAAAGGCGTTTATGTCTCTGACTGTTTTTGACTAAGTCCCCTGAAAGTTTTTCACCACATAAATGACATCCATAGCTTGTTTTGGAGGAATATGATGTAATTTTGTGTGGATCTGCCATTTTACGTATTTGCTCTCACTTACCAATATTTCAGATAACCAAATAAAAATAATTGAAACCTGAAATTTTGTGTGCATTTCCCTCGCAACTGGTTTCCATAACGCAAGAAGATGCTTTTGTATAGGCCCTATATGTAACCGAGAGCATCGGACTTTTTCTTTACAGGAGCCCTAGAACATGCAGAAATTGAAAAACTGTATTCTCCGAGCTGATGAGGTTCTTAATTGCTATTTCTAACTTTTGTATTCTTTCTAATGTTGGAAAGACTAACCTAAGATGAAGCTGCCAAGATATATTATTGTCCACCACGTCTTTTTTTTAGTTTGTTTTAATGAGTTTAACGCCACTTTTAACAGTATTTCCATCATGTCGCGGTGGCTAGAGCACCTAACCATAGCTTTCTGGCATTTCTAACACCAGTACTACCACTACATCGTCTCCGAGCCTCAAGCTACTCTTCGGACTTCGGTTTACGAACATCCACCTATTGGTGGGAAACAAGAGTCAGAAAGGACATTTGCCGCGACCGAGACTCGAACCCTGGACCTCATGATTGAGAGTCCGACGCGCTACCACCTGCGATATGGCCGCAATCAAAACCTACTTCTCCACATTGATAATAAGGCCCATTTCCAGTAAAATGTTTATTCCCATCATTCGATCTGACAGAGCAATTCCAATCGTCTAGGCAAGAAGACATACGAACATTGTTTATTCGCAAGAAAGTTAGGCAGAAACACATTGGTTTGAATTTGTAGCAATTATTCTGTTCACACAACCGGAGATACTTTCTGTGTGACTTGTGCATCGAAATATGGAGATAGGCATCCTTCCCATCGACAGAAATCGCATAATCGCCGATTTTAAGAAATATTATGACTTTTGCCAAAGTACAGTCGATCTTGCTTATGCAACCACCTCTATCAAGCGACCACTTTCTTTAAACGACCACAAATTGAAATCCCCTTTGCAAAGTCAAAAGCTCTCACAAAGCAGTGGTCAGAATTGCTAAAAACATAACGGAACTAAATCAAATGTTATTGGAACTCATTAGAATTGTCTCAGTGCGACGATTCTAAACTGAGACGATTCTAATGAGTCCCAACCACATAGGAAAAGTAAGAAAAGTGTGCTGTAGAATCCTTCCGCTTCTTCTATAGCACCTTTTTCTAAAAGCTTTCCTACCTCTGACAAAATAAGTGCTAACCTGTTTGTAGGAGCCTTTGCTTGTCACATTTAATTGAAATTTGGAATGGTTAAAAATTCTAACAGAAGGCCATTTTCATTGTCGATAAACCATTTGCCCGGTGTTATTTTCTCCCAATTTTCCAGACTTGTTTAGACTGCCCCCTACGGGATCATTGGGTAAAAGCATAATTACCTTGCTGTCATTATTTTTCTGGTACTGTTTAGCCGATACGAAATGAGCTTACCTTGTTTCTTTGTCTGTAGGAGTTTTTGGATATTCTGAAATTACTAACACAAGATTAATTATAATACTGCAGAGTCTGATCTTGTTGGTTATCGTCTTATCTTCCTTTCTGAGCCCTTTTCTGAAACGCCTGTTTTCTCTTTTAGCCTTGTAGAAGAAAGAGATTTTGGTTTTTGAAACATAGAATCAGGAATAACCTCTGAAATTTGTTTATTGTCCTCTTCCTTTACTTCTAAGTGACCGTCAAATCGGATCCAAACACTGCTTTCATTCGTAAACTGTTCACTGTAGCAGCATATTCCTTCAGTTCACTTCAAAATATGTCAATAAGTGCTGCCTTTCTACTGATCAAATGTGAAAAAGTCCCTGTCATTGACATTTTATCTGTAATTCGAAATAAGAAATCTATTTCTTGTCATTTGAATGGCTTAATCCAAATTGCAAATTTGTTGTTGAAACAATCAAACAATGAACCAAGTACTTGTTGAAAATGATGGGAGAGAGCCATCCCCCTCCGTGCTGCCATCTGGCTATAAAACCCCAACCTTTCAATAGAACTGATTGACCTGCTAAACCAAGTAGGAGCATTTCCAAAAGCTGCTCTGTGGTCATATCGTTTATTTAAGAGAGATCCCACCGTATCGTCTAATTTCTGCACCTGGAACTAAAATTCGCAAGACTCATGTTCAGGAAAACCGTTTCAGTAACTTTCCTTGTAGCAAGAAAGTTTATCTGACATTTCACATCGAAAAGACTCAGAAATAATGCTCTTCAGGCCACCATCCAAATAATGCCAACACTACATTTTTAAGTTTAGGTTTGAGCATCTTCCCCAAACGTAGTCAATTAAAGATATTTCTAACCCCCTCACTAACTGACACTAATCGAGTGTCACAAACATTGTCATGATGTGCAAAGGCAAGGAATATGCATTGGTATTTTCATGAAACCGACGGTTTCTCTTCTCAGTTTCACCTATATAGGTATAGGCCTCTGCTATCAAGAGAAATAAATTTTAATGAACGTGGAAAAAACGATCTGTTAAAAAATACGTGTAACTGCAATGGTGAAAAAAATAACTGTCAGGCGCTCGTGTTTTGCGATTTCAGGGGAAGTAAATCCCTGTGTATATTTCGTACAGTAAATTCACAACGGAATGAAAAGACCTAGAGAAATGACACCACTCTTAAAACTAGCAGAAATCCTTGCCTCGGGAAGGTTTGCATGCGAATCATCGACTCAGTATGTTGAATAACTCTGTCCGACTAATTAAAATTTATCGTTGTATATCTAATTTGTTGATGGACGGTCTCGATTTACATTCTGAAATCTTACAAAATATATCATTTTCATCTAGTTAGCATGTACAACTCGCTTTACTTAGATGACCTCTTTCATCTGAGAGATCTAGAATATTAATAAATATCGTCATAATTAACGAATTGCTGTTCACGCATATAAACCTCCAACAACACAGTAAGGCTTAGAAATCAAACGGCGTTAGTTTGAATAATTTATAGTCAGAAAAAGGGAAATCTTTTGTTGACCTAAACGTCGTAAGTACAACAGTAATAACTTGCAGTTACGACTTTTAAGTCGACGAACCAACATGTCGGAGATCAGTATTGACTCCTGGTCAAAATCAACGTTTTGATTGGTCAATCGATGTTTGGTTGACAATGAGGGTCCATCAATTAGAATGCAAACTTTTTGGTTATATTGTTTTGTTTACAAAAGGTACCAGAATGGAAGATGTTAAAGTGACCATAAGCCAACCGTTACCACAAACTGTCGTTATTAACCAAGGAGGCTGTATTAAGTGTGGGGTAAGCAGGGTTGACCCATTCCCTAACCATCCCCCTTATTTACGCCACCCAAGAAAAAAAGCCTTAGAAAACAGTGTGGAAAATGAAGAAATTGCTTGTTACAAGCAATTTCTTCATTATCCACACTGTTTTCTATCCAAAAAAGACAAAGATTTTTTTATTATTATTATTATTTTTTATTGCAACATCTAAAATAATTGTCATCTGCAATTTCTTTGACTTTGGACCAGTCTGAAATTATGTCGTATGGTTCATTCCTCACTCGTTGTTTATGGAGGTCTTTGGGGTACTTCAATGGGGTTTGCTACTACAAAACTTGAAATGGTATCGTGATTCTACACGCGGATAAGAGCCAATCCGACACTCCGCTGAACATTTCTGCACTTCAAACCCGCTCAAAATCCGCTGGGCGGCCATTTCTTCCCGTGACATTAATGCGAAAAGAATCGAATATCGCACCAGTCAGCGAAGATCGATGTTCTGATAATAATATTTGGTTTAAACCTATTCATTTTACATCGATTATGGAACAAGTCCTTTATAGTTAAATTAATTACTCGCGATTACGCTCCCTGAGGAAAATACAGCAGTAGTCGGGTCGAATGCAGGCCAATGATACAGAACAGAACAGAACAGAACAGAAATTTTATTCAAGATAACGACTTGAACACGTATGGTTCATCGTCGATATACAAAACATTATACAAAGCATACATGGGTATAAACACACTTAACAGTATGAATTACAATGTATATGTGGAAATAATGAATAATGTAGGGGTCTTATTATGATTAAATTTGCATAGCGTCTGTTTTCTAAATTACAGCAAAGACCCATAGCCGCTCCAGGGTACCGAACCTGGTACCGTATGATCGTGAAGTCGAATCTCTACCTTCTGATCACCAAAGAACCATACAAAGACCGTCCGTCTCACAACTTGCTTAACCCATTACCAAACGAAAAAAAATTAGACTGGCCTTAATTGATAGAACTGCGCTAAAATTGGGGACAAAGTCCCAAAATAAGGTAGAAAATATTTTGAGAAAGGGAAAAATTAATTGTTACAGGTAATTTCTCCATTCTCGCACAGTTATCCATAAAGGTATTTCTTCAGGGCGTCAGAAAGCGTATTTGTGGGATAATGGGTTAAAGCATTCGCCTCGTGTAAATAATCGACGTCTTATCGTCATGTCAATCAAAGTTATCTGACAAAATTTTGAGGTCTTCTCAAAGCTCAACGAGTGCAAACTCCCATGGAGGCTTAACCACTAAATCCACTGAATACATACGCCATAAAAAGTGGTTCTTATGTATTTCAGGAATATTGCAATTGTAGAGATCTCTTTCAAAGGCATGCTATTTGCCCATTCTCACCCAATCCCGCTTTTAAACATCCACAGAAAAAGGCTTTGGAAACATTGTGGATAATGAAGAAATTCCACAAAGTTTTCTATCCTATAAGCGTAAGATTTTCTAAATTCACCCAACTTGAAATTGTCCTCTGGAACCAGTCTAATATTTTATCATGTTGTAATGGGTTTACTTCCGGGTTACTTTAACCTCGTTTGTTTATCATGATAACCTATGACAAAGATGATTACTTAACAAAACCATGCTTTGCTAGCTTACAGGACCTTCAGTAATTTGATTACTTTTCGTTGCAGGGTTTGGTTACCGAAAGCTACACCGCGTGTGGAATCTGTATGGCAATCTGCCTCTTCCCAATTGGCATTCTGTGCTGTTTGGCTATTGCAGAAAAATGGTGTGAAAAGTGTGGGCATATATACGGAAATTGAATTCTGTGTTATTTGACAAATATGTTGTTGTGATCTTATAAAAAAAAAACAGGTTTTATTGCTTGGAGTTATATATGCTTATCCGGATAACGCCATTGAATTAATGAAAATGGGTTATCAAAGTAACAACGTAACAACGAGAATTAAGTTCTATCTTATGATTTTTGTTTCGGTGAACGAAACAAAAATCATAAGATAGAACTTAATTGTGGATATAATATATTAATGAAATTTTTTTTTCTTTTATAGATATATAATGGACACATCATTTATTTTGAATTCATATATATCAAACCATATTAGACAGCTTAGATAGAGTGAATAGATTTCCGATAATATCCGAAAAAGCTGCATTACCTTAGGCGTAATGGACAATATTTTAGGCTCCACCCTGTCAGGACAAAAATAGCAGACAATATATTCTCCATAATTGTTTAAGAGCAAAAGTTGCATAGTCAAAATGATAGACATTCCGTATAAATGTGTTCTATAAAGTCAATGTTTTAAGCTTTATTTGTCTGTGACAGTTCATAGAGATAGAAATGCAGTTTTCGCGCTAGACCAATGATAATACACAACGGGATGAATGAATATTTCACCATTTTGGATTTTCAAACAAAAGAATAACTAGAAAATAACACTTCAATTTCCGCAACTCTAGTTTCTTTCACTGCTTGAATCGCTATCTACTTCCATCGATGCAGCATCGGCAAGATTTACACTCCAATCACGTACACCAATCTTGTCAATGTGTTCATACCTTGCAGCAGACAAATACCAGATAATTGCTGCAAGGTGTGAACACATGCCTACAGTGTGCGAACCAGCTTTGCACTGACAAAACCAAGCCTGTATCGTGGAATCGGCGTGTTTTATCCACATCATGTACTTTTTACTTGAAGTATGTCTACTTTGCATTTTTACGCAGAGTAAGCCGGGCCGGTTTACATGGACAAATCAAAGTACTGAAAGTACTGTAAGCTAGCAAAGCATAGCTTTTACTAATTAATATTCTTTTTCAAAAATTATTATGATTAGTGGAATTAGATAACATTTGTCTTGTATGGTAGAACACAGTGTGGAAATTGAAGAAATTGCTTGTTACAAGCAATTTCTTCATTGTCCACAATGTTTTCCAAAGCTAATTCTTGAGATGTTTCAAAAGTGCGATTAGATGGGATTTGGTTAAATGGCTTGCTTTTCTAAATTTGAATAAAGTTAATTCATATGGCCATAAAAAGCAGTTGCAGATATAGCAAGATATCTTAAATAAGAACTACTTTTTATGGCGTAAGCATTCAATTAATTCAGTGGTTAAGCCTCCATTGGCATTTTGCACTCGTTGAACTCTGAGATGAACTCACAATGTTGTCTGTTAACTTAAGCTATCAAAGCTGACGCTTTGCTAGCTAAAAATCACAATTACCCGCTAGATGCTCTTGAATGTAATTTACACCAATGCGTAATTGGTAAACACCAATAGTGATTTCTCTTAATCTTTCATTTGTTAGCCTGGGAAAATTATCCAGCGCCATGCGATTTACTGTTTTCCACACTTTCATTTTCCTAGCAAGCCCCTTCTCCTCAACTAGATCTTTAAGTTTATTTGTTTTTCTACTTTGTGCAATCATACCGTTAGCCATCTCCTCGTCCTCTTCCGCATGTGCAGGAGAGCTAATGGGCGTAAGTTATTTGTTTGAAAGTGCACAAGCGATTCTTACAAAGTCGCCAATAAAGGACAGTTGGCTATTTGGCATCACATTATCGAGATATTTAAATCTCTTAATTCTTGAATTAGCACACTCTACTGCCCATATTTTGCTCCATTCTATTTATCATTTATTTTGGGCGGAATATCGATGTTAGTGAACCAAGGTCTTTGAACGCCAACATTAGCCGATATTTATGTGAAGCATTTTTGTTAGTTTTGTGACCGAAACATCGTAGCTACATCTCATTCAAGCTATATTTACAATGTTTAAGTCACCAACAAACTTGTTACCTTATGTTATATGTTAGTGAACATATTTTTGCAAAATAGTTACCAGACAGCAAAATTTTAGACCGGTCAAAATTGAAAGGGGTTGCAGACGACAATTCAAAAGTTATGAAATTTTGGATTATTGGAGAGAAAAACATTGTGGATAATGAAGAAATTGCTTGTAAGAAGCAATTTCTTCATTTCTACAATGTTTTCCAAAAATGTTTTTCTTTGGGGCGTCTAAAAGCGCCATTGAAAGGTAATGAGTTAATACCGATGTGAAATATTCTGTTGGAGTCAGAAGGCGGGGTCAGCGGAGTCAGGGGGAGGAGCTAGCGATCCATCAATTCAGTCTCTTTTTTGTAAAAAGAAGATCGGTACTAGCCACAAAAACGAACTTAAACCAACCCTTTTCTGTCTTGTGAAAAACATAAGACCTGCCAAAATTCAAAGTTTTGTAGACGAAACTTTGAAGAAGATTTAATTTGAAAAATTACCATTCAGTAGGGTAGAAAATATTGTGGAAAAGAAGAAATTGCTTGTATCAAGCAATTTCTTCTTTTTCTACAATGTTTTCTCGATTATAAAATCACAGGGATGTAAAACAGAGTTTTAACAGTAAAGGGTTAAAGAGACATCCACCAGAAAAAAAATTATGTACACAAACGACTGCAGCCAGTCTAATCCTTTACTAGACGGCAAGTTTTATACTTATCCTATTTAAGAGAAATTTCAACAACGATTTCAAGTTTGTATAAATTGAAAATAAGAAATCGATCGTCGGCGCGCGAGCAAAATGTTGTAACTTCTGCTTTAATATAACTGTACTTACGATATTTTGCTCGCACATCAACTATATATGGCGGAAACACTGATTGATCATTTTTTTCCCTTATATTTAAATTCTAGTTTTAACGATCAATATTCAAGCGTGGGGTTTTGGTGTTTTCCGCAAACAAATGATTTTGCATGAAACTATTATGTATGCTTGCTCACAAAGTAGATCCAACTCAAAACTAGCTTAATAATGGCTTTGGTTTCCTTGATGGCATTCAATTATTTTGAATGAAGAGAGACGAAAAAGAAGCAAATCAGATGGCGGAGTTATATACGCATTTCATTTGTAGTTATACCAGTTATTAACTCATTCTCACACAATCACGCTTTTTTAATGTCTTAAAGAAAAAAGCTTTTGAAAACATTGAGGAAGTGATGAAATTGTTTGTTACAAGCAATTTCTTCGTTTCCCACAATGTTTTCTAACTCAAAATGCAACGACTAATAAAGTTTCACCAACTAAAAATTGTCGTCTGCAAGTTGTTTGAATTTTGACCAGTCTAAAATATTGTCGTCCGGTATTGAGTTAAAGAAGTATCCAAATATAGGCAAAATAATCGAAAGACAATCAAAACTGTCAATCTATTTACTAAAATTGTGCGTAACAAAATACATACAAAGTTTTGATAACAAAATAAGCCTTTATAACAAAGATCTATAGACTCTATTATGACAATTACTATGCTAAATTACCTTATCCTAATTGACCGATCGCTGGCCCCGCCCACTTACTCCATTTGCAACGCCCATCGACTCCGACAGGAAAGCCAACCTCGATTTTAAAACGGCGCTATTTTGCAAAAATTATGGTAAGTAGAATGTAACAAAAAGCTAAAATAGTTGATCGGCGACCTAAACATAGTAACTACAGCTTAAAAAAAGCTGTAGTTACGACGTTTAAGTCGCCAAACCAATACAAAAGGTCAACAAAAATGGCGGCTATTGCTGGAGTAACAAACTCATTTCTGGTCTGAATGAATGGTTTCATTGGTCGACAGATTATTTGATTGACAGCTGCGAAGTGTCAATTTCACGTATAAAACCCTAATTCAAAACAGGGAGCACATCCGTTTTAAAATAATCTCGGAGGTTTGTAGTTTGACTTTATATGATAGACAACTAGTATAATTGTGGCCCGTTGGCGGTTTGGCTAAAATGAACCTTTTGGATTTGTAAAAAGTAATAAACCTTGTCGAATCTGTGCTGTCTGATAAGAGTCAAAACTTATGTGATAAGTAAAGTCGATCTTGCTCGCGTGACCACCTCTATTAAGCGACCATTTCCATTCAGCGACCGCAATCATAACCCCCTTTTCAAAATCAAAACCTTACGCAAAGAAAGGGCTTATTTTCTTAAAACATATCATACCTAAATCCAATCTTGTTGGAACTCATTAGAATCGTCTCAGTGAGACAATTCTAATGAGACCAACAGCATAGGATTTAGCGAGAATTATGTAATCAATTATGTATGCTATCGAATTCATAATTCATTCTTTTCACAAAAGATGTGCTTTAAGCAATGGTGAAAAAAAAGTTAACTGTCAGGCGCTCGTGTTTTGCGATGTCAGGGGAAGTAAATCCCTATGTATATTTCGTACAGTAAGTTCACAACGGAATGAAATGACCCAGAGAAATGACACCACTCTTAAAACTAGCAGAAATCCTTGCCTCGGGAAGGTTCGCATGCGAATCATCGACTAAGTATGTTGAATAACTCTGCCCGACTAATTAAAATTCATCGTTGTATATCTATTGTTGATGGACGGTCTCGACTTACATACTGAAATCTTACAAAATATAACATTCTCATCGAGTTAGCATTTGCAACTCGCTTTACTTAGATGACCTCTTTCATGTGAGAGATCTAGAATATTTAAGAGATGAAGAGAATACAGTGTGATTAGGTTTTTCGGTTCATACCTCCATGAAAACAAAAAAATATTATCTTCATTTCTTATCATTTAATAGCATTGAGCGAAAAATGCAACAACTTAACAAATTTTGATACCTTTTTGTAGTGAACTATTTTGTGCGGAAGCATTCAAAATGGCTGCGTACTCAAAATTTTGTTCATGGAGGTATGAATTAAATTTTTCGACCAATCAGATCGCTCGTTTTTGATAGACGAAACTAACAATTAAATTATTTATAAATATCGTCATAATTGACGAATCGCTGTTCACGTATATAAACCTCCAACAACACAGTAAGGCTTTGAAATCAAACGGCGTTAGTTTGAATAATTTATAGTCAGAAAAAGGGAAATCTTTGGTTGACCTAAACGTCGTAATTACAACAGTAATAACTTGCAGTTAAGACTTTTAATTCGACGAACCAACATGTCGGAGATCAGTGTTCACTCCTGGTCAAAATCAACGTTTTGATTGGTCAATCGATATTTGGTTGACAGTGAGATTCCATCAATTAGAATGCACACTTTATTGTTATATTGTTTTGTTTACAAAAGGTACCAGAATGGAAGATGTTAAAGTGACCATAAGCCAACCGTCGCCACAAACTGTCGTTATTAACCAAGGAGGCTGTATTAAGTGTGGGGTAAGCCGAGTTGACCCATTCCCACACCATCCCCATTATTTACGCCACCCAAGAAAAAAAGCCCTAGAAAACAGTGTGGAAAATGATGAAATTGCTTGTAACAGCAATTTCTTCATAATCCACACCGTTTTCTATCCAAAAAAGACAAAGATTTTTTTATTATTATTTTTTTTTATTGCAACATCTAAAAAAATTGTCATCTGCAACTTCTTTGACTTTGGACCAGTCTGATATTATGTCGTATGGTTCATTCCTCACTCGTTGTTTATGGAGGTCTTTGGGGTACTTCAATGGGGTTTGCTACTACAAAAATTGAAATGGTATCGTGATTCTACACGCGGATAAGAGCCAATCCGACACTCCGCTGAACATTTCTGCACTTCAAACCCGCTCAAAATCCGCTGGGCGGCCATTTCTTCCCGTGACATTTATGCGAAAAGAATCGAATATCGCATCAGTCAGCGAAGACCGAAATTGTGATAATAATATTTGATTTAAACCTATTCATTTTACATCGATTATGGAACACGTCCTTTACAGTTGAATTAATTACTCGCGATTACGCTCCCTGAGGAAAATACACCAGTAGTCGGGCCGAATGTAGGCCAATGATACAGCAAAGACCCATAGCCGTTCCAGGGTACCGAACCTGGAACCGTATGATCGTGAAGCCGAATCTCTACCTTCTGATCACCAAAGAACCATTCCAAGACCGTCCGTCTTACAAATTGCTTAACCCATTACCAAACGACAAAATTTAAGACTGGCCCTAATTGATAGAACTGCGCTAAAATTGGGGGCAAAGTGCCCAAATAAGGTAGAAAATATTTTGAGAAAGGGAAAAATTAGTTGTTACATGTAATTTCTCCATTCTCGCACAGTTATCCATAATGGTATTTATTCAGGGCGTCAGAAAGCGTATTTGTGGGGTAATGGGTTAAAGCATTCGCCCCGTGTAAAATAATCGACGTCTAATCGTCATGTCAATCAAAGTTAACTGACAAAATTTTGAGCTCTTCTCAAAGCTCAACGAGTGCAAACTCCCATGGAGGCTTAACCACTAAATCCACTGAATACATACGCCATAAAAAGTAGTTCTTATGTATTTCAGGAATATTGCAAACCCTATTCAAATTGTAGAGAACTCTTTCAAAGGCATGCTATTTGCCCATTCTCACCCAATCCCGCTTTTAAACATCCACAGAAAAAGGCTTTGGAAACATTGTGGATAATGAAGAAATTGCTTGTAACAAGCAAATTTCTTCAATGTCCACAAAGTTTTCTATTCTATAAGGGAAAGATTTTCTAAATTCATCCAACTTTAAATTGTCCTCTTGAACCTTGAACCAGTCTAAGATTCTGTCATGTTGTAATGGGTTAACTTCTGGGTAACTTTAACCCCGTTCGTTTATCATAATAACCTTTGACAAAGAAGATTACTTAACAAAACCATGCTTTGCTAGCTTACAGGACCTTCAGTAATTTGATTAATTTTCGTTGCAGGGTTTGGTTACCGAAAGCTACACCGCGTGTGGAATCTGTATGGCAATCTGCCTCTTCCCAATTGGCATTCTGTGCTGTTTGGCCATGGCAGAAAAACGGTGTGAAAAGTGTGGGCATATATACGGAAATTGAATTCTGTGTTATTTGACAAATATGTTGTTGTGATCTTATACAAAAAAAAAAAAAAAATAAAAAACCAGGATTTATTGCTTGGAGTCATATATGCTTATCCGGATAACGCCATTGAATTAATGAAAATGGGTTACCAACGTAACAACGCTTTCACCGAAGCAAAAATCATAAGACAGAATTTAATTGTGGATAAAATATATATTAATGAAATATTTTTTTTTCTTTTATTGATATAGTGGAAACATCATTATTCTGAATTCGTATAAAGGGAACGCTGGGACTTTTAGATTTGTCTTAGAACAATTATCAAACAATGTTTATCCTTCACTCGTCTGGCTGCCAACCTTTCTTCAAAGGGAACAAAGACTGTCATAACCTATACAAATATTTCAATTGATCTATGGCGGCTATCAGTCCGGCAAAGTGTCAATCAACCAATCAAATAACCATTTATATCGGAACTGAAATTTGAACGCCAACATTAGCCGATATTTATGTGAAGCGTTTTTGTTAGTTTTGTGACCGAAACATCGTAACTACACCTTATTCAAGTTGTATTTACAATGTTTAGGTTACCAATCAACTATTAATCTTTGTTATATGTTAGGGAACATATTTTTGCAAAATAATGGTTTTTAACCAATTACCAGACAGCAATATTTTAGACCGGTCCAAAATGAAAGGCGTTGCAGACGACAATTCAAAAGTTATGAAATCTTGGATTTTTGGAGAGAAAAACATTGTGGATAATGAAGAAATTGCTTGTAACAAGCAATTTCTTCAATTTCCACAATGTTTTCACAAATATTTTTCTTTGGGGCGTCTCAAAGCGTCATTGAAAGGTAATGAATTAACACCGATGTGAAAATTTCTGTTAGAGTCAAGAGGCGGGACCAGCGGAGTCAGGGGGCGGAGCTAGCGATCTGTCAATTCAATCTCTTATTTGTCAAAAGAAGATCGGTACTAGCCACAATCAAAGTACTGATAGTACTGAAGGCCAGGAAATTCTGGAAATTGTAAGATACAAATACTAAGAATTTGGACAACCAGGCAAAACGAAAGGATTCGCAACATGTACCTTCATCTTTTACATTTGACTAAATGTTTTTAGCAATATTCTAAATTTTGTGTGTTCAATCAGGGCCAAGAATTATGAAACTTATTCATACTCAAGTGACAACTTACTCAAACTTTGACTTCAGATCAAAGATGCATTTTTTTCAGAAATGATATCGGAAATGCTCGAAGAATAAAAAATGTGGTTAATTGTTGCTTGTAACATTTAATGTAAATTAAAAATTGAATATTTATTCAAATCTAAAGTTTGAGTTTAAGTTTGAGTAAATAAGACCAAGATATATGCGGTTAAACACCAATGCCCCCACCACTGCCCCTTTTCAGAAACAGTTATTTGATACGATATGGAAATCAGTAGTAAAACCAATGTTAAAGTTTGAATTTTTTAAATTTAATATTTGACCTTGAAAAATGACATTGACTGATGACCTTTAGTCGATTCCAAACAGAAAGGTCTTGTCCCAAGCAATAAGCATGTGAAATATGAAGGCTCCCTGACTTACCATTAAGAGTTATAGCCAATGTTAAAAGATTTTGGGGGAGAAACAGAGTAACAGATAAACAGACAGGGCAAAAAAAAAATATGCCCTCGATTCAGGGGCATAAAGATGTTTGATTATCTTATGCCGACTATTCTCTGCCACCATAGCTTGGACTTAGATATTCAATAGCAATCCCAAACAATAGTAATTTTGATTAACATCCACAGTATGCTAGAATAGGTGTATGCCAAATGATGACTGTTCTGTACAACTATAGTTTGGGCCTAGATAATTCGCTTAGAAGTCCCAATATAATAGTATTTTTTAGTAATTTATATTAATACCCACATTTAACGCGAAGCTTTTTTACTGGATTAATTGGAATATGGCTTTGAAATTGTTCGTGGTAGTATTTCTTTCGCCGATTTTCTTAATCAATATTTGGTTAAATAGGTCTACTTTTTTCGGCGGATTCAGCGATTTAATAGGTGGCCTCCTAGGCCGACAATTTTGCCTGAAAGTAGATCCGTGAAACGCTTTTGGTCGCTAGGCCAGGATATCTCTTAGAGG
Source organism: Fragum fragum (assembly GCA_946902895.1). NCBI lineage: Eukaryota > Metazoa > Mollusca > Bivalvia > Cardiida > Cardiidae > Fragum > Fragum fragum. The sequence continues at coordinate 76,203,016 of OX336365.1, read as the reverse complement.
GATATCCTGGCCTAAAAGCGATCTTGAACTAACCTTTCATGTCTTATGAAAAATATTAGAGCTGTCCAAATTCAAAGTTTTGCAGACGAAACTTTTAAGTAAGAAGATTTTATTTGAAAAATAACCATTCAGTAGGGTAGAAAATATTGTGGAAAAAGAAGAAATTGCTTGTCACAAACCATTTCTTCTTTTTCTACTATGTTTTCTCGATTATAAAGTCACAGGGACGTAACAACCAAGGATTGAAAAGTAAAGAGACATTCACCAGAAATAAAGTCATGCATAGAAACGACTGCGGCCAGTCTAATCCTTTACCAGACGGGACAGTTTTATACTGATCCTGTTTAAAAGAAATTTCAACAACGTTTTTAAGTTTGTATAAATTGAAAATAAGTAATTGATCGTCGGCGCTCGAGCAGAATGTTGTAACTACTGCTTTAATATATCTGTAGTTACGACATTTTGCTCGCACATCGACAATATATGGCGGAAAATGTGATCGATCATTTTATCCCCTAATATTTAAATTCTAGTTTTGCCTATAAATATTCAAGCGTGGGTTTATGTGTTTCCCCCCTAAACGTCCGCAAACAATGTTTTTGGCACGCAACGATTATGTATGCTTGCTCAAAAAGTAGATACAAAATTTTTACTCTAAGCTAGCTAAATAATTGCTTGTGCTTCCTTGATGGCATTTGATTATTTGAAATGAAGAAAGACGAAAAAAAAAAAAAAAAAAAAAAGCAAATCAGATGACGGAGTTAAACGCAATTATTTTGTAGTTATACCAGTTATTAACTCATTCTCACACAATCACTTTTTTTTTATGTCTTCAAAAAGAAAGCTTTTGAAAAAATGAGGAAATGAAGAAATTGCTTTTTAGAAGCAATTTCTTCATTACCCACAATGTTTTCTAGTCCAAAAGGCAGATACTTTCACAACTTTCTCAACTAAAATTTGTCGTCTGCAACGTCTTTGAATTTTGACCATTCTTAAATATTGTCGTCTGGTATTGAGTTAAACAAGTATCCAAATATGGGCAAAATAATCAAAAGACAATCAAAACTGTCAATCTATTTACTAAAATTGTGCATAACAAAATACATACAAACTTTTGGTAACAAAATAAGCCTTAATTACAAAGATCTATAGACTCTATTATGACAATAACTATGATATATCACTTTATCATAATTGACCAATCGCTGGCCCCGCCCACTTACTCCATTTGCAACGCCCATCGACTCCGACAAGAAGTCCCACCTCGATTTTAACACGGCGTTATTTTGCAAAAATTATGGTAAGTAGGATGTAATAAAAAGGTAAAATAGTTGGTTGGTTACCTAAACATCGTAACTACAGCTTGAAAAGCTGTAGTTACGACGTTTAAGTCGCCATCAAACAAAAAAGGTAAACAAAAATGGCGGCTAGTGTCGGTGTTAAAAACGATTTCATTTGTCGACTGGTTATTTGATTGACAGTCGCGATTTGTCTATTTCACGTATAAAACCCTAATTTAATACAGGGAGCACATCCGTTTTAAAATAATCTCGGAGGTTTGTAATTTGACTATATATGATAGACAACTAGTAAAATTGTGGCCTGTTGGCGGTTTGGCTAAAATGAACCTTTTGGATTTGTAAAAAGTAATAAACCTTGTCGAATCTGTGCTGTCTGATCAGAGTCTAAACTTATGTTATAAATAAAGTCGATCTTGCTCGTTAGACCACGACTATGTAGCAACCATTTCCATTCAGCGACCGCAATCATGATCTCCTTTTCAAAATCAAAACATTACGCAAAGAAAGGGCTTATTTTCTTAAAACATATCATACCTAAATCCAATCTTGTTGGAACTCATTAGAATCGTCTCACTGAGACGATTCTAATGAGACCCAACAGCATAGGATTTAGCGAGAATTCTGTAATCAATTATGTATGCTATCGAATTAATAATTCTTTTTTTTCACAAAAGATGTGCTTTAAGCGACCATTTTCTAATGTGACCACTTTTTGATCGCCCCATTAGTGGTCGCTTAAAACAGGAATTACTGTACACTTGCTGATAACACGATAAACATTCTACCCGCCATTTTGTCAATTGGAGACCAAAACCTCGTATCTGCAGCTTCAATAAAACTTTAGATACGAGGTTTTAGGTCACCCAATGACGAATTATATTATTTGTATACGATCCTGACATGTACTTGATACGATGGTAAAAACACGCTCTCTTCATCTCTTGAAGATCCAGTAATACCTAACGCATCCCCCCCAATCCCACTTTTTTGACACCCCTTGAGCAAAAAGCTTTGGAAAAAATATTGTGGACAATGAAGAAATTGCTTGTTGCAAGCAATTTCTTCATTATCCATAATATTTTCATTTCCAAAGGACAAAGATCTTTGAATTTTATTGACTTAAAATTATCGTCTGTAATCTCTTTCAATTTGGACCAGTCCGAATTTTATCGTCTGGTAATGGGTTACATACAATTGTATTTACATTTTAAATGAAGAGTTCTGCATTTAAGTTTGGCCCGAACTCTTATTATCTTTTTGCCATTCACGTGACTATGGGTTTGTAAAATCATATATTGTGTATACGTGTATGGATCACGTGACTATTTCTTTAATGATTTTTAAAATAATTTTTTCTGCTACATTTTGATTAAATGGTATCGACGAGGCCTAAAAATATGAACCTTTTACGGTTTGGCGTCTTTCGAATTATTCTGTTGGTGATACAGTATTATTGAGTCTAAGCTTATCGACCTGAATTTATTGATTTTTTTCAATTTGACTGAATTAACTCATTACCAGAAGGCAAAATTATTGACTGGTACAAATTGAAAGTAGTTGCAGACGACAAGCTTATGCATTTTTATATTTTTTCAACTTTTGGGGTAGAAAACATTGTGTAAAATGAAGAAATTACTTTTTACAAGCAATTTCTTCATGTTACACAATGTTTCCCGAATTGTTTTTCTTGAGGGGCATCTAAAGGCGCAATGGAATGGGAAAGGGTTAACTGTTCTATGGATACACCCACTGGGCTCCAAGAGGAAGCTCCGCTTCGAATTTGAATGGCGTTATTTTTCAAAATTTGCGATCAGTTTATCGTTGGTTTGCGACCTTAACGTCCTAACTACAACTTGAATAAGCTGTAGTCAAGACGTTTCAGTGGCCAAACCAATACGAATGCCTCATATAAATGCCGGCCAATGTAATAGTTAAAAGTTCACTCTAAATGAATGATTTGATTTGTCGATTGCTTATATGTTTGACCTCACGATCCATCAAATCTTGTATGCAACAGATTACATTGAGTTTATAGCTGGAACAATTACAGCACTATTTGATGTTAGTCACCCTTAACCCTAGTCATGCTGAGCCCAGAATTTTCCTTTTATCGCAGGAGGTATAGACAGCGATCAGCCTGCACATAAGTGCAGTCTGATCTAAGTCTATACCACATGTCTGTCCCTATTAAGTCCGCGTTATTTGTGGGATTTAAATTTCCAAACAAACATTGACTGGCATTTTCAGTGCTTTCAGCTCTTTTGTTTTACGCGCATTTTTTTAAAAGGGTTATATGCAGCGTGAAAAGGATTAATATTTGATTTCAGTGTTTGTTTTTTTCTTCACTTTTTCTAATACGGTGGATATCGCTAAAGACCTACATGTAAAATCTTACGTAAAAATAAATATGTTCATTAGCAGTGATGAATAATATTGCTGCCTATGATATTACATGAATACCTGAAGTAACAAATGGACCTCTGTACTGACTGATGTGGGGCTACCTCAGTTGTCCGTGACCATTTGAAGGTTAACTAACCACGCCCACTTTAGAGAGATAACATAAAATACCCCGACAGTACAGTCTGTCTGGGATTTAAGATGAAAAATAAGTCGTAGATTGATAACCTAACGCCGTAACTACATCTTGAATAAAATGTAGTTATGATATTTTGGTCGCATGTATTAAAATGAGTTTACAAAGTCCAAAATAATAACTTGATTTTCTCCGAAAATAACCAGATTTCAGATGAGATTTTGTCCCTCTGAGATTCTTCATCAATCATCCAGCTTCTAACTGTGCACCTCTTAACAAAACATGGTATATTGCAGGAACTGGAAAAGAATTTCAAGAGTAAAATGAATCGTTAGACAAATATTCGGTATGTAAAACACATATCAGAAAGTAATCAGCCATTCCCAGACAATCGCGTTGTTTACAATCCCTGAGAAAATCAAAGTACTGTAAGCTAGCAAAGATTGTTTTGTTCAATACTCCTCTTTGTCAAACGTTATCATGATAAAGAAACGAGGTTAAAGTAACTAAGGAGTTAACCAATTCCCACACAATCCCTCCATTTTTACGTCCCAAAGAAAATAGTTGTAGAAATGAAAAAATTGCTTGTAACAAGCAAGTTCTTCATTTACAACATTGTTTTCTACCTAAAGAGATAAATATTTTAGAATTTTCAACAATTTGAAATTGTCGTCTGCAACTTCTTTGAGGATCGATTTGCTCAAGTGAGCTAATATACCTAGGAGATGAACTTGCATGTGGAATTTGGAATATTCCTGATTTATAAGAACTTCTTTTTATGGCGCAGGCATTTAACGTATATAGTGGTTAAGCCTCCAGCGGCAGTTCGCACTCGTTGAACTTTGAGACGACCTCAAAATTTTGTCTGCTAACGCTTTGCTGTCTAAAAATGAAAAACAATGTGGAAAATGAGGAAATTGCTTATTACAAGCAATTTCTTTATTTGCCACATTTTCTTCTTTTCTGGAAGATAGATTTTTTTCATCATAGAATGATTGTCTACAACTTTTCTTAATTTAAGCCATTATAATTTAATTGTTAGTTTCGTCTATCAAAACCGAGCGATCTGATTGGTCGAAAAATTTAATTCATACCTCCATGAACAAAATTTTGAGCACGCAGCCATTTTATATGCTTCCGCACAAAATAGTTCCGTACAAAAAGGTATCAAAATTTGTAGGTTGTTGCATTTTTCGCTAGATGCTATTAAATTATAAGAAATGAAGAGAATAATTTTTGTTTTCATGGAGGTATGAACCGAAAAACCTAATCACACAATGTATGAATCCGCTTCGCGTATTCATACAGTGTGATTAGTCTTTTCGGTTCATACCTCCATGAAAACAAACAAATATTCTCTTCATCTCTTAAATAAACCTTTGGTCGTTTGGTAATAGGTTAAGGTTCACAGCTAACCCCGTAATCAGTCATGAAAAAAAGAACCATCTCGGAAAAATGAAAAGTATCGATCTTAAATGACCAATCGCTTGACCCTCCCACTTACTCATTTGGCACCGCCCATTAACTCCAACGGGAAGTCCCAATTCGATTTTTTGATTGCGTTATCTTACCGTATTAATGGCCAGTAGCATGTTACCAATAAGTAGAATGGTAGGTTGGCGACCTTAACATAGTAACTACAGCTTGAATAAGCTGTAGTTACGACGTTTAAGTCGCCAACCCAACAAAAATCACTCATCAAAATGGCGGCCAATGACGGAGTTCAAATTGAACTTCCATTCTAAATGAATCATTTCATTGGTCGTATGATTATTTGATTGACAGCTGCGATTGGATCAATTAGACTGTGCAGTCTGACGAATAATTAAACACGTTTTTCTTTCATTATTTCCGGTTGTAGAAAGATTTTTCAAAATTGCCACGAATTCATTTTTAGCTCGGCTATTTACGGAGAAAAACCGAGGTATTGATATAGCCAGATCGTCGTCCGTATCTGTCCGCGGCTGCGTCACCGTCGTCCGAAAACTTTGACATTTTGTAATGTTTCTGGTATTACTGATCATCTTCACTTGAAACGCGGAATATATGTTCATTATTGAACGAGCAATCTATAACAAACAAAGGGATAACTTTCAATGCGTTTTTGAACCAAACATGTCCGATTTTTGACTTAGAAATCTAACCCAACTATCAAACACTTGAACAACAAAGCGTTGGCATCCGCAAGCGGAGCTCTAGATGAAATTTGAACAAATAAGGACGTGCTGTTTCCGATCGCTTGCTTAATATATTTATATATTATTTAATTTTTAGTTTCGTATATCAAAAACGAGCGTTCGAAAAAATTATTCATAACTCCATGAACAGAATTTTGAGCGCACAGCGATTTTGTATTCTTCCGCACAAAATATTTCCATACCAAAAGGTATCAAAATTTGTAAAACTTTTTTTTTCGCTCGATACTATTAAATTATAAGAAATGAAGAGAATATTTTTTGTTTTCATGGAGGTATGAACCGAAAAACCTAATCACACAATGTATGATTCCGCTTCGCGTATTCATACAGTGTAATTAGCCTTTTCGGTTCATACCTCAACGAAAACAAAAAAATATTCTCTTCATCTCTTAAATAACCAAATTCTCGGATTATCCATTTTCTAGTGATGTCATAATTAAGTAATCTTCGAATCGTAAAAGATTGAATTACTTACTTCATTTCTAGTAAACTGTGCTACATCGTCCGGACCCCCTGTTTTCTCATGTTGTGTTTGGAATATGTCTGTAACCAGAAACGAAATGATTTCATTCAGAAATTTGATTCTATTGTAATTTTTATAATTATTCAGTGAAAAAGGAAAGAACTACTTAATATCTTATTATCTAATACCGACAACAACCAAGGCATGTGCTAAAAAAAGGAAAATGAAATCTGGAAAAAAATATTAGAAACTCATTAGTAGGAGATATTTTTTTTGAATACTTTGAGCATGTGTCTTCAAAATGATTTTGTTTTTCATTTAAGAAATTAATACAGCTTTTGTTTTCACTGAGGTATGGAGCATACACTTAGTTACACGCGTATTCATACAGTTTTAAGGTTAACCCTTTCCCGTTTCTGCAAATTTCAGACTAGTCCAAATTGAAAGATTTTGCAGACGACAATGAAAACTGGATGCCATTTGAAATGAAACCATCTTATGGGGTAGAAAATATTGTGGAAAAAGGAGAAATTGCTTGTTACAAGCAATTTCTTCTTTTTCCACAATGTTTTCTCTAGTATAAAATCAAAGGATAGTAAAATCCCATATTTGAACAGGAAAGGGTTAATACCTCGACGAAAACAAAAAAATATATTCTCTTATTTCTTGTAATTCAATGCCATCAATCAGAAGAACAAAGTATATATCTTACTAGCTTTGAGTGAAATTTTATTGATCTACTTTTTGTGCACGTATTCAAAAAAATGCTGCTCAGAAATTTGTTGAATGTCAAGTTTTCCTCCGCAGCGAGAAGCAAATACGAAATGTCGTATCTCCCTCGTAACATAATATTCCCTATGTATCTTACGACGAATAAACCAAATACTTACGAAACATGGCTACTAGTTTACACATGACGATGATAAAGTCTTCAAGATTGATCTTTCTTGCGCGGCTACCATAACGTCTAACAATGGAAGTTAAAACCATTCTGCTTACTGGGAATCCTGACAAATATTCAGAAAACATTTGTAAAATTCTTAAATATGCTTTAACCTAAAAACACACACTACAAACTAAAATAGTATTGATTTGAAAAACATCTGTCTAATAACGGTAATTGGAGGACTGATTTGTATTTTTGTATTTTGTATTCTAAACACAGCCCCTTTTCATTTCATAACCAACCCATTTCTGCACAACAAAATTTTAGACTAGTCCAAATTGAAAGAAGCTGCAGACGACAATTTCAAGCTGACGAGATTTGATTTTTTTTTATTATTTTTTTTTTTTTTCGTCTTAGGATAGATTTTTTTCGGATAGAACATTGTAGAAAATGAAGAAAATGCTTAATAACAAGCAATTTCTTCATTTACTACGATGTTTTTCAAAGCTTTTTTCCTTGAGGGGCGTAAAAAGAGAGATTGTGTGGGTATGGGTGCATTCTCATTTTCAACGAAGCAAGAACTCAAAGGAAAGATGAAATACATTGTACAAGTATGTTTAATTTGTTTCACAGATTCATTCGGGAAAAGCTATTTCATTAACATTTCAAGAAAGTTGGTTGGTGCTTTAAGACGCGTATCAAAATACATACCAAGCGTATTGAACATGGATCCTAGCTCTATTGTGTCGACTGAATTGGACTGATCTTTGTCAAATTTCTTGAAAACAGACTGAAATAAGAAATTATTATAAGAAGACTCTGTCTCAAATTTTCGTTCAATTAATTGAGTAATCGAGGAAAGATGTAGTAGTTTTTAATTCTCAAAAAAATTAATTTGTTTCTTCATAAAGGTTAAGTGATCGAAAATTTGAGACAGAGTGTTCTTGTAATAATATATTATGCATTAATTCCCGGTGGAATATCACGTTTTGAAGATGAAATAAGAAAGATGGAAAAATAAAATTCAATTCGTATTGCTCAAAATAAATGTTCTGATTTTTTATCAGCAGACACAAAGTCAATGCAAATTAACCCTGTCCCGTTTCTTAACCCGTTCCCACTAAATCCCTCCTTTTTACGCCCCTGAACGAAAAGGCTTTGGAAAACATTATGGATAATGAAGAAATTGCTTGGATCAAGCAATTTCTTCATTATCCACAATGTTTTCTATACAAAAAGAGGAAAAAATTTAAAATTCCATCAACTTGAAATTATCGTCTGCAGTTCCTTTCAATTTGGACCGGTCTAAAATTCCACTGTGTTGGAATGGGTTAAAGCCATGCCTTCCCTCCGAGGAAGTAAGAACAGTTTAAAAAAATCTATCTTTTATATGGTCAAAGGCCCTTTTGAGATATCAATATGCAAAAGAAGGGTATAAGTGAAGTTCTATGGAAAGTTTCTGATCAATTTCAATTCGCGTTTGTTTACATTTTGAGATCGAGTGAAAGCAACCGATTATTAACTGGAAATGTTCGTTTATCTTTGGCAATAATTGTTATATGCACAGGTGCTGATGACTTAACCTTACGTACGATTTCGTTAATCTCCGCGACCGAGTTAGTTGTTTGAAGGACTAGGGAAAGTTAAGACGCCATGATTGACGTCATAATTTCATATAATCATACCTTAAATTTTGATTTTAAAACATCGAAACTTCTTTCACCAAATGTAGGCTTATCGCGCGTAGAAATATTTTGATTTTATAATTTCAATCATCATATTCATGTATGCTTTTGGGCCTCGATTATATTTTTCTGATCATTTTCGTTGTGTGGGCTATTTGGGGGGAAAATATGGATTTAAATTTTAGACTGATCCACATAAAAAAGGGGCAACAATGAAAATTAGATGAAATTTGAAATGAAACAAAAGCCATCCTATATGTTAGAAAATATAGTCGGAAAGAGAAAAAGAGGTGATTGATATTTCTTCTTTTTACGGCACAATGTTTTCTCAAGTATAAAATCACAGTGACGTAAAACTCCAGGTTTGTACAGGAAAGAGTTAAGACTTGACAGATAAAAAAAATCATACATAGCGGTGGATAAAAACAGTCAAAAGGCGAAACAATAAACAAACAAACAAAAACGGAGAAATGACTGGTACTGCCAGACACGAATCTTCCGCAATTCTCGAAAACTTTTCTTGCGATGGATTCTAGAACCTATCATGATAAGATGATATACAATGCATAGTAAAACTTCTTTTTCATCCTGTTTTAAAAGATTTTTTCTCAAGTCCTGTTCACCAAAAGTAGAGGGTACACATTTGACGGTGAAATTAATCTTGAAAGTACTAGGTGAAAATTCATTTTAGAGATGAAGAGAATATTTTTTGTTTTTAAGGAGGTATGAACAGAAAAAAAAAACTAATCATACTGTATAAATACGCGAAGCCGATTCATACATAAGTGTGATTTGGTTTTGCGGTTCACACCTCCATGAAAACAAAAACTGTTCTCTTCATCTCTTAAAATTTAATGGCATCGAGCCAAAAAAAACATAAAACGTTACAAATTGTGATACATTTTTGTATGGGAATATTTTGTGCGGAAGCATACAAATAGCTGCGTGCTCAAAATTTTGTTCACGGAGGTATGAATATTCAGAACGCCCGTGTTTGATAGACAAAACTAAAAATTAAATTACTTACAGCAGACTTTTAAAGCTAATCACGATTCTAGGAAATTTGCAAAAAGGCACCTTTTCAACCCTTCCGAAACATAGTTTCATGAGACACCGAAAATATTTGAAGTAAATATTATCCAAAAAGTAAACAAAGCAAATAAATCTATTTACCAAGTTCTAAGGCAAAACACAATCTTAAAGCAAAGACACAGCTGAAAGCGTTCAAGCAAATCCTAATATATGTTATAAAGACGGTATGCAGGTTAAAAATATCAACCTAAATATCTTGAAAACTCTTTCATTAAATTGAGCCTATGCGTGACATTTCCAACAATTTCATATGTGCGTGACTCACACACATTGAGCACCCTTGACAGCCATTCGGGCAATTAGATTATTCGCTGATTGTTTGAAGAAGCTTTTGGTCAGTATCTATCTACAGAGCGCAGAGTGAAGACTCTGATCAGACTGTGCATATGCACAGGCTGATCTGAGTCTTTACTTGGCGTACAGGTGTAATTGTTTGAAATGTCAGGCATGGGCTCAATTAAAAGTTGGAATCTTTTTTTTTTAAAGTAGTCTATAAGCATAGATTTTGGTAAGTAAATATGTAAGGAAATTAACCCATTCCAATACAATCAAATTTTAGAATTGTCCAAATTATAAGAAGGTGCAGACAACAATTCATTGATAATGGCATTTTACATTTTTTTCGTGTTTTTTATATACAAATATTGTGGATAATGAAGAAATTGCTTATTACTTTTTTTAATGTTTTAATTTTCCACGATGTTTTCAGGGGTTTTTTCTTGAGGGGCGTAGAAAAAAGAGGGATTGTTTGGGAATGGGTTAAGTCCCCTTTTAAGTTACTGGTTCGTAGAAAAATCATGCGGCATATTTCTGACATCTAATTCCAAGAACACACAATCCCGACAATTAACGCTCACAAGGAAATATATTTAGAAAAACATCACATGAAAAATGGAAAATCACAAGAAATTAATCAACCCTTTCCTGTTCAATCCCTGTTTGTTACGTCCTTGTGATCTTGTAATTGGAAAAACATTGTAGAAAATGAAGACATTGCTTGTAACAATCAATTCCTTCTTTTCCACATTATTTTCTACCCGCCTAAATTGCCATTTTTCAAATTAGACCAACACTAAATTTTCGTCTGTAAATCCATTGAATTTGGACAGGTCTAAAATTTTGAAAAACGAGAAATGGCTAGGTTAAGACGTGTTTTCAATCTTTTACGGTAATATATTTTTACCAATTTCATGAGAAATGAAACTATTATTTGCATTTTTTTTCAATTTGGACCAGTCTACAATTTTGTCGCCTGGAAATAGGTTAAGTAAAGAGACATTCTTGAGGTCACTAAAAACTTGTACTGTGGAAGGAAGTTTCAAGATAATCACAGCAAATCTTTAACCAACCATATAGTTTTTAACTTCTTTATAAACAGCTTTGGCTTCCTCCATAGATAAATAGCCAGTCCTATCTCGCTGTAAAAAGCTGTTAAGGCCAATTTCTTTAAAATCTTTAAAAAATCATATGATTTCGAAACGTCTAGGATAGAAACACGAAGTTTGTCCTTAAAATTCACAGATCGCTGTTGTTAACAAAATCGATTTACTAATCAAATCATTCCTTTAGATTAGAAGTGAACTTTGATCTCCGATATATATTTAAGCCTATTTTGTTAATTTGGTTGATTTGGCGACTAAAACGTCGTAACTACAGCTTATTCAAGCTGTAGTTACAACGGTTAGATCGCAAATCAACGAGTCGCCTTTTTCTATGTTCTTTCACAAATATTCTACAAAATAATGTCTTTCTTCGCTCCAGTCGGACTCCATGTCAGAGGGAAGTTCGCAAGTCCGTCAATTTTCGAATAATCGAGAAAGGTAGCTGTAAGATTAACATTTAAGAGATCTTTAAAAAATGAAAAAAATATTTTTGTAATCTTTAAAATCGCCACATAAGAAGCTTTGAGGCATTCCACGGCTTTAAAACGACAAAAATGAATAGACTTATAAATCTTTTACAATGTCTTCTTTTCCCTCCATCTGATCATTTTGAGTACAAAATTTAGAACATTTTAAATAATTGAGATGCTAGTCCTTTGACAATTTCCATTGATATTTTATCATGATACGGACTCATCACGCTCTCAAGAAATTATATCAAGGAAATTATTTTGAAAAAAAAAGTAGAAAAAAGTGCTTGTGACAAGAAATTTTCCTGTTTATACCCACTACGACATTTATTTTTCATTTTTGGCGTATTTTGAAATGTTTTGTCTAAAAGTTGTTGTGTGGCAATGGTTTGAACAGATAAGAATTTTTGTCAATGACGTTATAATAATATTGTACCCAGCATCTATGAAGTTTACAAGGGCAAATATACAGAATATACATATGATACTAGTGTAATATAATCATGATTAATAAACTCTAGAGTTAGAGCTTTAAATAATACCGTAACTAACTAGTATGTTAATTAACCCTTTCCTGTTCAACCCCTGGTTTTTACGTCCCTGTGGTTTTAAACTGAGGAAAATATTGTGGAAAAAGAAGAAATTGCTTGTAACAAGCATTTTTTTCTTTTTCCACAATATTTTCTACCCTATTGAATGATGCTTTTTGAAAACTAAATCCAATTTAAATTCTCATCTGCAAAAACCTTTGAATTTGGGCAGGTCTAAGATTTTGAAAAATAGGAAAGGGTTAATCGTTACTCAATACGTTGCATTAGTTTATTGTTAATATGTTTACTCTAACAGACCAATCAAATCATTCATTTAGACCGGAAGTGAACTTTGAACTACAACATCGGTCGACATTTTTGTTAGTCTGGCGATAAAACGTCGTAACTACAGACTGTTCAAGCTATAGTTACGACGGTATGTTCGCCAACCAACCATTAGACTTTTTTTACCATAAATTTTGAAAAAAAAGAACGCTTTTCAATATCTAAGTGGTAGCTCCTGTCGCAGCTCAATGTGCGTGGGAGAGACCCGTCTATCGTTTAACCCTTTCCTGTTTCTTGAAATTTTAGACTAGTCCAAATTAAAAGAGGTTTCAGACGACAATGAAAACTGGATCCCATTTGAAATGAAACCATCCTATGTGGTAGAAAATATTGTGGAAAAGGGAGAAATTGCTTGTGACAAGCAATTTCTCCTTTTTCCACAATGTTTTCTCGAGTATAAAATCACAGCAACGTAAAAATTCCGGGTTTAAACAGGAAAGGGTTAATAGAGTAACACAATCGTATAATGTGTAATTAGTTATACATAACCAGAAAGATTGCAATTAAGATTTCACGGAGGGGAACTTTCTAAGCGAACGCTTCCGATCCCATCCATTTATGTAGTACCATTTGTAAATTTCGATATTATTTTGGTAAAATTAGTAGTTATTTAATTTAAATACGAATGAAATTTGTTTAAATTAAATATTGCCGACGCCTACATAGCAAAGTACACGTTTCTGAACAGCCACACGAGAAGGAACATTCCGGGGATTCCGTGAATTCTGGTTAAGAAATCTTTGAAAAAGCCTGTACTTACAGTACAGTACAATCATAATTCTTACTATACAAGTTTAAAAAAGGAGAATCGGGACTGTATGTTTTTGGTAACTCCCTAGGTCAGTTTGCATAAATGTGCAGTTTGACCAGAGTCGAAACTTTTTGTACTTCTAAGATTGTCCCTTTTAGTGTGACGTGTCAGAATTCTATAATCTGTAATACCGAAGCTACAAGAGTACATTTATATCTAATGTCTGGCCTCATGCTGCCCACAACATACCAAATATACCCTAACTTGATCGAACACTTTGAGGGCTTGTTCAATGGATAAATATCCACTTTTATTCATCTTGTACAGTGAAGGAAAACCAAGCTTTAAAAAAAATTATAAATCTTAAATAACTACAATCAAAAACCATCTGTTTAACCTTTGATAATAATTCAGTCAGTTTCACCCCCTTGAGAATTAGGATAGAAGAAAAGCATTGTCAGAGAGCGACAAATTCCTTATAATTATTCTACTCACAATGTTACTACCTCAAAAGACAATAATTTCACACTTCAATTCACTTCTCAAATTTGGACTGCAATTTCTTTCTTTTTGGACCTGTATAAAAGTTAGACAATGAATTGTTTCGTCTGACATAGATTACCAAATGCACAAATGGAATTGACAGAACTTTTAATGATCACGACCCATCGTGTTTGGCTACTAAAAAAGGCCTTATACAGCTAACTGAAAATTCACACTTGGGGTTGATACTCATCCTTTGTTCTACGAAGATACATTGTAACATATTGACGGATCATGACTGTCAGTAAAAAAAAAAAAATCGACGGGCCAATCAAATCATACTTTTAAACCGGAAGTGAACTTTAACACTAACATTGGTCTACATTTGTGTGAAGAATTGTTGTTGGTTTGGCGACTTAAACGTCGTAACTTCAGCTTATTCAAGCTGTAGTTACGACGTTTTGGTCGCCAGCTAACAATTTTATCTTTATAATACATGATACCGACTGTAAATTTAGCAAAACAACGCGGTTTAATTTCTAAGTCTAATTCTCCTATTGGAGTTCAGTAGGTGTGACCAGGGATCCGTCAGTTGTACAGAAAACACCGAAGACATCGTAAGTACATCTCTCTCTTAACTCTTGCCATGCTGAATAAAATCCTGTTCAGAATCGTTCTTAAAACAAAGCACTGAAATCTACGGCGGCACTAGTTGCAGGTCAATATTTCTTTGAAAACCGATTTTATTTACAATTCAGGCTTGAACTATGTAAGCAGGTAGTGTAGACTAAGATCAGACTACTCATATGTGCAGGCGGATCTTTGTCTATACCCCCTGTTCTAATAGGAATATTCTGCGTTCAGCATGACACGGGTTAAATGATTCTAATGACGCGGTACAAATGAACTGAAGGGATACGAAATCCGATGGAAGATTATTACAAATAAATCATATAAAAAGCATTGGGCCAATTAATAAAACTCAAAGTACAGTGTATTTCGGAAAAGGATACATCCATAAGAGTCACCAGGCTTCTGCAGGCCTCTCTGTTGAATGCTATTGGTTGCTTCAATTCTGTAATTGTTAATAAGTGTATATGAATATTTTTAACCCGTTAAATTGAAATGCTTATATAAATCAAATTCTAGCTAACTGCCAATACAGTTTAGAGATTCTATCAATGCAATGGGAAGCGATTGGGTAAACAACAGGTCTGTATTGTATATATAAGACTGCTACATCGTTCCTTTTTCCTTAGCCATATTGATAACACCATTAACCCATTCCCACACGATCCCTTCTTTTTACGCCCCCAAGAAAAAAGCTTTGGAAACATTCTGGATAAGGAAGAATTTGCTTGTATCAAGTTTTCTATCCAAAAAGTGGAAGAAGCTTAGAATTCCATCAACTTGAAATTGTCGTCTTCAACTCCTTTCAATTTGGACCAGTCTAAAATTGTGTTGTGTTGGAATGCGTTAACTGGTGATGTTTGTCCAGAAATATTATCTAGAGTAAACATCGATACTTGGTAGAAATTATGGCAACTTATGGCAAAGGTATTTACGACAATTCCAAAATAATCTACCTCAGACATTTAGGAAACAAATATAGTTACCTTTTCCTGTTGCCTCTAAGAGAAAGTTTTTCAATTCTTTAAAGTCCATTTTTCCATCTTCACCCGCGTATTTTTGAAACAGCGCTGATATGGCATCTTGGCTTGGTACAGCTGGCTACAAATTAGAAGAAATCGATAGTTTAGCGCAGTATTGTCGTTAGTGCCTAATTTATAAAGGCTTTTACGGTAATATTGTTCTAAGCCCCCGATTATTTTAAGGTTTCGGGTGTACCATATTCAATGATTTCAAGACTTGAAAGTTTTTCGTTGATCAAGATTGGTTTTTACCTTACTTTAATTGCTCAAAATATATAAACCAGGTTAATGTCACGTCGATAACGTTTTTTTCAAATCGCCCTGTCAATGAGTGTAATATATTTAGGTTTTATTTATAATGAATCGTCTGCAAGCAATATGTAAATGTTACTATACTCTAAAAAAAACAAACCGAAAAACAGTCAAGTATAAAGCAAGCGCTAATCAAACTTTAATTGTCACATAGCGGGCCTATACCCCCCCCCCCCCCCCCACACACACACTAGTACTTTGTCACTCTAGTAAAACAGTCGACTTTTGACCTACATTACCTAAGAGTATAGGGCATCTTCTTGGGTCATGGATAATACATGATTATAGTTTTAAGATCAAAGGCCAAATGGCTTACGAATTAGAGCACGGAAATGGTATTCAATCAAAGATTAATCATGACCTTGACCTTTGATCTATGTGGTCCAAAAACGATTGGGTACTTCCTTGGATAATTGGCAACAATTGTAAGTTTAAAGTTTCTAGGTCATTTGGTTCTAGAGTTAGAGCACTAGAGCATGAAAACGAAAATGTCTACGGGCGGACAGACCGACAGAAGGAAATCAATATACCTCCTGTATTTTGTAGGTGGGGGTATAATAATGAAGAAAAAACTTATAAATACAAAACAATTGGAGAAAATTATATTCAAACGGGTTTGGCTATTAACCCATTCCCTCACAACAATCTTTAGACTGATCCAAATTAAAGAAGCTGCAGACTGGATTTGTTGTCTATTAGGATAGAAAATCATAGTGTCTAATGAAGAAATTACTTGACACAAGCCACTTCTTCATTTTTCACAATGTTTCTAAAGTTGTTTTTTTTCCTTGTGGGATTGAGTGGGAATTGGTTAATTAATATGTAGACTGAAAGGGGAAATACTTTAGTCAAAAGAGTATTAACGTGACCAATCAATTAACACCAATAAAACCCTTGACGTTTCTATGGTCTTACTTACCACGGTGGGACTGTTGTTTTCATCCATTACCCTGCAAAATAAAGATGTACAGCTTAACGGTCAGTTTGAACGCATTACCAGACGGCCAAATTTTAGACAAGTTGCAGTGGACAATTTTAAATTGGTGATTTTTTTTGTCTTTAGGGTAGAAATCATTTATGGATAATGAAGATATTGCTTGTAACAAGCAATTTCTTCATTTGCTATGACGTTTTCGTAGGACTTTTTTTTTTTGCTGACGCCAAAGGCAGGATTATGTAGGAATGATTTAGGTATCATCCTTGAAAATCATGGAAACCTATAGATAACTGCATGGAACGAAAGACTAATGCATTTGAGAATAGGAATAATAAAATCTAGACTTATCAAAACAGAACGGAAAAGGCAGTTAACCCATTATCAAAACACCCTGTTTTTGAGGTATCAAAGAAAAATATTTACTGAAAACTTTCTGAGCAGAGGAGTAAATACTTGTTACAAGCAAATACCTTTTGCCTCACTATGTATTATACAATATGCACTACCTATTTTGAATCATAATTGGTATGATCATCTGTCAATATTTTTCGAGCAAGTCTGAAATGAGCGGATCGCTAACCCCGCCCACTGACTCCGCTAGTCACACCCACTCATTCCAACTGATGGTGCTGCTTCGATATTTAACGGCGTCATTTTCAGAATTTGAAGCCAAAACCATGTAACGGAAAAGTAAAATTGTTGGTTGGCGACCGAAACGTCGTAACTACACCTTAAATAAGCTGTTTGCGAAGTTTAAGTCGCCTTATCAACGAAATAGTTCACAATAGTGTCGGTAAATTTTGGAGCTCACTCTTCCGGTCTAAATGAATGATTTGATTGGTCAATTGAATCTTTGATTGACAATCGCGATTAGTCAATTTGTATAGTCAGGTAAGTAAGCACGTAACGAACCAACTTACTCTGATTCTACTTCCTTTTCAGTAAAAATTCTCAGCAGGAATTCAGATTCTTGGTGAGGGTCGAATGTACTTGGGATGATCACATAATAGCCAGGTTTGAGTTCGAATCTCGTCATGACTTCTCTGTAAAACTGGTACTTCCCAGATCGGGCCCGCTGGATAAGTGCGCCCCTGGGAAGGGCCTCGCCATCTAACGGCCTTCTTCTTGGATCTCGAATCTAAAATAAATGTTAGGTATTCAGTACAGCTTCATAAAACAATTGTAGATTATCTAGCCAAAATGGATGAATACAATAACCCTTTACCACACAACAACATTTTAGACCGGCCCAAATTAAAAAAAATGGGGATCATGATCTAAAGTTGATGAACAGTTTAAAATCGTTTGTCTTTTGGGGTAGAAAACATTGTGGATAATGAAGATATTGCTAGTGACAAGCAATTTCTTCATTTTCCACAATGTTTTTAAAAATCTTTATATCAAGGGGAATTTAAAAGCGCTATCAGACGTAACTTTTTAAAGTTTGTATGGCATAGTTGTAAAATAAGTAATTCATCCTAATGTTACCAACATATTTGTGCCTTATCTTATTTTGGAAAAGCTGGTTTACTACGTTCACTTTACAATTTACAACCTTATGTATTCCGCACAAGAATTAGATTTTAAGTCAGTTCCTTATACATGTAAATGGAAGTGTATATTGTCGGTGGGGACCAAAACTTCGTAGCTACTAGCTTTTGGTAAAAATTTACGATATAAAGTATCCTTTTGAGAAATAGCGTTTTCTAACCGTTCAGAATTTAATTTAAATATTTATATTTGACACTAAACCTGTATTTGAATACTTTAATACTTATTTCACCCTTTTACTTTATATATCTTATTTAAAACATATAACGTACCTCAAAAACATCATATCCTATTGCAATCTTGTTCAATTCGTTATCTTTCTCCTTTTCCATCAGTGAAACAACCATGGTGCATTTGTTAATATTATCTGTCGAATCAGGGTCTTTAAGGTGAACCTGAAACTGAGGGTTCTTCCAGAACAATTCTGAAAATAAAATCAGCTTTGTTGAAAGTGTTCAGTCGAGCATGTGAGAGAGAAATTTAGAAATATGAACAGGTCTCATGTTTTCAGTTAGTACAAATAATAAGACATTGTGGAAAAGTATATAAATTAAGTTTGCAGAATAGACTGTTGGGAAAAGATACTAGCATTTTGTTAACCCTTTCCCGTACAATCACTGGTTTTTACGTCTCTGTGTTTTTAATACTTGGGAAAACATTGTGGAAAAAGAAGAAATTGCTTGTAACAAGCAATTTCTTCTTTTCCCACAATATTTTCTACCCTACTGAATGATTATATATAAATTCAACTTTGAATTGTCGTCTGCAAAACCTTTGAATTTGGACAAGTATAAAATTTCAAAAAACAGGAAAGGGTTAAACAATGTGTCTTCATTCTAAGAGTCAAAGGTATATGGACCATTAACCTATTCCCACACGGTTTTGAACGTCTCTCTAGGAAAACAGTTGGGAAAACATTGTGCAGAATGAAGAAATTTCTTGTAACAAGCAATTTCTTTATTTTATACAATGTTTTCTACCCAAAAAGTCGGAAAATATAAAGTTTCACGAACTTTAAATTGTTATCGACAACTCCTTTCGATATGGACGACTCTAAACTTTTACCGTGTGGAAATTGGTTAAAAGGTCTCAGCTTTTAATTCGTACAAATAATACGACATAGTGGAAAACATACATAAATTAACCCTTGTCATGCTGTATAAACTAAGTTACTGAATTGCTGTAAAATCAAAGGGCTGAAAGCACTGATAGAACTTGATGTTCAAAAATCAATATTTTTTTCGAAATCAACTTCATAAACAACTCTGACAGGAAAAATACAGGCAGGAAGTGTAGACCAAGATCTGACTGCACTTATGTGCAGGCTGATCTTGGTCTACACCTCCTGCCAAAACCGGAATATTCCGGGTTCAGCATGACAAGGGTTAAGTTTGCAGAAAACCTAGTGAGCAAAAGATAATAGCATTCTGCTAAGCATTGGCTTCATCCGAAGAGCCGATGGTGTGTTCACCATTAAAGCTAGTAGTACTAGTATTAGTACGGACCGCGACTGTCAATCGAAGAATCATTTTGCCAATCAAATCATTCATTTAGACCGAAAGTGGTCTTTTAAATCCGACATTGGCAGACATTAATGATAAGCATGTTTGTTGACTTAAACGTGAAGCTGTAGTTACGCTGCATTAGTCGCTGACCAACCATATTACTTTATTGTTACATGCCACTGATCATAAATTAAGCAAAATATCGCGGTGGACATCGTGTCGAAGCTCAGTGGGAGGGGCTAGCGATCCGTGTATTGATTTATAACTATTAACATTTGTTAATGTTTGACGTCGCTTGTAATATATGTAACATCTGTCGACTATATTACAGGTATGTGACTCAACCTCAATTTCTTTGAAGTTTCACATAAACATGGACACATGACATCCAGGTGAAGATTCCAACGCATTAGAAGAACTTTTGACTGATATGATATTTGTTGTTGTTGTTTTTAAATTTCGGTCACATATTGCAATAGATCGTGACTTATAAAAAAGATGTCAGATCATTATTTCCCGGAATAATTGCCGGATCATCTGAAAAATCAAATGTCCAATCAAATAATTCAATAAGACCGGACACGAACTTTGATTTCATGTGATTTTGAGACTTAAACGTTGTAACTATAGCTTATTCAAGCTGCAGTTAAGACGTTTATATTGCCAATCAACGATTTTACTTTTTATGTCCCTGGCTATATATATTTGTACACAAAGGTTGTTTGATATTTTCACATTTCAGTTGAGCTGTCGGAGATCAGTTGAAGTAGTGAGCGATCCGCCAAATACAGTCACATTATCATCATATTTACATTTTATATTACTAAAAGAAGTTTTGAAGCCATGTCCACGCAATAACGCATTTTGAGACCCCTTATAAAACAATTGGGAAAACAATGTGTGAAACTAAGGAATCACTTGCAACAAGCAATTTCTTCACTTTACACAATGCTTTCTATCTAGAAAGTTGAAAAATTTAAATTGAAAAATTTAAAACTTCGTTTACTTTAAATTGTCTTCTGAAATTCCATTCAATTTTGTACATGTCTCAGATTTTGTCCACTGGTAATGGACTAACCTTTTCCCGTTTTTTCGAAATCTTAGACTGGTCCAAATTGAAAGAGCTTTCAGACAACAATGAAAATCGGAAACAATCTGAAATTGAACAATCCTATGTGGTAGAAAATATTGTTGGAAAAGAAGAAATTGCTTGTTACAAGCAATTTCATCTTTTTCCACAATGATTTCTTACGTATAAAATCATAGAGTTGTCGAATAAAGGGTTTGTACAACAAAAGGTTACAGAGTCTACCTTGATAAGGAGGGTTTCCACACCCTCCAGCTGTCACACCTTTTATCCAGGCATCATGATACACCGTCACACTCCAGTTCTGTTTGTTCTAGACAATAAAGCAAAAAAATCGAGATGAACTGATATAACATATAACAAAATATCCTAGAATCAAACTTAAACTGACATGACAAAGATTAAAATACTAATATTATCAAAGCCTTCTGCTATTTTTCTAGCTTTTTTTTTTTTTTTTAAATCCGTTATTTGATCAATGGTCAAATTAGAGACGCTTTAAGTTTTAAGTTACGCTTTACGTTGAAGTCTCGAACCAACCACTCTTTTTTGTTACTGGAACTGACCATAAATTTTGCAAAATAAAGCCGTTTAATTTGGAAGTGGAACTTCCTGTATGAGTCAGTGGGCGTGGTCAGCGATCCGTCAATTTGGACTCGCACACCAAATCATCGGCACAATACCTACAGAGACTTGTAAAACGTCGAGAAAAGTTGGAATTCATTGAAGAACCTTTTTAAAGTCCTGCACACCGATGATTAAATAACAATGGGCCGAAACAATACTCCAACTTGATCGGTATCTAATAGTTGCATAAACTCGGGCATTTTTATGTCGGCGGAATATATCTACTTATAACAATAAATATTTCTGAACTTTATTATCACTTTAGATGATGGCGTTTTAGATTTCAAAGTAAACATAAAATCAATTTAATTTTTGGACCGACTAAAAGTTTGCTACATTTTTTGAGAAGGTCTTCAGAGAAATTGTCATTAAAATACTGATTTGGGACGTGATAAAAGTAATCGAAGTGAAAAAGTCCCGCCATGTCATAGTCTCTTCAAACATCACAAACGCATTTTGAGAAAGGTAATGAAAAGAACGTGTTTTCCCCAAAAGTTTATAGACCGTTCAAAATGTCAGTAAAAGACATCTCAGTGGGTCATATCGAAGAAGAAATATAGTTTACCTTTGAATTAGCTAATTCTTGATGTATGGCATCAGGTTGAAGGTGACACATTTGTACTTCATCGAAGTTTTCCAGAAAATCTTCATATGACATCCTTCAATTGAGCATAATCAAGTTACGCATTGAGTGAAGCTAAAATGACTATCTAAATTTTGTGAATTGATTCTACCAGAATCACTTCGACTTTTTTTTAAAAAAAAAAAAAAAGGTTTTCGTTTCAAGAGATTTTTACAAGCGGGAACTACCCAAGTTGGATGTGCGCCAATATCCAACTTTTGGAGTTGGTGAATGTAAAAATCTCTTGGGACGAAAAGCATTTTTTTTTGTTTTCCAACATAAAACGATGCGTTATTGACATGTAGAACAGACTGGAGCGTAATTATCCTTCTATATCTATCAGATCAAGTTCGTCGGAACAAGTGTCGATCAACTTAAATGGTTATTCCCAGTAGAAGATGGCACATTTTATCTTGTAGGAGCAGAGACAGGTAACTAAAACTCCAAAATGAGCATTACTCTATGAAGGGTAACAGTTTCTAAAAGAATAACCAAAAAAGCATAAACGAGCAACAGAAAAATAACTACTCCTTGAGTGTTTGAGATTATATCAGGTCTAATGGAAAGGTATAGAAAAGCAAATGTTTATATCACACAGCCTTTAGATATAAAATAAAACCAACCCTACCAAAATTCCCCTTCGTCTTCTACCACGATGTTCAATTTTCTCTTTAGTTCCATTGGTAAATTACGAATTTCAAATGAACTGAAAAATAAACAAGAGGACCATGATGGTCCTAAATCGCTCACCTGAGGCATCTGAAAATTACAGTACTTTTTTGTATAAAAAAGACACAACTTGAGCAAAATGAATAAAACAAATATAAGATTTTGGCTTTGTACAAAACAATCCAGTAATGCTTAAAAATGAAAATGAATGCCTTTGGCTTCATAGTTTAATCGATTACCAAACTATCCCAGAATTTGTCACCCTCGGGGAAAAAGGTTTAAAAAAGCATTGTGAGAAAGCAAGCAATTTCTCCATTTCTTTTTAAGCAGAAGAATACTTCCAATGCGATTATGCAATTTTCAATCCCAGGAGCAGAGACATTTTTTATCTTAAGAGCATATTTTCCTGTAACATAGTACTAAATTATTTAGTCATGCTACATACCAAATATGAATGCCCTTCATCTTACATTTCAGAAGGAGAAGACTTTGAAGTTGCTCTAATTGGGTGTTTTCCAAAATTTTTGACCTCTGGGGCAGTGCCATGTTTTATCCCAGGGCTAAGATTTTAGCTAACATAGTAGAGAACCATATGGTTATGCTATAAATCAAATATGAATGCCTTAGACTTTGTAGATTGTGAGGAGAAGACTGTTGAACATGGTCTAATTGAGCATTTTTTACGAACTTTGGACACCAAGTGAAGGGATGTTTTTTGACCTACAGGCATAATTTAATCAAAATTGATAGATAACAGCCAGGCTATGCTACACTCAAAATATAAATGCCCTCCGCCTTAAAATGAAGAATTTTTTTCAACATACTCAAATTTTGCGTTTTTCCAAATTTTTGGACCCCTAGTCAGGGCCGTTTTTGACCCTTGGATGAAAACTTTTTGTGATATAGTACAAAACCATCTAGTTATGCTACATACCAAATATGAATATCCTAGACCTTATAGTTTAAGAGGAGAAGCCATTTGAAATTGCTCTTATTAAGAATTTTTCCAAACTTCGGACTTCAGGGGTGGGGGCCTTTTTTGACCCCAGAGATTAAAAATTAAAAAACTTGGTAGAGAACCATATGATTAAGCTCTTAACAAAATATAAAGGCCTTTGGCCTTGTAGTCTATGAAAAAAACAACATCAAAGATTTACTAAAATTTCCAAATTTCATATGCCGCGGCAACAAGAGTTTTTGACGGAATTAAATTCTATTAACAACTTTTGAAAAGCTTCAGCCAATGAACATCCCTGCAAAGTTTCAGTTTGATTGGCCTAATGGTTTAGGAGGAGAAGATTTTTAAAGATATTTAAAGAATAACTAAAGATTCCCGTTTTCATATGCCGCGGCAACCAGAGTTTTTTACGAAATTAAATTCTTTTAACAACTTTTGAAGAGCTTCACCTTATGAACATCCCTGCAAAGTTTCAGCTTGATTGGCCTACTGGTTTAGGAGGAGAAGATTTTTAAACATATTCAAAGAATTGCTAAAGATTCCCATTTTCAAATGCCGCGGCAACCAGAGTTTTTGACAGCATTAAATTCTTTTAACAACTTTTGTAGAACTTCACCCAAGGAACATCCCTGCAAAGTTTCAGCTTGATTGGCCTACTGGTTTAGGAGGAGAAGATTTTTAAAGAAATTGTGGACGGACGGACAGACGGACAGACGGACGGACGGACGACGGACAACGACCTATCACAAAAGCTCACCTCGCACTTTGTGCTCAGGTGAGCTAAAAAGGCTATTAAACAAATCTTTAATGTATATGTGTACATTCAATTCTCAGTAAGTATAGACTTATCAGAGATATTTCGATATACATATATTCAAATCGAGATGTAACTGGACGGCTGTGCTAACTGTCTATACAATATATAAATCTTTTGAAAAATGATGTTTTGAAATTAGGATTGGATTGTAGACTATTTCGTAACAGAAAAAGTGCAAAATTAATTCCACACAATGACGTTTTTGACACCCCAAGAAAAAGAGTCTTGGAAAACATTATGGTAAATGATGAAATAGCTCGTTCTACAAAAAGACCATCATTTTTAGGAATCCATGGACAAAAACTTGTCATGTGCAACATCTTTCAATCTAGGCAAGTCTAAAGATTTCTCGTTTGAATATATTAGAACACGAATTCATATGAAAACGTAGACAAGAGACTGATTCAAAATGAGATTTGACGAACCAATGAATGGTCCAGTCGAGCTGGGTTGATAGGAGTGTTTAAACCATTTCTACACATTGATACTTTTGGACCCCCCCTCCAGTCAAACAGTTAGGAAAACATTGTGTAAAAGGAAGAAAATGCTTTCAAAAAAGCAATTTCTTAATTTTACATAATCTTCTCTACCAAGAAAGTTGAAAAATCTATAATTCATAAACTTTAAAGTGTCGTCTGCAACTCCTTTCAATTTGGACCAGTCTAAAATGTTTGCCATCTGGTAATTGGTTGATACAATTTTCACAGGGTCTTAATGGAATAACTGATTTTAATGTCCCTGTGAAATTATACATGAAAAATTAAAAACATTGTTGCAAAGAAAAAACTGCTTGTAAGAAGCAATTTCTATTCTTTTTTCTCAAGAATATTTTCTATCATATAGGATAGCTACTTAATGAATTGCTCCCACTTTATGGTAACGTTTTTAATTCGGACAAGTCAAATATTTTGAAAACAGTTTAAAAGGGTTATGCAAGTTCTTCGCGTGAAAAAGTGTAAAACTGGAAAACAAGTCTGCATTTTCTCCATTTCCAAAGACAATTTAAACCAGTTTCGTCTATCAATATTCAAGCGTTTTGATTGGCTATTTTGCATACTTTCATGAAAACATTTTTGAGCACGAATCTTTTTGCATGCAAAAAGTAGATCTAAAAAATTTTACTCAAAACTAATACTATTTTTACTTGGTACCATTGAATTATAGGAAATGGAGAGAATTATTTTGTCTTCATTGAGGTAGGAAGCTAAAAACTTAATCACGCTAATTTTTCAAAACTCGTCTCGAGTGAATAAGTTGTTATGTTCGTACCTCAATGAAAGCAAAAATATTGCCTTTAGAATAATCATTTTAATGTAAAGCAATGACTGTACAGACAGGGGTATGGGGTATGTCGGATGTCAAAAAACACTGGCTACTTGTATTACATGATTTGACCACCTGTTTTGGTTCATAACAAACAGTTTTCAATATTTCCTGACCCTCAGTTGTATCATTACATTCACATCACATACAATATTTGTATCTTTTGTTTAATCGATAAACAACTAAAAACTGGTGAACAGAACTTACTCGTCTGACCACGGTCCCTCCCATTCTTTTCTGCCCCATGGATTTCGAAGTCGGAGCAATCTTACAGAGGAACCATGCCACGGTACCTACAATATACAATCGTTTTATTATATCTTCCGCTGGCGACCAAAACCTCGTAACTACTCCTTGTATATTCTATAGTTAAGAGGATTTTTATTGTGGCTCGATAGCGATGAATAGTTTAACACACTATATTTGTATTGCCTTTGGTTCCAGAAGATAACTAACTTTAATATACTTGTTTCTAAATGGTCGGTACATGTCGCTTTGGTAGTGATAAAAATTGTGCCGCCTGTGAAATGGACCTTTTTTCACTAGTAACGCTACGTTGTTCGCAAAATGTTCTGATTGGTCGAAAAAATATATTCATACCTTCATGAACAAAATTTAGAGCCATCAGCTATTATGTATGCTTGCGCACAAAATAGTTCCATAAAAAAGTATTAAAATTTATAATTTATGTTTTTGCTTTTCTCGCTTGATGCCATTAAATAATAAATAATGAAGAGAATTTTCTTTTGTTTTCATGCAGGTAAGAAAACAAAAAAAAATAATGACTGTATGAATACGCTTTCGGGTATTCATACAGTGTAATTAGTTTTTTCGTTTTTCATACCTCCATGAAAAAAATCTTTTCAACTGTTAATTGAAGTCTTACAGTATTTCTTTATGTTTCATAGAAATAATTTAAATAATCAGAGTAAAATTTAAGTAAATTAAACTTTATAACAGTCAAATCATCTTTCTAAACACACAGTGGTGTAACTTCTTGATCATTTTGATAAATTTAAGAACAGGTTTGCAATTTATTTGTAACCCTATGAAAATAAAAAAAAACCGAACACAACGAAAGTTCTTACCACAGACAATGCTGTAATACTGTAGGCGTGTCCCATATAGAGACCATTGGATCTTCTTACTTCCGGTCTTGTAGCGCCCTCTGGTAACTGGAAAAAGATATAGAATAACTGACCAATCGCGGGTGTCAATCAAATAATCCTTCAATAAATCAAATCATTCATTTTGACTTAATCATTTTTGTTGGTTTGGCGAAATGAACGTCGTAACTATAGCTAGTTCAAGCTGTAGTTACGACGTTTAGATCGCCAACACACTATTCTACTTATTTGTAACATTCTATGGTCATCAATTTTGCAAAATAACGCCGTTAAAAGTCGAAGCGCAAAATCCTGCTGGCGTCAATGGGCGGGGCCAAAGTAGACAGTGGGCGGGGCCGGCGATTGGTCAATTTGATTAAAATAAGCTAAGATTTGGGTTGCGATTTACAAGATGTAGTTTTGCGTAGAAACAGATAATTGTTAGTTTGTTTGAATGGGGTTTTACGCCGCTTTCACCAATCTTTCAGTTATATCGCGGCAGCTGGAGCACCTAACAATGGAATCCTGGTATTTCTCACACCAGTACTACCATTACAACCTTTCCTAGCCTCCAGCTGCTATCCCACAAAGGTCTACAATTATCGACCCATTGGTGATTCAAATAGTTGGAAAAGATGAGTGCCGCCGTCGGGAATCGAACCAGGGACCTCTAGATTGACAGTCCAACTAGAAACAGATAATGGATCAAGGGACTGATGGTCTCAACAGTACTCCGCTATAGAACGTAATTCCGGTGACCAATTAATCAACTTGGCCGTGGCGAACATTTGGGCTAAGTTTCAAGACAATTGAGCTAAAAGAATAGCATAAACCGGGAGCGTTGTTAAGAACTTGAAACAACTGAGTACAACAACAACGCGACGACTCAAAATCCATTAACCCATTCCAAAACTACAAAAAATCAGACTGATCGAAATTCAAGCAATTTTTAGATGGCAATCTCAAACTGGTGAAAAATTAGAAATATAGGTCTGTCTGGTTAGAAGAAATTGTATCATTTTCCACAATGTTTTCCAAAGCCGGTTTCTTGAGGGGGGCGTAAAAAAGTGAGAAAGAGTGGGAGAAGGCTAAGCGAGTGATAAGTTGATCCTTTCTTAAAAAACTAAGAGGAAATGCCAACTATTAGTACGTCAATTCAAAACGGTTTAACCCATTCCCACACTGCGAAAATTTTAGATCGGTCCAAGTTGAAAGAAGTTGCAGACCACATTTTCAAATTGTTATTTTTTTTAATAAAATCTTTGTCTCTTTCTGGGTAGAAAACAATGTGTAAAATGTAAAATTGCTTGTAACAAGCGATTTCTTTAATTTCACATTGTTTTCCAGAACATCTTCTTGAGGGCGTAAAAAGGAGGGATTGTTTATGCATGGGTTAACTAAGATTTGTGATTTGCGTCTGCTGTTTGATTAGATTTTTAAATAAAAACTCAAATTTAGCCTACTTGTAATGTGTTTCTGTGCGGTATAATAGTTATAACCTACTTTACCAACTTATCCGAGTAATAAAGGGGGATTTTTGAGGCCACCAATGGTTAAACATACCTCTACAAATGCCTAAATCACACTAAAACTGAGCGGTTTAATAAAGAAAGAATTGTCAATTATATGTTTATATTTGGTTCGGTTGCTAAAGTATTAAACAATTCCCACACAATGACACTTTTGGTCGCCCCTCGAGAAAAACGATTGGGAAAATATTGTGTAAAATGAAGCACCTAACAATGGCTTCCTGGTATTTCTCCCACCAGTACCGCCATCACATCCTTTCCTAGCCTCCAGCTGCTATCCCACATAGGTCTACGATTATCGACCCATTGGTGGGAGACAAATAGTCGGAAAGGATGAGAGCCGCCGTCGGGGATCGAACCCGGGACCTCTAGATTGACAGTCCGACGTGCTACCAACTGCGCTATGACGGCGGCTACAAAGAAAGTTGAAAAAATCTAAAAATCCATAAAATTTGAATTGTCGTCTGCAAGTACTTTGAGTTTGGACCGGTCTTAAATTTTGCCGTGTGGTAATTGGTTAAACAAATGCAGCAATTAAGGAAGAGACTAGAAATGTATCACAGAGTGCCCTTGGTAGGGTGCTTGAAGCATGACCTTCAGTTGTGACCTCAAACTTAGGAATATCTAACAGAACTTAACTCATGACACTAGTAATCTTCAAGGGAAGCACCTGTGCAAAGTTATCTTTGAAATCCACCGATTTATGTAAAAGATATGCTCCAGACAAGAAATTGACACATAAAACCCCTCAACACGCGCACCCGCGCGCTCATACACACACTGACAATGGTAACTCTATTTGTTCGTAAACATTTCATGGCGGGTGCATGATATGATGTTGCTATTGATTAATTGAAGCTTTTGTTATTTTCTTAGATAGAGTCAGCAAAGATATGCAGACCGCTTGTCCCGCCCGATGACACAGACAGTAAGTTCCATTGAGCTATCAAACGATGTTATTTTGCAAAATTTATTGTCAGTAACATGTAACAAGAACGTACAAGAGGCCCATATGGCCTTATCGGTCACCTAAGTCCAAAGAGCACAGAATCAGATAAAAGTCCACCATATTATGCTACATACCAAATATAAAGCTCTAGGCCTTTTAGTTTGGGAGAAGAAGATCTTTTAAAAGTTGTCACTAAACAAGACTATGTTAAACTTGTGACGTCTTGGAACGGGCTAATTCTAACCCTGGGGCCACAATTTATAATATCTTGATAAAGGTCCACCAGGTGATACTGTATACCACATATCAAAGCTCTAGGTCCTCCTGTATGGGAGAAGAAAAGTTTTAAAATGTTAACTTTATAAGTCCAATGTAAAATTTGTGACGTTCGGGAATGGACTAATTATGATCCTGGGGCCATAATATATACAATATTGATAGAGATCCACCAGATGATGCTTCATACCAAATATCAAAGCTCTCTGTTTGAGAGTATAAGATTTTTAAAGTTTTCACTATATAGGCCCTTTGGAAAACTTGTAACCTTCGGGAATGGGTTAATTTTGATCCTGGGCAGTAATTTGTACAATCTTGTTAGAGGTCCACTAGATGATGCTGTATACCTAATATCAAAGTTCTAGGCCCTCCTGTTTGGGAGAAGAAGATTTTTTTAAAATTTTCACTTTATAAGCCCTTTTTTAAACTTGTGGCGTCCAGGAATGGGCTAAATCTGTCCCTTGGGCCATAAAGGCTCTAAATACAGAAAATTGAATCTAATCCAACAACCGGTTCATGACAAGAAGATTTTAAAGATGAACCTTTTGGGCCCCTTGTGGGGCCCCAAGGGGAGATAACTCCATGCCGTGTACAAATCAGGGGCCTTCCAGATAAGAATGCTTACTGCCAGGTTTGGTTGAAATCCATCCAAGTATTCTTAAGAAGAAGTCGAAAATATATAAAAGTAACGCACGACGCACAACGCACGACTATGGACAAAACACGATCGCAATAGATCACCATGACTTTCGGTCAGGTGATTTAAAAATTGGTTTGTTTGCCACTTTAATCCTTTACTGCTTTGCAAAATTTTAGACCTGTCCGAATTCAAAGGTTTTGCAGACGAAAATTTAAAGTCATTTTTTTTTTGATAAACAAGCATTTGGTAGGGTAGAATATATTGAGGAAAAAGCAGAAATTGTTTGTTACAAGCAACATCTTTTCCAAAATATTTTCCCAAGTATAGAAACACAGGGACGTAAAAACCAAGGATTGAAAAGGAAAGGGTTACCGTCGTAAACTGTAGATCTACTCACGTATATACTGCCACCCAGCATAGAGTTCATCTGTGAGCATTTCCACAATAGATCATAGAGGTTATGGGGTATCTCTTGTCTAACCTGTAAGTTCACCCTCTCTCCTAGTCCACCCGTAAAATCTACGAGAGCGTCTGACAGTTTACCTCCGTCCAAAGCCATGTATGAACCTCGAAGCCTGAAAATTTAGTTCTTCAAGTAAAAAGAAATCAAAGTACGTCAAAGACTCAACGCAGCTAGCATTGATTTTATTAAACGCACTTTAAAGACATTTGAGCCTGTGCGTGACATTTCCAACAATTTCGCTGGTGCGTGACTCGCACACATTGAGCACCCTGGACTGCCATTCGGGGCAATTAGAATATTCGCTGATTGTTTAAAGAAGTTTTGGGTCAGTATCTTTCTACAAAGCGCAGAGTGAAGACTCTGATCAGACTGTGCGGATGCACAGGCTGATCTGAGTCTTTACTTGGCGCACATGTGTAATGGTTGGAAATGTCACGCACGCGCTCATTTCTTAAAAGGCATGAAAATAGTGACGGCCCTCAAATGCTCTATCTCGAACTGTCCGGTCGCTACTATTAATCACAAATTTGATTTACTTATCAAATTACTCATTTAAATCGGATATGAATATTAAGCTCTGGCATTTATGCATTTTTGTTGGTTTTCTGACCTAAACGGTGTAACTGCAGGAAAATCACACTGTAGTTAAAACGATTAGGACGCAAATCAACGATTTACTTCATGTGTATAGTTCGCAAATTAAAGCATGTTGACGCCTCAGCCAAACTACCACATTGGAGGACGGTAGGCGTGGCCAACGATCCATCAATTACCTGATTAGCATTTCTGACATTCTTTTTCTGTCAGAGGCCCCATGATATAGAACTATAACGAAGTAATAATAATTTAGTAACGCTATTGGAAAGGTAAAGAGGTTGTACGTAAAGGATATATGTAATGAATTGTTTAAAATCTGACTTACGTATTAGCTCCTCTCTCATTCTTTCATTAAAAAATATAACACTTGACGATAGAACAAAGCGGCCAAAACTTACCTCATGGGTCATGAACCCTTTCCTGTACAAACCCGGGATCGTACGTCGCTGTGGCTTATACTTGAGAAAAAATGATGGGAAAAGGAGAAATTGCTTGTAACAAGCAATTTCCCCTTTCCCCACAATATTTTCTACCACATAGAATTGAATCCAATTTTCATTGTCGTCTGAGAGCTCTTTCAATTTGGTTGAGTCTAGATTTTCAAAAAAAGGGAAAGGATTAAAAGACCTTTCTATTTCAGCTAACTCACTTAGCGTAAGCCTTTTCCATGAGAGCGCCCCAGAATTCGTCCTTCTGTCCCTCATTTTGACAGAAAATCAGTCTCTGTCCATCTGTTGGGAGATAGTCGTCTATAATGATTTCTTTCCATTTACCATACCACCAAAAATTGAAATGAAATATACCTGTAAAATTAAAAAAAAAAAACAGACCTAAACGTGTTGTTGTTGTTCTTTTCGTTTAGAGCGCTCGCAAAGTTTCCCTAATTTGCCACATGAGTGAATAACATCCATTTGATAACATCGTTTACCCTTTACCGTTTAGCAACATTTTAAGACCTTTCCAAATTCAACGGTTTTACAGACGAAAATTTAAAGTGGATTTTATTTGAAAAAAAAAATAATATAAAAATAAAACCCACATTAAGCAGGGTAGAAAATATTTTGGAAAAGGAAGAAATTGCTTGTTATAATTTTAATAACATGAATCGATTAAATAACAAAAATCTGCACTTCTACAAGTATTTGCAGTTTTTAGCTTTTATGTGGACACGTAAAGGGCGTCACTCTTGATCAATCATAGACACCTAAGGGGCGTCATTCCTTTCAAATCATTGAGACACACATTTTTGTTTTATCCGTCGGCTATTGAAGAATCATAGCACTCGGCACACTTAGCTTTTATAGAAACGTAGTGAGTGTCGCCCAGAGCTTCACCAGAGTTATGTGTTGGTAGTCTCCCTTGGGTATAGTGTCCGTAATAGACACACAGTCATTGTCAATCAAGGTTATATACTGGCGCTAACAGGACTAGTTTGTGAACAAAGTAGAGGGTGACAACCTTGTTTTTTCACCCTTGTCATGATGAACCCGGAATATTTCTGTTGGGACAGGGGGTATAGACAAAGATCAGCCTGCACATATGTGCAGTCTGATCTTAGTCTACACCTCCTGATTGCCCCTCTCAAACCAAAATTGTTTATAAAATCAATTTTCAAATGAAATATTGACCTGCGACTAGTGCTTCCAGTGATTTCAGTTCTTTGATTTTGGTGTTATTCTAAACATCACTTTATTCGGTTAAATTACATAGTTTGCGTCATGCTCGGTTCTAGCAGATAAGTTGTGGGCATCTCCGTTGATTAATAAATAGAAGTTGGCTAATAAAGACACAGCTCGTAGGCGTAAGCTATGGCTTATACATTTTGCCCCTTGGTCATCATAGGTACGGAAGTTATCCCTTTAGATTTGAGTCAATAACTCGAAATGACCCTTCATATTACAGACATAAAATGGCCCTACATGACAATTATTAACTTTAACCCTCGGGTACATATAGAAAATAGTTTGACCTCTTCCTTGGCTGTTATACAAACGTATTGGGCGACCTTTTGATGCCACTGAGCAGACGTAGTTTGCCTTGTCCATGTAGATTACAGAATTTTGGACCGGTCCAAATTGAGAAAAGCTGCAGACGACATTTTCAAGTTGATGGAATTTTAAATTTTTTCATCCTTTGGGATAGAAAAACATGTTGAAAAATGAAGAAATTGCTTGATACAAGCAATTTCTTCATTTTCCAACATGTTTTCCAAAGCCTTTTTCTTGGGGGCGTAAAAAGGAGGGATTGTGTTGGAATGGGTTAATGAAAAGAACTGGGCGACTGAATTTGTAATTTGTTGTTATAGAGAATCTTAAAGGTGTCATTTTTGACAAGGTACCACACGCCTTCTTTCGCTTAATCTCGTTGATATTTAAACTACTCATACTTAAGCAAAAACATTTTGTATATATCGCTGAAACATCGTTTGTCTCCAATCAAGAAACAAAGCTTACCGGCATATCCATTGGGATCAAAACCTTGGTCAAGGGGTACAACTCTCTCAAACTGTTGTCTGGGTCCGTTAACCAACAGGGAAGCTGCAGCTACATACCAACAATTACCTGAAATGAAAAATTTTGTTTGTGACAACTATCAACTGTATTGAAACAGTCTAATCTTTGCTGCTTTAACATTACAATTCTTCTAAATCGAAACGTTCAGGATTCTGTTCGTATAAATGACGGATCGCAGCTGCCAATCAAAATATTGGTTGACCAATCAAGTCATTTATGTAGACAAAAAGTTAAAAGTTGACCTCCGACAAGAAAAATCAACGTTTTCGCTCGTGTACGACTTGATTTAGTTGTAGATGATTGAACTTTATTCGATCCCTAACTTTACCAAGTAATGGCAATTGATATATCTGTGATATCGAACTTAAATGTCCGAAGTCCGTTGGTTAGTCCAGTAAGTTTGACTGGCGATTCGTCCTTATTATTCTATTCGTACCTTACCTCAACTGGCAATAAAAAACAATCGCAGGAATGAAACTGCACTCACTTTAATGTCATTTTCCATTTTTCATTCATAAAATACCCATACATTGCTCCCCCCCCCCCAAGAAACAAGCGACTTTTTCAGCGTGTCTCTATCATCCTATACGTTCCTACCGTAATTATGAAGTAAAATATGTTGGGAGTTTTTTTTTTCGTCACTTTCATTATCATTAATATCGTCCTGCTTTATATGGCTTGTAATACAAATGACTTTTGTCAACCATATACTAATGACCATAATATTATGTGAAAGGACATCTTTTATTTGCACATGTACTTTTCCAAAAGTAAATGTAAACGAATACCCATTTAGCGCACCTCAGCATAAAGTGCTCAGGGTGAGCTGTTTTGATCACCGAATGTCCATCTCCTGAATAAATCGAAGTACTGAAAGTACTGTTACATTGAAAAGTATTTTCTTTTTTAAGAAATCTTCTTTGTCAAAGGTAATCATGATAAATAAACGAGGTTAAAGTAACCCAGGAGTTTATTAACATTCATTTATAGGATTATAAAGCAGCGCGCATAGTGAAGACTGAACAGATTCATTTTGAACACGATATGTTCAAGTGAGCTAAAGATACCTAGGGGATAAACTTGCAGGCAGAGTTTGCAACATAAAATACATAATAACTACTTTTATGGCGTAGGCTTTCGATGGATTTAGCAGTTACGCCTCCAGTGGCAGTTTGCACTCATTGACCTCTGAGAAGACCTTAAAATTTGATCTGTTAACTTAAGCTATCAAATTTGACGCTTTGCTAGCTAAAATGCTAAGAGCAAAGATAATAAGTATATAAAATCTCCTAATGGAGTTTAACAAAGTCGCTGGCCACATTTTGGCTGGCAAAGCGTCAGCTTTGATAGCTTAATATACAGATCAAATTTTTAGGTGCTCCCAAAGTTCAACGAGAGCAGAATGCCACTTT
This sequence comes from Fragum fragum, assembly GCA_946902895.1. NCBI lineage: Eukaryota > Metazoa > Mollusca > Bivalvia > Cardiida > Cardiidae > Fragum > Fragum fragum. Next base: position 76,167,349 of record OX336365.1, on the reverse strand, counting down.
TAACAAATGTCGAGAAGAATATTTGCCGAGCCGTGGTTCGAACACATGACTCCAAGATTTAGAGCCCAGTGTGTTACCGACTGAGTTGACAGGATAGGCTATTCTAATATCAATACCTAGCACATGAGCTAGTCTCATTTGATAATTCTATAAAACAAACGTAACTAAGGTATATATCAATTCTGACTAGTTCCTATGACATTTAATATGTACATCTTAATAATGCGTTTTCAGGTGTCTTTAGAATACAGATCCTAATGGGCGCATCGTAAATAAAAAAAATGTCGATTAACCATTCAAATTATTCATTATAACCGAAGGTGGAATTTGAACTCCAATTTATATTAAGCACTGGCGACTCAAGAACTTATTTAATCTATACTGTTTTGTTTCATGGAGCCGACCATACATCTACAAAATAATATAAATATCTTGTCGAACTTCCTGTGGAACTCAAAGGGCATGGCGTGCCGGGTGACATATACACTTAAAACAACTTAATACACGGACACGGTAACTTATAAACGTACAATACATTTCTATCATAGTAATCTTATATTTTGTCCTTTTTAGCACGGCTGTTTTCGAAGAAAACCCGAGGTATTGCGATAGCCTTGGTGTCGTCGTCGTTGTTGTCGTCGTCGTCGTGCGAAAACTTTGACATTTTGTGATATCTCTATCTCTGGTTCTACTAAAGTTAATCACTTGAAACTTGGCACACTTGTTCACTATCAAAAGAGCAACCTATACTATCAAGGGAGATAACTCTAGATGCATTTTGTCCACTATCCAGCACCCAACAGCCGAGCGTAGGCAGCCGTAGGCGGTGCTCTTGTTTGAAAAGAGTTGTTTTGAAGACGTGTAGAAAAAGCAATCAAGATGTAGCCTGCATCACAACTCTATTGAAAACGCTTGGTATCAAAATTATGTAAGCATATATTTATTACACTCCTAATTTCAAAAATAATATTGATGGACTTGGTGTAATTCAATTAATTGGCATAAGTGAAAGGCTAATTTTTTTTTATTCTCTTTGTCGTTGAATTTTTCATTACTCAGAATTTTTTTAGATAGATAGATAGATAGATAGATAGATTGATTGATAGATAGATAGATAGATCGGTGGGTGGATTGGTGAATGGGTTGGTGGATAGGTAGGTAGATAGATAGATAGATAGATAGATAGATAAGATAGATAGATACATAGATTGACAGAAAGATAGATAGAGACAGATAAATAATTAGAGATAGATAGATAGATAAATAGATAGATAGATAGATAGATAGATAGATAGATAGATAGATAGATATTGATAGATAGATAGATGAATAGATAGATAGATAGATAGATAGATAGATAGATTGATAGATAGATAGATAGATAGATAGATAGATAGATAGATAGATAGATAGATAGATAGATAGATAGATAGATAGATAGATAGATAGATAGATAGATAGATAGATAGATAGATAGATAGATAGATAGATTGATTGATCGGTGGGTGGATTGGTGGATGGGTTGGTGGATGGGTAGGTAGGTAGGTAGATTGGTGGTAGGATGGGTAGGTAGGTAGGTAGGTAGGTAGGTAGATAGATAGAAAGATAGATAGATAGATAGATAGATAGATAGATAGATAGATAGATAGATAGATGGATAGATAGATAGATAGATAGATAGATAGAATGATAGATATTGATAAAAAGAAAGATAGATAGAGATAGATAGATTGTTAGAGATAGATAGATAGATAGAGATATGGACAGATAGATATATAGATAGATAAATAGATAGATAGATAGATAGATAGATAGATAGATAGATAGATAGATAGATAGATAGATAGATAGATAGATAGATAGATAGATAGATAGATAGATAGATAGATAAATAGATAAGATAGATAAGATATATAGATACTTTATTGAAGTAAACTTTTCAGTTTCTAGTAATATCAAATACAAGCATACAATTAAAAACAACAAAAACATACACATACACACATAAAAATAAACTAGATGGTTGTCCTAGGACAACTCCTGTCGAGCCCGCAAAATTTTGTAGGCCTCATGTTCCGGACAAGCACAATTTTAGTGTTTGACATTGAGCTTTGACCTTGATCTGGAAGCTATCCAAAAAAATATTTCAAATGGCACATCTACTTATGATGGAGAATAATTATGCCAATTTATTTTGAAATCCATCCATAATTGTATAAGAGAAATGCCACGGACAAGCACAATTTTAGTGTTTGACCTTGAGCTATGACCTTGAAATTAGAACTATCCCAAAGGTTCTTTCAAACATCTACTCATGATGGAGAATTATTGTGCCAAGTCATTTTGAAATCCATCCATAAATGAAGGAGTTATTGTCCGGACAAATTCGGACGGACGGACGGACGGACGGGCTAACGCACTACCGCAAATAGTGACTAATATGTCTCACTCACCGCAAGCGGGCAGGAGAAAAACGGTGACATATAGACAAACAGTCAAAAGGCATTATATACAAGATGGAAGAGATACTGGAGAAATATATTAATTATTTAGACCTTATATGTCGCTGGTAAATACGACTTTATCATAAATGCTGATATAATGTATATGTGCTTAAAACACTATCGCACCCACCAGCAGCATGCATTAAGTATCACAGATTAAAATGACTCTTAGTGCGAAGCCTTTCATGATAAATCTAGCCAAATTTAAAAGAGTAATTCTGTTTCTTGAATTCATCAATCTATTAAATTTCCACATACTAGAATGAGTTTAGAAGTACTTCTTCAAATATGTTTTTCGAATAGCTGCAAAAAATGGACAAACCAGTAAAAAGTGATATCCATCTTCTATTTAGTTCATATTACACGCCAAACACAAAAGCTGATTTTTTTCAATCCTAATTCAAAACCAAGTTATCAACAACAACAAAAAAATAAATCGCTTTTGGTGAAGTCGAAAAGTTGAAGAATGCATATTCTGCTATTTTTGTGACTTTTGAAAAGAAGGTTCGTGTGTTCTTCGCTTTCTTGTCTTCGTCTTTTGAGAGAAGTCTATTGAATTTTGCGTATCAGGCAACTTATTTCAGTATTTGTTTTATTAACAGGTAGTATTTGATATCTAAAACCTTAAAAAGAAAGCTGTCAGTTTATTGGTTTTGCTCATTGTACATTCCAAGATAGCAAATTAATGGGAGAAGGACCAAAGCGAATTTAGCAAGTCATTGTCCATTTCTACGTGACAGGTATCAATTTATCTCCGAATCACATTTTGTAATAATTTGTGACCCGCACAGCAAAAAATGGACCTCACGGGAAATCCGAATAGCACGGAAACTTTAAAAGGAGATCGTATCAAGAAAAGGTCATTTAACTATTACTGAACTTTAAAATTTTAGGCGTGTCTAAATTGAAAGAAGTTGCAGACGACAATTTAAGGCTACTGAAATAAAGAATATTTTTTTCGGGTAGAAAACATTGTGTGGATATGACGAAATTGCTTGTAACAATAAATTTCTTCATAATCTACAATATTTTCCGAAGCTTTTTCTTCTCTAACGGATGTTTAAAAGCATCATTGAATGGAAAAGGGTTTAGAATAGCAAATGGATGATAAATAGTTAGTAAGAATGACCATTCTAGACATAGAAAGTCAACATGGCAACGATTTCAAATATTTAAGGGTAATACAAATGAGCGCGTGCGTGACATTTCCAACCAATACACATGTGCGACAAGTAAAGACTCAGATCAGCCTGTGCATCCGCACAGTCTGATCAGAGTCTTCACTCTGCGCTCTGTAGATAGATACTGACCCAAAGCTTCATTAAACATTCAGCGATTATTATAATTGCCCCGAATGGCTGTCCAGTGCTCTCTATGTGTGCGAGGCACGCACCTGCGAAATTGTTGGAAATGTCACGCACGGGCTCAAACCATAATTTACGTATGGCTGACCACGCCCACTGACCTCTATACAAGGTATTTCGACGGAAGTATCAAAGGAAATTAATCGTCTTGAACATAAACAATAAGCAAATCGTACGTTGAGAACCTAACGTCGTATCTACAACTTAAATAATGTGTAGTTACGGCGCGTTCAAATCAGAAAACAACAACAAAAAATGCTTGACATACATGTCAGAGGTCAATATTCACTTCCGGTCTTAATGTATTGATTGATTGGTCAATCAGGTTATTATAATTGACATCGGCGATCCACAATTTGACAATTATTCCCGACGAACGTTTTGTGAGAGACGCGGCACCTTCATGTTTTAACACATTCCCACACAATGACGCTTTTAAACGCTCCTCAATATGAAAGCTTTGGGAAACATTGTGGAAAATGAAGAAATTGCTTGTTACAAGCAATTTCTTCATTATGCACAATGTTTTCTACCCCAAAAGGCAAAGGTTTTAAAAATTTCATCAACTTTAAATTTTCGACTGCAACTTCTTTGAATTTAGACTTGTCTAAAATTTTATCGTGGGGAATGTTTTAATCGATGATGGTGTTCTTTTTTAGTTTTGTCCTGAACAATTGGCGTGTTCCTGGCCACAGGAAGTTTCACTTAAATATCACACGGTATTATTTTTAATTTTATGGCCATTAGCGTGCAACAAAAAAGGTAAAATGGTTGGCTACCTTCACGTCGTAAATGCAGCTTAAATAAGCTATAGTTACGACGTTTAAGTCAGCAAAACTATGCTAATGCTTCAAATAAATGTCGGCCTATGTTGGCTTTCAAAGTTCACTCTCGGTCTAATTTGATGGTTTAATTGGTTTATTGATTATTTGATTGACAGATGGGATGCGCCAATTAAGGGGCTTCAAGGGCAAAACTCTTGACTGCCTTTCGTAGAAGGACGGAAACAATGACGATTTTCCTTCTTTTTACCATTATACCCAGGTATTTTCCTTCCCTGTATTTATTGGCAACCCCCCCCCCCCCCAAAAAAAAACTGTGTAATTGGCTCATTTGATTCATTAAACTGGCCAGAAATCAGACATGTTACTTCATGCATTAATATAATCCTTTCCTTTTTGTGTGTGTGTGTGTGTGTGTGTGTGTTTTTTTTTTTTTTTTTTAAATTTAAGACTGGACCAAATTCAAACAGGTTACAGACGACAATGAAAATGGAATAAAAATGAAATCATCCTATGTGGTAGAAAATTTTGTCGAAAAAGAAGATATTGCTTGTTATAAGCAATTTCTTGTTTTTTCACAATGTATAAGTATAATGTACAAGTATATTACCACAGCGACGTAAAATCCAGGGTTTGTACAGTGAAGGGTTAAAGTAGTGAATCAGACACAAAGCGGCACCTAGACATGAAAAAATTGACTAATCGTGACTGTCAATCAAAGAATCAAAAGGACCAATCAAATTGCTCATTTCTACCGGAGGTAGACATTGAACTTCACCATTGGACGATATTTGCCTGGGGAAATTTTGTTGGTATGACGACTTAAACGGCGTAAATTCAGCTTGTTCGTGCTATAGTTACGACGTCTAGGTTGCCGGCTAACCATTTTACTTTTTTGTTATAGGTAACTGGCATAAACTTTGCTAAAAAAATGCCGTTTTATATCTTACTGGAACTTCCAATCGGAGCTCAATAAGCACGTCATCAAACCGTCAGTGTTCCGAGAAATGTAAGGCTGTTTGGTTTAGAAGATCAGGTCTCGACCCTTTCTATATATACTTAGCTTGGCTACAATCAAACAGGTCTATAATCTAATTTGACAAAACCTGGTGAAACCAGTAAAAGCTGTTTTACCTCATTGATAGCCACCGTCATAGCGCAGTCGGTAGCGTGTCAGACTCCTAATCTTCAATCGTGAGAGTCATGGGTTCGATCCCCGGCGGCGGCACATTTCTTTCCGACATAAGTCTCTCACCAATGGGTGGATAGTCGTAAACCATTAAGTGGGATAGCAGCTGGAGGCTAGGAAAGGATGTAGTGGTAGTACTGGTGTAAGAAATACCTGGAATCCATTGCTAGGTAACCGCGCGATATGACTGAAATACTGTTAAAACCGGCGTTAAACCCCATTAAATTTACCGCATTGATAAATGAAATGCTTCTGAGTTTTCTCCCGATTGTTACGGGCCGGAAGCGGGCAATCAATAGACTAAACAGGAATAAAAATGGCCACACAGATACACATGTACATCTAAGAAATGGCCTCGACGCAAAGGCAGAATGAACATTCAAAACCTTAAACAGAGGCCCCTATGACTTCAGTTGTTGAGAAGTTGTTGAGAAGAACGTTAAACTTCACACAATTAACTAACTTTGGATAAAGATCTCTTTGAAAATTTGGCCGCCCAAAGAAAGAAGCAATTCATTGTAAATGGTGCGTAAAAAACATGCAATGAAATAAACTCTTTTCCTTGTGCATGTAAACCTAAACTAAATAATCGAAGTACTGAAAGTACTATTAGCTAGCAAAGTATAGTTTTGTTAATCAATGTTCTTTTCCAAATGTTGTCATGATAAATAAACGATGTTAAAGTAACCCATTAGTTAACCCATTACAACATGACAAAATTTTAGACTGTTTCAAATTGAAAGAAGTTGCAGACGACAATTTCGAGTTGGTTGAATTTAGAAAATTCCTTCCTTTTTGGGTAGAAAAGCTTGTGGACAATGAAGCAATTGCTTGTTACAACAAATTACTTCATTTCCACAATGTTTTCTGAAGTTTTTTTCTTTAGATGCTTAAAAGGTGGAATAATTTTGGAATGGGTTAAATAGCATGCTTTTGAAAAAGTTCTCTACAATTTGAATAACATTTGCAACATTCCTGAAATACATAATAACTACTTTTTATGGCGTATGCATTTAACAGATTTAGTTGTAAGCCTCCAGTGGCAGTTCGCACACATTGAACTTCGAGAGGACCTCAGCATACACCCCTATAAATCCATGCAATTTGTCATAAACAATGTTTTGTTTCAATTCACAAATTTCTTCTCCCCTCGAACTAAAAGCAAAAATTGTTTATCGCGAATGCGCCGTTGCCAACTCCCCTCGAACTAAAAGAAAAAAATGTTTATCGCGAATGCGCCGTGGCTGTTGGGCCCGCCGTATGCTGGCATGTAATTAAATGACATTGAGATAAATTGACCGATCGCTTGCCACGCCCACTGAGCTCCGACAGGAAGTTTCAATTCGATATTAAGCAGCTTTTTTTAAGACCATGGCCGGCAACGTGTAACAAAAAGTCAAATGGTTTGTTGGTTTGCGACTAAAACGTCGTAACTACAACTTGAATAAGTTTCAGTTACGAGGTTTTTGTCGCCAAAAAGAAAATAATGTTTGTTTTACATAAATGCCGGCCAACGTAGGAGTTCAAAATTTACTCCATGTCTAAACGAATCATTTGACTGGTTGATCGATTCTCTGGTTGACATCCACCACCCGCTAACTGTGAAGTCGAGAGATCTCTTATGCTCGCTAAGTGTAAAACATTTGTCAACAAAAATTATTTGATTCAATAGAATGACCTCAACGCCAGTATGATATGGAATCGCTTGAATTTCCATGTGAATTGAATTGAATTGGGTTTAACGCCACTTTTAACAGTATTTCAGTCATATCGCGACGAATGGAGCACCTAACAATGGATTCCTGGTATTTCTCACACCACTACATCTTTTTCTAACCTCCAGTTGCTATCCAACTTAGGTTTACGATTTTCCACCCATTGGTGAGAGACAAATGTTGGAAAGGATATGTTCCTCCATCGGCGATTTCCATGTGAACACAATATGGTGTTTTCATTTGATTTGAACTACAATCGACGCATTGAAGCTCATTAGCAGCGCTATGGGAACGATGTCTAACTAAATTTAAACTAGAAATATATCACAAACATGGGTGTCCTCGCCGCGTTAAGTACTTGTCACATGACCTTCAGCTGTGACCCAGAACTTCTAAGTATCCAACAGAACTTTACGCATGATACTAGAACTTACTATAGAGAACAGCTATGCCAAATTATTATGAACTCAATTAGTGTAGAACATATGTTCAGGACAAGAACAGAGCACACCCACTACCCCCCCCCCCACACACACACTCACATACGGACAAAGATTACATGGCGGGGCATAAAAAGGTCATTTATATTTGTCTGTGCAGCATTTGTCCGGATCTCGGCACTTGGTCCGCAAAACACTTTGTCAACGTATCGAGAAAGTAGTTATGTTGAAATTGTAAAATTTTCTTTGAACCTAGGACAATTCAAGGACCTCTTACTGTTACTTTATTTTTCAGTACGCTAAGATGTTTAATCAATTTTTTTTTTTTTTTTTTTTTTTGAATATGTGTAATGAAAAATTAGTATAACCCGTTTCTATAGTCTTTCATGTGAATGATTGGGCGAGAAGAATCCAAGGTAGTGTGTTTTTATTGTGTGTGAGTATACTTAAACTTATTCTTATATACGGGTTAATACATGGTGGGTTATACATACCCAGTAATCCCTGGTCAAGATCAGATCTTGTGGCAGATACCGACACAAATTTTGGATTTCTCACAATATCCTGCATAAAAGGAAAAAACTTTGTTAGAAAAAATACCGACTTTTACAGTATCGTGACTAACCAGTCTGCAACTCACACAGTATAACCAACCCGGAATTGTTAGAAAATCTCAGTTGACGCTCCTCAAAAAATGCATTTTGTAAAACATTGTGGAAAATGAAGAAATTGCTTGTCACAAGCAATTTCCTCAATTTCCTCAACATTTCCCAAAAGATTTTATTGAGGGGCGTCCAAAAGCCAAAATTTCATGAATTTTAAATTGTTTTCTGCAACTCCTTTCATTTTGAGCCAGTCTAAAATTTTACCGTCTGGTTATCGGTTGAGACACTGGTGAAAGAGAAATTAGCGAAAGGTTATTTGCAATCACAAGCATACTGATTTGACTTCGATTATGATCCTTTTCGCAACTTCTTCGCACTGTATCTGTCAAAGTAGGTCGGTTGGTTAACCCATTACCACACAGCTCGAGCTTTGAGCCCCTTCATTGGCTGCCATCTTTGTTAAACATTTTGCCGGTTTGACGACTTAAACGTCGTAACTACAGCTTATTAAAGCTGTAGTTACGACGTTTAGGTCGCCAACCATCCATTTTACTTTTTATGTTACATGCTACTGGCTTTAAATTTTGCAAAATAACGCCGTCAAATATCGATGCGGGACTTCCTGTCGGAGTAAATGGGCGGGGCTAACGAAGCAAGTAGGCGGGGCCAGCGATTGGTCAATTCATTGAACAGGTTTGGAAAGAGTTTACTAATAAAGATTCTACCGTGCATCTTGGAAGAGGGCTTATCTTAACTAGACTCAATACGGAACATTTTTATGAGATTAGCAGATACCCTTTGAGACTTATCCTCATTCCGCTCGAAAACATGCTAAATTACAAAAAAATTAAAGCACTGACGGTACCGTTTGCATGCTCTCCACTTTCAAATGAATCTTAAGTTGTTGTTTTTTGTGTGTGTGTGTTTTTTTTTTTTTTTTTTTTTTTGCTTGTTTTTTTTTTTTTTTTTTTTTAATTTAGGTCTCAAATTTTCTTGTAAATGTATTCAAATACTTTATAAACCTTGCACTGTTACTGTCTTACAATTTTATAAAACATACCATTGAAAACTACATTTTTAAAAGCATTAATATGCCAAAAGGAGTGTTTGGCCAAAGGACCTGGTCAAATTTTAAATTTGGTCAACATCGAGACAATAAAAAGCGAGTAAATAGGAAAAACACTGAATGAAAAGAAGAAGTTTAAAATGATAACTAATCGTGTATGGGAGATTCCAGAGGGTTAGGGTTCGGGCCCTCTAGATGTAAATGGATTAAAGTTGATAAATCTACAGACACCTTCCACAAATGGGGAAAGAAGTAAATAATGAACTATAGTGTAAGAAGAAAAAAAAAAGAGAAATTGCTCGTTGCTAACGAATGCTTCTTTTCTGTGTTCTTTTCCTTGTGGATAATCATTAACCCAAGTGGGATGAGCAGCTAGGGGAAAATATTAGGAATCCATAGTTAGGTGCTCCAGCCACTGCGATATTACTGAATACTGAAAAGTGGCGCTAAACCCCATGCAATCATTATTTTCCTTAATTTGATATCTGAGGACCGCAAAAACATTTCAAAATCATTTTATTAGACTAAGGGTACGTGGAAAGGATTAGGAAACTGAGAAGGAATTTCACCAAAAGATGATGTTTTTTGTAAAGGAAAAAAGGTAACGGACCAAATAAAAGATTCAAAACACGTACGATCAAGCCTGCAAGCAACAATGCCCTTAAATCTTTATTTTTTTCAATATATCTATCCTAGTTTTACACGTAATGGAAGGTTAACTACTCACTATTGGTCTTCTCCACTCGATCCTTCGCACAGGTATGTTCCGGGTTAACGGACCTGTCCCGGTCACACTTTTTATATCAGGAGGAAATTCTTCATCCACGAAAAGTGATTTAGATTCCACAAGATGTTTTCTGATGGCGTAAAACTTAGAGTCACTGTTTGTTGTCGTCATTATTTATGATGTAACCAACCACTTTTCGACAATCATGAATAATTGGGCCTGTATATGGTGTAAGCAGGATGTTATAACTATGTATGAATATCGACCGATGTCGTTCTGACCTTTACCTGAAACTTCAACGTTTAAATTCGCGATTGACGTACCAAAACATTGCAACTACAATTTTTAAACCTGCATTTCGTTACGCTGATAAAAAAGCATAAGCAAACATTGTGGGAAAAGGATAAATTGTTCCTACAACGCTTAATAAGTTCGCTTATTTAAGATGTAGTTACGACGTTTGGGTAGCCAACCAACCGTTTTAAGTTACTGGCAATAGATTTTGCAAGATAGCACCGTTTAAAATCGAAGTGGTACTTCCTTTCGGAGTCAGTGGACATGGCCAGCGAAGTAAGATAGGCAGACAGGAAAATCTGGACAAAAACTATACTACTTAGATGGCAAAGGCAATCAAATTAGGTTCCCCGGTAACACTGTAAATATTAACAGCGATCATAAGTATCAGTCCCGGCGGTGTGCTGTCTACAAACCAATGACGTTGAATCTGAATTGACTATCATTTTTCCGCTTTACATTTTGATAAACCCGGCTTTAAAAACATCGTAATTACAGCTTGTCTGACCAAAGGAACGATCACATTTTCTTTACAAATCAGTGTGTAAATGAAATTCAGCGTCCACGGTCTACTAGCATATCCTTACTACACGCCATTCAAGCTGTAGTTACGATGTTGTGATAGCAAACGTCAAAACGTTCAATTGCCAGGGTTCATTGATTTTTTTGTGATCAAAATGAGCAAATATTCCACGGATTTACGCAAATATAATCCACCAAAATACTTAGAGAATCGTTACACTACATCCCAATCCGCTATAAAATATGCTATAAACAGCAAAATAAGGTGTAGAAACTGTTCTGGTCGGTTAATTACCCTTTCCTCAAAACGCTTCGATAATCAATGTTAACATAGTACATTACCTTTATCCCACTTGTTGATCCTACAAATAAACTTCCTCCTACAATTTGATCAGACATGGTCTTCCTGTTAGTTCAGATAATGATCGGTCTGTGCCATATCGGGGGGGGGGGTGTGGGGTGAGGGCACGACTAAACTAGATGGCTATATCATGTACCCACACTTACTTGTCCCACTCCCACTCAGTTACGCTTTTAGACGCCCCCAAGAAAGTAAACTTTATAAAACATTGTGGAAAATGAAGAAATTGCTTGAATCAAGCAATTTCTTCATTATCCTCAATGTTTTCTATCCAAAAAGATGAGAGAAAAAAAAATCCGTCAACTTGAAATTGTCATCTGCAGCTTCTTTCAGTTTGGACAAGTCTAAAGTTTTGTTGTGTGGGAATGGGTTTAAGTGTTGTTCTTTATATTGTATTTCTTGTACTCATTCTACTAACGATGTTGAACCGTCAATCCTATCTCCCGCCTCGCTCAACGGCGAAAAGTGCATATGTATGAACCAGGACGGGCTGCGGCCTTAGCGCAGTTGCTAGCGCGTAGGACTCCTAGTTATGAGGACCCGGGTTCGATCCCCGCCCGCGGCCAATAGCCATTCCGACATTTGTCTCCCGACGATGGGTGGATAATCGTAAACCTAAGTGGGACGAGCAGCTGGGAGTTCGGAAAAGATGTACTGGTAGTGCTTGTGTGAGAAATATCTATGGTTATGTGCTCAAGCCGCCGAGATATAATTGAAATATTGTTGAAGTGGTGTTGAACCCCATCGAATAAATATCAACGAGGCGGGGTGGCCTCGCACACGATTTTTATTGCACCACCAAACAAAAATATAAGAATGGTCAAAATTCAAAGAAGTTCCTGTCAACATTTTTTCGAGTCATAATTTTGGGGTGTAACGATTAACGTATCTCCTGTTAATCCAGATCTACTCCGACAGGGCAGTTTGTCTGAGATATTAAAAGTCTTTAGTTTGCAATAAACAGTCGAAACCATTTCCTGTCTTGCGTTGTTTACAATCTAAATGAATAAATGTCTCAAATACAGCTAGATTGAGTCGTAGTTATAACATTTATGCAGGAAACACTTTCACAATAAGTGTTGGAGTTAAACAGTGCAGCTCCGGACTGCATCAATAACTTGACTGGTTAGTTGAGTTTGATAGACAGCGACGATTTGTCATTATCAACGGATCGCTAGTCTCGTCCATCTTTCTCCAACATAGCAGTTTGACTGGGGTCGACACTAACTTTGCTTCAATTGGATTCCACGGGAATCCCCAGTTATCACTTCAGGCCCCCCCCCCCCCGACAGTCCTACTTGATATACATTAACTTATTCACACGCAATCCTGTCATTCCGAACCCAACATGAAAAAAAAAAAAAACAAAAAAAAAACTTGGAAAACATTGTTACAAGCAATTTCTTCATTATCCACAATATTTTCAACAAAAACAAGAAATCAATAAACTAGGAGCATAAGTTGATACATTAAGATCTGTTGTCCTGGAGAAATATTGAAGGATCCTGACGGAATCCCTAGCCTGAGATAGCTGGGTCCCTTCCAATTTTCAGGGATCCCGGGACACTGTTAGTGTTGACCCCTGTTATAACCAACATGATTTCATAAAATATATTATCGGAAATATAAAACAAAGGGCGAATCGCTGTTTTATCAGTAAACGTTGTAACTACAGCTGTAGTTAAGACGTTTAAGTCGTCAAACTAGCAGAAATGTATGACATAAATATTAAAGGTCAGCATTCAAATCCGATCTAAATAAATACTATGATTGGTCAATCTACTTTTTGATTAACAGCGGCGGTTTGTAAATATTCTAAGCGTGATTATGACGTTTCGGGTCTCTAACAATAGTCTCTACCATTCATGATACAAATTTGGCTGTGGAAAACCGTGATCAAGGGCTTTGCTTGTAGGATACTTTAACTCAATACCAGATGACAAATTTGAGGTCGATACAAATTCAAAGAAGTTGTAGACAACAAATTTTAACTGATGAAATTTTGAATTAAATATGTCTTTGTCTTTTAGTGTAGAAAATGTTGTGGAAAATAAAGAATTTTTTGTTACTAACAAATTGTTCTTTTCCCCCAATGTTTTCAAAAGATTTTTGTCTCGGGGACGTTCAAAAGCGGATGTGTTTGGAAAATGGGCTAAGCTAGTAAAATGTCCGATGATATACATATGATAAGAAAGAAAGGGTTTAAATTCTTTCTTGTACAGTCCATGGTTTTACGTCCCAGTGATTTATACTTAAGAAAATATTGTGAGAAAAGAAGAAATTGCTTGTAACAAGCAATTTCTTCTTTTCCCTCAATATTTTCTACCCTGTAGATTGGTTACTTTTCAAATTGCTTTCACTTTTAATCGTCGTCTGCAACTTTTTTCAGTTTGAACGAGACTGAAATTTCGAAAAACTGGAAAGGGTTAAACGAATCGGTTGAATAACTAATGCATGATCAGCTATATTTACATTGAATAGAAAGACAACTTCGAAAATTGAATATTATGACTGTGATATGACTGTACTTGTTTTTCACCTTTTTTGTGTAAATTTCAAACAGGAAGCCCGCCTACGCATTAACCCATTCCCGCAGATTGACGCTTTTTGAAGCCCCGCAAGAAATCATTTGGGAAACATTTTGTAAAATAAAGAAATAGCTTGCAACAAGCTATTTCTTCATTCTACCCAGAAAGTTGGAAAAATCTAAAATTCAATAAACTTGAAATTGTCGTCTGCAACTCTTTTCTATTTGAACTAGTCTAAATTCTTACCTGGTGTTGGATTAAAAGAGTCATTACAAGGTTTTATAAAACTCGATTCAAAAATACATTTGCGATATACATACATTTTGCATATCATAACACTTGAATGAGCATCATAGTAATTTAGCCAAAACCTTTATAAGATGTCCCTCAACAGGTAGGAGGATATAACCACATATTCATTTCCAACCCGCGACCTGTCGGGCAGGCTTGGACTCTTAAATGCCTTACCAAATGATCCACGAACGTGACAAGTGGCGCGTCAAAGATTCCTACCCGCGGTTGTCGGGCAGGCTATGACTCTAAAATGCCCTACCAAATGATACACGTACGTGACAAGTGGCGCGGCAAAGATTCCAACCAGCGACTTATCGGGCAGGCTTGGACTCTGAAATGCCTTACCAAATGATACACGAACGTCACAAGTAAAGCGGCCAAGATTCCAAACCGCGACCCGTCGGGCAGGCAATGACTATGAAATGCCTTACCAAATGATACACGTACGTGACAGGTGGCGCGTCAAAGATTCCTACCCGCGATTATCGGGTAGGCTTGGACTCTAAAATGCCTTACCAAATGATACACGAACGGAACAAGTTGAGCGGCCAAGATTCCAACTTGCGACCCCTCGGGCAGGCTTGTACTCTAAAAAGCTTCACCAAATGATAAACAAACGTGACAAATGGACCGGCCAAGATTCCAACCCGCGACCCGTCGGGCAGGCTTAGACTCCTAAATGCCTAACCAAATGATATACAAATGTGACAAGGGGCGCGGCCAAGATTCCAACCCGCGACCCATCGGGCAGGCTTGGACTCTTAAATGCCTTACCAAATAATCCTTGAACGTGAAAAGACACGCGGCCAAGATTCCAACCCGCGCTCTGTCGGGCAGGTTGGACTCTTAAATGCCTAACCAATGATCCACGAACGTGACAAGTGGCGCGGCCACGATCCAAACCCGCGATCCCGTCGGGCAGGCAATGACTCTGAAATGCTTAACCAAATGATACAAGAACGTGACAAGTGGAGCGGCCAAGATTCCAACCCGCGCTCTGTCGGGCAGGCTTGGACTCTTTAATGCCTTACCAAATGATACACGAACGTGACAAGTGGCGCGTCAAAGATTCCTACCCGCGGTTGTCGGGCAGGCTATGACTCTAAAATGCCCTACCAAATGATACACGTACGTGACAAGTGGCGCGGCAAAGATTCCAACCAGCGACCTATCGGGCAGGCTTGGACTCTGAAATGCCTTACTAATGATACACGAACGGAACAAGTGGAGCGGCCAAGATTCAAAACCGCGACCCCTCGGGCAGGCTTGTACTCTTAAAAGCTTTACCAAATGATAAACGAACGTGACAAATGGACCGGCCAAGATTCAAACCCGCGACCCGTCGGGCAGGTTTGGACTCTAAAATGCCTTAGCAAATGCTATACGAACGTGACAAGGGGCGCGGCCAAGATTCCAACCCGCGACCCGTCGGGCAGGCTTGGACTCTTAAATGCCTTACCAATGATCCTTGAACGTGACAAGTGACGCGGCCAAGATTCCAACCCGCGACCTATCGGGCAGGCTTGGACTCTTAAATGCCTTACCAATGATCAACGAACGTGACGACGAACGTGACAAGTGGCACGGCCAAGGTTCCAACCCGCGAACTGTCGGGCAGGCAATGACTCTGTAATGCATTACAAAATGATACACAAATGTGACAATTGGGGCGGCCAAGATTCCAACCCACGACCCGTCGGGTAGGCTTGGACTCTTAAATGCCTCATCAAATGATACACAAATGTGACAAGTGGAGCGGCCAAGATTCCAACCCGCTACCCGTCGGGCAGGCTTGGACTCTCAAATGCCTTACCAAATGATACACGTACGTGACAAGTGGCGCGGCAAAGATTCCAACCCGCGACCTATCGGGCAGGCTTGGACTCTGAAATGCCTTACAAAATGCTACACGGACGTGACAGGTGGCGCGTCAAAGATTCGAACCCGCGACCCGTCGGGTAGGCTTGGACTCTTAAATGCCTTACAAAACGATACATGAATGTGTCAAGTGAAGCGGCCAAGATTCCAACCCGCGACCCTTCGGGCAGGCTTGGACTCTTAAATGACTTACCAAATGATACAGGTGGCGCGTCAAAGATTCCTACCCGCGATTGTCGGGCCAAGATTTCAACGCGCGACCCGTCTAGAAATTATGATCATGTTGTGTTGATTATAGATGAGTGCCGCCGTCGGGGATCGCATCCGGGACCTCTAGATTGACAGTCCGACGCGCTACCAACTGCGCTATGACGGCGGCGACAACGTGTAGAACATGCATCTTGTATACTGCTAGTTAATGCAAATGGAATTTATACATTTAGGGAAGTAAATGGGAAGGGGTGCAAATCTGCATTATATCTAGACTTTTATCGAAATAAATGCACAAAAATAAACATGCAAACAAGGATAAAATACAGAAATAAAACAGGTGCACGGAAACGAAATTAAATCAATTAATTCAAATATTAGGTTGAAATTGTCCAATCGCTGGCCCCATCAACTTACTCCGTTTGCCACGCCCGTTGACTCCGACAGGAAGTCCCCCTTCGATTATAATCGGCGCTTTTTTGTGAAATTTATGGCCGGTAACATGTAACAAAAAGTAGAATGGTTGGTTGGAAACCTAAAAGTCATAACTACAGCTCGAATAAACTAAAGTTACGACCTTTAAGTCGCCCCCCCCCAAATAAAAAATCACATAAATGGCGGCCAATTCTGGAGTTCAGAGTTTATCAATTGATTCATTTAGATTGGAAGTGAACTTTGAACTCCAATATTGGCAGACATTTATGTTAAGCAATTTCGATTGTTTGTCGACTAAAACGGCGCAACTACATTTTAATCCAGCCATAGTTGGTAACACTCCTGTCCATTTTTGCCTCATTAAACAAAAAGCAAAAGGGTCCATTTTAGCTATCTGTATCTCCTCCCAAAAGTTTCGCTGGGCCTTAAATTTTAGTTTATCTTAAAGAGCAGTCTTTTTTATTGAATTACAGGCAAGGAAAATGTATAGCGCTAAATTTTTTCGCAAATCTTCATTGAACACATCCACCATGAAATTCTCTAGGTTCGGGATTGAAAGTCCTGCAGAGTACGACCTTCAAATGTCAGTTTCAACTAAGAAATAGTTCCCAGATATATTCTCTGCATCACATGCATGACATGCAGCAGTGATCTCTCACTCTGCAGAACCTAACTTCAAGCTACTTGCTGTTGTTTAAACGTTAGAACAGTGTGACAAAAGGAGGACATCAAATTTCCTTAATGTACTACTTTAAAGGACAACCTTCCGGAAGTTATTCGGAGTGGAGTTGACTCAGTTACGAGATTTAGATCGCTAGCAAACCATTTTTTTTTTACAACTTTCGACCATAACATCGCGAACTTTCTGTCGGATCACAGTGAGCGTGGCGTGAGAAACGTCAATTATGTTTAGAATTAGATAATGTAGAGAGAGAATGTGCCGTGGAATTCTGGGGTCAATAAAAGGTCATGATTAAATTTTAAACAATCGCATGTTTTGAAGAATACTTTGAATGCCTGGTGCTTGCAAATGCCTTTCTACAATATGTAATAACATAGTGTTTGCCCCCCTCTCTCTCTCAATCTCTTTCTTTTATGTTTTAATTGTTTCCTCTGTGTGTACGTGCGTGCGTGTGTGTGGGTGGATGTGTGCGTGTGCTGGTGGGTGCTATTTCATTTTCTGTAAAGAGGTGTATTTTCGTTTTCTTGTCTCAAAAATCCCGTATGTTAGAATACCTGGGCTGTACATGTTCAATTTCACTTTTTAACTAGCAAAGCTTCAGCTTTGATAGCTTTAGTTAACAGACAAAATGCTTTGGGTCTCCTCAAAGTTGAACGAGTGCAAACTACCACTGGAGGCTTAACCACTAGATTTATTGAATGCTTACGCCATAAAAATATTTCTCATGTATTTCAGGAATATTGCAAACTCTTTTCAAATTGTAGAGAACTCTTTCAAGAGCAGCTATTGAACCCATTCCCACTGAATTCCGCTTTTTAAGCCTCTAACGAAAAAACTTATGAAAACATTGTGGACGATGAAGAAATTGCTTGTAACAAGCAATTTCTTCATTTTCCACAATGTTTTCTACCCAACAAGATAACGATATTCTAAATTCAACTTACAATTGTCATCAGTAACTGCTTTCAATTTGAACCAGTCTAGGAAGTCTAAGATTTTCTCATGTTGTAATGGGTTAACTCCTGGATTACTTTAACCTCGTTTATCTATCACGATAACCTTTGCAAAGAAGATTACTTAACAAAACTATGCTGTGCTAGCTTACAGTACTGTCAGTACTTTGATTGTGATCTAGCTGCGTGTGATGTCTGTGTGATGCGGTCCGGAGGTTACACTTATTGTTTTAGTCAGAGTGTTTGCGACTGAAGTATACCGGTCAAATTCGATATCGCGTCATGTGGTATTAAACGCGATGGAGCATTAGAGGTGGTTGTTGTGGAAGTTTTTCACTATTTGAAGTGTGATTTTTAAGCTGGAATGCGGAGCAATTCCAACTTAGATTTGACAAAACCGCAAAACGAACACAAGGCAATTTCATTTCGGTTTTTTTTATAGCTTATATCACGTGATCTCTTAGATATGAATACACCTCAGGTAACTTCTCATCTCAACTTGCCAAGGACAATCAGTTAGTTGTAGCCGAAGACAATAATATGGCACATGTAAAGGATGATATAAAAATCGTTTAGAGACCTCTAAACATGCTTTAGTTTGTTTTGAATTATTGATAAATAAGGTAATAATCAGCGCAGTAATTTGTTTTTTGTAATTCGCCGTTCCGTGTTTGGTAATCACGTGATCTCAAGTGACATGTGGTAGTCATGTGACCATAGATAGGCAATGTTTACAAATATGGTTCTGGTCGCAAATGCAATTTTACAATAATCACGCCGCCTAGTGCTTTAAAACATACAAGAGCGATTAAGGGGTATCGTAGGCATCAAGCAAATGCGATTTTTGTGGGATTTACAACATATACCCAATAAAAATCAAATAGATGCAAAACGAAAGTAGAAGATATTGAAAATTAGAATATAAACATATCAACTTCCGGTTTCTACTTACTTACGCTTTATTATGTCGTTATTTACAAGTTTAAATCAATAATAACACACCAAATCTTTAACAAGTGTCATCTAGCTTTCAGCTTGGACCTTTTTACTTAAGATATTTTACGGTTCTAAAGCCGATAACGAATAAGGAAATCTCGCTACTACAGGGCGCCGGAGATAATTTGATACTATCTACATCATATTATAGGAATTTTTAGGAAAGACTACGATGCGTAAACACTAACGTTACAATAACTTTCACGTCTTTTTTTTTCTTTTGAATTTTACTCACAACGCTTTAAATATTCTTTTTTCCCTCAGTCTTAACCGGTATTTCAAATCGACCACCCTGAAACAAGTTTCCGCGCATTACAGCAAATTTCCACGTATACTCATAAACTTGAAGTGGAAATCTACGTGAGTTTAGTATGATCGTTACAGAATTGGCCGAGTTGAGGGTCAAATAATCATCGAGGTCACTGATTTCTTTCTGTAGAAGCTGTTATTCTCTGTTTTCAAGATTCTAAAAGGAGTTCAAGTATTACAGTTGATCAAAAGGAGAAGGTTATGCTTGAAAATTCTAATTTTGCTGTGCGTGACACGAGCTTATAACCCATTCCAACACGATGAAATTTTAGACCAGTCCAAATTCAAAGAAGTCGCAGACGACAATTGTAAGTTGATGAAATCTTTAAAATCCTGGTATCTTTGGACAGAAAGCATTGTGGATAATGATGAAATTGCGTGTAACAATCAATTTCTTCATTTTCAACAATGTTTTCCAAAGCTTTCACAATGGGGGTCATTTAAATGCGTCACTGTCTGGGAATGGGTTAAGACAATGCTAGTTTTTAAATTTCTGTAGGTGGATTTACGTTTTTGTGCGTTATTCACGCACATATGTACACGAATGGGAATAATGGTTTAAGTTTAAAGGAGGGAGGCTTACTCGGAAAGTAATAAATAAATTTGAACCGAATTCCACTGTTATGACCCTCTTAGTGCATTCCAACTTCTCAGTACTTTCAGTCCTTTGATTATTTGTCTTGGCAATTTGTTTTTCGAACAAAAGTCATGTGACGAAACGGTCAACTGTTTTAACTATATGGTAGAAGGTTTGAAACTAATTTAGGTATAGAAATGTTAAGAAATATTTAACTAAAAAGATCATTATTTTGATTAACCAATTACCAGACGACAAAATTTCAGGCAAGTCCAAATTTAAGATGTTACAGACGAATAATTTTAGGTTATGAAAGTTCGGATTTTTTGCCATTGTAAGTAATGAAGAAATTGCTAGTAACAAGCAATATCTTCTTTTTCCTCATTGTTTCAAAGGGGGTTTGGGGGGGACCAAAAGCGTCATTGTGTGGGAAAAGATTAATGTATGCACATTAAAGAAAAACAAGCAATTTTTCATATTTCCACAATATTTCCAAAGCTTTTTTTCTTGGGGGCACCAAAAAGCGTCATTGTGTGGGAATGGCTTAATGTATGTAATTTCCATATATATTTCTCGTTCATTATTGGGATGGTATTTTTGGAACGCCTGAAGCACACCAAAAGTTAGACATGATCCCCCTGAGTTTTACACAAAGCCGTTTAGTCCACAATGACTTGGTGCCGCCGTCATAGCGCAGACGGTGGCGCACCAGACTCCTAATCTTCAATCATGGGTGTCATGGGTTCGATCCCCGGCGGCGGAAAATATTCTTTCCGACATTGTTTCTCAACAATGGGTGGATAATCGTAAACCTAAGTGGGATAGCTAGGAAAGGATGTAGTGGTAGTACCGGTGTCAGAAATACCGGGAATCCATTGTTAGGTGCTCCAGCCGCCGCGATATGACTGAACTGCTGTTAAAAGCGGCGTTAAACCCAATCAATCAACCACAATGACTTGGTAAATTACCAAACGCTGGTTACGCCCACTTGCTTCCTTAACCTCGCCCATTCATTTTGACAGAAGCACCGCTTCGATTTTAAACGGCGTTATTTTGAAACAAAAAATGTGGCCAGTGGCAAACAAAATTGTAGTATAGTTGGTTTGCGACTGAAACGTCGCAACTAAAAGCATGAAACAAAAAAGCAAAATAGTTAGTTGGCGACTTAAACGCCGTAACTACAGCTTGCTTATTGAAGCTGTAGTTACGACGTTTAAGTCATCAAACCAACAAAGAGATAAAGTAAAATGGCGGCCAATGTTGGAGAGCAAAACTCATTTCTGGTCTCAATGAATGATTTCATTGGTCGATTGGTTATTTGATTGACAGCTGCGATTGGACAATTCTGTGTTTGCCTGAATGATGCCTGTATGGGGTAAATGAAACGAAATTCCACAGTCTGAATTTATGTGTTAGTTCAGATACTGATGGCGATAGAAGTATTCAGAAATTATAATTAAAAAACGATTCTGTTAAACTGTTACTTTTTACGACGTTCGGGCGATGTGTGCCGGGAAACCATGTCCCCTGTCAATCATTTATGATAGTTTAAGATTTTAATGAATGCATAGTCTATGGAGAAAATGCAAATTGTCGTTCGTTGCACAAACTGTTTAGTTGTGTACGGCTTTCTGTCTTCAGAATAAATAGCTTGGTTTCAAAACTTTCCGACCAGTCCTTGGCGCATTTATTAGAAGCTGTATGCTAGAAATAACAAGAAATAGATGCAATACGGCATTCGTTGAAAATGATAGTTCGGAAATGCAGGTCAGTTGGCGGATAGTTGGCTGTCAATAAAAGAAAGAAGTCGACCAAAAATCATTTAATTTGACCGGAAATGAACTTTGAATCTAACGTTGGTCGACATTTGTGTGAAGCGTTTTGTTGGTTTGGTAACTTCAACGTCATAACTATAACTTGGCGTTACGACAATCTCCAACCAACACTTATACTTTTTTGTTACATAGTCTTTGCGATAAATTCTGCCACAAAACGCCAATTAGTATCGAAGTGGAACTTCTTGTTGGAGCTCATTGAGCGGGGTCAGCTGAGTCATTGGGCGATGGAAGCCATGCGTCAGTTAATGGGAGAAGAATAAGACATATTAAACGAAAACCCAGTCTAAAAGAAAGGTATAATCATCGAAACATAGAGTCGAATTAACGAAAAATAAGAATGGGTAAATGAACACACATGAAGTTTGTATTAAGACTGTTAAAATGAATATCGCATTTTATTGAAGAAAAATTACAAATTAACTGACCCCCTTTTCGTAACATTCCCAGAATTCTTTGTCTTTCGAATTGCGGGGTTTTAATTGCACCTTTTCCGGCGGTGGCGTAACAGGGGGTGTAACAAACTCAACTTCCGGAAAACCTGGTTCCGTTTTTTTCTGCTCGTCCTTTTTCTTTGGCGGATTTTGTCTCTGCTTTGTTTTTGGATGATTTTTCTCAGATTTCGTCACAACAGGGGCTGATTTCGGTTTAGGATCTGTTGGCCAGTTCGGTTTGTACTTAGGGAGGTTTTGAAGAAGATCTTGCCATTGTTTAGACAACTTCTTGTAAAGGAATTGTTGTTCTGTCCATGTACCTGCATGAGTAAAATTCAGCTAACACACTTGTAGCCAGAAGCCAAAATTTTAGACTGACCAAATTTTGTTAGTCGACAGATCAAAGGATGATATATTTATCAAATGTAAACATTTTGAAAATATCAGTTCACCATCAAAACTTTTTTGTTTAGTAATGTTTTCTTTAAGGAACTTGCTCTTTTGGGATAAAATGACCATTCCATTATTTTCTTTCAGGTTCTAAATAATTTGTATACTTTTCCGTAAGATCTGTTTTATTTCTTCTACATGAATAAACAACAATAGATGACGAGGTTTTATTGATTCTAATGCAGCCTGACTAGGTATTAACCTTTCTAGATTTTTGTAGACAGGTCCTAATTTAAAGAGGTTACAGACGACAATAAAAATTGGACGCAATTTGAAGTGAAATGATCCTATGTGGTAGAAAATATTGTGGTAGAAAAAGAAATTGCTTGTGACATGCAATTTCTTCTTTTTCCACAATGTTTTCTCAAGTACAAATCAGAGCAACGTAAAATCACAGGTTTGTACAGGAAAGGGTTAAAGTAATACTGTCGTTACGATGTTACGGACTCAAATAAACATTTGTTATCACAATCATTCAACCCATTATCAGAAGACAAAATAAAGACTGGTCAAAATTCAAAGACGTTGCAGACGACAGTTTTCAGTTGACGAAATTCATGTATGACTATTTATTTAGAACTTTTGCTTGTCTGTTCAAGTAAAAAAAACGTTATGGGTGATAAAGAAATTTCTGGTAACAATCAATTTCTTCATTTGCCACAATGTTTTCCAAAGCTTTTTTCTTTGGGCTTCAAATAGCGTTATTGTGTGGGAATGGATTAAGAATGTGAGAGCTCGTAATAATTGTCATCTTTGAGAGTAAACACAGAAAATGGGATTTTATCTCGACCCTTTCCTGTTTAATCCCTAGATTTTACGTCCCCGTGTTTTAAACTTGAGAAAACATTGTGGGAAAAGAAGAAATTGCTTGTAACAAACAATTTCTTCTTTTTCCAAATTTTTTTCCACCCCACAGAATGATTATTTTTGAAATAAAATCAACTTTTAATTGTCGTCTGCAAAACCTTTGAATTTGGACAGATCCTAAATTTGAAAAACGGGAAAGGGTTAAAGAATTTTCTGCCTTTAAATAGTGTTACGATTGATAGATTATTTGTTCTGATAAACACATTTTTTTTTTCTTTCTTTTTTTCAATTTGAAAACGTTATCATTTTAAGATATTCGATTGAAGAAACATTAGCTGTACCTTTCGGCTGAATGACAGTTGTCTAACTCCAAAGAAAGAAATTAATATATATTCTACACGGTAAAGAGAGGTGTTCTAGGAAAGATATTAAATAGAAGTGCAGCTTTAGGAAAAATGTGTGTGACCTTGAAGTTTGAATTATTTTACTCTGAAATCGTCTAGGAAGAGCACAAGTATTTCTTTTGACCATGTACGTAAAATTTTGAAATTATTTTTATAAATGTTGAAGATATTTGAAGATAACAAATAATTAGTTTTTTTGTAATATTTTGCAGGCAACGACATTAAGACGGGTGGTACAACTTCTACCGAATAAATGTATTCGTTCAAAGTAGATAATCGCGGAATTGGGTCCTACTTAAAGACAAGAATCTCTCTGATTGAAGCTTATTACTGCCTTTAATATATTTTGTATTAAAATTGTGTAATAAACTAACAAATTTGTGAATAAATAATACAACCATTATATTAAAATGTCGATAAAACACAGTATTATAACAAAAAGTCCGTAAATAATATGAATACTGGTCTCTGTTGAAGCTAGAACTAGTTATTGGCCCCCTGCTTTCTTTTGGAGGGTCTCAATGAAGTATTGTTCCCATGCTTTTGTCATTCGTTGACGAAGTACATTGTGCTCGGCCCATTTACCTACAAACACAAAGGAAATTAAAGTCACTTTTCAAGGTCACATTTTAATGATTAATAGTAAAAAACAAAGTGAGCTAAGATTAAGGTAGTCTGATACAATTGGGCACTTAAAAATTGTTACAATCTATATAAAAATGGTACAATATTTAGACTGTATCAAAGAAAAATTACACTGAAAAATTAGCATGGCCAATTTCTTCAACATCTGACAAAAGTTGTCATATTATTTTAGATAATGTGGAAAGTATGTATACACATTTCAATAAATGTGAAACAGTTGATGTTCATCCAAAACATTAAGCTGGTGAAAAGCGAGAAAGGCGCGTTCTTCGAAAAAGGAAGGTCTGATACAAGGAGACCTTATTTCAATTTCAATTACGTAAATATTATACAGCTGTGAAATGACATTTTATAACTGCTGCTTTAGCTTCATAAGATAATGTACCACGTTCGTAGGAAGCAATTTAAATGTGGATGGATGGGCTATGTTGGCGGCAGATATATATTCTTTAACAATTTTTATAACTGTATCTGTAGCATTTGTATAAAGTGAAAAGTTGGTTGCAACAATTGGCCTCTTCTCTTTCAATTTTAACTTTTGATATATTTGGAAACAGTGTGTGGAACAAGTAAACAGTTGCAATTCTGCTTTCAATCTTTGCAATTATTATTCTTATAGACAGTATTATATTCTAAGATCATCGATAGATAGACTGTCTTAAACCTAATTCGATTCGTTTCTAACGAATCGATAAAGTAGTATTTTATGTTATAATAATAATAATAATAATAATAACTTTATTTTAAGAAGGTAAAACATTAAGACAGCATTTTCAATTTACAATGAATAAAACATGTCTTTTTTACAATGTTGCCTTCTCTCTCTCTCATCTCTCTCACATCCTTTCTCTTTCTTTCTCTCCCCCCCTCTCTCTCTCTTCCTATCGTATTCTTCCCCTTCTCTCTCTCAGACACACACACACAGAGTCTCACTCTCCCTCCCTCTCTCTCTCTCTTTCTTTCTCTCTCACTCTCTCTCTCTCTCTCTCTCTCTCTTTCCTCTCTCTCTCTCTCTCTCTCTCTCTCTCTCTCTCTCTCTCTCTCTCTCTCTCTCTCTCTCTCTCTCTATCCATTAATAAACGAACGTGAACGATGTAAAACTAAATCGCGAAAATGAAACAAATAATATAATGAGGAGAAAGAATGCTTTGATAAAATTGTCTACGGACAGACACACTGATTTGCAATTACAGGGCTGTATCATTTATTTTGTTTGTCAAGAAGATAAGCTTTAATTTGTTTTTTAAAACTGTATATTGTTTTGGCCTCCCTTATGAAAGTAGGAATTTCATTCCATACTTCCATGCTTGAATATGAGAACGCATTTTTCTTAAAAGTTGTTTTGTATCTAGAGTTGGTAATATCACGACGCGTAGCAGACCTTAAGTTATACTTAGAATTATTAGAGAATGAAACAATGTCTGTAATGTATTTTGGTGTGAGATTATTCAGAGATTTATATATTAGTAGAGCAGTGTGGTAATTACACCTATTTTCGAAATTTAACCATTTAAGTTGCTTAAAGAGAGATTTTGAATTTGTTCTTATTGAAACTCCTAGTATAATACGTGCAGCTTTTTTCTGAAGCATGTTGATTTTAGATAAATTCCGTTTAGTATTCCTTCCCCAAACAGGACAACAGTAATCGAAACACGGTAGTATGTATGAGCTGTAAAAAAGTTGTTTCATTTTTGATGTAAGGTATAACGATATTCTTTTGAGCAATGCGATTTTGCTGTTTATTTTCACACATGTTTTATCAATATGATCCGCCCAAGACAAATGTTTGTCTACATTCACACCCAATATCTTATGCGATTCAACATTTGCTATCGGAATGTTGTTGATACGTAAATCAAGCATAGAAGATTTAGATTTATATTTGGATCCAATAAGCATGCATTTGGTTTTATTGGGATTTACAAGCATGTTGTTATTCGTGCACCAATCGAGGATAGAATCTAAACTTCTCTGAAGATTAGTTTGAACTTCTAACGATTCATTTCCTGATGAGTAAAGAGTTGAGTCATCAGCATAAAGATCCAAATTTGAGTTTTTGGTAATTAAGCTTAAGTCGTTTATATAAATTAAGAATAATATAGGACCCAAAATAGAGCCCTGTGGGACACCACTCGCTAAAGTTTGCAAAGATGAGTACATGTTCTTGTATTTGATACATTGTGTTCTTTCGTTCAAATATGATTTGAAAAGTGACAACGACTTCTCAGAAAAAATTATGTAGCTTTAACTTGTGCAATAGAATTTCGTGATCGACCAAATCGAAAGCTTTTCTAAGGTCTATAAAAACAGAACCAATGACTCTTCCTGAATCCATGTCATTCAGCCATACATCTATTAATCGAATAAGTGCTGTTTGACATGAGTGTTTTTCCCTAAATCCGGATTGTAGGGTCTCCAAGACATTAAATTTTCTAAGGAAAGAATTTAATTGGTTTGCTAAATGTCGTTCAAAGATTTTTGACAATGTAGGCAAAACAGAAATTGGTCGATAATTATTCGGATCTTCTTTTGATGATCCTTTATGCAAAGGAAGCACATAAGCTTGTTTTAATGCTCTAGGATAGATACCTTTGGCGATGCTGTTATTTATAATGGAAGTAATTGGCAAGACTATATGGTCACCACAGAGTTTCAAAACATTAGCACTTATTTCATCTATTCCTGTAGCTTTTCTGTTGTCTAGTCTCTCTATAAAAAGAAATCGGCTCTTTCCCTATATCGTATGTTTATTTATATATTTTGTCAAATATACCGAATTTAATCCAACGTCCCTCAACGTTAAAGTTTAGTCTACAATTCAATGTATGATGAGCCAGTGGTCTTATATACTGAATAAACTGTTTAAATCTGATTAACTGTTCATAATTATATTTTGATGAGTTATAAAGAAGATATTGCTTGTATAACGCCATTTATTTACTTTTCTGACAAGGCTTTAAAGAAAAAAAAAGTAAGTCGGAGGCGTATAAGCAAATCATTATTCAATACTTTAACTATATTCATTCTGATTGGTACACTAAAAACTGATTGCAACTTGTACAAGAAATTACAGAACAAATGTTCTTTATTCGAGGGAATTAATTTTTATACCAGCCTTTACGCCTTACAGAGTTTGTTATTCCAATTGTATCAAACTACATTAAGACAATTTGTGATAGATTTGTGCAAAGTCGAAACAGTGCGAAGTGAGCAGATAAGCTTAAAAAGATATTTAATTCACCAGGTTGGCTGTGGTGTTTGGATAACTCTGTAACTTTCAAATGCATGCAGCTTTATGAGATCGTATATATAAACGAATCGACCAATGAACTGCCACAGATTTATAGTTACTGTCTCTTTAACAGCGATCTACAAATTTGTAAGCAAATAAGAAAACGTGCAAACTACTTTTATGTCTGGCTTTGTCAAACAAAGCTAGTATGTGATGTAAGATCCGAAAAGAAACGTGCACAGGAGAAGAAAATAATGAGGACGGGTTAGACTGAGGTATTGTCAGTAAGAAAAAACGGGAAATCAAGCTTATACATTTTCGATAACAGATATACCGTAGATGCGGTTTAAGCAATATACCTTGCAATACATGAATAAACTACCTCCACGTATCAATAATTTCGAAGTTTCCATATTTATATCGAGAGAAAAACGCAAAAAACTTACAAGATCATCGGATGTTGATTGAGTGCAAAAGTGTTCAGTGCAGAATTGATAATTTATAAACTAGATATATGTAGAATACCTAATCACCAGCCAGCCTGTATAAATAATTTGTCCTTGAATTGATAACGAATGCTCTCAGGACTGGTCGTGACATGCGTCCCTTTAATCAAATTTTCACTGGAATTACATTGGTCGATGAAATCGGAATTAGTCGTTAGGAAATAAAATTCAGACAAGTTCTAAACGTTGGTAAAGGACGCTAGAGAAAGCATTAAGGTCCTGAATAGCAACATGATTTCGAAAGCAGCAAGTAAAAGTCTCTACTGATAAGGACTATACACCACTGTAACAGAACTCGAGTTTATTAACAACTTTAAAAGCACATGTCTATTTAAAATGACTAGTTAGATGTGAACTTTGAAAAGCGTAAAATATTTCTTTCTAGTTCAATCTTTAATTGCCAATCAAGATAGTTGTACTATAAAAGGGTTTATACTTTGAGCTTTGAATGTGGTACTTACTCTAGCCGAACAGATCAGTTAACCGATTCCCACTTATTACTTTCTTTATACTGGAAAACAATGTGGAAAAATGAAGAAATTGCTAGTTACAAGCAATTTCTGTATTCTCCACATTTTTTACCACCCAAAAAGACACAGTTTAAAAAAAAAATCAACAACTCGAAATTGCAGTCTGCTACTTCTTTAAATTTGGACCAGCTTGAAATTTACTGTGTGGAATTGGATTAAGGAAAAAATAATCAAAGCTTTAAATAGTAACATCAGCAAAAATACATACTGAGTTCATCCTTTTGATATCGATATTGATCTGGGTCTCTGTATCTGAATAGGTGAACTTGATCGTTGAATGCTGTTTTGGTGGTGCTCACTTTTTGGTCAATACTGTATCCGGGTACTACGTTCATCCGTAAAGCGTTCCCGAGCATTTCGTATTCAGGGTTCATCTCCTTGGAAAATGCAGCTACTTTATACGGTTTGCTTGGTCGTTGACTATTAGTTTTAATGTCATTTTGTTTTTTAATTGTTTTATCTACAGCATCATGGTCTGACAAAAGTGTATCACAAACACGACTACCAAACTGGTGTTTTATATTTGGAGGTAAATTTACTGGTGCACGTTTTCCGGCGCTTGCAACACCGGAAGCACGCGGTGTTGCTTTAAACCCGTCCGCTAAAGGACCTTTCATGTCACCCTTCCCAAACCCAAGATTTCTCATCTGAATTTCTGTTCGTTCTCGTCGGGGAAAATCCATTCCTGGTCTAAGCACGTCACCAATGAGGCTATAATTATGAACCGGTGCCTTTTGTCCGTATTTGTCCCTATTGTAACTCTGGTTCTTATTCAAACCAACAACATTTATTTCTTTAGAACCCTCCAAATCTCGTTCTGTGAACCACTGGGACCGACTGGTTTCCGGAAGTGAACTTCTTGCTGTCTGGTCCCCGAATTGGGTTCTTTTGTATAATATTTCCTCTTCTTTTTGCTTTAAGTCATTTATGATAGCATTGGCTCTACTTTTCTGCAGACCAAATTCTTCTCTGGATCTGTCGAAAACGGCTGCCTCTGAAATTATCAGACAGAAATTATCAAATTCATTTTCACTGACTTGTCACGGATATCGATAGCCTATATTATATATTCAAAATTATTTGGCCAAAGCGTTTTATATTCAAGCTATACAGTACAAGGTCATTAAAAATTGACGGATCGCTAACCAGGTCCAATGACATTCGACAAGTCACTTTGTCTGGGATATTCAACAGCATTAGTTTGCGACATATAGACGAGGACATAAAATAAATACAAATCGGTTGTTGGTGACCAAAACATCGTATATACTGTAATAATCAAATAATTTTGTAAAAACTGTAATAAGGTCTTTTAGTTTCCCACAAATGAAATGATGAAAACAAACGATGCAGATCAGCATTGCACTTTCAGTATAAATGGTCTCTTAATGGAGCCGCAATCAGATAAGTGACCAATCACGGCTGTCAAACAAGAAATCAATCGACCAATCAAATCATTCATTCAGCCCGGAACTAATCTTTGAATTCCAATATTGGCCGCCATTTTTGTAAAACGTTTTTTGCTGGCTTAGAGACATAAACGTCGTAACAACAGCTTATTCAGGATGTAGTTACGAAGTTTATGTCGCGAACCAACCACTTTAATTATTTGCAACATGCAACTAGCTATAAATTTTACAAAAAAGCAGTTAAAAATCGAAGCAGAACTTTCTGTCGGAGTCAATGGGAGGGGCCAAATTTATCATTTGATAGGGCCATGGATTGGTCAATTGTAAGGGTAGTCCTAGTAGAAATATTTCAAGATACCCGTCTTTTAACCAACCGAAATAGCGTTCTAGTGCAAAATTAGATCACACAAGTCACCACGTTTGAATCTATAATCTATATAGGGATATTAACCCTTTCCTGGACAAACCCGGGATTTTACATCACTGTGTTTTTATACTTGAGAAAACATTGAGGAAAAAGGAGAAATTGCTTGTAACAAGCAATTTCTCCTTTTCTCACAATATTTTCTACCTCTTAGGATGGTCAGATTTCAAATTGCATGCATTTTTCATTGTCGTCTGCAACCTCTTTCCAATTGGACCAGTCTAAAATTTCTTAAAACAGGAATTGGTTAAGGACACATTCTGATACAGAGAAGAGAAATTGCTCGGCATAAACAATGTCTTCCCTCTGTCTAATATATTTCAATGGTTGTCATTTTCTATTCGTGGCGTTCCATAGCATATTCATGAAGTTCATTCCTCTTATTAATTTATCGAGAACGGGTATAGGCCTACATTTTCAACTCGACACAAAGCGGGTGATAAAGTCCTTTGCGGAGAAACGACTTTGGTCCTAGCTATAACGCAGTAGTTAGTTACTCATTGGATGGAAATGAATTAGCCCATTACCACTAAATCCCACTTTATATCTCCCTACAGAAAATTTTGATAATCCATACAAATATGTAAAACCCCGAAGCGACTTGATTTTTCAACAGAAGATTTTGAATAAGATTTTCTTATTCATTCCTGTGTGGGCGTATTCTGTTACAAGCTATTTCTACATTTTCCATATCGTTTTCTACTCTATAAGACAGAGACATCTGATATGAGCTTGAAATTGTCGTCTGAAAATTATTTAAATTCGGATCCGTCTAGAAAAAAATATCTGAAAAGGGTTAAAAGTTATAATTAGCTATCTTATTTCTACTGACCCGACAAGCGAAAAGGGGCCAGTAAAATACATACAAAAAAAGATAAGATCTTACAGAGGTCAATTAAATGAAGTATTTC
This sequence comes from Fragum fragum, assembly GCA_946902895.1. NCBI lineage: Eukaryota > Metazoa > Mollusca > Bivalvia > Cardiida > Cardiidae > Fragum > Fragum fragum. The sequence continues at coordinate 76,135,331 of OX336365.1, read as the reverse complement.
GAAAGTAAAGATATAGTACGGTACATGTACAATGAGCATTCTAGATTCATAAAATCTACCAAGATCGGAAAGTTTCAATTCTGGTGAGCTTACACATCCTGTGCGATCTGACAAAGGTCGATAGCTTACATTACTTCTCAGGGGGCTCCATTACTGGCGTCCCCTTATAAGAAATTCAACAAACGAATTCTGGTGACTTGTCCCTGGTTCATAGATTAACAAGCAATATTTACAAAAGGCAAAATGATTTTTGGTTAATTTTCTGTGAGGTTGGTAGAACTTCTTTGTCTTGAACCATTTTATGGCCTTTCAAGAGTCAGTGTGATTATCAAAGTTATTTGTCATGACGGGTTATTTACCAACTGTCAATACTCCAATATTATCTCATCTATTTTATTTCAAACACACACAAAACCAGTGTATAACTTCAGCACGATTTTCCAAAATTCAATTCATTAAATCGAAAAAATAGAGTACCTAATCCTTTATAATACCCTTTATAATACCCGTAAAACAAAATCCAAGTGTTACACTATTGTATTTCAACAGTCTTTTATTTCCAATATGTTATCGATTGATTCAGATCGATAACCAATACGATCGGTTAATATTCAATACACTCGATTTGGAATAAAAGACATGTTACGTAAAAAGGGGCGGCGATTCATTTGTTCGAGTTTGAACATTATTACGGTTTACTTTAAAGGTCTACCTTTTTTTAAATCAAGGAAATGGTAAAATGGTTGAATCAAATTAAACAAAAGAAAGATGAAATTTTCGAGATCTTTGTACGTATTTAAAGGAGACCATTCTATCTTTTATGTCACATAAGGGTTTTCGGATGTTCGCCACCATAAAATAAAAATCAAACCTTTGCCACTCTGTGTCATTATTTTGGTTGGTGGTTTTGGAAGTTTTGAACGTTTAAATGCATGTACAAAGTAGCAATAACTTGTGGAAAAAGTCGAGGAATTTTGTTCAATTTTCACGACTATTACATTGGTAAAGCCTGCGACTTAACATGTTCACAAATGTTTATTTGTCGTGTAACGGTTTGCATAAACAGACAAAATATATAGCATCAGGTACTGTTCTGTATTCTCTAACCCATTACCAGACGGCAAAATTTTAGACTAGTCCAAATCAAAAGGAGTTTCAGACAACAATGGGCTGTGGGAAAAGTTAAAAATTTTCTTAAACTTCAAATTGTCGTCTGCAACTCCTTTGAATTCGGACCAGCTTAAAATTGTGTTTGTCTGGTAATGGGTTAACCATCCCAATCTTAAAAAAGATTCGTGTATCAGATAGATAATTTGTCTTTAAAGACATAATGCACCATTTTTGGGCATGGACCTTGAAAATACATCCATTTGTATAAAAGACGTACTAGGCTCGAGTATATCTAAACAACTTACGGGGTAGTCCCCTTTTAACGTCTTCCGGCAACACAAACTGTTGACCTTTACCCTTGACCGGAGGCGTTCTGGGTAACTTGACTTTGGTCGGGTCTAAAGACCTCACACTTTTTGCGTTCTCTTCGTCCTGCATTTCCAACATGCTTCCAAATAGCGTGGCTTTCGGCATCGCCTCTGAGCGCTTCGAAGTGAAGCCTGAGGGCTGGGCGCCACCTTCTGTTACCGTCATTTTCGTCACCTGAAATAAATATGCAATTTGTTAAAGAAACTTGAATTTTCGGTGCGAGTTTGAATATATCATTTACGAAGCAAGAAAAATAAATGGTTTTAATGAATAAACAACGGGAAAAAATAAAATTGCTCGCTATGAGGGTTTGGTAGCAGGGGTAACAAGAAATTGTTGCCCACGGATGATCGGAGAGAATGCGGTATACATGTATTTGCATTTTTGCAAGAACGGGTTGTGTGCAGTTTAGATTTCAACCTAACCGTTGCAAAAACCTTGCGCTTGAGATTTCCCCCCCTCAATACAATTGATGGATCGCAGATGTCTATCAAAAAATAAAAATAAGCAATCGACCAATCAAATCAAACGATTTGACCGGATTTGAACATTGAATAAGCTGTACTTACGACGTATAAGTTGCAAAAATGTTTCCGTAAATGTATGCCATAATCTGAGTTCAAAGTTCACTTCCCGTCTAAATGAATAATTGGTCAATTGATTATTTGGCAGACAGCTGCAATCCGTCAATTGGCAGATTAGTCTGAGTTTGTCCATATCGACTTGGTGAAACATGAAGTTTATATATTTATCAAAAAGAGTAGCATACATGCTTTGTGTACCATAGTACGTTCTGTATACACAAAGCCAGCCAGCTATGGCTTTTGAGCCACTTTGTCTATGAGTGTGTAGTTCTTCCGCAATCCCATCCTTTTAGTGGCGGGCACCTTCCAGAGATGGGCCGATGGTACCCGTTCGTGATTCGTTTGAAGCCAAGTAGTTCGGCTTCAACCAGGATTCGAAACCACGACCTCCCGCTTCCAAAGAAGATTGGAGCCATGTATATGTACAAAATGTAAAGTTAAAGGCTTCGTTTAGTATAGTATCTCCTCTATTCAAAGGGTCAGCCAATTTTGACTTATGGGACACTTCTTTCCTTGTGTGCACGGTACCTCCCGAATCCATTCTCTTTATTATCGGGCGCTTGGCAGAGATAGGCCTACGGTAACAATTCATTAAATTAATTGGCGACTCACAAACCGGCATCAACAGTTCTTACCCAGTGTAATGTATAAGATGTAGTAATCTTTAACCCATTCTTTATCCCATCCCCACACAATAACGCTTTTAACGCCACTTTGGAAAACATTGTGGAAAATGAAGAAATTGCTTGTCTCAAGCAATTTCTTCATTATCCACATTGTTTTCTACCACATGAGACAAAGCGTTTAAAGATTCCATCAACTTGAAAATGGCATCTGCAACATTTTTTTAATTTGGACCAGTCCAAAATTTTATCGTCGGGTAGTTGGTTTATATCGGCTTGGCTTTTGACGGTCCGTTTTGTCAATCAATGGTAAAACAAATATTTGCATGGTCGATATTAAATTGGCATTTAAATGGAGGAAAACTGACTTGATTATATTGGTAATCAATCGAAAGGCTTTTCAAACCATTTTCTGAATTAGAAAATATTGATTTATTTCTACTCTTTGGGTTTATCTTTAGTTAATTCATAATTGTGTTTCTCCGATAAACCTTACGTATACAATAAGTTCTTTCACGGATTGTTCATGTCCTTTTATTAAAAAGAGAAACGGTTGTGGGGAAATGAAAAATCATTTTGTATTAAGCAATTTCTTAAATCCTGTCAATAACTTTTTTCTGCTCTTAATCGTTCGACTGCCTCTACATTACGAATGGATTCGAATTTCCGTACAAAAACTGTGGTAAAATATATCTGTCCAGATTTGTAAGTCCGGTGGCTTCCAACATATAATGATTTACTAAAAACGAGACATTCGTGCAAAACCATTGTAATTGCCTATATAAATACGACTTCTTACACTTGTTTTGCAATAACCCAGACATAAATCTCTTTAAACCATGAGTTTGAGATCGAGCTGGCACCTTGCTACAGGTTATGACTAAGTTGAAGAAAAAAATAGAGTAGGTCGTATTTTAGAGTCTTTCTTGGCATCGCTCCGAGATATGTCTTGTCATATTTGGAATGTTATAAATGTTATTCATTTAACTAGGAAATTCGAATTTCAGTGGAATATATCCTGCCTTTGCGACAAACCCCTTTTTACCTACCACCTTAACTCATTCAAAAGCGACAACTGTTGAACTGATCCAAAATGAAAGAGCGGACTTTTCAAAGTATGTGTAATTTGAAAAATGATGACTGTATATGATAGAATATATTGTGGGAAAAAGGGGAAATGGCATATTACGGGCCATTTCTTCTCTTTCCCACATTCTTTTCCTTATGGTTATTCACGGAGTGTCAAACGGTGTTATTGATTGGAAATGAGTTGATTTAGAAAAGAAGAGGTAGTTGTCTTAAACAACATTAACCCTTTCCTGTTTTGCACATTTTTTTCCAGTCCAAATCCAAAGGATTTGCAGGCGACAATATGAATGAAAAATTATCATTCAATAGGGTAATAACTATTGTGGAAAATGAAGAAATTGTTTGTTACAAGCAATTTCTTTTTTTTTTCACAATGTTTCCTGAAGTATAAAACAGAGACGTAAAAACAAAGGATTGAACAGGAAAGAGTTTAGGGAACTAAGAGTTCTTCTCTGATGCATTTTCTACAATCGTGCTACTAAAACAAACTTTAACCCTTTACCATTTTTTGAATATTTTAGACTGGTCCAAATTGAAAGAGGTTGCAGACGACAATGAGTATTAGAGACTTTTTGCAACGAAACCATCCTGATGTAGAAAATATTGTGGAAAAAAAGGAGAAAATGCTTGTTATAAGCAGTTTCTTCTTTTTCAACAATGTTTTCTCAAGCATATAATTACAGCAACGTAAAACATCGTGTTTGTACAGGAAAGGGTTAAATACCCATTTTTTCCTATTCATTTTAATGCCGAAATGTTTAACCCATTCCCATACAATTACTATTTTTGGCGCCCCAAAGGAAAAGGGCTTTGGAAAACATTATGGACAATGAATAAATTGCTTGCTACAAGAAATTTCTTTATTATTCACAAAGTTTACACCAACTACAAATTGTCGTCTGCAACAACTTTGAGTATGAACCAGTCAAAACTATATCATCTGCTGATGGGTTAAAAGTATATTAACTACATGTATTCAATTTGAATTTGTTATACCAATACGATTATAGTTAAACCATGTGCCTAATCTATTCAAACAATATGTTTTTGACAACCCCACCCACTGAAGAGAAAAGACTTTTAAAAACATCGTTTACATTGGATACATATATTGCTTGTTGAAAGCAAATTCTTCATTATCCACAATATTTTTGACTTTTAAATAAGAATTCATATACTAAAAACTATCTTCTGCAAGTTCTTTAAATTTGGACCAGTGTAAAATTTTGTCTTCGGGGATTGAGCATAGTCTAAAATGTAATTGAAGCTTTTGACATTCACGCCATAAGGAAAACAATTTCCTGATACCCACCTATCAGTTCATCAACCCGTTACAATACGAAAAAATTCATAGACTGGTCCAAAATCAAAAAGGGTATAAGTGTAGATAAGTTTACATATAATTGTCAAATAAGAGATAAAACTTTATGAGAAATGGAGAAATACATACAATTATAAACATATAATTAAGGATTGTGAGGCAATAGGTTAAGCGATATGAACCACGTTTCTAGATGATCGCCCCATTCAACTGTATTGCATAGCAATTTGGAACGTATCTATTGTAAATGCTTATCAAATTACTTGACGACAAAACTTAAATCTGGTCCAAATTGAAAGAAAGTGACATTTCAAATCCATCTAAATATGGAATATACTATCCAAATATGATAGAATACATTATGAGAAAAGGAAAGATTTTATGACACTATAATTTCTGGGCGTCAGAAAGCGCAATTGTGTGGTAATGGGTTAAACACAAACCTTACTTAATGGACCGCTTTACCTAAATGCCTGAAGATAGAGTTCAGAAAAGTTCGGGTTGATAGAAGTTGCAAACGATTATTTTATATTCAAAGTAAAATGAAATACCATACGGTTAAGGAAACAATTTTGGTTAAAGAGAACTTGCTTGTAACGAGGAATTTCTAATCGGAGGAGGGAGGAGTTGATTTGGCAATAAATAATCAGAAGAATAAATTTGTTATAAATATTGTAACGTTCTAGATAGTGAAGCTTAATCTTCTTTTACCTTTAATGTATCGCAAAATTTTAGTTCTGTCCAAATCCAAAGGTTTTGCAGAAAAAAAATGATTTGAAAAATAACGAGAAGGCAGAAAATATAGTAACAAGCAATTTCTTCTCTTTTTCCAACAGCTTAAAACCTAAGGACATAAAACAGAATTCAACATGAAAAGATTAACTGTGTAAGCTTTTTATCCCGTTTTTAATCAAAAGGCGTGAAGTTATCACGAAATGTGTAGTAAATAAATTCAATGCCCTTAACCGATCAGGCCATAAATCGACCTGTTTAAACATATTAGTCGCATAAAGTTAAAACATTTTGAAGACATTTTCAGCTTGAAAAAAGTCAAAATGAAAAAGAATAGTAATCAATATTTATGTATGATAAACATGTCCTATACCTGTTCATTGTCTAAAATTCCTGTTGTAAACAAATCTCCTTTACTCCAAAAGTAAAATTAAATTTTTCACTCTTGACTTAGTAACCGACGTTGTTACCGACGCTATCTGTTCAATAAATATATCACGTGACTGTCATGTGACAACATGATAAACGGCGCATCACTTCGCGCCATTTATGCAAGATAACAAGTGTATACTTTTCTCCGAAAAATCGTCGGTATTTTTCCAAACATTTTCAAGTAGTAGTTACGATGCTTGATAACTCTTTGTTCAGATGTAAACAAACAAACATAAAAATAGAAAACAAGTGAAGGTGGAGTAAGTTGATTCCACATTTACCGATCTGGCTGTCAATAAAAGGATCACACGTCCAATCTAATTGATTGATTGAATGAAGTTTAACGCCGCTTTTAACAGTATTTCAGTCATATCGCGGCGGGACCAATCTAATTATTCGTTTTGTGAACTTTGAACTCTGACATCTGATCACATTTATGTGAAGCTTTTTTGTTGGTTTGACCACCTAGACGGCGTAACTACAGCGAAAACTTCTTTCAAATTGAACAGTAATGAGTAAATCCATCCCATAAAATCCCGCTTTTTACGCATCTAAAGAGGACAAGTCTGGCAAACATCGCGGAAAATAACGAAATTGATGGTCAAGTTACAAGCAATTTATTCATTATTCACAATGGTTTCTACCCCAATAATAAAATTATGAAAATTCTACAGTAGCCTCTAAAATTTGTCGTCTGCAACTTCTTTGAATTTGGACCAGTCTACAAAGTTATCGTCTTGTTTTGGTTTAGCTGGCACGTGATTGGCTCCAAAGGACCAAGTCAAGAATCGTTATCGTCGTAGTCTGTTGTCCGTGCCGTCACATTTACCCCAGTCCCACACGGAAACGCTTTTTAACGTCTCAAAGAAAAACAATTGGTAAAACATTTTGTAAGAGAACTGCTTGTAACTAGCATTTTCTTCATCTTACGCAAGAAAGATGAAAAATCTTAAATTTCATTACTTTTAAATTGTCGTCTGCAACTCATTTCAATTTGGACCAGTCTAAATTTTTGTCGTCTGGTAATAGGCTATATGTGTTTTTAAACTTTTCTTTCGGCTTCCTCTTCCATGGACCGAACCGATTTCAACACGCAAACTGAAAACTAGAGTTAATATTTTTTTCTGTCTGGTGCTTTTTTAAGCTTTCCGTTTGACGACAACATTTGAACAGTGGCTAAATCGTTAAGAAATGAAGAGATTTTTTAATTAAAGAGATGAAGAAAATATTTTGTTTTCATGGAGGTATGGACCGAAAAAACTAATCACACTGTATGAGTTCGCGAATCATTGCGTGCTAAAAATTTTGTTCATGGAGTTATGAATAGTTTTTTGCCCAATCAGAACGCCCGTTTTTAATTGAAGTAACTAAAAATAGAATTATTGAGGAATAAACCTAAGAACTTAATCACACTGTTTTAATACGCGAGATTCAACCCCCAATGAAATCAAAACATATTCCCTATCACTTATAGTTCGATGCAATCAAGCAAAATAAAGCAAATGTTTTGATTAAAATTTCATGGATCTACTGAGTGCGCAATCATACAAAATAGTTGCGTATACAAACTTTTGTTTATGGAAGTTTGAAAAAAAATCAGCCAATCTAAGCGCCTGAATTTTGATAGACGAAACTAAAATCAAATCATTTCAAAATGGTTAGTGAAGCTTATTACAGCTTTAGTTTGGACGTTTAGGTCGCCAACCAACCTTTTTACTATTTTGGTACATGTTTGAGGCAATAATTTTTGCAAAAATGTCGAAGTGGATCTTCCTGTCAGAGCTCAGTGGTTGGGGCCAGCGATCCGTCATTTGGTTAACAAGAGCGCCATAGGTCCTACATTGCTTACCTGATTAAATGCACACAAAAGTAATTAAGAGAAAGAGACCTGGTTTCGGCAAAGTTTTTTACAAGGTTTTTTTTTCTACGACTTGACCTTATCATGTAGGTTTTCTTTTAACCTCAAAATACCTACATCAAACTTGGCTTAAATGTGACCTAATTCTGGTCCAATTTGTATCGGAATGCATCATTTAAAATGCAAACATTTTTTTTTTCAACATTTAACAAAATGAAATGATTTTTTACCCTTCGTGATTGGATATCAAATCTGTCCCGAATACCTTTGGGACAAACACTCAACCAAATCAAAGATTGTTGCTTCTAAGTACACACAAGGATATCAAAGATTTTACCTTGTGGTTGATTAACAACAATACTGAAATTGTCAACGGAACTACATTAGGACAAACACTCAAACCAGATATCTAGACTTTCTAGCCATAACTGTGCCATTTTAGATTGTACACAAGGCTTTGGTAAAATTAGATCAAGTAACCAATTTCTATTGGTGAACCAATATCTAACTTGTTTCAAATATCATTATGACAAATCAACCTTTCAAAATTAAAATGAATTTGCACCAAAATCAATTTATGGCACTTAAAAGTGGATATAGGTTGTTGTTAGCTTTGTTATTTTTACTTCTTCTTCTTTATCTACTTTCTTCCAAGATTTGAATATCAGGACACGAGCCAGACAGTATACTCAAGATATTTCTAAGACTTGACCTGAAGACCTAGTTTATAACCCCACATGAATGATCCAATAATGAACTTGCCGGAGATATCACGGAGACAAACATTTACAAATTATTATGATGTTATAGATCAAATGAGGCCTGCATATGTTTACGCACGCCAAAAGATGGATACAACTAGATCGTAAAATCTTGAATATCCCCAAAATAGGAAGGTCACATGATGAAAAATATTCTGTAGAAAATTTATTCAAATTCGTCAGTAAATCGAGGAAGATTTGTGCCAACGAGAATGGGCGGACATACAGACAGGATAACACCATTATGTGACCCTTCGGCGGGATAATAAAATATTGTGGAAAATAAAAAAAAATCGCTTGTAGCAAGCAATTTCTTCATTGTCGAAAATGTTTTCCAAAGCTTTTTTCTACCATGGGCTGTCAAAAACCGTTATTGTGTGGGAATAAGTTAAACAAAAACCGATCCCGTTAATATTTGCTTTAACCTATTCCCAAACAACAAGTTGTTAGACTGGTCCAAATTCAAAAAAGTTGTAGACGATATCTTACAGTTGAAAGAATTTTTCAATTTTATTTCTTTTGGGTAGAAAACATTGTTGATAATAAAGATGTTGCTTGTAACAAGCAATATCTTCTCTCTAAAGAAGAGGACCACGATGGTCCTAAATCGCTCACCTGAGGCATCTGCAAATTACAGTACCTTTTTTTATAATAAAAAAGACACAACTTGAGCAAAATAAATAAAACAAATATAAGATTTTGGGCTTTGTACAAAACAATCCAGTAAGGCTTTACAATAAAAATGAATGCCTTTGGCTTTATAGTTTAATCCATTACCAAACTTTCCCAGAATTTGTCACCCTCAGGGAAAATAGGTTTTAAAAAGCATTGTGAGAAAGGGAGTGACAAGCAATTTCTCCATTTCTATTTAAGAAGAATTCTTTCAATACGATTTACGCAATTTTCGACCCCAGGAGCAGAGACATTTTTTTATCCTAAGAGCATATTTTCCAGTAACATAGTACAAAATTATTTAGTCATGCTACATACCAAATATGAATGCCATTCACCTTATATTTAGGAGACTTTTGAAGTTGCTCTAATTTGGTGTTTTCCAAAATTTGGGACCTCTGGGGCAGTGCCATTTTTTTCCCAGGGCTAAGATTTTAGCTAACATGGTAGAGATCCATCTGGTTATGCTATATACCATATATGAATGCCTTAGAATTTATAGATTGGGAGGAGAAGACTGTTGAACATAGTCTAATTGAGCATTTTTACGAACTTTGGACACCAAGGGAAGGGGTGTTTTTAACCTACCGGCATAATTTAATCAAAATTGATAGATAACAGCCAGGCTATGCTACACTCAAAATATAAATGCCCTCCATCTTAAATGAAGAATTTTTTTTACATACTCAAATTTTGCGTTTTTCCCAATTTTTCCCAATTTTTGGACCCGTAGTGCAGGGCCGTTTTTGACCCTAGGAGGACAACTTTTAGTGATATAGTACAAAACCATCTAGTTATGCTACATACCAGATATGAATATCCTAGACCTAATAGTTTAAGAGGAGAAGTCTTTTGAAATTGCTCTAATTAAGCATTTATCCAAACTCCGGACCTCAGAGGCGGGGCCATTTTCGACCCCAGAAATTAAATATTTAAAAACTTGGTAGAGAACCATATGATTAAGCTCTATATAAAATATAAAGGAAATTGGCATTGTTTTCTATAAAAAAAAAAAAAACATCAACAAAGATTTACTAAAATGTTCATATGCCGCGGTTATAAGAGTTTTTCACGGAATTAAATTCTTTTAACAACTTTTGAAGAGCTTCACCAAAGGAACATCCCTGCAAAGTTTCAGCTTGATTGGCCTCCTGGTTTAGGAGGAGAAGATTTTTAAAAGATATTTAAAGAATTACTAAAGATTCCCATTTTCAAATGCTCTGGCTACCAGTTTTTTACGGAATTAAATTCTTTTAACAGCTTTTATAGAACTTCACCCAAGGAACAACCCTGCAAAGTTTCAGGTTGATTGGCCTACTGGTTTAGGAGGAGAAAATGGTTAAAGAAATTGTTGAGAGACGGACAGGCCGACAACGACCGATCACAATTGCTCACCTCGCACTTTGAGCTCAGGTGAGATAACATTGTTTTCCAATTTTTTTCCTGGTGCGCGTTAAATGGTGGGATGTTGTAGGAAGCGGTTGATTTGTTCAGCAGAAGGCTTAGCTGATCCAACCAAAAAGAAAATGAACAATATTCAGGATGCGGTCCCGCTTGATGGTAAAGTATATTAATCACGTTAAATATCAGTCATGGCTTTAAATTATTTCGACTCGTATCCTAACACTATCCAATGTTACATCTAACCGTCTTCTGGGGGCTCAGGTTGGCAACCGGTTTCGACAAGAAGTAAACGAAACAAGAGGACAATTACGGTCCAAAGATAACAAACATGAGGAAATATCTAAACAAGAGGGCCAGTGGTCCTGGCGCTCACCTGAGATAAGGCTCTTTTTTTTCTTCAAGGCTTAATACAAACTGGGTCGGGAGAAAACCTCCTTTAACATTTAAGTAAAATCAACAAGCCCAATTTGGTTAAAATTGGCCAAATAGTTTTGGAAGGGTTGCCTTCTTTATTTCTATTTAAACCTAGTCATCATGTGGCTCAAAAATGTTATCGGTCTATGTACTAATGTTTCATGCAAGAATCAAGATTCTCCAACTTCTGGGTCAGGAGGAGATTTTTTTTTTCAACTATCTATTTTTTTTTTTCAATTTTACTCTTGTTTTCATAGCAACCCTTGGGGCATGAGAGTGGTGATTTGATCAATTCTGAAAGATGCTTCATGCAATATATCAAGACTCTAGGCCCTCTGGATTAGGAAGAGATAATTTCTAAAGTTTTTATTAAAATTCCGGTTTTGATGCCATGACAACTAGAGTTTTAAACGGATTTCAATTCGTTTAGCAATTTTCGTATGACATCACCCAGGAACATTCCTGCCAGATTTGATTGAAATCTGCCCAACAGTGTTGGCGACCTAGTAATTACGGCTAGATTACTTAAAAGTGGAGTTTCAACGTTTAAGTCGCCAAATCAACCAAAAGCTTTTCATAAATGTCGGCCTGAAATCCTTCTTTATTTCTATATAAGCCCTACCCCCACCCCCTGGGGCTCCGCCCCTGGGTACCCGAGGGTGATGATTTTAGCAATTTTGCAAGAGGTCATTGTACTGATGCTTCACGCCAAATATCAAGACTCCACACCTTCTGGGTCAGGAGGAGATAATTTTTAAAGTTTTCATTAAAATTTCAGTTTTGTTGCCATGGCAACCAGAATTTTTCATGGATTTCAATTCTTTAAGCAATTTTCATATGGCATCACCCAAGGAACTTTCCTGGCAAATTTGGTTGAAATCCGCCCAGTGGTTTGGGCGCAGATGTTTTAGAAATCGTTATTCATTTCTATACAAGCTCCATCCCCCTGGGGCTCCGCCCCTGGGTACCCGAGGGTGATGATTTTAGCAATTCTGAAAAAGGTCATTGCACTGATGCTTCATACCAAATATCAAGGCTCTACGCCTTCTGGGTCAGGAGGAGATAATTTTTAAAGTTTTCATTTAAATTTCAGTTTTGTTGCAATGGCTACCAAAGTTTTTAAACGCATTTCAATCCTTTTAGCAATTTTTGAAAGGCACCACCCAAGGAACATTCCTGGCAAATTTGGTTGAAATCCGCCAAAGCGGTTTGGGAGATCTCATTTTAAGATTGTCGACACACGACGGACACAGGACTATCAAAATACCTCACCATGAGCACTTCGTGCTCAGGTGATTTAAAAAGCTGCTGTTGTTTTTGGGTGGAGTCCGTTGGAACCCCGGGGAAATCATTTAGCCCACTTACACACAACCACTCCTTTTTACGCCTTTCAAGAACAAAAGCTCTGGAAAACATTGTGGAAAATGAAGAAATTGCTTGTATCGAACACAAAATAAATGTAATCATTCAGATGCTATGGCAACCAGTTGACAGAACCGAATTAATTTTCTTGTAAGAATGGGGTTTGACGTCACTTTTAACAGTATCTCTGTTATATCGCGGCAATTAGAGATCCTAACCGTGGATTCTTGGTATCTCTAAAACCAGTCCTACTACTACATCACTCCTCAGCTTCCAGTTGCTCATTCCACTTAGGTTATTGATTATCTAACCATTGCTGTTAGACAAATGTCTGCTAACCATTGCTGTTAGACAAATGTCTGAAAGGATATTTGCCGCGACCGGAGATCGAACTCTGTACCCAATGATTGAGATTCCATCGCGCTACTAACTTCCCACAAGGCAATATCTCAGAGTCAACAGTTGACAATCCCATATGTTGTATTAAACCTTTAAGTTATGTAATTTGTTGAGAAGATTTTGTGCCAGATTTACTTATTTGTTTATATATAAGTTGATGTGTGCTCTGTTTGAGTCTAAAAATAAGTTTTTTTTACATTTCTCTTTCATTTAAAGTTTCTGGTTCTGGAGAAGATGTGCACGGGGAAGGGAGATTTTCAAGACATTCTACGATGTTCTTCGTTTAAAGAAGGTGCGCCCAGATGAATCAACCTAACTTTAGGATGTATTAGAAATTCGGAAGAACTTCACCTAAGGAACACACCTGCCTAGTTTCATCAAGAATGGCCTACAGCACCAGGGGAATAATTGGCTAGCACATTATAGCTCATCTTTAAGTGCTCGGTGAGATTAAAATACAATGTAATTTCATCGTAGCTTTTTAATTGTTTATTTTTCTAACCTACAAAAAAAAAGAATTAAATAGGTGTATACATCTAAATAATAAATAAAATATCAGAAATGGGAGATAACTATGAGTAATTATTGTTTTCAGCAAATTACGAAAGTAGGATCGGCAGTGACGATGCTTTTGTTGAACGAATAAACACTTAAAAAACGGTCCAGTGCTCAAAAAACCTTTAGAAAATAGCAAAATTTTAGGCTGGTCCAAATTAAATAAGTTTGCCTACAGGTATATTGATTAAGACAAATTTGAAAATGAAACATTTTATATGGTAGAAAAGCTTAAAACATAGTGGAAAAAAGAGAGAGAGAGGGGGGGGGCAACTCCTTTGATTTCAGAACTGATTTTTGTCTGTTAATGGTTTAAGAAGTAATTACGAGTGGACAATGATGGTCTTATATCGCCCCCTGATCAAAACAGCTCTAGGCTTTACTGTGATAGTTTGCAAAATTATGAAAGAATATCAAAAGGGAATGCAATATAGAGCAAGCATTTACAGCAAGTTTGAAAAATTGAGCCAAGATTTTAACCTCTAGAGCAGTTAGAAGGAAATTGTCAATAAGGTACCTTTTCCTTTGAGATAAGTTAAACGTCTCCATATTTCTAACAACTAAGCAAATATTTTCAGCAAGTTTGAGAAAGACAGAGCCAAAATTATGACATCTAGAGCATTACAACATATTGTCAATAAGGCATTAAGTCAGAATGTCACCATCTTCAATAGGATTATGCCTCAATACTATACTAACATTTTTAACAAGTTTAAAATATTTGGGTAGAACTGTGGCCTCTAGGGTGGTAGCAAGGAAATTGCCAATCTCCCTTGATATAAGTCAGAATGCCACAGCATTCATTGAGGTTCTTCTCATGACTACAAATAATTTCAGCAAGTTAGCAAAAGATTGTGCCAAAATTGTGACCTGTAGAGAGGTAAGAAGAAATTTCAATAAGGCCCCTTTTTTCTTCATGCAAGTCATAATGTCATCATATTCAATAGGGCTCTTCCTTGTGACTATACAAACACTTTCACCAAGTTTCAGCCAAAATCTTGACCTCTAGACTGACAACACTGAAGTCTTGATGATGCATGCCACATGTCCTACATTCAAGTGTCACAAAAAGCTTGCCATGAGCATTTGGTGCTCAGGTGATATTAAAAGACGAAAGTTAAATAAAATGAAAAAATGTGCAAGATCTACATGATATGTATAGAATAATGGGTTTTTAACATAACTAGAACATGTTTCTCTAATGGTTACAATTGATACAGTACCGATGCAAAATGCACTTTTCCATTCACACATCACTTAACAAACTGTTGTCATGTTGTTTAAAATTTTTGAAATTAATAGGATTTTTTTTCATTGAAGGCAACAAAATTCAAAGTAGAAATGTGTCAAAGACACAGTAACTTCAATAGCTTAGTGTTTGAAAGCATCATAAGTGTTTATACTTTCAATAGACCCTTATGATGTTTTTGTACTAAGCCATCAAATTGCCCCCATTAAATTGCTTGTCAAATGACCTTCAGTTAGGACCTTGAAAATCTCAAAAACAAATGTACACCCAACACCAGTACTCTTCAAGGGGAACAACTATGCCAAGTTATTTTGAAATCCGTCAATTAATCCATTCCCACACAACCCTGCCTTTTTATACCCATCATGAAAAAAGCTTTGGAAAACATAATGGAAAATGAAGAAATTGCTTTTTACAAGTGATTTCTACTTTTCCAATGGTGTTTTCTACCTAGATGGATAAAGTTATCTGTGACTGTCTATCTGTCTGATAAGATGTTTAGAATTTCATCAACATGAAATTATTGTCTGCAACTTCTTTGAATATAGACGAGTCTAAAATTTTGTCAAGTGGTTATGGGTTAATCTAAAAGATATGCTGTAGACAAGAAGTGAACACACATGCTCACCCAAAAACACAATTACAGAGTTAACCTTTCACGTTTTTTTTTTTTTTTTCTTTTTTTAAAATTTTAGACTAATCCAAATTGACAGAGGCTGAAGATGACAATGAAACTTGGGTGCAATTTGAACAGAAACCAACCTATGTGGTAAAAAATATTGTGGAAAAGAAGAAATTGCTTGTCACAAGCAATTTCTTCTTTTCCACAATGTATTCTCAAATATAGAATCACAGCAACGCAAAATTCTGGGAATTGTACAGGAAAGGGTTAACTCTGCATGCCAGTTCCCAATACATGGAGTGGGCATTAAAATGATTGTAGCTCAAATTATGTGTGGATGATTTATTTGTACTACATTAAATGCTAATTCAACCATAACCACATGAACTCTCATTTTGACATTAATCCTTCCCTGCTTTTCAAAATTTTAGACTTGTCCAAATTCAAAGAAGTAGAAGACAACAATGAAAAGTGAGTGCAATTTGAAAAGTAACCAACCTACAGGGTAGAAAATATTGTGGGCAAAGAAAGAAATTGCTTGTTACAAGCAGTTTCTTCTTTCCCCTCCATGTTTTCTCTAGTATAAAATCACAGGGACGTAAAAAACAGAAATTGTAAAATTTCAATGCACTTTCAGTAGTTGTTGTCTGCAACTTCTTTCAGTTTGGATCTATCTAAAATCTTGTTATCTGGCAATAAATAAAAGCAATTTTTCAATTGTAACATGCACCTAAACATCATTCCCAGCTATTTCACAAATCATAAAACCAAAGCATTCTCCCCAATAACTACTAATTCTAGACTATAGGCTACATTTGTTTAAGATTGCAATTTGTGCATGTCCAAGTTAAAAGGAGTTTCAGACAATAGTTTAAAAGTTATGAAATTTTAGATTTTTTTTCTTCATCTTTTAGAGTGAAAAAGATTGATGAAAAGAAAGAAATTCCTTGTTACAAGCAATTTCTCCATTTTCCACAATGTTTTCTTAATTGTTTTTCTCTGTTTGGGAATGGCTTAATACAAATATAAGATGATCTATTAGTAAAAGAAGAAAAACTTGCTCAATTGACTAAACTTGGCTGTCAATAAAAGAATCAATTAAATCATTCATTTAGACTGGAAGTGAACTTTGGTCACTGACATTGGAAGACATTTTTGTGAATATTTTAGTTGGTTTGGCGAGTTAAAAGTCATAACTGCAGCTTAAATAAGCTGTTGTTATAATGTTTAGGTCAGCAACCAACTATTTCAATTTTTGTCCCATATCACTGAACACATGTTTTGCAAAATAACACCACTAAGTATCAAAGTGGGTTCCTGTTGGAGTCAGTGGGTGTGGCTAGAAATCCTACAAATGCTGTAAAACAAATGAAATTAAGGTTGATCAATTGGGTTTAACGCCCCTTTTAACAGCAGTTCAACCAATTTCAATCATATTGCAGCGGCTGGAGCACCCAACAATGGATTCCTGGTATTTCTCACACCAGTACTACCACTATGTCCTTTCCTAGCCTCCAGCTATCCCACTTAGGTTTATGATTATCCATCCATTTGTTGGAGACAAATGTCAGAAAGGATATGTGCCGCCGCCAGGTATTGAACCCATGATATCCCATTGTTGAAGATTGGGAGTCTGATGCGCTATTAACTACGCAATGACAGCTGCTTGAAAATAAACCACAATAATTTCCATTGGATTAGAAAAATTTATCTAACATAGGTTTACAAATAAAACGAGATTTCAGGAAATATAGACTTGACAGTCAAGTAAAGACTCATTTGACATGGCCACTTACCACTTACAGTAGGGACAAAAATGTTTCACAAAATCTTTCGAAAGAATATTGTTAACAACAGGACAAAATGTAACACTAACTTATCATAACTACTAAATTACTAATAGTTTCTTGCTTTCTAAACTAGCAAAAAGTATTACTGTGATTTGAACTAGCAAATAAAAACTGTAAATAAAAGCAAATTTTCACTGTCATTTTGTCTAAATCATTAAAATTAGGGGCACCTGAGCACCTGTATCGCTCCAGCAGTCTAGATTTATGGAAAATAGATTTTGTTTTTGAAGAATTTAATATAATAATCTATGTAATAGAGGGAAAATTAGCCACTTAAGTATTTTCATATGAAGAATTTCAAATAGTTCACTATACAGTACATAAATCAACCCATTCCAACTCATTTATTCTGTTTTACGCCCTTCCAGAAAAAAACTTTGGAAAACCCTATGGTAAATGAAATTTACTTGTATCAAACAATTTCTTCATTATCCAAAATGTTTTTTAAAGGACAAAAAAATATAAAAAAAAATCCATTAACTTGAAATTGTCATCTGTAGCTTCTTTCAATTTGGACCAATTTACAATTTTGTTATGTGGAATGGTTTAATAGTTAATGAAATTCTAAAATCTTTGTGCTTTTGGATAGAAAACATTGTCAATAATGAAGGAATTGGTTATTCCAATGTTTCTTCATTTTCCAAACTGTTTCCCAATCTATTTCATAGAGGGGCACAAAAAATGGGATTGTAAGGGAATGGGTTAAACAATCAGTATCTTTTTTTTTTTCTTCTTTCTTTTCTTTCTTCAATTTCAAAAGTGTATCACCACAATGATACCTGTTTATTTGTTTGAATACACTGAATAGTTTTTGCAAGGAAAATATATTTACATCTTATTATGGAAATTGTCCCTGCCCATAAAAGCCATCTTTTTTGAGGAGGAGGGTTGAAATCAATAAAAATTCATTGCAGAAATCTGACTAAGGGTCATAAATGGAACATTTTGTAAAATTTGGTTGAAAGCCTTTGAACAGTTTCTGAGCAGAAAATATGTCTCAATTTTCACTCTTTACCAGCTGGAAATAAGGCCCACCCGCATACCTAATGTTTCTTCAAGGAATCTGATAGATGGTCACCCAAAACATTTGAATGAAATTTGATTTTATTTCATCCAGCAGCTTCTGTGGAGGATTTTTTTCTTAACACATTACCAGATGACAAAATTTTAGACTGGCCCAAATTGAAGGGGCTGCAGAGGACAATTTAAAGATAAATGCTTTCAAAATTTTAAATTTTTTCAACTTTCTAGGTAGAAAATGAGGAAATAGCTTGTTTCAAGCATTTTCTTCAAATTGCTTTTTTCAAGCAATTTCTTCATTTTACACAATGTCATTCTGTTTATTTTTCATGGGGGATGTTAAAAAGCATCTTTTCAGTGGGAATGGATAAAGAAAATGTATACTACATCAACAGAGTCTGACAGACAGATGTATGACAGACACAACACCATGACAATAGCTACACTGTCTTTTGTCAAGTGGAGCTAAAAATGAGCAAGATCATGTATCACATTCAAGTTAACTAAGATATGATTAATAATTATATCTAAACCTATTACCAGACAATGACGTTTTAGACTGATCAAAATTCAAAAAATTAAAGTTGATGAAATTTTAAAACCTTTGTCTTTCATGGTTTGAAAACAAAGTGAAAATGGAGAAATTGTTTGTAACAAGCAATTTCTTTTTTTTCCAACTGTTTTCCTCATCTTTATTCTTTAATTGCTTAACCCTTTCCCGTACAATCCCTGATTTGTACGTCCCTGTGATTTTATACTTGAGAAAATATTGTGGAAAAAGAAGAAATTGCTTGTAACAAGCAATTTCTTCATTTTCCACAATAGTTTCTACCCTATTGAATGACTATTTTTAAAATAAAATCAATTTTATATTGTCGTCTGTAAATCCTTTGAATTTGGGTAGGTCTTAAATTTTGCAAAGCAGGAAAGGGTTAAGGGGTGAGGTCAAGTGGGAATAGGTTGATCCATTTTCAACCCTTGTCATGCTAAATTAATATCCTATACATTATTGCTTTAAAATCAAAGGACTGACAGCACTGGAAAGCCTTAATGAGGGTCAATATTCCTTTTGAAAATTGATTATTTAAACAACTCTGGCTGAAAGGGGACAATCAGGGGGTGTAGACCAAGATCAGACTACACTTATTTGCAGTCTGATCTTTGTCTATACCACCTGCTAAAGCCTGAATAATCCGGGTTCAACATGACAAGGGTTAATACCCTTAAGATTCATGGTAATGAAAAGATTATTGGCAAAAAGAGAAATTACTTGTTACAAGTAGGTTCTCCTTTTCTCAAATTCTTTTCTTTCTCTTTGTCTCTCAATTACTAGACTAATGTACTGTTGAATACTGTCTCCAACTTCTTTCAAATGGATGAGGCTAAAATTGTGTTATTGTGTAATTGATGAATCATACAATGTCAGGTTTAAATAGAGTAAAGAAAAAAAGGTTTTCAGCTCTTCAGCTCCAAGTCTTCACAGAATTTCACAAATAGAAAAATTACAAATTATAAATTCATCATAAGTAACAAGTGAAAGTTTATTCAAAGACTAGGTAAACTTATTTTTCTAGACAACGTGATTAGCCTTGTGATAAAGCTTTGAATTGTTTGCCTTCTCATTAGAAATCATGCATTTTCAGTATCGTAGCATATTAGCAAAAATTAAGCCATATACTTTAACCTGTTACCAGGCAATAATTTTTTCCACTGCTCAAAAATGAAAAAAATTGTAGAAGACAATTTAAGGTTCATGAACTTTATTTTTCTTCCTTTATTCGGGGATAGTGGTGGAGGAATATTGTTGGAAATAAAAGAAATATTTGTTACAAGCAGTTCTTTTATTTTCGAAATGCTTTCCAAACCTTTTTCTAGAAGTCATAAAATAGAGCGATTATGTGAGAACAGATTAAAGAGTATCACAGAGAATATCTCAAGGTAGGTATCCAGAAAGACCTTTAGTAGCTTTGTAGTGCCACTGTCTCTTTGTAGTTGTTCTGCGGCAAAGTTTAATGTTTCAACAGTTCAGTCTCCAGACTTCAACAATGATTTTTTTTTACTCTCGAGACAAAATATAGAATACACAATGTAGAAGGGTTGAAGTCAATGATGTACTTGTGCCTTGTCTGATGGGAATTTTATCTGAAATCAAAAGAATTATGCTGAACATTTGTCATGATTAATGAAATCCATTTTGACATACCGGTACATTAAAATCAAAAGGCTGTAATCACTGGAAAGCCTTAATATTGTGGGTAAATATATGAACAAGGGGGCCACTGGCACTCACCTGAGATAACAAGGCTCTTTTTTTCTTCAAGGCCTAATACAAACAGGTGAAAACTTCCTTTAACATTTAACTAAAATCAACGAGCCCATTTGGTTTAAATTGGCCAAATAGTTTTGAAAGAGTTGCCTTCTTTAATTCTATTTAAGCCTTATCACCCCGTGGCTCTAAAAAATGTTCAATTTTGAAAGAGGTCGATGTACTGATGCTTCATGCAAAATTCAAGATTCTTCGACTTCTGGGTCAGAAGGGGATGATTTTTTCCATTTTTTTTTCAATTTTACTCTTGTTGTCATAGCAACCAGAGTTTTCAACTGATTAAATTCTTTGGTTGAAATCAGGGAGGAGATGTCGTTTAAAAAATCCATCTTTATTTCTATATAAGCCCCATCCCCCCGGGGGCTCTGCCCCTGGGGGCCCGAGGTTGGTATTTGAGTAATTCTGAAAGAGGTCAATTTACTGATGCTGCATGCAAAATATTAAGACTCTAGGCCCTCTGGGCTTGGAGCCAGTAGGAGATAATTTTTTTAAGTTTTTATTAAAATTCCTGTTTTGTTGCCATCAACCAGAGTTTTAAACAGATTTAAATTCTTTTAGCAATTTTCATATGGCATCACCCAAGAAACACTCCTTCCAAATTTGGTTAAAATACGCCCAGCGGTTTTGGAGGAGATGTCATTTAAAAAATACTTCTTCATTCCTATAAAGGCCCCACCCTGCAGGGGCTCTGCCCCTGGGGACCCAAGGGTGATGATTTTAGCAATTCTGAAAGAGGTCATTGTACTGATGCTTCATGCCAAATATCAAGGCTTAAAAATCCTAATTAATTCTATATAAGCCCCCCCCCCCCCCCGGGGCTCGGCCCCTGGGTGATGATTTTAGCAATTCTTAAAGGTCATTGTACTGATGCTTCATGCCAAATATCAAGGCTCTTCATTTTCTGGGTCAGGAGGAGATAATTTTTAATTTTTCCATTAAAATTTCAATTTTGTTGCCATAGCACCACAAATTTCAGCGGATTTTAATTCTTTCAGCAATTTTTGAAGGGCACCACCCAAGGAAAATTCCTGCCAAATCTGGTTGAAATCTGCCCAGTGGTTTGGGAGGAGATGTCGTTTTTATTTTAAGATTGTTGACACATGACGGATGACGCATGATGCACGCCGGACAGAGGACGATCAAATACCTAACCATGAGCAATTTGTGCTCAGGTGAGCTAATAGTGTGAAACAGGTGGCTTCAAGATCTCACTATACATATTGTTTGTGCGCAAGCAAAATGTAGTTTCTACAGCTTTAATACAGCTATTATAGTTAAATTTTGCTCTTGCACTGATAATAAGTGCAAGCTGGTCTTAGAATATACCTCCTGCAAAATTAGAAACATTCCAAGTTCATCAAGTCAAGAGTTTAGTTTATGGCATGTAAGAAATCCTTTAATAATATCATACCTCATAAGAAAAGAAGACATCCTGATCATGCAAAAAGCATCAATCCTGATCTCATTGCACATTCTGAACCATTTTGCAATTTTGCAATCCTTCTCCCATCACATTTGTAACGGTTCCAGGGGAGTTAATTTGCCGTGATATGCAAATTTGGGAACCTTCAGTAAGTCAAGTGACTATTTGGAGTTACATATAGACAAGGTCGACCCATTTAGGGTTGAGGATCCTTTTCTCTGAATGGATAGGCTTTGTCTACTAGCTCGGAACGGTACAATTGGTGGCAGCGGTGGGATGATGACAACTGCCAGACCGGAGTTGCCTTACCCATGGATCTCCCAGGCCAAGACTCGGGACGATGTCTCGGAGGGGAGAGTAATGTAACGGTTCCAGGGGAGTTAATTTGCCGTGATATGCAAATTTGGGAACCTTCAGTAAGTCAAGTGACTATTTGGAGTTACATATATATAGACAAGGTCGACCCATTTAGGGTTAAGGATCCTTTTCTCTGAATGGATAGGCTTTGTCCACTAGCTCGGAACGGTCACCGTACACATTAATTATCTAACATTTCAAATACCAATTATGATTGTCTTTTCTTGCATCAATCATATTTTGAAACTTTTGTTCTATTGGATTACTGGGTGGTCTCTCTGTTGGTATGGGTCTTATATTTTTCAATTAGCCTACCGGGTAGTCTCTCTGTTAGAATGGGTCATATACTTTACAATTTATTTATTTTTAGCTTCTGAACCCATTACCAAAATATTTTCTACACAATACCAAATTGAAAGGAGGTACAGATGACAATTTTAAGATTATGAAATTTAAGATTTTCAACTTTTTAAACAATAAGAAAATGAAGAACTTGCAAGTTCCAAGTAATTTCTTGATTTAACACAATGTTTTCCTATTTATTTTCCTGGGGGTGTAAGAATATAGACAGATAATTCAGAAAGCTCTGCAACACTTCACCAGTCAGCCCGATCAGCTCAGTTAGTAGAGTACTTGACTTCAAATCTGAAGATCACAGGTTTGAGCCCTGGGCTGACCATATCAACGGGTCATACTAAAACAAGCCCTACAGAGAGTTATAGCCCTACAGACGACCTATGGAATCTGTACACGCCCTACGAGTATATGAGCGGTAATGGTGTATAATTTTTAGTTCATATGATTGAAATTAACATTTTTCTTTATATTTCAAAATATTTTAAGAGAATTTATCTTATTTATGATGATTTTGATGTTTACAATTGCCTAAACCTGACCGGAAGTAACTTGGGGAAACCTCTGACCGTTTAATGAGATACCCCTCAAATCTACAGTCAAATTTCTATTATAATACTTATTCCCGTAGTTAGAAAAGGAATCTGTTTAATGTATTAAAATTTTTCAGATTTATCTTTCAAGTTTAAAAAGATTTTTCAAGTCGAAATTGTAAAGACAAGGGAGGCAACTCGATTTAGCATAGGCTAGAAGCCTATAGGATGGGAGATTTAGTTACCAAACGATAAAATTGGAAAGATGTTGCCTTGCTGAAGATAATTCTAAGCTTGTTCAAATTTCAAGTGCCTGATAATGTAGACAAAGTGAGAAAAGTAGAAATTATTTATTACCAATGAGACGGGCAAAATGACGAGCCGAAAAATGAAAGTAAACATGTTCCTAATAAGTTTGTCGCAACTTAAAACAAATTTATTCTTCTTCTATTGTGTCTTGTGTCAGAAATTAATAAATTGCCTTAAACATCCTTTTTTGATGTTCTTATGAAACCTTTAACCAATTCATCTAATTACGACCCGAAAGGAATAGGCCTTAGAAAAGATTGTGGTAAATTAAGGAAAAGCTTGTAACTAATTTTTTCTTCTTTTCCCTTAATGTTTACCATCCAGATTTAATTGTTAAATTCCACAATATCAATTATTTATTTATTTATTTGATTTCATTTCATTTATTATCACTACTTTATAGGGTAACTAATTTACCAATCGCGACGAAAAAGATAGAAAAAATAATAATCTTGATTACAACATCAATATCAGTAGTATTGATACTACTACTACTAATATATACATGGGTCAGCTCGATACAGTTGTAACTACCTTTCTTTACAACTTTAATATATATGATATACAAAATTGTATAGTACTGGGTTAAGGTGCACATCCCATCAGCATTTCTTTCATCAACACTTGCAAAAAACAAATTAATTATGCTGCCTGTACCAAAATGCAATGAAATTCAATCATAATAACGAACTATTATTCCCCCTTAAACAATGGCTACCATACTATAAGAAAAAAAATAACTATGTCGCGTACCGATCACACAAATATTGTTAGCATTAAGTCTGAGTTAAATCATATTGAATTGTTTAGGAAGACTACAATTAATTTCTGTCTTTTGAGAATAAGCATTGAACCCAACCACACAATCTCTTATTTTTGCAACACTGAAGAATGTTGGAACACATTGCGAAAAAATGCTTGTAACAAAAGCTTAACGTCCAATACCGTATTTCATTTCCAACATTAAATTATACCAAAATAAAGATGAAAATCAGAATATGAAAACTTTGTCTCTCAAAATTACTAATATGTAGACAAGTATTTGCTTATGAATTTGTTGGGCGATCAATTAAACGATGGGGCAAGTACTTCCGGTCAAATTATGTGATATTATAAACATCATCATCATCAGAAATAAGCAAAATTCACAGAATTCTTTTTTAGAATGAAGAAAAATGTTATTTTCAATCCTATTAACTAACAATTATTCACTATTATAGCTCCTATACTCGTAGGGCGTGTACAATTTCCATAGGGCGTCTGTAGGGCTATAAATTTCTGTAGGGCTTGTTTTAGTGTGACTGATATCAACTAACAAACTCATTGTCTTTTGGATGAGATGTTAAACTGAGACCCTGTATTTTGCATCTATCTGCCAAGCATTTGTTAAAGAACCAAGCAGAGCTTTCAGCAGTTTAATCCTGTATCCTTGCATTATCCCCTTAAAAACTAACCGTCTTCTCCTGGGTTTACCAGTCAACTCGACCCATCAAATAACTCGGTCCTGTCAACTCAGCCCAAATGTATAACCTATTTTAAAATATATGATAATTCTTAGAATATGTTTAAGTTTTGTACATATGATGTAGTATTACCTATGCTCAAAATATATTATTTTGTGTTTGAAAATGGACCAAGTTGACCCGTCATCTCTCATGACATTGCTCATATGGGCATGTGATTACAAATACCACAATTCGGAACTTACTGTAAGTTAATCATCATCATCGTCATCAGGAACAAAAAGATCAGTTTCTTCTAAGAATTCTGCAAATGATTTAGCTAAATATTGTCCTACAACAATCCCCACTACGATACACCCAGTTACGATCGGCATGCTAAACTTCTTTCGTAATGGCTCTGGAGGAATCGGTCCCTCAAAACTAGTGTTGATATTCCGCTTAGCGATTGAACATGCTCCGGTTCTAGAGCCCGAAGTCGCAAGATGTCTCAAAAGACCAAAGCTTCTAGCTACAACTTTCGCCTTCGTCGCCATTGTTATGTTACGCTTTAATGACCACGGTAAAAGATACCCGAATGTGTATTCAGGAACTAAAATGAAAATTAGACTGGAATTTTATAAAGTTATTGAATAAAAAAAAGAGATGGAGAGACGGGGGGGGGGGATTTATGTAGCATAGTGTGAATGTAAATTTAGTTTTGTATCGCACGTGTAATAGTAAGCGAAGAGATCGTTCAAACTATCTTGAGTGGCGAAGCTTATAGATTCTGTAGCATAAGGTATACAGGTATGAGCCCACTTATTGGACAGTTCAAAACGATATTAACTATACTTTAAGGAGTTTTGATATCGACAAGCGTTCAATGATGAACAGTTTGTGGGCGTTAACCATCTGCCTTTACAAATTCGTTTCACCGATTCAGTAATAAACGAAAGAGATTTAAAATATATTCATGAATATTTTGATAATTCTACTTATTAAACGATAACTTACAACAGTGAAAATAAGTTATAATCATTAAATTTGAAGCCCTTAAAAATATCTTTTAGCCTTTCAAGTAGTACTAGTCTAATATAAAAAGATGAAATTGAAACACCGTGTGAAAGAGAGAAAATGCGAATAATACTAATATTTATTTTGGAGACTTGACTCCTGTGCCACGAAATTCCTAATTGTCCTCAATAGTGCACTGTAGATCACAGGATCTTTGTCAAACTAAAATATATCAAACATATTCTCACACAATTCTACCTTGTGACGCATCTAAAGAAAAGGGTTTGGAAAAAATACTGGAAATAGAAATTTCTTCATTATCCACAATGATTGTTATGAATATGTTAAGTAAGCGGAATTAGTGTTCGTGTTTTCTTAACTTAACTTTCATATGTAACATAATGTTTGGTGTGATTAGCAAAAACATCGTAACAACGTCTCATTCAAGTTCGTTTGCGCTATTTTATTAACATGTAAAACAATTAGCCATCTCCTTCTCCTTCTTATAATCTACGTTCATATGATCGGACCGGTAAACAAAAACATCATTACAACATCGTATTGACGTTATATTTTCGACAGTCGTGTAAACATGTAAAATAATTGCTTATCTTATTCTCCGACTACTAATATGAGTACCTATTTTCGGAAATTTTGGAAGAACAAATGATTGAAGCTGTAGTTATGAACTATTTAACTATCAATAAATTATTTCTATCTCAATCATCATTTCAGCGATAAAATAAACTGATCTTTCCAACCAGAAACCAATCACACTTATCTGCAACATCATTACCTTGAGTTACACACAGTACCATTTCTATAAAAAATCTAATTATCGCCACTCCGTTATAACCAAGTTGCCAAGTATTAACTAACTGTAACAATATTAAGCACACCAAAAGGAGTCAAAGTTTTCAAAGTTCATTGTATTATTATCATCCGTTTAATAAACGTTCTAGAAAAAAACGACCATACATAGTCCACAACAAGAAAATATTGAATTATGATTAAGTTAATATGAAACAACAACAACAACAAACCAAATAAATGTGTGTTTTAGTTGATAATTCTCACAAAATAATCACCCACAGCGTACAAACAGTAATAACTTTTATCCTCTGTATATGTTTCTATATTGTATATATACAGGCCGAGTCAACAGGCCGAATTGACAAGACGAGTAATTCACAGACAGAGTTGACTGTGAACCTAACATTACCTACATACATGTACACTATTTCCTCCCTATAGCCATAAGATTCCAGTAATTGTTGTCAGACCTTTTGACAGCTTCAAAGCAGGCCTGACTACCCAGCACAAGTCTAAAAATAGTTTTTAGTCCGCACATTTCCACTGCACCAAGTTACCCCTTCGAAGATGCTCCAGAGGGGTAAATCTCGAAATAAAACCTCCTATCCCCAAAAGATTAGTTTATTGAAAACTTTTGCCAACATATTAGTCAAGATTTAGCACTAGTTCCAAATTTCCTTTCGGATGCGCCTTAAAGCCCAATTGAAATAAATGATTACATGCATTACGAATAAGTTAAAATCTAAGAGCCTTGAAATGTCACATGCAAAATTAAACAGTACAAACAAACCTTCTTTATCAGCGCTGTGGATCACTGGAAGTAGATGAGTGAAGGCATAGTTTGCGCCAAGACCATCGAGGCATTCAAGGCTGCCCTTGACGAGACCTGTCAATAACATAAGACAGCACCCACCTCCGTTGCATAAAAACAGATATTGGTACCTGCAACCTACCACTACCGATACAAATACAGAACTAAAGCGTCGCATTCGAGGAGAGAAAATTTTCCAGCCCGATAAGCTCAGTTGGTTGAGCACTTGACTTCAAACCTCAAGATCACGGGTTAGAGCTCTAGGCTTACCATATTAACTAACAAACTAATTGTCTTTCGGATGTACGTTAAACCGAGGCCCCGTATGACGCTGCTATCAATCGATCACATTAAAGAACCAGGCGGAGCTCTCAGTAGTTTCGTCCTGTATCCTAGCACTATCCCCCGTGCAAACTAATCGTCTTCTTGGGGTGTCGCTCATACGGGCATGTAATACGGTAGCGACGATAAACATACGGAGGAAAATCATTAGCAATAAAGCACAATCTGTTCACAGTGAATACACATAGTGGTTGGACAACAAAGTCTAAAAATACTAACCCAAATATACAGTAAATAATAATAATAATGATATAAATAATTCTTCATTAAAGAGTTTTAGGCGCAAAATGATAAACGCACTGATAAAACAAGATAGTGACTTTAAAAAGTGATTGTATTGAACAGCTTAAAAAGCAATCTCCAAGTTTTCTTTCGTACTCTCGCTATACATCTAGCCGGATAGTGTATAAGGGGTGCTTGTACTGCCTTGCCGTGCAATCTAGCTTTTACAGCGACGTGGTAGAGCGCTTGCTTCGGGAAGGAGAGGTCTCTGGTTCGAATCCCGACGGAGTCGAATAATTATTGGCGGGTTAAATTTGGCACCCAACGTAGCTAACTCCCTTTTTATAAACAGCATAGTGTCGCTACGCAGTAGTTCTGTTTACGAATATTTGTTTAAAACAATAAATAATACAATATACAAGTGCTTAATTACTAGCCTAAGATCACCCACCAATAGACGTAATACATTTTGTCATAACAAGGATGGTATCAATAACACTAAAAATAAGTCAGAATCGAACTTTATATCCCATCATTTATTAAACAATATATATCCTTGAATTAGAACATATGAACAATAGCTTTAAAAGACTTCGATATCTTTCTATTATTTACTTTTGTTATTGCTGTTGTTTGCTGTTGCTGTGTGTTGTTTTTGGTTATTATTCTAAAAGTTAAAATCAAATTCCACAAAACCAGCAAGTTAAAGAAAAATAAGTTAAAACTAATGTCTAATTTGAAATACAAATACCTAGTTCAAAGTTTGAAACTATATCTTTTTTATAAAAAATAAAAAATGCCGAATATATTCACCTGTGAACTAATTACATAAAAAATGTTTTTCTTTTTTTAATGCAAGAGGAAAATGAAATTATTACAGACACATAAATGATTGTTTTTAATATGACCAAGGTAAAATATGGCCAAAGTTTTAAATGTCGAAGTCAAATTCAAATCAGCTAGTAATACTGACCGAAATAAAAAATAAAAAACCAAGTATGTGATGATAAGCTAAATAGTATATCTAATACTATTATCAACTTTCCTAATTCAGATACTAGTAAGCAATAACGAAATGGGTATATAACTCTGTGACGAAAGCCAAATGATATAATTGATGCTATTATTAAATTACCTAAGTCAAATAAGTAATCAATAATTCAAAAAGTCTCAGTGTCTAAATCTAAATTCTTGAAATTTAAGTTATCATTGATATCAAAACGACTAAGTCTTATCTGAATTCAATACATAGACTAATTACATTAAAGTCCGTTGAATAACCCTATATCCAAAAGTTAAACAAATTCAAATACTCATGAATTGTCTATTAATATTTATAAACAATCAAATCAACATCCTATCAATGCATAATCTGGTAAGGGGCGAAGACATAACGCAAAGTCTGCAATGGCCTAAATATCAAGATTCTTGTCAAACCAGGTAATGGAAGATACATTTTTTCTTTTGATTCTTATGACGTTTTTGACATGATAAATATGATTCAAGATATATCATATGTGTATTCAACTTTGATAATTTACCTATAAACCAACAAACGACTTTTGTTTTAAAATCGTCTGAATAGCTAACCAAAAACCTGTCATATTCATGCTACATGTTTTAAGTGGAAATCAGTTGAGGTGCGCGTTCTTTTAAGTTATGAACAGTAATTTTCATTACAAAATCAGCTTAATCGCCTCCTAACAAAGGTCAGATATCATTACAATTAGAGATTTGGAAAAGAGCCAGATTTTTTTTTCATAATCTGTGCAAGAGCCGCTTTTAAGTATTGCACTACTATCGACAAGCTTAAAGCGTCGAGGGCACTAGTTGCTGCCCAGTATCTTCTTTGAAAATAAATTTCATAAACGACAGTTACTCTGGCTTTAAGGCCAAGACAAGTGGTGTAGTCTAAGATCAGACTGAAAATAAGTTAATTTTAATCCTTGTCTGTTCCTCTTCCCATATAGAAAAATTCCGATCTCAGCATTAGTTGGGTTAATAATAGTTTTTATGTGGGCGTTACTCTCTTATAGTGTCCAAGGATTGTGGGTTACTTTACTGAATAGTTCGATATTTCTGCACATCTTCCATCTTATATCACAAGCTATATGTCATTACAAAAGATTGATAAGGGAATGATCATAACATGTTTGAAATAATGGGAAATATCGATGTTTCTGAAACCTAGATAAGAAAAAATTACCAAGTGCCGAAAAATACACCCAAACGAACATTTAAAGGTAGGTATCGACGTTTTTTTCATGTCACAGATTTTAATTATTTTTGTTTCCTCTCGTATACTATTTGAATACAATATGCCGAAAAGAAGTTTTGCTTAATCTGAGGTCGCTTATCAGAAAAAAGCAGGGTATTTCCTTAAAAGCCTACGTAGGCTATTAATCTATTTTTAGATTAATCCGAGACAGTTGCGAAGATTATATGATCATTCACGTGGTGCGAATAACCGTTGCAACCTTAAATTTAGTTTAAATTACATCACACAAACATCATCGTTACGTCATCAGGAATTATGTTCGCTAGCCGGTCTTTAATTCTATAAAGGTTAGTCCAAAACTGTCGTAAGTGTTATTACGAATATTTACACTTACCGTAGTTTTGCGCTTACCCTTTCATGTGACCTGAATTAGGACGTTGGCTGTTTCGCTAGTAAATTTGTTATCTTCAGTTGACTTTGGGTCATATGCAAATGAGGTCATTCGATGTCGTCAGCCGAATTCCGTGATATCTAAAAATAACCTGAAATTTCGCTGAACCTTTCCGATATAACCACAAAAAGCCAATTTCGGCCTATTAGATTATCACCAAGACAATACCTGACTAAATTTAAAGTTTTAAATGTTCGTTTGAGAGTATTTTTCGGTACTTGATAATTTTTGTTTATCTAGGCTTCAGAAACATCGATACCTCCCTTTAAGACTTTAAGTTGAGTCAGATATTGTCTTCGCGGTAATCTAATAGGCCTAAAGTGGCTTTTTGTGCTTATATCGGAAAGTTTCAGCGGAATTCCAGGTTATAAGTAAGTAAGTAAGTAAGTAAATTTTATTATTATAGTGACAAGTGTTATAACATTAACATAATTTGTTTACAATGAAATCATTTACACATATATATTTATATATAGAATAATGGAAACACCCGGCCCCATGGACCTATATGTCACCTTGACTTTTCTAAAGTAAATCAATGTGAGTGTGCTAGTATCATCGAGTAAGCAGACTGATTTAGGGTTGCGAGTCCAGAGGCAACGCTGGATCCTTTATTGAAAGGACACAGTTGGTCACTCGCCTCGGAAGCCTATGACTAACTGTTCAACAAGGAGCAGCAGTCCTTTACCCGAAACGAAATTGAAAGGGGTAATACTGCTCTTCTTGAACGTCTGTACGATCTACAGACCAATTCGGATCGAAATCATATCTGTGATGATCTACAGTATATTTGTGATATCATTTCAGTCGAACATAGTGTATAAGATAATATAATATAGTTACAATTAAATTAAAATGATAAGGGTATGTGTGTGTGTGTGTCTGTGCACGTGCTTGCGCGGGTGCGTGCGTGAGTGCGTGCGGATGGATGGATGGATGATTAAAATATTTATATAAGTACAAAAGTAAGCCTGCAAGGTATATTATGAGGTGTAGATCTATAACTTCTCCAGATAATAGTAATTGTATATGACTATCTCGATATTTAGATATCACGGAATTCGGTTGCCGACATCGAATGACCTCATTTGCATATGACCCTAAGTCAACAAAGTTTCTAGCGAAACAGCCAACGTCCTAAAATATGTCAAATGAAAGGGTTAGCGCAAAACTACGGTAAGTGTTTATATTCGTAATAACGCTTACGACAGTTTAGACTGTTCGTTACAGAATTAAAGACCGGCCAGCGAACATAACTCCCGATGACGTAACGATGACGTTGGTTTGATGTAATCTAATCTAAATGCAAGGTTATAACGGGAACTTGCACCACGTGAATGATCCTATATTCTTTGCACCTGTCTCGGGTTAATCTAAAAATGGGTAGCCTACGTAGGCTATAAGGGAAATACCCTGCTTTTTCTGATAAGCGACCTCAGATTTTTGCAAAACTACTTTTCGGAATATTTCATTCAAATAGTATATGCCGGAAATAGAATTAATTAAAATCTCTGACATTAAAAAACATCGATACCTACCTTTCACGGAATTTTAGATACCTTTTTCATATAGAGTATGTTAACTAAACGTCTTCTTTTTTCTGCTTTAAAATTTAATTAGCATTATCTGCTATAATAAATTCACATGAAAGGTCTTTTTAAAGATTACTTCGTTTATAAGGATATAGTTTAGATAATATATAGATACAGTGATCACCGGTTATAACTATACTCTAGAAACTTAGGAAAATATATAATCATATCCAAATAACCCTCTTCCGATGACTATTACAAAAGTCCTAGTCAGAACCAATAAAAATACTTCGGTATATGTGGCGTATCGTACTAAAGCGGCTCTAGCGCGGATTTTCAAATAAAGATTATTGCTCAAATTTTCGAATTCCTAATTGTAATGCTTTCAGACATTTGTAAGAAGACGATTAAGCTTTTTTGTAATGAAAATGACTGATCGTAACTTTAAAAAAGAGAGAAAGAGAGAGAGAAAAAATAACGGATCTTTTGACGTTACGAGATGCCAAAAAGGTCAATGAAGCACAACCCGCATTGATCGGTATTAACCAGGTTAATACGTTATTTGTTGTTCGCACCGAAAAATGCCATATTTGGAGTTTCCATGACGTATCACAGGCTTCCGTTAGCAGTACAGTCGTGATCGACATCAACCGACGACTAAAGACCTCATCCGATTAGTTCCGACGTTTCATAGAAAGGTATAGGGAATATAGTGTAACCCACTAATAAGCATTGGACTCCGACGGGATTCGAACCAGGGACCTCAACGTCCCGAAGTAAGCGCTCTACCACGTCGCTATAAAAGCTAACGAGTAAGATTAGGCGGAAGCACCCCTAATACACTACCCGGGTGCAATATCACATTTATTTATGCTGAATTTAGAAGATTTATACACAGAAAGAATATCTATCGTGAAAATTATATTTGTAAATATTTAAAAGGCTGATAAGTTACCTTCTGATCAATTTTTCAAAAAAAAAAAAAAAAAAAAAAAAAAAATCACGAGCGGCTTTATACGATATATCACATTAATCAACGTTTACTGTTACTAATTGCTTTCAACATTCCCACGCAACAAAACCTTTGACTCGTCCAAAATAAAAGAAGCCGCAGACGACAATTTCAAGTTGATGTGATTTTAAACTTTTTTGCCTTTTTTTTTAATACAGAAAATATTGTGGATAATGAAGAAATTGCTTTATTCACGCAATTTCTTCATTTTCTTAAGTGTTTTCCAAAGCTTTTATCTTAAGGGGCGTAAAAAGCAGGTATTGTGTGGGAATAGTTTTATACAAACAAAACATACATTTTCGACATCTTGTCGCGAACGAGAACAAAGGGTATCATTTGATAAGCGACTTGGGTATGATCAAGTTGAAAAGTAACTTATCTTAAACGGCTACTCGCCAAAATGCTAACATGTTTGAAAAAGATCTTTCTAAATTTCAGAAACGAAAATCATTGTGCATACAATATCTCCACCATGGGGCATTGTCTAGTATAGAGGTATGCTTCACACGAGCCTCGGTTTTATTTCTCACCTGAAAGACAATTTGCTTGTTAGATGGGACAACCCTGGGCTCAAACCTACTTTCTCGATGTTTCGAGTCGAGCACTTTTCCAAATGAGCTTAATCGAGCTGAAAAGGAAAGAGTAAAGGGGAAATCTTAGATTCGATTAGATAATCCAACTGATACTATTCAAAGGCCGAAATGTAGTGGAACAAATCAAGCAGGCCAATTTTTCACTTCCGGTATTTTAAGAAATCGATACCGAACCTATCTTTTAGCGTTCAATTGTCTTTTTTGAAGTTTTTAGTGGTATATATCTCCACAAATCAAAAGAAAGTAAAAACAAATTAACAGGGGGTGAAAACCAAATGCTGAAAGTAGAACTCAGCTTCATACTTTAGGAGTGCTGTTGGAACAAAAAAAACTCGAGGAACGGGAACAGATAGCCATGGAAATCGTGGACACCTATTATAACAACCCAGAGTACATTGAAACGGTATGTTAATTTGGTTATAAATAAGCAGATACCACAAAACTTCGTTAGCTCCTGTTTCATATGTAGGATGCATCAGGGTGGTGTCATTTAAACTGCTGTAATAAAGGTATCATGAATGAATGGGTACATTTCAATTATATATCCTCAATGAACGTAGGTTTGCAACCCTAAGCAGACTAAAATCTATCTATATATATACTGCCCAACTCCCCTTTCGGGTATTACTGGCAGGTGCGCGTCTGTGCTGGAATAAAAACTGTTAGACATTTGTTAGGGTGCAAAATTTTAAAAGTATTGTGAGTGTTAGATTAAAAGAGCTGATAAAACATATTTTGGTCATTCAGGGACGGCTCACTATCTGAAAAGAATCAAGACTCTTTTTGAATGCTGCAATATCAGGTTGCTGTACAATTGTTTCTGGGAGGCTGTTCCATAGTATCACTGTGTAGGGAAAAAAAGAATATTTAAAGTAGGCTGCATTTGTGTGGATCTGTCTGAAAGATGCTGTGTGCATATGTCGGGTGGTCCTCATTGGTCTTTCAAGATAAGCAGGTACTGGCACTGCAACAAAATTGTTAACGATTTTATAAAACATGGTGACTCTGGAGATGTCTCGTCTGTATTGGAGAGTTTCCCAACCAAGCTCCTTCTGCATGCAGGTAACACTGTCATAATAAGAGAAATTATTTTGAACCCATCTTGCCGCTCTACGTTGTACTTTTTCCACTTTGTTGATATAGGTTTTTGTGTAGGGGCTCCAAACTGTTGATGCGTATTCTACCTGGGGTCTCACTAAAGTTTTATACGCTATTTCTCTGATCTTCTTATTTTTGGTCTGGATGTTTCTGCGGAGAAAACCTAAAGTTTTATTAGCATTTGATGTTATATTGTCAATGTGTTTGTTCCAGGAAAGATCTCCAGATATTGTAACTCCTAGGTATTTGGCATTGTCCACAGTCTCTAGTACTTGTCCATGTAACCTGTAATCAAAGGAAATCTTTTTCTTCTTTTTAGTAATATTTAGGACAATGCATTTGCTGGGGTTAAACTCCATTTCCCACTTTTTCTCCCACTGCATTAACTTGTCTAGATCTTCTTGTAGGGTCAAACAGTCTTGTCTGTTGTTAATAGCTAAGTAAACGGCAGTGTCATCTGTAAACAAACGAACTTGGGATGTGATGTTATTTGGAAGGTCATTTATATACAAAAGAAACAAAAGAGGGCCAAGTACAGATCCCTGAGGTACTCCAGACGTGACTGGTACTTCTGATGAGCATCCACCTTCTAAAACTACTTTTTGTGTTCTGCCTATTAGAAAAGATTTAATCCACAAAAGGGTAGCATTGTTAACACCATGTTCCTGCAATTTATACAAAAGTTTTAAGTGGCTAACTTTGTCAAAAGCCTTGCTGAAGTCTAACAAAACTAGATCAGTTTGCTTTCCTTCAGTCAGGTTTCTGGCAAGATGGTCGGTCAGTTGAAGTAGCTGGGTTTCGCATGAACGCCTTTCTCTAAAACCATGCTGCAAGTCATAAAGGATATTATTTTTGTCAAAATGTTCAGTTAAATTTGATGCTACAATATGTTCTAGAACTTTACACAGTATACATGTTAAAGATATAGGTCTGTAATTTGCAGGATCTTCTTTGTTTCCTTTCTTGAAGAGTGGAGTCACGTTTGCTTTTGTCCAAACTTGGGGAAGAGTGCCTGTGTCTAGGGATTTCTGAAAGAGAATTTGTAAGATCGGGGAAATTTGATAACATAAGTTTTTTAGTACAAGAGGTTTGATGTTATCTGGTCCTGCTGCTTTG
This sequence comes from Fragum fragum, assembly GCA_946902895.1. Lineage (NCBI taxonomy): Eukaryota > Metazoa > Mollusca > Bivalvia > Cardiida > Cardiidae > Fragum > Fragum fragum. The sequence goes on along the minus strand of OX336365.1, from coordinate 76,098,939 downwards.
TCTGGTTTCAGGTTGGAAATAAGTTTTTGTACTCCACTGGTGCAAATAGTAATGTTAGGCATAACTGGGTATTTGCTGAAAGAGGAAGAAAATACATTTTGTCTTATAGATGAAAGGCAGGACTGAGCCAAAGAAATTGGTGTCATTGGAGTGAAGACTGACTGGAACTGTTGATTTAGGATATTCGCCTTTTCTGTGTTGTCCGATTTGATGGAACCTGAAATTTTATCGAGAAGAGGGGCTACTCCGGTTGCGTCTTGCTTGGCATTCTTTATCAGATTGAAAAGTTTCTTATTGTTAAATCTTGTGGCTTTCTCTTTGTCTTCAGTGGTTCCATCTAGGCCTAAAATATATTCAATATAATTAATATAGGAAACTTTTATTTGATTTTTGATGTTTCTTTTTAGAGCCTTGAGAGCAGTCTTCATCTTGTTGTTTCCTTCTTTCTTAAATCTGAAATAGAGTTGATCCCTTTTTCTGATAAGGCGTTTTATAGGCTGTGTAATCCATGGAAGCGATCTCTTGTGGCCAAGTCGTTTTGTTGGAACATACTTCTCGATACCTGTGGAGATTGCATCTGAAAATTTTAACCAAATTTCTTCAACAGAATTAGAGTGATGATCTTTCAAAATTTCATTTTTAATTTGCTCCATGTAGATTTTAAAGGCACCCCAGTCAGCTTTTTTGTACAGATGAACCTGTCTAGGTTGTTGTTTTGTCATCTGTGGCTTTGTATCTGCAAAAATAGAGACAATATTATGGTCCGATATACCTGGAAGACATTTTACATTTTTAATTAAGGTGTGGTTTGATGTTAGGAAGAGGTCCAGTGTATTTTCTCCTCTGGTGTTTTCTGTTACCATCTGAGTGAGGTTGAAATCTGAAAGTAAGTCATTAAATTCTTCATACAAGTTGGTATAACTGCATCCTGACTTTAATACTGGTATATGATCACAGTTCCATGAGAATTTCGGTAAGTTAAAATCACCCAGCACCCAAAAAGATCCTTTAAGGTTTCTTGTCAGGTCTAAGGACTTTTTGAACTCGTTAAAGCTGTGGATGTCGGATTCTTTCGGTCTGTAGTAGGCTGCTATATAAAGAGGTTTACATGTTCTGACCTGTAATTTAATCCAAATAATTTCACAATCAGTCTTTAGTTGTTTCTGCTCTGTTGCAAGGAAAGTATCTTTAACCAGGATGAATACTCCCCCACCTTTGGTTGACCTGTCTAATCTAAAGGGTGTATAACCTAGGGATTTTGGAAAGAATTCACAATCTGCATGATGTCTATTTAACCAGGATTCTGTACCTACAACTATATCAGGTTTATGTTGATCTATCATACAAAGAAATTCTGCTTTTTTGTTGACAATGGACTGGCAATTAACTGAAATTACTTTAAGCTGAAAAGGAATATTATTTTGTTTAGATCTCTGTCTCTGTACTGTATTTCCGGAGGTGGTACTTGGATGTTGTAAGTTGGACTGCTCACTCAAAACACTGTAGCTATTATGAGATGAAAAAGAAGAAATTGAAAGATTTGAATGTCTAGAGAAATTTTGGGCTTCACAGAAATTTGAGCAAATGAAAGAAACAGTGGGCATAAAAATTTGTCACAACTCAAGTTCTGTGTAAAAATTGATTTCATTTGTAAAACTTTAAAATAATAACTACACCAATGCGAATCCGGGTCCGTTCGCCCTAAAACATGTTTGCCCTAATTACTTTTCGCCCTAATTTCCGTTCGCCCCGGGTCCGTTCGCCCTTATTCACCTTCGCCCCAGGTCCGTTCGCCCTATATTTCAATTCCATTATAGCTTTCCAAAATAAAAAAATCTCGTAAACATTTATTTTTCCTTTAAGAGAGTTTTAAGATATGTAAGGTAGTTCTTTTAACTTATATTCAGACAAAATTTCAGACTGATCTAAAGTTGAACTGAATGTGTATTGATTCCAAGTACATAAAAAGGTAAAAAGAAATTTATTTGAAAAGGAGGTGGTTGTATCAAATTCAATATCCGAATTGAATTTTCGTTAATTAAGTTATTATAAGTTAAGAATAATGTTTAATTGCCACATTTATCAGTTTAATGATAATTTTTACAAGACCGTTTTTGTTAAAGATAGATAATTATTTGACACGATCTATTTGTTATCAAAATTTATTACATCACAAGAATCATTTACAAGTTACCTTTAATCAAAACAATGTATAAATATACAATACACAACCCCGTCCTAGACCTTTAAGACGTTCAAAGAAAAATTATGGGTAAAAGTGTGGAAACTGAAGTATGAATGTTTAATAAATCTAACCCATTACCAGACAACAAAATTCTGCATGGGTCTAAATCAAAAGCTTTTGGAGATGACAATTGAAAGTAAGAAATCCCAAATACGCTTTAAAGCATTGTGAATGAAGGACCAAATTGCTTGCCACAAGTTGGAATTTATTAAGTCCCCTCCCCCTAAAAAAAAATCACTTAAGATCATTTAAACATAATCAGACTTTTTACGAGAGTCACAGTTGAATAAGAAAGTTTGTGAAAGTATTGTCGACATTATATAACTAAATACCAATTACAGTAGAAAGCACTGTGAGTACAGGAGAAATTGCTACCCACAGGTTTGAGTGGGCTATAATTCACGAGTCTCACTTTTTTATGACCCCGGTGAACAAAAACTACATCTACACTCAAAATCATAATCATTTTAAAAAAGGGGGGCGAACATAAAAAAATAGGACGAACGAACCCACTTTTAGGGCGAACGGACCCAGGGCGAACAGACCCGGGGCGAAAGTATATTTAGGGCGAACGGACCCGATACCCACCAATGCTACAAATAGTCATAAAATTAGGACTCACTCGATGGCCGAGTGGTTTAGGTGCTTGACTCGTGATCTGAAGGTCACAAGTTCGAGTCCCAACGTCACCGGGGGGTGTTCACGGGCAAGACATTTAGTAGCCAGCCCCAGTCTACCCAGCTGTAAAAGTGGGTAGCAGTGGGATTAAGCCACTGCCTCTCTTTCAGGAAAACATCTGGATTGTGTCACCTGCCAGTAATACCCGAAAGGGGAGTTAGGCAGTATAAATAGAAAAAAAAAAGAAAAAAGAACTCTGACCCTAGATGGTTGACATGTACCTTATTTTGTGGGTTGATACATTTGACCTTGATCCACTTCCAGTTTAGCCCTTTCAACTTTTAATGTGATTCCTGATAATGAGTTAGAATGCAAATGAAGTTAAATCTAGGTCGAAAGTCGTGTGAAAGAAAAAAATAGTCATAGGAACAAGAACCAACAAACGCAGCAAAGGATGAATGAAAAGGTTTATAGTATATTATCTGTCAGACCAAATGTCAGAAGTTACAAAGAAGACACAAAAGCAGCTGAAGATGGAATACCATACAAGGCAATTTAATTAGGATAGCCACAAGCTGCACCAATCAAACTACCATGATGCAATATGTCCAACAGCTGAAGCCAAATATAAGTGTTAGCAGACAATGAGCATGAGCATAGATTACAGATGTGTTAATCCAGCTGTGGACATACTGCGCTATGGCCCTTTAAATAATTCTTCTAATCAAGAAGTAACTTTAAACCAACTTACTTTGATCACCTAATAATCAACCTCTTCAGCTTATATTTAAGCACACCATGCTCTAACTGTTCTAAATAACATTTAAATAAATATTGACTTAGAATATAACACTATTTTACAATACAATACTGCATTGGCACTGTTTGAATAATGAAATACAGTCGAATACCTATACCTCGAAGTTCATGGGACTTACGAGAAAACTTCGACGTAGAGATAGTTCGACGTGTAGATAATCGAATATTTTCCATGTACGACCAAAATGGTGGTGAAATACCGTTACTGAATAAGGCCACAAATGATTGTTACTAGTATGATTATTTAATCGAAAGAAAGATATAACGACGATGTATTTATCGTAATTTCTTATATTAATATTACGATATCATTGTTTCTTGTAGCTTAAGTATTGTTTACACTTCGCTTTTTTGTTGTTGTTTTGTTTGTTTGTTTTTCTTCATCTATAATTGCTTATTCTTCGTGTCGATTGCATAGTTTGACTTCATGTATTTTCTCTTTCCTGTCCAAAAACCCAATAATCCATCTTGATTGGTTACCGGGTTCTTCCTTTGGCGCGTCCCGTCGGTCAAAGTTGCTGGCCATCCCCTTCATCGACCAGGTTCGGCGCCAAACAAGTCCTGCGTTGTTTGGGCGTAGGATGCCTCTTTATCATTGTAAAATTCGTCTGTAATATTGTCTCCACTTCATGCAATCTTTCAAATTATCAGAACGTAGACAAACATTCAAACATAATCAAGTAAGCAATCGATATCCGATACTGTGACGCACCTATCTCTTAACTGCGTTGACACGTCGAAATGTGTGAAAAACTTAGTTGATTGCAAAAATCGACCTTTATGATTGAGGTTCGTCTTAAAGAGGTGTGAATATGTGCAAACAATAGTGATGGGACTTTAAAATTGATTTGACGTAGGGGTAGTTTACGTGATAAAGAGAACGACGTATGGAGTTTCAAATGCATAGAAATAAAGAGTATTAAGATCGGGACTTTAGAATAACTTCGACATAGAGACAACTTCGGCTAAGGGACGTTCGAGGTACAGGTATTCGACTGTAGAAGTAAAAAAGAACGAGGGTGGGTAGAGAGGGTTGATAGAAACATAACAATGTGGTCCGACTAACAATTTACCAAACTGTACTTACCACTGGTCAGAGCAAGGGTTATAAATGACTCGAGTATGGATACACAGCTCTTAACCAATCAAGATCTTGTTATGTCTGGTTTTACGGTGAACACAAAGCCGGGCTGATTAGTTAAGGGAACAAGATACAACAAACTCAGAAAAGGATGAATAAAACGTTTACAGTATGTCATCTATCAGACCAAATATTAGAAGTTACAAAGAAGACTCATATGCAGCTGAAGATGGAATACCATTCAAGGCAATTTAATTAGGATAGCCACAAGCTGCACCAATCAAACTACCATGATGCAATATGTCTGACAGCTGAAGCCAAACATGAGTGTTAACAGACAATGAGCATAGATGCGTTAATCCAGCTGTGGACATACTGCGCTACGGCCATCAACCAAGCCCCTTTAACCCCCCCCCCCCAAAAAAAAAAGCTAATCACATAAAAATTCAAACGTGATTCCATCTTTATCACTGAAATGTGAATTATAACGAATAACATGTGTGCTTTCCGAATAGTATACCATCCTACTGTTATCGAAGAACTTCTCCAATGAAGTAAATTACTTTCATTAAGAAGATTACAAAGTAATATGATACACAAGGACAAAAGATAAATAAATTCTTAATACAAAAAACAAGTAATGTATGTAAATTATATAATCTTGAAGACAAATTACTCACATTTCATTGAAAATAAACCCCTCAATTAATCCTTGCCTAGTGTTAATTACCAATTAACTGTCCAACCCATATCCACAAACAATGTCAAATATCACTACTAACGGGATATAACCTTCAAAGGAATAAATACTTCCTTTTTTATAAAGGGCACCAACCCTAAGAACATTACAAATATTTTAAGCACAAAACTTGTGATAATAATCTGTCTCAAGATCTCAGAAGATGTGCAACTGTGTTAATGAAGCATTTTCTTAACTTTCTTGTACCCTCGGAATTCAAATGAAAGCCCCCGTCCCTCATAGCAAATAGATTACGTATGGGTTGACCATACTTGAAAAAGTAACAAATGGAACAAAGAAATTGCACATGGTTCTCAGCACATAGCTCTTTTAATCCTGAATTTACATCCCTCACCCTGTAACCAAGTGTTCCATGATCAATTGGCCTGGGGAAAATGCTGGAGATCACAATTTTGCACTTTGAGAGTTTTTTGATAATACACAGCAAGTTCATAAAGGAGGCCAGAATTTCCTCAGACATTAGAATAGATAGAAACATAACATTGTGGTCCGACTAACTATTTACCAAACTGTACTGACCAATGGTCAGGGCAAGGGTTATAAATGACTCGTGTATGGATACACAGCTCTTAACCAATCAAGATCTTGTTATGACCAATTACCTGGTTTAAAGGTGCACACCAAACCAGGCCCATTTGCACTTTTTGCATAAACAGAATTGGGCATTAGTGAAATCAACTGTTTTTGCACCTCCTCTGTTAAAAATCATACAAGTGTAAATTGAATTCAATTCTAACTAAAACTTTTGATCTGTTGAAATGTGCCATGCACATGTAAATGATTTTGTCAGTGCTAGTTTTAACAGCGACTTTAAACTTTAATTCAGATGTCCCTGATGTAAACAAATATGGTCAGGCGTCAGCCTTTATCTTGACTTTAGGTACATTGACAATATATTTATACCATAACCATAACTCTGTATATTAGAAAATTTAAATCCTAATAGTTCTATCCCTTGATAGCCATGTTACTGACATAAACTTAGTATTAAGCAGGACAGTAACACACTGCAACTCCACTTGAACACTGTTGGCAGGATCCAAGAAATAAAACAGCGAAAGAAGTGGAGTTATTATGCTATAACACTGCTAAACATCTGGCGGTGCTTCCTTTGATCACCTTCCCTCCCTATAATAAATAATATACCAATATTATCTATCCTGTTTCAGATGAGAAGCTTATGATTTGTGACATTTACAATTAAAATTCACACATTTTCTGTATTAAGGGAAAATGCCGCAACTACAACTGATTGCTTTCAAAGCATATTGTTGCAATTTTATTTTGAAGCCACTATCCTCTATGAGCTCCAGATACGCAGACTATGAAGTGAAATCAAAACAGGCTCAAGTCAATTTGTCTAATTTCATGGTGGCGCAATACTTTCAAAACAGGTCCTACTGGGGACTGAAGAAAACTAAGAATGCAGAGAGAGAAATAAAGTGAGATATTTTAATTGCATCATCTTCAAGGCTAGTAACTGGAGGATACCTATTCTGTATCAATAAAAAAGATATCAATGACCTAAGGCATTAATCATCTTGATGTGAAACAGTTTGACCAAAAAATAGAAGCGATTTTTAAATTGAAACACTACCCTTGTCATCAATCAAACGAAGCAATTTTATCTCTGATTTAATGCATTTATGGCCATGACCATCCACTGTTAGGTGTTAAAAACTTACCTTGCTTCGGATAATTATCGATTTTTATGTGCAACCCTTTTTTTTTTCGAGTGGACTGAAGATGGGATGAAAAAATTGTGGTCAAACCAGTGTAACGTCATATCTCAGCATCAGCACCCAAAATTCCCCCCCCCCACCACCATTTTTTGGAGCCAAGCTGACCCGTGTTATGATATAGTCAGCACTGTGCCGGGTAGTGTTATAGAGGACTTGCAGTGTATATGTTGTAAGCTTGATTAAGGTGTTGTTAAGATATTAAGTCATCAAACCGATAAAATGCTCACACTTAATGTCATACTTCAAATTTCACTTTCTGTCAAACTTAATGATTTGATTAGTCAATTTTTTTTCTAAGTGTTTTGGCCAGGATGTGTAAATGCCGGATTCTGGCATCATTTCCTGAGAGGGAGAATCATTCATTAGACATGAAAATGTATCATTTTGTTACATAAAATTTTCTGAATGAAGGCTTCGGACAAATCACGAAAAACTAGAGGAGTTACACAATTCATATCCAATCCTCAAGTATGTCAGTTTTAACTTGTAGCATAGTCAACAAATTTCCTTTTATCTCGATTTAATCCTTGTCATGCTAAATATTACTGCTTTGGCAGGAGGTATAGACTAAGATTAGTCAATACCTGCTGCATGTCCCTTTAACCCATTCCAACACGGCAAAATTTTAGACTGGTCCAAATTGAAAGAAGCTGCAGACGACAATTTCAAGTTGATGGAATTTTGAATTTTTTTGTCTTTTTGGATAGAAAACATTGTGGATAATGAAGAAATTGCTTGATACAAGCAATTTCTTCATTTTCCACAATGTTTTCCAAAGCTTTTTTCTCTAGGGGCGTAAAAAGGAGGGATTGAGTTGGAATGGGTTAAAGCCGTATTTCTTTTCAAGATAGATTTTCAAAACTACTATTAGCCCTCTTTGGTAATTCCAGTGCTGTTAGCCTTTTATTTTTTCTATGCAATCTACAGAGGATTTTAAATAGCATGACAAGGGTTAAAAGATTTCCATCTACTTTAATCCGATCAGCACTGAAGTTTTCCTCTCTTTTAACCTTTTACCAGACGACAAGATTTAGATGGGTCAAAAAGTTTAAAAAAAAAAAAGTTGCAGATGACAATTGAAATTTTAATTATCTCTGTAATTCTGAGTAGAAATTATTGTTGAAAATAAGGCAATTGCTTGTAAGAAGCAATGTCTGTGTTTTCCACATTGATTTCCCCATTTTTTTTTCTACTGTGGTCAGAAAACAGTAGGGAATAGATTAAGGTACATATGACTGTGGTAAAAGAACACTGTTCTTACAAATAGAAAAACTCTGTCTCTGTTATGTATAGGGATTCTCTTGAATTTTTATGCCTGATAATTGGTTAATGTTTTAATTTTCAGGCCTCCGGGAATAAAGTCAGCAGACAGTCGGTGCTCTGTGGAAGTCAGAACATAGTTATAAGTGGAAAGGTTAGTACATGTTATTGATATAATATAGTAAGACTTTTAACCCATTCCCTCAGAGTGAGGCTTTTTGACGCCCCATGAAAAATAACTTCGGAAAACATTGGTGAAAATGAAAAAATTGCTTGTGTCAAGCAATTTATTAATTATCCACAATGTTTCCTACACAAAAAGATAAAAAAAATTAAAATTCCACCAACTTGAAATTGTCATCTGAAACTTCTTTCAATTTAGACCATTCTAAAATTTTGTTGTGTGGGAAAGGGTAATAAGTGACAACTCAAGGTAGGAAAAAAAGTGATTCATCAACCCATTTCCATTTCACAAATTTTAGACGAGTCAAAATTCAAAGAAGCTGTAGACAACAATTTCAAGTTGATGAAATTCTTAAAATATTTGTCTCTCTGGGTAGAAAACATTGTGGATAATGAAGAAATTACTTGTAACATGCAAATTCTTCATTTTCTAAAAAATTTTCCAGGACCTTTTACCTGATGGGTAATAAATTGTAGATTGTGTGGAGATTGTGTGGGAATGGATTAAGAATAAAGTAGCTCAATGCCCTTCTTTTACATGATATGAAGGAGCAACTCAGTTAGCAACTTGCATACATTGAGTCAGATTGAGTATATACATGTACTTTTAGCTGTAAAATTCAAAGGACTTGAGAAGTCAGTTGTAAGATACAAAATCAAATATGCAATTAAGGTTTATCAAGCATTTCCTGTTTTGCAAATTTTTAGACCCGTCCAAATTCAAAGGTTTTGCAACCAAAAATTTAAAATGGATTTAATTTGAAAAATAACAATCCAGTAGGGTAGAAAATATTGTAGAAAAAGAAGAAATTGCTTGTCACAAACAATTTCGACTTTTTGTACAATGTTTTCTCAATCAGAAAATCACATGGACGTAAAATCCAGGGATTGAACAGGAAAGGGTTAAATATAAACAATGTGGGACTCAAAGAAAAAGGTTATAATTACAAGCACGAAAATGGCTAGTATTTGAAAAATTGTCCTCATACCATAAATGTATAGTCATATTAACCATATAGCTAAGTCTAGGGTAATTCATTTTTTTCCCAAAGACAAGTTTACCGAAAATAATCACTTGTTCTACTTGTCCAGAAATTACCATTTAACCCATTCTCAGACAATCCTACTTTTTATGCCACTAGAGAAAAAAAGCATGTTGTGAAAAAGAAAAAAATGCTCATTGCTAGTGATTTCTCCATTATCCTGAATGTTCTCTACCTATAAATACTATGACTTTCAAGATTTCATCAACTAAAATTTGCATCTGCAACTTCTTTGAATTTGGATCAATCGTAAATGTTATTTTCTAGAAATGGATTAATATAATACATCTCTTTCTAATTATGGTTTCAAGCAAGATTTCTATTAAGATTCAATAAATTAAATTATTCTTGATATTTTAGAAATTGGACATGCTCAATTATGGCCATTTTGAATTCCTGGGATTTTCACTGATCCTCTTTTCCATAGACTAGTACCCATGGAAAATGTCCAATACATGTCTGCTGGCTAGAAAATGACAGTTGGAATAGGAGGACATAGGAATTCAACACCCTTGCCTTAGTTGAATATAAAATTATTATCTTAGCAACTGTTTTGGAATAAAAATTAGTATATTGATAATCTTTTTACACCCACATGGATGGTAGTGCATAGTACTCCTAATCATGGGGTCCCCGGTTCAATCCCTGGCCACATCGAATATCCATTCCAATATTTATCTCCCACCAATGGGTGGACAATCTTTAGTCAACATGAGATGAGCAGTTGGAGGCTTGGAAAGGATGTTGTGGTAATGCTGGTGTGAGAAATACCAGGAATCCAGGGTCAGGTGCTCCAGATGCTATGATAGGACTGAAATACTCTAAAAAGTGGCATCAAATATTGGGAATATTTGGGGATATCGGTATTTCAAAAAAACATCTCATCTTTCCTGTACATCTATCTATGATACCTGTGTTTGAAATAACAAAGAAATGTCATCCTCACTTTTAACAATTTTCATCAGTCTAAACCTCTGTCACATGGTTATGGGTTAGTCAAGGTGAACCCCAGAATTAAAAGAAGAACAAAATTTTTGACTGGTCAAAACGATATAGTGCAGACAAAAATTCCAAAAAAGCTTAAGTTTCAGTGTTTATTCTAGGATTTCAGAAATGAGGGGGATTTCAGTGCAAAATCTTCACAATTAAGAAATGTTTGTTATTTCTCAATCTTTGTTTACATGAAAAAATCCCCCACTAATTTTGAAAACATGGGTGATCTTTTAAAAAAATTGGGGATTGCCCAATCCCCTTGCCTAGAATAAATACTGGATTTAAAGATAAGTGCCATTTATAGAAGGAAACCTTGTGCAAATTTTCCTTACCGCTTTATCACAATGCTATTGAAAGCAATTTTTATCCTAAATAGCAAAATGAGGTAATGTATGGTGAGGGATTAATGTTTACTTACAGAGTATAATCATGACAGACTGTATAATCCGAGGTGATCTTGCCAATGTGAGGATAGGTCGACATTGTGTCATTAGCAGAAAGGCTGTAATACGACCTCCATTCAAAAAATTTAGCAAAGGGTGAGTAACTTTCAATTATTTTAACATATCAAACCAATTTATATACAAGTGCTAGTTTTCAAGACAACATATATGAAACTTCAAATGAACAGGTTTCTTTTTATGGACCTGAGGGGTTGTATCATGTAATAGCCAGGTCATCTGTTCATCCACTGACTGTCTGTGCATTTCTTCCCAAGTTTTCAATTTGAGGGAACCGAAACTTGCCACCAAAAAAGATAACTCTTTAGAAAGATATACAGTAAAACCTCGGTAGTTCGTAGCGCAAGGGACTGTGGAAATTTATACGAATTAAAAATAATACAAACAAAATGAAGGGCAAGAGATCGGCTGTTTGAGATACACGGAACCTGACACGGTCTTGTTCTGTCCCAGATTTAGAAATTGGTTCTAAATTAGTTATTTTTTCTAAACAAGACCCACAGATATTAATTGAGGAAAGCATAGATTAAATTTACTCATCTTGTATTTTTATGTTTTTATCTCTGTGTTAATTTTTGGCATTTTTTAAACACAGTATTTGTATCAAATTTCTATCTCTACCAGAGAGATTTCCCTCTGCAATACATTGGATCAAATCAAGCTGAGTATTCTATTATCAAATCATAAAAATAAGGACCGACATTTGTGAAGAAAGCAACTGCAGATTAAATAAAGTGGTTAGAATTTCTAAATGACCAATAACATTGATACTAATGGGGGTGCGTCAATTTAAAGTAAATTCGGCGATAATTACGGGAATCTTTATTCGATTAATTACCCACCTTACAAACCAAACAGCCCCTTTTAACTAAAGGTACATGATAACACAAAATTTGTCATATAGATCAGCAGGTGTGAAAATTGAGGTAAGTGGTGATTTATGACAATTAGTTTATCACACCTACGAACTACATATAGGAGTAAATGCTACAACCATACTTTCGGGACTTGAAATGGCCTACAAACTATGAACTACTGACGTTCGAATAAGACAGAGTTTTCTATTTAAGCTAAAGAAGGAAAAAGAGCGGGACTGCGTAAAGTATATAAACCAATACATACCTACAAACCAGTGACGTTCGAATTAACGAGGTTCTACTATGTATATAGCCAGTAGGGGACTTGATATTGCTATGCAATACTTTAGAATGCTTGTTCGTGTAGACATCTCCACCTATAGGATTAATAACAACTTGTTGAACTAAACTGATATTTGCTACAATGATGAGTAGTTGTGCAAGCCAATTGCTGATTTAAGCAACAAATTAACTTTGTGACTACTGGTACAATGTTCAGGTCACCCTTTTGATGATTTACAGTACTTTTGATTTTGTCTTTCCAACCTACAAACTTACCATTTAACTGGTAAATTTGCAGCAATGAAGTGTTTGCAAAATTTTTGGAAAATTTAAGGTAGGAAATGGGTTCCATCCCCGGTGGCGGTACATATCCCTTTTGACATTTGTCCCTCACCAATGGGTGGATAATCATAAACCTAATTTGGATAGCAGCTGGAGGCTATGAAAGGATGTTGTTGTTTGTAAAAATTTGACAGAAATTTCAAGAGTTTAAGAATGTAGAAGCAGACAGACAATTTCTTTCTTTGTTCATTAGTACCTAAGAATGTTCAACTTTAAACCACTTCTAGCTCAACTGGCTCAAGGCCACTTGAGCTATTGTGATGGCTCTGGTCCGGTGTCCATGCATCCGTCTGTCGTCCGTTTGTTAAACTTTTCCTTGTTAACACTTGAGTCCACAGTTTTCATCAGTTTCCCTTCAAACGTTCACAGAATGATGGTACCATCATAAGGATCGTTCCTTTCGAAATTTGGCTTGATCCATCCAGAAACATGGGAAAAGGGGCCTAATTAAAATTTAATTAAAAATCCTCATTAACACTCTAGAGTCCAAAGTTTCATCAGATTCTCTTCAAACTTGCATAGAATGATTGTACCATCGTAAGGATCATTCCTTTCGAAATTGGGTATGATCCGTCAAGAAACATCGGAAAAGGGGCCTTATGAAAATTTAATTAAAATTTCTATTAAAAATCCTCGATAACACTCTAAGGTCCACAGTTTTCATTGGATTGTCTTCAAACTCCCACAGAATGATTGTACCATGGTAAGGATCCTTCCTTTTGAAATTTGGTATGATCCGTCAAGAAACAAAGGAAAAGGGGCCTTATGGAAATTTATTTAAAAAATCTCATTAACACTCTAGAGTCCACAGTTTTCATCAAATTCTATTCAAACTTTTACAGAATGATTGAACCATCATAAGGATTGTTCCTTTAGGAATAGGATATGATCCATTAAGAAACACGGGAAAGTGGCCTTTTTAAAATTTAATGGAAAAATCTATAAAGAAATCCTGTTTAACACTCTAGAGTCAACAGTTTTCATCGGATTCTATTCAAACTTTCACAGAATGATTGCACCATCATAAGGATCGTTCCTTTGAAATTGGATATGATCCGTCAAGAAACATGGGAAAAGGGACCTAATTGAAATTTAATTAAAAAATCCTCGTTAACACTCTAGAGTCTACGGTTTTCATTGGATTCTCTTCAAACTTTCACAGAATGATTATACCATCATAAGGATTGTTCCTTTCAAAATTGGAATTGATCAGTCAAGGACCAGGGGAAAAGGGGAGCCTTATGAAAATTTGATTGAAAAAATCCTTGTAAACACAATAGAGTCCACAGTTTTGAACAAATTCTCTTCAAACATTCACAGAATGATTATTACATTAAATGGATTGTTCCTTTAGGAAGTGGGTTTGATCCATCAAGTTTCATGGGAAAAGGGGCCCTATGAAAATTTAATGAAAAAATCTTAGCTAACACATCATGGCCCTAGATTGCACCTGATCGACTTCAAACTTTCACAGAATAATTGCACCATAATAAGGATTGTTCCTTTCAAATTGGGTCTGATCCATCGAGAAACATAGGAAAAGGGGCCTAAGGAAAATTCAATTAAAAAAATCTTAATTAATGCTTGTAAGTCCACAGATGAGATGGGGTTGTCTTTATACTCAAACAGAATAATTATACTTTTGTAAGTATAGTTCCCTTTATAATTGGTTCAGATCCATCAAGTAACATGGGAAAAGGGGCTATATGAAAATTCGATTAAAAAATCCCTATTATCACAATGAAGCCCACAGCTTTGATCAGATTTTGTTGAAACTTTCACAGTTTTCATCTGATTCTGTCCAAACTTTCATAGAATGTTTTACCATCATTAGGATTGTTTCTTTCCAAATTGGGCCTGATCTGTCTAGTATCATAGGAAAAGGGGCTGTATGAAATATTATCACCAAATCTTCATTAACACAAGAATATCATCAGTCTTTATCAGAATCTCTTCAACTTTAATAGAATGATTTTGCCATCATTTGGATTGATCCTTTGTAAATGGGGTCTTATTTGTTAATTGACACAAGAAAAGGGACCTTAAAAAAATTTTATTTCAAAACATCAATATCACAATAAAGTCCTCAGTCTTTATCATTTTCTTCAAATTATCTATCATTAGGATTTTTCCTTTGTACATTGGGTCTGATTAGTTAAGTTTCACGAGAAAAGGGGCCTTATGAAAATTTTATTAAAAAAATTCTTGACACAATTCAGTCCACTGTTTTCATTGATTCTCTTTAACTTTTAAAGAATGATTTTACCTTCATTAGAATTGTTCCTTTTGAAATTTGATTTGTTCTGTAAAGTATCATAGGGAAAGGGGCCCTATGAAGATTTCGTTATAAACTCATTAACACAATAAATTCCACAGATTACACAGATTGATTGTACCATCATTACAATTGTTGATTTTGACAGTGGATCTGATGATGACAAGTGTCACATAAAAAGGGGCCTTATGAACTTTTTGAATATTCTAGTTAACACAATGATGTCCCTTGATTTCACTGGATTCACTTCAAAATTTCACAGAATGATTGTACAATCTTTCAAATGGTTCTTTTCAGAACTGGGTACAATCCATCAAGTATCATGTTTTTTTTAAATATTCTAGTTAACATAATGAAGTCCCCATATTTCATCGGATTCACTTTTAACTTTCACAGAATGATAAAACCAACAGTAAAGTATCACAGGAAAAGGGGCCTTATGAGAACTTTTGAAAAATGTGGGTGGGGCAGGGCTCGGCTTATCAGACTTAGAGAAATCATGAAATATTTCTTCAAAAATCTTCTCCTCCTAAACCACATGGCCAATTTTGACCAAATTTTGTTGGAATATTCCTTGGGTGGCTCTTTTCAAAACTTGGTTGTGAAATTTTGATTAACGAAAAGATGTGGGCGTGACATGGCTGGGCTTATTAGACTTAGAAAAAATCTTGAAATGACTTTTTAAAAGTCTTCTTCTCTTTAACCATTTGGCCAATTTTGACGCATCTTCTATTTTTCACATCTGAAACTCTATTTTCTTATCAAAGTACTGAAGAGGACTAAAATCATGTTTGGTGAAAAATGATTTAGCTACATACATTCAAAACAAAATAAATGAATGACCATGTGTACAACTGGTTAAATATATGCATAATGTTTATTTAACAACATATAAGTGAAGAAATGAATGTGCAGTTAGGAAATGTTTGACTTCGGCCCCAACTCCCACTCAGTTTGGCCCCAATTTTCCTCCATTTTGCCCCAACTTTTTAATTTGGGAAATGTGATGGCGTCAACTTTTTCAAGTCGGAGCTAAACCTGAATTTTGTTTACTTTTTTCAGGGTTGCATTTTTTCCATTACATATTGGGGACCATGTGTTTATAGATGAAGGAGCTGTAGTGAATGCTGCACAAGTAGGATCATATGTCAACATTGGCAAAAACTGTATAATAGTAAGTTGTACATTCTAGAGTAGCATTTTGATTTGATGCGACAAGAGTAATTAGCCCAGCTGCTTTTGGAGAAAACACAAGGTATTGCAGAATTGGCATAGTTGTCACTATTTTGTGCAAAAGCTTTACATTTTGAAATATCTCTGGTATTACTGAATGCATTCATTTGAAACTTGGAACCCATTACTAGGTTACTAGATGGCAACATTTAGACTTGTCTAATTTGAAAGGAGTTGCAGATGACAATTTAATGTTGCATGAAAATTTAGACTTTTCAACTTTTTAGGTAGAAAACATTGTTGAATACGAAGAAATTGCTTGTTTTTATTTTCCACAATGTTATTTAGAGCTCTTTTTCTTGAGGGCATCAAAAGCATCATTGGATGAGAATGGGTTAAAAAACCATTCTATACAATCAAGAGCTGTAAGTGTAAATGCAATTTTGTAAGAATTATGACCCTCTAGGACATATATCTCTTTTTCCACTATCAAGCGCAAAACAGCTGAGTGCCGGGCACCTATAGGTGGCACTCTTGATTTTGTCTGTCCTCAAACAGAAAAAGAAATTATTTCCATTGTACAGACTTCATGTTAAAGTTATACATGTAATTAAAACTCTACCACACCTGATTTTTGAGTTATTATGCTTTGTTGTTTTCAGACTTGAATTATGTCTGTAGCATATCTCTAAATTTATAATACATATGTTCATTAAACTTATAAAAGCTACATGTAGTAATACCCTGAAACTTGATGGGAAGATAGATCTTACAAGGTGTAAGTGTAGTGCAGACAACAATTTAATGTATATGAAAACTTGGGTTTTTTTCAACTTTTTAGATAGAAAACATTGTGGAAAATGAAGAAATTGCTTGTGACAGCTAGTAAAAGCTAGTAATACCTTGAAACTTGATATGTAGATAGATCTCTCAAGGAGAAAGTGTAGTGCAGAAGAACCATAACTCTCTCACACTTATTTTTCAGTTATTGCCCTTTGTTGTTTTTTAAACTTGAATTTTGTCTGTAGCATATCTCCAAAAGTATAATAGGAATGGTCATGAAACTTTATGTGTGGATAGATCTCGCAAAGGGGAAGTGCAGTGCACAAGAACCATAACTCTACCATACTTACTTTTTGAGCCATTGCCCTTTATTGTTTTTCAGACCTTTATTTAAATCCCCTCTGCTAGTCAACATCAAGCCATGTGACGGGCATGTTTTCTGAAGATGTAGCACGTAGTTTTGTTTGTTCATGGGATTGGCCAATTGAGCAATACAGACCCTCTTAGGGCTCTTGTTACATTATTTCTTGTTCAAATCAATATGGGACTTTATTATCAGATTATATACATTTTAAATTTTCATCTGTATCATATTTATTTTTGACTAGTCTCAACATTTTTGTTTTCATAGAGGTATGAACAGAAAAGAATAATCACACTGTATGAATATGTGAAGCCATGAAAATAAGAAATATTGTCTACATTTCTTATAACTGGATAGCATGGTGTGAAAAATTCTATTTTTTTTTTTCAAAACTGTGCCAAAGCATACAAAATAGCTGCATACTCAATATTTTTTTCATGAAGGCATGAATGTTATTTTGACCAATCAAAACACTTGTTTTTGGTAGATGACACTGAAATTTAAATTATGTTTATATGCATATTATTTGGCTCTTTCTTAATGATTGTGAGATTCACTTGTATGTAGTCAGATTTTTCAAAATCATCCAATGCGAAACCTTGCACTTTTTGCGGTGAAGTTAGGCTCTTATGTAGATAGTTACTGGCTTCTCATAACCTTTCCATCTATTATCACTAGTATCAAAATAGCTTCATACCTCATTCGAACAAACAAACTACTGATTGCTCAATGCTGTGATTTCAGTCTAGAGATTTCAAGTACAATGCCCCCTGCTGTCATTTTGGACTATTGTATAAAGTTTTCCTGAAAACATTGAGTGTTACAAGCAATTTCTTCATTATCCACAATTCTTTCTGTAAGACTTTTTAAATTCTATGAATTAAAAAATTGTTGTCAGCAACTTCTTTCAATTTTGACTTGCCGGAATTCTGTTGTCTAGTAATGGGTTCACCCAACATAGTGACGCTTTGAGACACCCCCAAGAAAAAAGTCTTTAGAAAACATGGAAATTGACTTGTTACAAGGAATTTATTCATTATTCACAACGTTTTCTAACCCAATTGTAGGAAAAAACCAAATTTTTACAACCTTTAAATTGTCTTCTGCAACTTCTTAAAATTTGGACCAGTCTATAATTCTGTTGTTTGGTAATGAGTTAAAAGAAATTATCAAACTTTACAACCATTATTTTGATCAACCCTCTGTCTGTGAGTGAGTGTGTGAATAGGTGCATGTGTCAATGCATGTGCTTGTATGTCTGTCCAGTTCCTATCCGGAGCATATCTTATACACTTATGATGGTTTTCAAAATATCTTGGCACAGTTGTTCCCCTTAATCCATTCCCAAATAACAGAATTTTATACCAGTCTGAATTGAAAGAAGCTGCATGTGACAACAATTCCAAGTTGATGGAATTTTTAATTTGTTAAATTTTTGGATAGAAATCATTGTGATAAAGTTGTCATTTACCAAGCCATTATTTGGAATCCATGTCTGTGACACTTTTCTAGATTGCTTCTCTATCATGGAAAGATTTGGAATGAAATTTAACCAATTACCAGACAACGAAATGCTTGACTGGTCCTGATTCAAAGAAGTTTACGACGACAATTTTATAGTGAGGAAATCTTTAGAAAAAAATTGTATTTTGGGATTGAAAACATTGTGGAAATCTTCATTTTTCATTAGGTTTTCTAAAGCACTTTTCTTGAAGGGCATGAAAAAGCAGGATTGTGTGGGAATGGGTTATAAATATGAGCTTAAATTTTGAAATGTTCCAAACTCTATCAGCACAGGCAGAATTCCTTTAGTCTGGTATTAGATTTTGTATGTACGTAGCAATCTATTACTGGGGTTACGGTTTGTTCAAATTTTGCTTTTAGGGACGTCGTTGTGTTCTAAAAGACTGTTGTGCAATAGCAGACAATGCTGTTCTTCCCCCTGAGACTGTTGTTCCTCCATTTACTGTGTTTTCTGGTTCACCTGGTAAGTAGCCTTCATATTATACCACATATATCACATGTATAGAACCAATGATGAGTATATCTAATCCTTGTTTTGCAGAATTGTAAATCCTCTAAAGAATTAATTAATGCACTGGATGCAACAACTTTGGGTTAATATTGATGATTATAGCCCCCAAAATATATTTGGGGGGTATATAGGAGTCAGCTTGTCGGTCAGTCAATAGGTCTGTCCTGTAGCTTTTACGTGTCCGTTCAATTTCTCGGCAACCATTGGACAGATTTGATTCAAACCTCACTGTATCAACCAGAGATGTGCATATTCCATTTTGGTTACGATCTATTTATTTTTGACGGAATTATGGCCCTTTTGGTGAAAAATCTTGTCCACTCAATCTCTCAGCAACCATTTGACAGATTTGATTCAAATTTCACAGGAATACTCGGTATAAGTCAGACATGTGCATATCCTATTTTGGTTATGGTCCATTGATTTTTGACTGAGTTATGGCCCTTTAATTAAAAAGTCTGTTTTTCTTATGGCCCTTTTGGGAATAGCACTTGTGCATTGACAAGTGCTGTTGGAGGGTATTAGTCTGCTCTGCGACAATGTCTAGTTACTTTTGTTTCTAATAAACAACTCTGGCGTAAAAAGGACAAGCAGGTGGTGTAGACTACGTTCAGACCGCTCATATGTGCAGGCTGTTCTTCGTCTATATCTCCTGCCATAGCAGGAGTATTGCGACAGCAGCAAGACAAGCGTTTATCTATTATGAAAATAGCCCAAGCATTCTGTTTATTACAATTTTTTTAAATGAAAAGAAAGAAGACTTTTTAACTCACCTGAGCACAACGTGCTCAAGGTGAGCTTTTGGTATCACCTTTTGTCCGTCATGCGTCGGAAGGCGTCAACAATTCTTTAAACATCTTCTCCTCAGTAACCACTCGGCAGATTTCGACCAAACTTGGTAGGAATGTTCCTTGGGTGACCCTTCTCAAAAGTTGTTCGCGGATTTTTGATTGACCCAAAATATGGGCGTGGCAGTTTTTGACTTTGAAATCTTTAAACATCTTCTCCTCAGGAACCATTGGGCCAATTTCAACCAAACTTGGCATGAATGTTCCTTGGGTGACCGTTTTCAAAAGTTGTTCATGGATTTTTGATTGTCCCCCAAATATGGAAGTGGCAGGGCGTGGCAGCTTTTGACTTTGAAATCTTTAAACATCTTCTCCTCAGGAACCATTGGGCCAATTTCAACCAAACTTGGCATGAATGTTCCTTGGGTAAAGTTGTTCGCGAAATTTTGATTTATGCCCAAATATGGGCGTGGCAGGGCAAGGCAGTTTTTGACTTTGAAATCTTTAAACATCTTCTCCTCAGGAACCATTGGGCCAATTTCAACCAAACTTGGCATGTATGTTCCTTGGGTGACCCTTCTTAAAAGTTGTTCGCAGATTTTTGATTGACCCCAAATATGGAAGTGGCAGGGCGTGGCAGTTTTTGACTTTGAAACTTTTAAACATCTTCTCCTCAGGAACCATTGGGCCAATTTCAACCAAACTTGGCATGAATGTTCCTTGAGTGACCCTTTTCAAAAGTTGTTCGCAGATGTTTGATTGACCCCCAAATATGGAAGTGGCAGGGCGTGGCAGTTTTTGACTTTGAAATCTTTAAACATCTTCTCCCCAGTAACCATTGGGCCAACTTCAACCAAATTTGGTATGAATGTTCCTTGGGTGACCCTTCTCAAAAGTTGTTCGTGGAATTTTGATTTATGCCCAAATATGGGCATGGCAGGGCCTGGCAGTTTTAGTCTTTGAAATCTATTAACATCTTCTCCTCAGTAATCATTGGGCCAATTTCAACCAAACTTGGCATGAATGTTCCTTGGGTGACCCTTTTCATAAGTTGTTCGTGGAATTTTGATTTTTGCCCTAATATGGGCGTGGTAGGGTGGGGCAGTTTTTGACTTTGAAGTCTTTAAACATTTTCTCCTCAGTAACCATTAGGCCAATTTCAACAAAACTTGGCATGAATGTTCCTTGGGTGACCCTTTTCAAAGCATGTTTGGGAAATTTGATTGACGCCCAAATATGGGCGTGGCCTTTTTTTATTTAGAAAACTTTAAATATCTTCTCCTCAGTAATCATTGGGCCAATTTCAACCAAACTTGGCATGAATGTTCCTTGGGTGACCCTTTTCAAAAGTTGTTTGGGAAATTTGATTGACACCCAAATATGGGCTAGGCAGGTTGGGGCAGTTTTTTATTTAGAAACCTTGAATATCATCTCCTCAGTAATCATTGGGCCAATTTCAAACAAACTTGGCATGAATGTTCCTTTGGTAACCCTATTCAAAAGGTGTTCGCAGAATTTTGATTGATGCCAAAA
Source organism: Fragum fragum (assembly GCA_946902895.1). Taxonomy (NCBI): domain Eukaryota; kingdom Metazoa; phylum Mollusca; class Bivalvia; order Cardiida; family Cardiidae; genus Fragum; species Fragum fragum. The sequence goes on along the minus strand of OX336365.1, from coordinate 76,077,302 downwards.
TATGGGCGTGGCAGGGCGGCCACTTTTTTACTTTGAAATTTTTAAACATCTCCTCAGTAACCATTGGGCCAATTTCAACTAAACTTAAATGAATATTCCTTGGGTGACCCTTTTCAAAAGTGTTGGCTAAATTTCTTTCATTAGTCAGGTGAGCGATTTTAGGGCCATTCTGGCCCTCTTGTTTGGTATGTACAGTCCTTCGTGCATAACCTTTGCCCTCATGGTATCAATTTATAGCTTATGATGCCTACATTAGATTTGTTGACCCATTTCCAAATGACAAAGTTTTAGACTGGTCCAAATTGAAAGAAGTTGCAGACAACAATTTAAAGTTGATGAAATTTTAGCATCATTGAATAGGAACTAGTTAAGGAGTCAGGCCTCTACCCTTCCATTACAGTATGTCTGAATTTAAAAACTGTCAGATATTTACAGATATAAGGCAAAATAGACAAGAATACTTTGCTGTGCCCTTTACATGTGGAGATCTTTGTCTGAGATATATCCGACCACAATAATTTGTTTTTGGCTGATGAGCAAAAAACAAAATTTGAATTTAAGACTGGTCTAAATTGAAAGGAATTGCAAACAATATTTCAAAGTCAATTGAAACAGACGGAAATGTGCAAAATGGGGTACAAAACATTGTGAACAGAGAAAAAATAGATTGTTACCACGATTTTCTCCTTTTCCTACCATGTTTCCTTATATATCATTCTTGATTAGGGTAAAAGTGTTTAAGTTGTAATGGGTTAAAATTAAACTCACTTTGTTATAAAACTATATCCATGTCTATGATGTAAGAAAAAAATGTTGTTGAGATATCTAGTTGTCAAGTGTTTGTAATATTTTTAATTGTCATATTTGTGTTAATGCTATAAAAGTGTTCTTGCAAAGAGAATGCCTTAATTTTATCAGAACTTGTGAATTAGAGGAACATGCTTTAAGTTCATATTTGAACAACATCTTATGTAGCACTCTATGATCGGACATTATCACTTTTCTGCTATATTAGAGTCTTTTACAGTCATTAACCGATAGGAGGTATTGATGACAGGGCACATGCTTGAGTTTTGACCCTTGAAAATGTGAATATATCCTGTTTAGACCCTTAGAAATTTTCTGAAAGAAACTTTTAAGGGCTACAACAGAATTTTAATCCCTCAAATTTTTTGTGATGCCTCTTACATGTATATAATATTCAAGATTGTAAATCAACTGCTAAGAATTTAGCTCATCGGAGCACAAAGTGCTCATGTGAGGTATTGTGATCATCCTTTGCTCGGTGTTCATCCTGCGTCCGTCAACAATTTCTTTAAACAATATCTCTTCCCAAACCACTGGGCCAATTCCAACCAAATTTTGCAGAAATATTCCTAAGGTGGTCCCCATAAAGAATAGCTAAAAGAATTGAAATCAGTTGAAAACTCTGTTAGCCATGGTAACAAAACTGAAATTAACAAGAGCCATGTCGGACATGGCCATCCCCAGCCGTAGAAGCTTGATACTAAACTGAAGCCAGTTAGATTTAGGCTTCTTGGGCACTGCATTTCTTCTCAATGTGTTTGATAATAGCTATTATACTTTAGGAGATATGCTCAGGACAAAATCTAAGTCTTTAAAGCAACAAAGGGCAATAACTCCAAAATTAAGCAAGCAAGAGTTGTGGTTCTTGTCCACTGCACATCTCCTCAATGACATCTATCCAACTATGAAGTCAGTAGCTATTATACTTTCAGAGATATGCCCAAGACAAAATCTTAGTCTTTAAAACAACAAAGGGCAATAACTCCAAAATAATGCAAGCAAAAGTTGTGGTTCTTGTACACTGCACTTCTCCTCAATGAGATCTATCGACTTATGAAGTTTCAAGTTGATAGCAATTATACTTTCAGAGATATGCTCTGGACAAGTTTAGTGACAGAAGGACGGAGTGACGGACAGACACCATTACTATATCCCCTTCGCCGAAATGGCGGGGGATAAAAGAAGAAGAAAACCTAAGGCCTTGATATTTTGCATGAAACATATATATTGACCTCTTTCAAAATAGCTAGAATTATTACTCTCTGGTCTCAGAGCGCTGTGAGGGGTGTTCTATATAGAAACAAAGAAGGATTTTTAACCCATTTCCAGACATGGATGCTTTTGAACACCCCTCAAAGAAACAACTAAGAAAACAGTGTGTAAAATTAGGAAATTGCTTGTCACAAGCAATATCTTCATTTTACACAATGTTTTCTACCCAGAATGTTGAAAAAATCTAAAATTTCATAAACTTTGGAATGTCTTCTGCAACTCCTTTCAATTTGGACCAGTCTAACATTTTCTTGTGTGGTAATGGGTTAAACAACATTCTCCACCCAAACCCTTCGGCCAATTTCAACCAAATTTGGCAGAAATGTTTCCAAGCTTAACCGCTTCAAAAATAGCCAAAAGAATTGAAATCCATTGAAAACTCCAGTTGCCATGGCAACAAAAGTTGGTAACTCCGGTATCATAATCCTAGCCTGAACAAAAGATTTGACTATTGAAAGAAAAAGAACCTTTATCTTGGCAAAGCCAACCAGGGCAAATGGCCCTCTTGTCGTATTTAGAAAAAAATTATAAAAAAGATTCAACTTACGCAAGATAAAAAATTTCTACTTTTAATTCTCTATTTTAATTATTTTGACCCTTTCAAATTCAGTTTTTTTTAAAAATCTTCTTCTCCCAAACCATAAGGCCTAGAGTTTTAATATTTGGTACAAATCATCATCTATTGACCCTCTTCCAAAATACTTCAAAGAATTACAGTATCCCGAAAATTAGCCCTTTTCTGGGCCTTCTCTGATTTTATATAGAATAAAAGAAGGAACTCTTAAAATATCTTCTCCTAAATCATAAGGCTTAGAACTTTGATATTTGGTACAAATCATCATCTATTGACAATCTACCACAATACTTCAAAGAATTACTGTATTCTGAAAATTAGCCCTTTTCTGTGTGATTCCTGATTTTACATAGAAATAAAGAAGGAAATTTTTAAAAATCTTCTTCTCCCAAACCATTAGGTCAAGGGCTTTAATATTTAGTGTGTAATAATACCTTTTGACCTTCTACCAAAATACTTCATAGAATTACTGTATCCTGAAAATAAGCCCTTTTCTGTGCAATCCCAGAAAGGAGAAAATGTTCTCCTTCTAAACCATTAGGCCTAGAGCTTTGATATTTGGTATGTATAAATGCCTATTGACCCTCTACTTAAGTACTTCAAAGAATTACCGCACTCTTGAAATTCGCTCAATATGGTTAGATCTTCACTATACCTAGGATTAAAGGAGAAAATCTTTAAAAAATCTTCTTCTCCAAAATGATTAGGTGTAGGGCTTTGGTATTTTGTATATTATATCATTAGGCCTTGAGCCATCATACTCAGGGGAGCGATATAGGACCATCATGGTCCTCTTGTTTATCAATCCTGTGCCACATAGTCAATTGTGTCTGCAGTCCTGAGTCTGAAACTTCTTTGAAACTAGGCTCATATTGTTAATTTAATGCTCCCTAAAGGATGAGCATATAGCCACTGATTTGGTTGTCCATCTTTCTGTCTTTTCATCAGTTCATGCGTCTGCCTCAATATCTCAACAACCCTTTTGCCAAATTGGATGAAACATCACATGTGAATTTCTTATGATATTGAGCTGATGTATTATTCCAGGTTTCTGGATATCTCTAAAGCCAAGGTTACACTTAAAGGTCACACATTAAAATTGAACTTGTTCATAGCATAGCTCCTTCAATGATGAATGAATTTCAAATTAACTTGGCACTATTGTTCTCTATCATGTTTAAATATTTAGAGAGGCCCAAGTTCAAGGTCACAGCTGAAGATCAAACATTAGAATTAAGCATGTCTGGAGCATAGCTCCTAAAATTACAGAAGGATTTTGAAATAACTTTGGACAGTTGTTCTTTTTTATGAGTAGATGGGCAATTTGAAACAAATTTCAGATGGCTCCAAGGTCGAGGTCACAGCATTAAGTCATTTGTTAAGATTTTGCATGTCTTGATTGGGGCGAGCGTATATATCCACATCTTTGTCTATTGGTCTGTCTGAACCCATTTCCCTTTTATGTTATACATTTAATGAAAGGGCTTTATTCATGGAGCATAATCTGTCTGACAACTCTTGTGTATTCTGTAATAGGGTGAAAATGTACTTCATGATTTCATTAGCTTCAGGAAGCACTGAACAGAATTCAACCAAATGCCATCTGATTGTTTCTTGGAAAACCATTTATCAGATTCCTTCAAAGAATTCTGATTGAATAAAAAGACATGGCTTTTATAGGCCGAGCTTATTTCCATATGATATGGTATGATCCTTTGGTGGCCCTTATGATGATTCCTATGAACATGCTAGATCAATTAACGCCTTAATTAAGAAGTTGGATTTGATGAAATTTTTAAACATCTCCTCAGTAACCATTGGGCCAATTTCAACTAAACTTAAATGAATATTCCTTGGGTGACCCTTTTCAAAAGTGTTGGCTAAATTTCTTTCATTAGTCAGGTGAGCGATTTTAGGGCCATTCTGGCCCTCTTGTTTGGTATGTACAGTCCTTCGTGCATAACCTTTGCCCTCATGGTATCAATTTATAGCTTATGATGCCTACATTAGATTTGTTGACCCATTTCCAAATGACAAAGTTTTAGACTGGTCCAAACTGAAAGAAGTTGCAGACAACAATTTAAAGTTGATGAAATTTTAGCATCATTGAATAGGAACTAGTTAAGGAGTCAGGCCTCTACCCTTCCATTACAGTATGTCTGAATTTAAAAACTGTCAGATATTTACAGATATAAGGCAAAATAGACAAGAATACTTTGCTGTGCCCTTTACATGTGGAGATCTTTGTCTGAGATATATCCGACCACAATAATTTGTTTTTGGCTGATGAGCAAAAAACAAAATTTGAATTTAAGACTGGTCTAAATTGAAAGGAATTGCAAACAATATTTCAAAGTCAATTGAAACAGACGGAAATGTGCAAAATGGGAAACAAAACATTGTGAACAGAGAAAAAATAGATTGTTACCACGATTTTCTCCTTTTCCTACCATGTTTCCTTATATATCATTCTTGATTAGGGTAAAAGTGTTTAAGTTGTAATGGGTTAAAATTAAACTCACTTTGTTATAAAACTATATCCATGTCTATGATGTAAGAAAAAAATGTTGTTGAGATATCTAGTTGTCAAGTGTTTGTAATATTTTTAATTGTCATATTTGTGTTAATGCTATAAAAGTGTTCTTGCAAAGAGAATGCCTTAATTTTATCAGAACTTGTGAATTAGAGGAACATGCTTTAAGTTCATATTTGAACAACATCTTATGTAGCACTCTATGATCGGACATTATCACTTTTCTGCTATATTAGAGTCTTTTACAGTCATTAACCGGTAGGAGGTATTGATGACAGGGCACATGCTTGAGTTTTGACCCTTGAAAATGTGAATATATCCTGTTTAGACCCTTAGAAATTTTCTGAAAGAAACTTTTAAGGGCTACAACAGAATTTTAATCCCTCAAATTTTTTGTGATGCCTCTTACATGTATATAATATTCAAGATTGTAAATCAACTGCTAAGAATTTAGCTCATCGGAGCACAAAGTGCTCATGTGAGATATTGTGATCATCCTTTGCTCGGTGTTCATCCTGCGTCCGTCAACAATTTCTTTAAACAATATCTCTTCCCAAACCACTGGGCCAATTCCAACCAAATTTTGCAGAAATATTCCTAAGGTGGTCCCCATAAAGAATAGCTAAAAGAATTGAAATCAGTTGAAAACTCTGTTAGCCATGGTAACAAAACTGAAATTAACAAGAGCCATGTCGGACATGGCCATCCCCAGCCGTAGAAGCTTGATACTAAACTGAAGCCAGTTAGATTTAGGCTTCTTGGGCACTGCATTTCTTCTCAATGTGTTTGATAATAGCTATTATACTTTAGGAGATATGCTCAGGACAAAATCTAAGTCTTTAAAGCAACAAAGGGCAATAACTCCAAAATTAAGCAAGCAAGAGTTGTGGTTCTTGTCCACTGCACATCTCCTCAATGACATCTATCCAACTATGAAGTCAGTAGCTATTATACTTTCAGAGATATGCCCAAGACAAAATCTTAGTCTTTAAAACAACAAAGGGCAATAACTCCAAAATTATGCAAGCAAAAGTTGTGGTTCTTGTACACTGCACTTCTCCTCAATGAGATCTATCGACTTATGAAGTTTCAAGTTGATAGCAATTATACTTTCAGAGATATGCTCTGGACAAGTTTAGTGACAGAAGGACGGAGTGACGGACAGACACCATTACTATATCCCCTTCGCCGAAATGGCGGGGGATAAAAGAAGAAGAAAACCTAAGGCCTTGATATTTTGCATGAAACATATATATTGACCTCTTTCAAAATAGCTAGAATTATTACTCTCTGGTCTCAGAGCGCTGTGAGGGGTGTTCTATATAGAAACAAAGAAGGATTTTTAACCCATTTCCAGACATGGATGCTTTTGAACACCCCTCAAAGAAACAACTAAGAAAACAGTGTGTAAAATTAGGAAATTGCTTGTCACAAGCAATATCTTCATTTTACACAATGTTTTCTACCCAGAATGTTGAAAAAATCTAAAATTTCATAAACTTTGGAATGTCTTCTGCAACTCCTTTCAATTTGGACCAGTCTAACATTTTCTTGTGTGGTAATGGGTTAAACAACATTCTCCACCCAAACCCTTCGGCCAATTTCAACCAAATTTGGCAGAAATGTTTCCAAGCTTAACCGCTTCAAAAATAGCCAAAAGAATTGAAATCCATTGAAAACTCCAGTTGCCATGGCAACAAAAGTTGGTAACTCCGGTATCATAATCCTAGCCTGAACAATAGATTTGACTATTGAAAGAAAAAGAACCTTTATCTTGGCAAAGCCAACCAGGGCAAATGGCCCTCTTGTCGTATTTAGAAAAAAATTATAAAAAAGATTCAACTTACGCAAGATAAAAAATTTCTACTTTTAATTCTCTATTTTAATTATTTTGACCCTTTCAAATTCAGTTTTTTTTAAAAATCTTCTTCTCCCAAACCATAAGGCCTAGAGTTTTAATATTTGGTACAAATCATCATCTATTGACCCTCTTCCAAAATACTTCAAAGAATTACAGTATCCCGAAAATTAGCCCTTTTCTGGGCCTTCTCTGATTTTATATAGAATAAAAGAAGGAACTCTTAAAATATCTTCTCCTAAATCATAAGGCTTAGAACTTTGATATTTGGTACAAATCATCATCTATTGACAATCTACCACAATACTTCAAAGAATTACTGTATTCTGAAAATTAGCCCTTTTCTGTGTGATTCCTGATTTTACATAGAAATAAAGAAGGAAATTTTTAAAAATCTTCTTCTCCCAAACCATTAGGTCAAGGGCTTTAATATTTAGTGTGTAATAATACCTTTTGACCTTCTACCAAAATACTTCATAGAATTACTGTATCCTGAAAATAAGCCCTTTTCTGTGCAATCCCAGAAAGGAGAAAATGTTCTCCTTCTAAACCATTAGGCCTAGAGCTTTGATATTTGGTATGTATAAATGCCTATTGACCCTCTACTTAAGTACTTCAAAGAATTACCGCACTCTTGAAATTCGCTCAATATGGTTAGATCTTCACTATACCTAGGATTAAAGGAGAAAATCTTTAAAAAATCTTCTTCTCCAAAATGATTAGGTGTAGGGCTTTGGTATTTTGTATATTATATCATTAGGCCTTGAGCCATCATACTCAGGGGAGCGATATAGGACCATCATGGTCCTCTTGTTTATCAATCCTGTGCCACATAGTCAATTGTGTCTGCAGTCCTGAGTCTGAAACTTCTTTGAAACTAGGCTCATATTGTTATTTTAATGCTCCCTAAAGGATGAGCATATAGCCACTGATTTGGTTGTCCATCTTTCTGTCTTTTCATCAGTTCATGCGTCTGCCTCAATATCTCAACAACCCTTTTGCCAAATTGGATGAAACATCACATGTGAATTTCTTATGATATTGAGCTGATGTATTATTCCAGGTTTCTGGATATCTCTAAAGCCAAGGTTACACTTAAAGGTCACACATTAAAATTGAACTTGTTCATAGCATAGCTCCTTCAATGATGAATGAATTTCAAATTAACTTGGCACTATTGTTCTCTATCATGTTTAAATATTTAGAGAGGCCCAAGTTCAAGGTCACAGCTGAAGATCAAACATTAGAATTAAGCATGTCTGGAGCATAGCTCCTAAAATTACAGAAGGATTTTGAAATAACTTTGGACAGTTGTTCTTTTTTATGAGTAGATGGGCAATTTGAAACAAATTTCAGATGGCTCCAAGGTCGAGGTCACAGCATTAAGTCATTTGTTAAGATTTTGCATGTCTTGATTGGGGCGAGCGTATATATCCACATCTTTGTCTATTGGTCTGTCTGAACCCATTTCCCTTTTATGTTATACATTTAATGAAAGGGCTTTATTCATGGAGCATAATCTGTCTGACAACTCTTGTGTATTCTGTAATAGGGTGAAAATGTACTTCATGATTTCATTAGCTTCAGGAAGCACTGAACAGAATTCAACCAAATGCCATCTGATTGTTTCTTGGAAAACCATTTATCAGATTCCTTCAAAGAATTCTGATTGAATAAAAAGACATGGCTTTTATAGGCCGAGCTTATTTCCATATGATATGGTATGATCCTTTGGTGGCCCTTATGATGATTCCTATGAACATGCTAGATCAATTAAGGCCTTAATTAAGAAGTTGGATTTGATGAAATTTTTAAACATCTCCTCAGTAACCATTGGGCCAATTTCAACTAAACTTAAATGAATATTCCTTGGGTGACCCTTTTCAAAAGTGTTGGCTAAATTTCTTTCATTAGTCAGGTGAGCGATTTTAGGGCCATTCTGGCCCTCTTGTTTGGTATGTACAGTCCTTCGTGCATAACCTTTGCCCTCATGGTATCAATTTATAGCTTATGATGCCTACATTAGATTTGTTGACCCATTTCCAAATGACAAAGTTTTAGACTGGTCCAAATTGAAAGAAGTTGCAGACAACAATTTAAAGTTGATGAAATTTTAGCATCATTGAATAGGAACTAGTTAAGGAGTCAGGCCTCTACCCTTCCATTACAGTATGTCTGAATTTAAAAACTGTCAGATATTTACAGATATAAGGCAAAATAGACAAGAATACTTTGCTGTGCCCTTTACATGTGGAGATCTTTGTCTGAGATATATCCGACCACAATAATTTGTTTTTGGCTGATGAGCAAAAAACAAAATTTGAATTTAAGACTGGTCTAAATTGAAAGGAATTGCAAACAATATTTCAAAGTCAATTGAAACAGACGGAAATGTGCAAAATGGGAAACAAAACATTGTGAACAGAGAAAAAATAGATTGTTACCACGATTTTCTCCTTTTCCTACCATGTTTCCTTATATATCATTCTTGATTAGGGTAAAAGTGTTTAAGTTGTAATGGGTTAAAATTAAACTCACTTTGTTATAAAACTATATCCATGTCTATGATGTAAGAAAAAAATGTTGTTGAGATATCTAGTTGTCAAGTGTTTGTAATATTTTTAATTGTCATATTTGTGTTAATGCTATAAAAGTGTTCTTGCAAAGAGAATGCCTTAATTTTATCAGAACTTGTGAATTAGAGGAACATGCTTTAAGTTCATATTTGAACAACATCTTATGTAGCACTCTATGATCGGACATTATCACTTTTCTGCTATATTAGAGTCTTTTACAGTCATTAACCGATAGGAGGTATTGATGACAGGGCACATGCTTGAGTTTTGACCCTTGAAAATGTGAATATATCCTGTTTAGACCCTTAGAAATTTTCTGAAAGAAACTTTTAAGGGCTACAACAGAATTTTAATCCCTCAAATTTTTTGTGATGCCTCTTACATGTATATAATATTCAAGATTGTAAATCAACTGCTAAGAATTTAGCTCATCGGAGCACAAAGTGCTCATGTGAGATATTGTGATCATCCTTTGCTCGGTGTTCATCCTGCGTCCGTCAACAATTTCTTTAAACAATATCTCTTCCCAAACCACTGGGCCAATTCCAACCAAATTTTGCAGAAATATTCCTAAGGTGGTCCCCATAAAGAATAGCTAAAAGAATTGAAATCAGTTGAAAACTCTGTTAGCCATGGTAACAAAACTGAAATTAACAAGAGCCATGTCGGACATGGCCATCCCCAGCCGTAGAAGCTTGATACTAAACTGAAGCCAGTTAGATTTAGGCTTCTTGGGCACTGCATTTCTTCTCAATGTGTTTGATAATAGCTATTATACTTTAGGAGATATGCTCAGGACAAAATCTAAGTCTTTAAAGCAACAAAGGGCAATAACTCCAAAATTAAGCAAGCAAGAGTTGTGGTTCTTGTCCACTGCACATCTCCTCAATGACATCTATCCAACTATGAAGTCAGTAGCTATTATACTTTCAGAGATATGCCCAAGACAAAATCTTAGTCTTTAAAACAACAAAGGGCAATAACTCCAAAATTATGCAAGCAAAAGTTGTGGTTCTTGTACACTGCACTTCTCCTCAATGAGATCTATCGACTTATGAAGTTTCAAGTTGATAGCAATTATACTTTCAGAGATATGCTCTGGACAAGTTTAGTGACAGAAGGACGGAGTGACGGACAGACACCATTACTATATCCCCTTCGCCGAAATGGCGGGGGATAAAAGAAGAAGAAAACCTAAGGCCTTGATATTTTGCATGAAACATATATATTGACCTCTTTCAAAATAGCTAGAATTATTACTCTCTGGTCTCAGAGCGCTGTGAGGGGTGTTCTATATAGAAACAAAGAAGGATTTTTAACCCATTTCCAGACATGGATGCTTTTGAACACCCCTCAAAGAAACAACTAAGAAAACAGTGTGTAAAATTAGGAAATTGCTTGTCACAAGCAATATCTTCATTTTACACAATGTTTTCTACCCAGAATGTTGAAAAAATCTAAAATTTCATAAACTTTGGAATGTCTTCTGCAACTCCTTTCAATTTGGACCAGTCTAACATTTTCTTGTGTGGTAATGGGTTAAACAACATTCTCCACCCAAACCCTTCGGCCAATTTCAACCAAATTTGGCAGAAATGTTTCCAAGCTTAACCGCTTCAAAAATAGCCAAAAGAATTGAAATCCATTGAAAACTCCAGTTGCCATGGCAACAAAAGTTGGTAACTCCGGTATCATAATCCTAGCCTGAACAATAGATTTGACTATTGAAAGAAAAAGAACCTTTATCTTGGCAAAGCCAACCAGGGCAAATGGCCCTCTTGTCGTATTTAGAAAAAAATTATAAAAAAGATTCAACTTACGCAAGATAAAAAATTTCTACTTTTAATTCTCTATTTTAATTATTTTGACCCTTTCAAATTCAGTTTTTTTTAAAAATCTTCTTCTCCCAAACCATAAGGCCTAGAGTTTTAATATTTGGTACAAATCATCATCTATTGACCCTCTTCCAAAATACTTCAAAGAATTACAGTATCCCGAAAATTAGCCCTTTTCTGGGCCTTCTCTGATTTTATATAGAATAAAAGAAGGAACTCTTAAAATATCTTCTCCTAAATCATAAGGCTTAGAACTTTGATATTTGGTACAAATCATCATCTATTGACAATCTACCACAATACTTCAAAGAATTACTGTATTCTGAAAATTAGCCCTTTTCTGTGTGATTCCTGATTTTACATAGAAATAAAGAAGGAAATTTTTAAAAATCTTCTTCTCCCAAACCATTAGGTCAAGGGCTTTAATATTTAGTGTGTAATAATACCTTTTGACCTTCTACCAAAATACTTCATAGAATTACTGTATCCTGAAAATAAGCCCTTTTCTGTGCAATCCCAGAAAGGAGAAAATGTTCTCCTTCTAAACCATTAGGCCTAGAGCTTTGATATTTGGTATGTATAAATGCCTATTGACCCTCTACTTAAGTACTTCAAAGAATTACCGCACTCTTGAAATTCGCTCAATATGGTTAGATCTTCACTATACCTAGGATTAAAGGAGAAAATCTTTAAAAAATCTTCTTCTCCAAAATGATTAGGTGTAGGGCTTTGGTATTTTGTATATTATATCATTAGGCCTTGAGCCATCATACTCAGGGGAGCGATATAGGACCATCATGGTCCTCTTGTTTATCAATCCTGTGCCACATAGTCAATTGTGTCTGCAGTCCTGAGTCTGAAACTTCTTTGAAACTAGGCTCATATTGTTATTTTAATGCTCCCTAAAGGATGAGCATATAGCCACTGATTTGGTTGTCCATCTTTCTGTCTTTTCATCAGTTCATGCGTCTGCCTCAATATCTCAACAACCCTTTTGCCAAATTGGATGAAACATCACATGTGAATTTCTTATGATATTGAGCTGATGTATTATTCCAGGTTTCTGGATATCTCTAAAGCCAAGGTTACACTTAAAGGTCACACATTAAAATTGAACTTGTTCATAGCATAGCTCCTTCAATGATGAATGAATTTCAAATTAACTTGGCACTATTGTTCTCTATCATGTTTAAATATTTAGAGAGGCCCAAGTTCAAGGTCACAGCTGAAGATCAAACATTAGAATTAAGCATGTCTGGAGCATAGCTCCTAAAATTACAGAAGGATTTTGAAATAACTTTGGACAGTTGTTCTTTTTTATGAGTAGATGGGCAATTTGAAACAAATTTCAGATGGCTCCAAGGTCGAGGTCACAGCATTAAGTCATTTGTTAAGATTTTGCATGTCTTGATTGGGGCGAGCGTATATATCCACATCTTTGTCTATTGGTCTGTCTGAACCCATTTCCCTTTTATGTTATACATTTAATGAAAGGGCTTTATTCATGGAGCATAATCTGTCTGACAACTCTTGTGTATTCTGTAATAGGGTGAAAATGTACTTCATGATTTCATTAGCTTCAGGAAGCACTGAACAGAATTCAACCAAATGCCATCTGATTGTTTCTTGGAAAACCATTTATCAGATTCCTTCAAAGAATTCTGATTGAATAAAAAGACATGGCTTTTATAGGCCGAGCTTATTTCCATATGATATGGTATGATCCTTTGGTGGCCCTTATGATGATTCCTATGAACATGCTAGATCAATTAAGGCCTTAATTAAGAAGTTGGATTTGATGAAATTTTTAAACATCTCCTCAGTAACCATTGGGCCAATTTCAACTAAACTTAAATGAATATTCCTTGGGTGACCCTTTTCAAAAGTGTTGGCTAAATTTCTTTCATTAGTCAGGTGAGCGATTTTAGGGCCATTCTGGCCCTCTTGTTTGGTATGTACAGTCCTTCGTGCATAACCTTTGCCCTCATGGTATCAATTTATAGCTTATGATGCCTACATTAGATTTGTTGACCCATTTCCAAATGACAAAGTTTTAGACTGGTCCAAATTGAAAGAAGTTGCAGACAACAATTTAAAGTTGATGAAATTTTAGCATCATTGAATAGGAACTAGTTAAGGAGTCAGGCCTCTACCCTTCCATTACAGTATGTCTGAATTTAAAAACTGTCAGATATTTACAGATATAAGGCAAAATAGACAAGAATACTTTGCTGTGCCCTTTACATGTGGAGATCTTTGTCTGAGATATATCCGACCACAATAATTTGTTTTTGGCTGATGAGCAAAAAACAAAATTTGAATTTAAGACTGGTCTAAATTGAAAGGAATTGCAAACAATATTTCAAAGTCAATTGAAACAGACGGAAATGTGCAAAATGGGAAACAAAACATTGTGAACAGAGAAAAAATAGATTGTTACCACGATTTTCTCCTTTTCCTACCATGTTTCCTTATATATCATTCTTGATTAGGGTAAAAGTGTTTAAGTTGTAATGGGTTAAAATTAAACTCACTTTGTTATAAAACTATATCCATGTCTATGATGTAAGAAAAAAATGTTGTTGAGATATCTAGTTGTCAAGTGTTTGTAATATTTTTAATTGTCATATTTGTGTTAATGCTATAAAAGTGTTCTTGCAAAGAGAATGCCTTAATTTTATCAGAACTTGTGAATTAGAGGAACATGCTTTAAGTTCATATTTGAACAACATCTTATGTAGCACTCTATGATCGGACATTATCACTTTTCTGCTATATTAGAGTCTTTTACAGTCATTAACCGATAGGAGGTATTGATGACAGGGCACATGCTTGAGTTTTGACCCTTGAAAATGTGAATATATCCTGTTTAGACCCTTAGAAATTTTCTGAAAGAAACTTTTAAGGGCTACAACAGAATTTTAATCCCTCAAATTTTTTGTGATGCCTCTTACATGTATATAATATTCAAGATTGTAAATCAACTGCTAAGAATTTAGCTCATCGGAGCACAAAGTGCTCATGTGAGATATTGTGATCATCCTTTGCTCGGTGTTCATCCTGCGTCCGTCAACAATTTCTTTAAACAATATCTCTTCCCAAACCACTGGGCCAATTCCAACCAAATTTTGCAGAAATATTCCTAAGGTGGTCCCCATAAAGAATAGCTAAAAGAATTGAAATCAGTTGAAAACTCTGTTAGCCATGGTAACAAAACTGAAATTAACAAGAGCCATGTCGGACATGGCCATCCCCAGCCGTAGAAGCTTGATACTAAACTGAAGCCAGTTAGATTTAGGCTTCTTGGGCACTGCATTTCTTCTCAATGTGTTTGATAATAGCTATTATACTTTAGGAGATATGCTCAGGACAAAATCTAAGTCTTTAAAGCAACAAAGGGCAATAACTCCAAAATTAAGCAAGCAAGAGTTGTGGTTCTTGTCCACTGCACATCTCCTCAATGACATCTATCCAACTATGAAGTCAGTAGCTATTATACTTTCAGAGATATGCCCAAGACAAAATCTTAGTCTTTAAAACAACAAAGGGCAATAACTCCAAAATTATGCAAGCAAAAGTTGTGGTTCTTGTACACTGCACTTCTCCTCAA
Organism: Fragum fragum; assembly: GCA_946902895.1. NCBI lineage: Eukaryota > Metazoa > Mollusca > Bivalvia > Cardiida > Cardiidae > Fragum > Fragum fragum. The sequence continues at coordinate 76,062,237 of OX336365.1, read as the reverse complement.
TGAGATCTATCGACTTATGAAGTTTCAAGTTGATAGCAATTATACTTTCAGAGATATGCTCTGGACAAGTTTAGTGACAGAAGGACGGAGTGACGGACAGACACCATTACTATATCCCCTTCGCCGAAATGGCGGGGGATAAAAGAAGAAGAAAACCTAAGGCCTTGATATTTTGCATGAAACATATATATTGACCTCTTTCAAAATAGCTAGAATTATTACTCTCTGGTCTCAGAGCGCTGTGAGGGGTGTTCTATATAGAAACAAAGAAGGATTTTTAACCCATTTCCAGACATGGATGCTTTTGAACACCCCTCAAAGAAACAACTAAGAAAACAGTGTGTAAAATTAGGAAATTGCTTGTCACAAGCAATATCTTCATTTTACACAATGTTTTCTACCCAGAATGTTGAAAAAATCTAAAATTTCATAAACTTTGGAATGTCTTCTGCAACTCCTTTCAATTTGGACCAGTCTAACATTTTCTTGTGTGGTAATGGGTTAAACAACATTCTCCACCCAAACCCTTCGGCCAATTTCAACCAAATTTGGCAGAAATGTTTCCAAGCTTAACCGCTTCAAAAATAGCCAAAAGAATTGAAATCCATTGAAAACTCCAGTTGCCATGGCAACAAAAGTTGGTAACTCCGGTATCATAATCCTAGCCTGAACAATAGATTTGACTATTGAAAGAAAAAGAACCTTTATCTTGGCAAAGCCAACCAGGGCAAATGGCCCTCTTGTCGTATTTAGAAAAAAATTATAAAAAAGATTCAACTTACGCAAGATAAAAAATTTCTACTTTTAATTCTCTATTTTAATTATTTTGACCCTTTCAAATTCAGTTTTTTTTTAAAAATCTTCTTCTCCCAAACCATAAGGCCTAGAGTTTTAATATTTGGTACAAATCATCATCTATTGACCCTCTTCCAAAATACTTCAAAGAATTACAGTATCCCGAAAATTAGCCCTTTTCTGGGCCTTCTCTGATTTTATATAGAATAAAAGAAGGAACTCTTAAAATATCTTCTCCTAAATCATAAGGCTTAGAACTTTGATATTTGGTACAAATCATCATCTATTGACAATCTACCACAATACTTCAAAGAATTACTGTATTCTGAAAATTAGCCCTTTTCTGTGTGATTCCTGATTTTACATAGAAATAAAGAAGGAAATTTTTAAAAATCTTCTTCTCCCAAACCATTAGGTCAAGGGCTTTAATATTTAGTGTGTAATAATACCTTTTGACCTTCTACCAAAATACTTCATAGAATTACTGTATCCTGAAAATAAGCCCTTTTCTGTGCAATCCCAGAAAGGAGAAAATGTTCTCCTTCTAAACCATTAGGCCTAGAGCTTTGATATTTGGTATGTATAAATGCCTATTGACCCTCTACTTAAGTACTTCAAAGAATTACCGCACTCTTGAAATTCGCTCAATATGGTTAGATCTTCACTATACCTAGGATTAAAGGAGAAAATCTTTAAAAAATCTTCTTCTCCAAAATGATTAGGTGTAGGGCTTTGGTATTTTGTATATTATATCATTAGGCCTTGAGCCATCATACTCAGGGGAGCGATATAGGACCATCATGGTCCTCTTGTTTATCAATCCTGTGCCACATAGTCAATTGTGTCTGCAGTCCTGAGTCTGAAACTTCTTTGAAACTAGGCTCATATTGTTATTTTAATGCTCCCTAAAGGATGAGCATATAGCCACTGATTTGGTTGTCCATCTTTCTGTCTTTTCATCAGTTCATGCGTCTGCCTCAATATCTCAACAACCCTTTTGCCAAATTGGATGAAACATCACATGTGAATTTCTTATGATATTGAGCTGATGTATTATTCCAGGTTTCTGGATATCTCTAAAGCCAAGGTTACACTTAAAGGTCACACATTAAAATTGAACTTGTTCATAGCATAGCTCCTTCAATGATGAATGAATTTCAAATTAACTTGGCACTATTGTTCTCTATCATGTTTAAATATTTAGAGAGGCCCAAGTTCAAGGTCACAGCTGAAGATCAAACATTAGAATTAAGCATGTCTGGAGCATAGCTCCTAAAATTACAGAAGGATTTTGAAATAACTTTGGACAGTTGTTCTTTTTTATGAGTAGATGGGCAATTTGAAACAAATTTCAGATGGCTCCAAGGTCGAGGTCACAGCATTAAGTCATTTGTTAAGATTTTGCATGTCTTGATTGGGGCGAGCCTATATATCCACATCTTTGTCTATTGGTCTGTCTGAACCCATTTCCCTTTTATGTTATACATTTAATGAAAGGGCTTTATTCATGGAGCATAATCTGTCTGACAACTCTTGTGTATTCTGTAATAGGGTGAAAATGTACTTCATGATTTCATTAGCTTCAGGAAGCACTGAACAGAATTCAACCAAATGCCATCTGATTGTTTCTTGGAAAACCATTTATCAGATTCCTTCAAAGAATTCTGATTGAATAAAAAGACATGGCTTTTATAGGCCGAGCTTATTTCCATATGATATGGTATGATCCTTTGGTGGCCCTTATGATGATTCCTATGAACATGCTAGATCAATTAAGGCCTTAATTAAGAAGTTGGATTTGATGAAAAACGTTGATTTCATTGGTAGGGCTTAAATCCATGGAGGAACTTAGTGATTACATGTACTTTGGGAATATTCTGCACAGAAAGCATTCAGTGGATTTCAACCAAATTTACAGGAAGAATCTTTTGGTGATCCTTTATAAGTTTTTTAGAAGAATTTTTTATAGTCTTAGAAAACAAGGGAAAAGAGGCCTTTAATGACAATTTCTTTGTTAACAGTCTAGAGGGATTAATCTTTTGGCTTAATCTTCATGAAACTCTGTCTGGTTATAATTATTTGGGGCCAGTTTTTTTTTTAACAGCAGATGATTCAGGTGAGCCTTATTGGACCATCATGGTCCTCTTGTTCCAATTCAAGTCAGAATCATTTATGAATTTAAATTTCAGAAATAATACTGACCAACAGCTAGTGCTTCCAGTGCATTCAGTCTTAACCCTTGTCTTGCTGTATAAAATCCCTTACAGGATTGCATTAACCCATTCCCAAACAAGAAAATTTTAGACTGGTCCAAATTGAAAGAAGCTGCAGACGACAATTTCAAGTTGATGGAATTTTAATTTTTTTCGTCTTTTGGGATTAAAACATTGTGGATAATGAAGAAATTGCTTGTTACAAGCAATTTCTTCATTGTCCACAATGTTTTCCAAAGCTTTTTTCTTGTGGGGCGTAAAAAGGAGGGATTGTGTGGGAATGGGTTAAAATCAAAGGGCTGAGAGCACTCATAGTACTTGTTGTTCAATAATCAATATTTCTTTTGAAAATCAATTTCATAACTACTCTGACAGAAAATGTACAAGCAGGCGGTGTAGACTAAGATCAGACTGCACTTATGTGCAGGCTGATCTTTGTCTATACCTCCTGCCCAACCCCGATTAATTTGGGTTCAGCATGACAAGGGTTAAGATTTTGAAGAATTACTGAATGGGGATTATATTCAGCATGACATAGGTTAACTTTTTGCCCCAAAAGCTTGACCCATTCTGTTGCAATCTTTGAAAAGAAAATAATACTTGTAACAAGCAGTTCCTTAACTCTCCACAGTGTTTACTTTCCTGAAAGACAAATGATAGAATTTCATTACCATAATCCTTAACCTGAATGTTTTCCTCTTTTCTGTAGATTTGAAAACTTTGAAATAATTAGGTCAATCTTGTGTTCAAAGATTTCTCTCAAAATAACAAAAATAAGCTGGTAGTTTAGATAAAGATCAGACTGCACGTCTGTGCAGGCTTATCTTAGTTTATATGCCTGCCAGAACCTTTGTCAAAGCAGGGATATTTTGGGATCCACATGATAAGGGTTAATATTGTCAGTATGAATTTGGACCAATTTAAATTTCTGTCATCTGGAAATGGGTGAAACTACAACAATATTTTCTATGCATAGCATAAGTACAGTATCAAGGAAGTAACATTGGTCCATCTTTTTGTCTTCAAGTTGTAAACTTGACACACAAAATAATTACAAACTACTCTTATTCAAACTCTGTTGCAGATACATGGCTCGTATTTTGGATATACATGTACACACCTTGCATTGATAGGCATAGGCTTGTTATAAGAGCAGGGTCATTCATCCTGTTCAAGGTCACATATAAGGTCACTAGTTTTGTAAACTTAATACAAAACTTAACATTTTGCTCTTATTCAAACACATTGCTCATTGTTGGGATAGAGGTTCCATGAAGTTGGTTAATAAGGTCAGATTCATCCGTAAAGGTTAAGGTCACCTATCAAGGTTACATTTCCAATAAAAGGCTGTTATAGGCGCATGGTAATTCACAAATTCAAAAAATAAACAAACAAATAATAAAGTAGGATGATAAAATCTTCCACAAGTTCTAGGCCTTCACAACTTAATCCTGCATTCTTATGTCCCGAAGAAATAGTTTTAGAAAACTATAGGGGAAATTTCTTGAAACATGTTTTTTCTCCTTTTCTGACAATATTTTCTAATCTACAAGTATTTTCACTCATTATTCAATATTTACACACTTTGAATTATCATTTGCAACCTCTTTCAATTTTGACTAGTCTAAAATTTTGTTGTCGGGTAATGGGTAAATCAAAGTCAGCCTGCACAGAAAAACACAGGGTGACTAGGGTTGAGACATCATAACAAAATGTCATAAACAGTTAGCTTAGTGTAAAAACACTGTAAATGTCTATACTTTGTATAGACACTTATGATGTTTTTGCACTAAGCCACCAAAATATTTGTTTATTTCCAGGTAAATTTACAAGTGAGTTACCAGAATGTACGCAAGATTTGATGGTAGATTATACACTTAGTTTCTATCAACATTTTAAACCAGTTGGAAAAGAAAAAGGAAAATGAATGGTATGTACTCTCACCTGAGTATAAATCAATGATTCAGCATGAAACAGTTGTAACTGCGTTTAAACATATAGGCAGTTTCAACTGTTTTGCGCTGAACCATCGAAATGTGATTGCCTGGCATCAATCTGGCATCTGTCTATCAACAATTTCTTTAAACTTTTCCTCCTAAGCTACTTGGTCATTCAAGCAGAAACTTGACAGGGATATTCCTTGAGAGAAGCTCTACCAGATTTGTTAAAAAGAATTTAATTCCATCAAAAAATGTGGTTGTCATGGCAACAGAAAGGCCAAAAATAAGGAAATCCTTTTCAAAAAAATCTTTTTGTGATAAAACCGTATTACTATTAGGTTCCAAATTTTGCATGTGAAATTGTTTTGTGACCCTAAAGTTATTAGAATAATACAAGGGGTCTCACTTGAGCAAAGTGCTTTTCAACTCTTGTTTTCAGCTTTTCATCAGCATATTTTGGGCTTGACATGATATGATTAGTTCAATATAAACTGTCTTTTCTCTCTTTTTTTGCAGGAAACTGTTATCTAGACCACTGCCTTATTTATTGTACTGAGAGTAAAGCTACAGCTCACTATAGGGACATTCATTACAGCAGAACATTCATATACTGACAACTGACTACTGTTTTCCTTTGATCCTCAAGGATCTTAGACACTGCTTTGTTTATTGTCATAGAATCTTGTCGATTGCAGCACCAAGTTGTCAATATCATATTTTTGGGTAAAAAATATTCTGGATAATGAAGAACTTGCTTTTTACAAGCAATTTCTTCATTTTCCATAATATTTTTGGAACTTTTTCTTTGGTGAGATCTAAAAGTGTGATTGTGTGGGAATGGGTTAGCTGCTAGCATTGAAAGTGGATCCAAATACAATTTCTGAAAAGTAAACTTGTTCCCTCACAAAATTACCAAGTTCTATCTGTTAAGATGGCAAGTTTTATACATTTGAAAATTTATGAACACTAATTTGATACTGTATCAATAATATGATCTTAATTTTTGTAATAAATCACTGGTAGTTATAGAATTTATCCAATATATGATATTTGGCAAAACAAATAACACCATTTTAATATGACGTCATTGCTTGCTTTGTGACATCATTTAGGTCATTACAATATTGTGTTACCATAGGCTGTATATTCATTACACTAGTGTTATATCGCCTGTGTAATATCAAAACATTTCTGTCCTGGAAAAAAGTCAGATTGCCATCAAAGTGTTATATCTTTTGTTTTTGTTTTCATTTCTGAAAGTTCCTGGATCCTGGAGAAACAATTTTCCCTAAAATAACAAAATCACTTCACAATCAGTTGATTGTTTTTGTCATTATTTATTTCAGATAAATAATGCTGATGTAATGTGCAATATAAAAAGTGCTTATCATGAGTATGAGCTTTTTTGTTTGTTTTTCCCCATTTGTCTGTTTGGTTTTCAAAGAAAGCCCAAGGGATTCCTATAGCTTTGGCATCATTGGCAACATCGGCTTTGTTCACAGTTTTCACTATTTGAATATTAAACTTTTTGTTGGACCAGACTAAGATTTTGGAAATGATAGTATTTGCCCAAATTGTTCGTACATAATTCGATAGATGATAGGAAAACAACAACAATTGTTTTCGTGGCATCGACCGAACGTCAAACGGTGTTATTGAGCTATCCCTCCTGTACAGCCAATTTGATCTCCCAGGTTCGGTGAAAAGTCGTTCCCATGAGTGTTTGTGGTCGTCGACACTGCGGTGAAATGTCATTTCACGCTTGGAATTTTCATCTCCCACGAAGTTCGTTATTTACGTGCGCGTGACATTTCAAACCATTGACGGATCTAAGACTATGCCCACTACCTTCCGACATGGTTAACCATTTACCGGACGACAAAAGTTTAGACTGGTCCAGATTCGAAGATGTTGCAGACGACAAATTTTAGTTGACGATCATTTTCACGTTTAGGGTAGTAAAAAATTGTGGATAATGAAGAAAGTGCTTGTAACAAGCAATTTCTTCATTTCCCACAATGTTTTCCAAAGCTCGTTTGTCTATGGGCGTCAAAAAGCGTCTTTGTGTGTTGAAAGGGTTAAGGTTATTAACGACATTAGTTTGTAAAAAAATGGTCAGAGACGTTAACGGCAAATCGTTGGTTGGCACCCTATTGCTTGAATAAATTGTAGGTAAAACGTTTAAGTCACCAAACAATGAAAGGCATAAATGTAATGTCGGAGTTTAGGGGTCACTTCTGGTTTAGATGAATGATTTGATTGGTCTATCGGTTTATTTTTTCAGTAACAGTCGCGATCCGTGAATTGACCAATCGCTGGCCCCGCCCACTGACTTCTTTTGACACGCCCACTGAATCCGACAAGAAGTCCCACTTCGATTTTCAAACGGCGTTATTTAGCAAAAATAATGGCTAGTAACCAAAAAGGTGAATGGTTGGTTGTCAACCTAAACGTCGTTACTACAGCACGTATAAGCTATAGTTACGACGTATAACTCGCCACGTTTCACAAAAAAGGCGGCCAAACTTCAACCCCGTGCTAAATGAATGATTTGATTGGTCGATTGTATCTTTGATTGACAGCCACGATTTGGCCAATTACCCACTCGCCAAAACTAACCGACCTTTTCCTAGGTGAAAAAAAAAGACGATGCCTCTACAACGGCTAGAATAGCCACAAAAAATCATCCTTCATGGCCGATAAATTTTGGTCTTAAAAGACATATCTATGAATGAAGATGAAGCACTAAAGAGGTCATATGTAAACGAATGTTTTGTAATCTGCTACAGAATCATAAACCCGTTTCATTTTACATAGAACAAAGAAAGTCGAAAATCCGGTGTGGTCTGACCTCACATAAATGTAAATGCTTCGCTAGCGATAGATAGGTATACGCAAACGCAAAATGCACATACATACATACTCCGGTTCAATGACGTAAGTGGCATTCATTTAGACTATGATTAACCCTTTCCTGTTTTGCAAAAAACAGCTGAGGGATTTCAACCCAATCTCACAGAAGTTATCTTTTGGGTGACCCTTTATCAGATTCATGCAAAGAATTTTGATCGGATAAAAAACATGGCTTTAATGAGCTTAGCTAATTTCAAAATATTGTGGAAAATATGAAAGAAACTATGAAAATCATCTTCTCAAAAAGCAAACTGATGGATTTCAACCAAATTTCACAGGAATGAATTTTGGTTGACCCTATAAAAATTTCCTTAGAAAATTATATTCTATATAAGGTATGTCGTGAAAAAAATGGAAGACCTTTTCTCAGAAACCGGTTGATGTATTACAATCAGATTCCTTCAATTTTCTACAAGTAACAGAAAAGGATATCTACATACAGAGATATGTATATGGAATTGTCTCGAGAAAAAAGAGGGTCATTGATCTTGGTCGCTCACCTGATAAAAATCTATGGGTTGGACCAATTGACCAGTCGCGGATATCAATAAAGGAGTATAATGACCAATCGAATAATTAATTCAGCCCGGAATTGAGATTTGAATCCAGACGTTAGCCGCCATTTCGGTGGGACATTTTTGTTGGTATGGCGACTTAAATGTCGTAACTACAGCTTATTCAAGCTGTAGTTACGACGTTTAGGTCGCTAACCAACTATTCAACCTTTTTGGGTACATTCTACTGTCCACAAATTTTGCAAAAATAACGTCGTTTAAAATCGACGCAGGACTTCCTTACGGAGTCTATGGGCTTGGCCAAAGAAGTATTTGGGTGGGGCCAACGATTTGGCAATATAGGTATCCCTAAAACGGGTTCTAGCTTAGCACAAAGTTCAAGGTATGCTATTGTAATCGAATCGGCATTTGTCCGTATGTCAGTCATTCCACATTCAAATTCAGCACGGGGCATCACATGGTGACCCTCCAAAAAGTCGGTAAAATATTGCCCCTGGTGTGCATTTTGTTCCGCCAGGACACACCCTGTTTGCGTAGAATGTAGCAAAGCCATCTTTTTATTTCTTATCTTTTCAGTTAGCAAAGCGTCAGCTTCGATAGCTTAAGTTAACATACGAAATTCTGAGGTCTTCTAAAAGTTCAACGAGTGCAAACTGCCATTGGAGGCTTAATCACTAAATCCGTTTTTGATAAGGACAGCCAAAGAGCATTCCCATATTATTTAGCTAGTAATGACTCCGCAGTTTTATGAGGAAATCCTTTATATTAGTATTAAGACTTATCCCCTATTGTTCCAGCTCTCGAGATCACAGGGATGAGCATTTAGCAATATTATAGAGTTCTACAAACTGATATTTCATCTATTAATTTATTTTCATTTTTCAAATATTTTCACTTATTCTTATCTTACAACAGAAGTTTTAAACCGATTTCAATCTATATTTCTTATTATTATTATTATTTGTAAAATAAGAGCGTCACAGTGGGGCGGACCCTAATGCAATGCTTTGACAAACTTCACCTGGGTGATTAACACACCAAAAAAGACCTCCTGTGTAGAAAAGGCTGTGCTCGGACGGAGCGTAAAAGGCTACCGTTGCGGACTGATTAAGACTATCAAAACTATGTGATTGATGTTTTGCTATGTTCTTTGTGTTTTGTTTTGTCTCTTTGTTTGGTTTCTTTGTTTGTTGTTCTTGGTTTTATTTTTTAGTTGGTGTAATGTGGATTAAATGAATTATTTCAATCTCTTTTTAAGCCAATTACTTATTTATTCTAACATATCATGATCTGCTGTGACCATCCATGGGGTTGCTTACCCGAACGTCCATCCGTACACAATTTTGACAAAAAAGATCTTCCGAAACAAATAGTCCCAGAATAGCCCGAATTCGGTGAAAATAATAGAATTACTATATTCCAAGAGAGAAAATGTTGTAACTTCACATGGTTAAGTAGAAATCTTTATTTCTAAAAGGGGGCATTGCATGACAAAACATCTAACAGGTTCGTGAGGAGATGCTACATACTAAATGTCAATGGCCTTGGGTTTCTGAACCCAGAAAATGATTTCTTAAAGATGCGTTTCTACCTTCATGTTAAGTAGGCGCGCCCAGAATGTGCCCGAACATATCCGGGGGGGGGGGGGGGGGCTATCATGAAAATGTGGCGGAGGCTAATAAGCGGATGCTAGATACCAAACTGACCAATCGCTGGCCCCACCACCAACCCCTTTAAGTCCCACTTCGATTCTAAACGGCGTTATTTTGAAAAAAATATGATCAGTAGCATGTAACAGAAAAGGAGAATGGTTAGTTGGCGATCTAAACGTCGCAACTACTGCTTGAATAAGTTGTAGTTTCGACGTTTAAGTCGCAAAGCAACAACAAAAAATTCACACAAATGGCTGCCATTGTCAGAGTTTAAATCTCAATTCCAGGATGAACTAATGATTTCATTTGTCGATATATATTCCTTGATTGACAGCCACGATTGGTTAACTTCAATGAGATGGGCGATCTGATCTCAAAAGAAAAAAAATATTTTTATGTAAAATAAGTGTACTTCCCGGCGGGGATCAAAATGACCCAATTGATATCATATCAACTATCTCGGTAGAAGTACACACAAATGCTACAAGAGGTACATATATTCTAACAGCTGAGCTTGTCTGGTCGACTGGTTTACGAGATATTTATAGAATTTTTGACAGGCAAAATTAGACGACGAACACGGGGCGATCGTAGAAACTACTAGCATGAAACCAAAACGACAAACGAAATAAAATAAAACTTAGCTATTTACACCCAACCTTAAATAGTTGAGCTGTGAGGGTTCTACGACCAAGGGCTGAGCTGAAAATACAGTCTTTTCTTCGTCAAAACACGCCGATTCTTCAGCACACTAGCCGGATGTACACTGGTGCCATAGCTGGAAAAAATAATAAAAGAGTTTCATAGAGCATATGTCAGTGATTGCTGTAGGACAGAAACACCGATCTCGATATCTCAATAATTCAATGAAACATGCCAGAGGTCAGATAGAAATGTCGGCGGTCAGTAGATATTTCTAAAGTGAAAGCAGCGTTTCGATTTAGACGGACCTTTCAGTTCACAAGAACGATCCCCAAATACTCGTCGCGAGGCTTAATAAACAAAGGACCAACTCTTTCAAGGGAATGGTATATATATAAAGATGCTAATAAACACTTAGCACATCTAAGAATAAAAAGCGGTAAACAAACAACTTAATGTGCATTGAAGACACGTTGGTTCACCAGGAAGAGCTTCCGAGACTTATTCCAAGTAAGTAGCATAAAAATTTTTATTTCACAATTATTCTTTTAAACCATTTCCACACAAACCAATTTTAGACTGGTCCAAAATGAAAGAAGCTGCAGACGACGATTTCAATTTGATGGATTTTTTTTCCATGTGGATAGTGAAGAAATTGCATGTGTCAAGCAAATCTTCATTTTACACAGTGTTTTCCAGAATTTCTTGGGGTGCGTCAAAAGGGAGGGATTGTGTGGGAATGGGTTAAAACTTCTTTCACAACTATGTGTTATTACTACATGAATATGCTAAAGCTGTGAAGATGATGGGGATTTATTGTTTTTATGTTGATTTATTTATCTATTTATTCATTTATTTATCTATTTATTCTTTAATGTATTTATATTTATGATAGTTCCTAAATCGGCCGAATATTTATTCTTATTTGAGTGTGCTCAGAATAACATGATAATGAGCGCCGATTAAAAGCTGCGAAATCAGACAAGAGTTATCATTACACCGTCTCTACCTAGAAAGATACATTTATCTTCTCATGAACATTGAATTTCTAAATATGATGTATGGACGTCTGGCCTGATCAGCGTATTGGATTGCGCAAGTGTTGGTCTACTTGAATGGCAGACAAATGCTCATTTTTTCTGGTGCAATTCTTCAGGCTGATAAAGTAATACACCAATGTCGGAGTTCAATGTAGCTTCAAATTGGAACTCCTCGTTCAATTCTACGAATCACATTTCGGATGTAAATCGTAGGACGCTTTTTAAAGGTTCACGTGACAAACTTCCAAATGGCGTTATCCGTTATGAAAGGCAACTATTGAAAAGGTTCTACAAGAGTTCTGTTTTGTCTTCATAGGAAACTTAATATCAGGTCTAAACAGGGGAAAGTATTTGCCGATATGTAAAGCATTTTTATTGGTTTGGCGACTTAAACATAGCAAATACAGCTTATTCAAGCTTATCAAACCAGTAAGAATTTTTGCTACTAGCTACTGATCATAACCTTTGCAAAATAACACTGTCTTATATCGAAGTGGGACTTCTTGTTGGAGCTCGATGGGCGGGGCCAATGGAGGAAGTGGGAGGGGCCAACGATTGGTCAGTTGGACTAGACTAAAATAGAAATACTTTCACAACTAGAAATGTTGTTTTTGTTGTGGGGTTGTGTTTATGTTGTTGTTGTTATAGGGGTGAGTTTTTTTTCCCACTTTTAAGCCTGGTCGATTTATTATACTGATTACCTAGATATTATGCAGAAGAAAATATTGTGAGACGAACATATAGTAAGGTAGAATCGTCATTATCCTTTATGAAAGCGTGTTTGACCAGGTTGATACTTTTAGCATTTACCATATAGCCCTATTTTGATTTTTTGATCTTGAATGGCTGTTGTCTTTACAGAATGTTAAAGATCGAAAGAGCCGATACCTGCGATATTTGTCATGGTGGGCAGTTTTTGTTGCCCGGTCCTAAATTGGAGATATTTGACACAGACCGGAAACAAACTAACGTCGTTATTTTGGGAAAGCAAGGGGTCGGCAAGACCACCATTTTTAACAGGCTGCATGAATATTTTGCCAAAAATAAACGTGGAGTTTCAAAGAAGGTTGCCAATCGTTTAGAGATCAAAACAGATGACGTTAACGTGGCCGTATCTGACATCAAATTGCCGTCGGTCCTCAACAAGTTCTGTATGTACAGCATATCGAAAGGTGACGCCTTCATCCTGGTATACGCGGTCGACGACGCTGAATCTTTCTCTTACGTGGAGACCTTAAAAGAATATTTGAAGGATCGTCAATCACAAGGGGTCCCTATCATTGTGGTCGGCAACAAAACAGATCTAGCGAGTAGAACCATGACGTACGAGGTCGTTGATTGTGTTGTTTGTATTGATTGGGAGGCAAAGTATGTTGAATTGTCTGGTCTGAAAGATGATTTCGTCCCGAAGATTCTCGACATTTTGTTTCCGAAGAAGAAACAACCCCAAATTATGATACCTGCAGGTGGCGAGTTCGAGACCTTCGAATTCCGTGGAATGAAATTTCGTCCTCGAGCACACACCGACTCGAAGATTTCGAAAGTCAAGAAACATGAGGTTAGTGACGTCAAGGGTGATGTCATGGAGGGTCAGGGGATGAAGAAACGTTTGTCTCTGCCGGGGTTTTCCAATATTCTAAAGAAATCATCTGTATTGGAAAGACAAGACAATAAGAACTTAGAAAAATGCAAGCGTTCTTCCCCGAGATTTCGTTCTTGGAGCTGTTTGAACAGTGATGAGGACGAGGAATCAACTAATCTTGTTTGTGAGTTGAAGGTAGACGATCGAATTATAGAACTTGAATAACAAACTTTGGATTTGACTATACTAAACTCTCTACACCCATATTGTATCAATCCACCCCTTAATCCTTATAGTGTTGAATGTGGAATATTCCTGTTTTGACATGCGGTATAGACAAAGACCAGCCTGCACAAATGGGCAAACCGACCTTATTTTACACTACCAGACTTTCAGTTAAGAGTTGTTATGAAAATAATTTTCTAAAAAATGTTGGCTTACATCTGGTGCTTTTAGCCCTATGATTTAGTGCACTCTAGACTTAACCCTCTCCTGTTTTCCGAAATTTTAAACCTACCCAAATTCAAAGGTTTTGCAGACGAAAATTTAAAGTGGATTTAATTGGAAAAATAACCAGTCAGAAGGGTAGAAAATATTTGGGAAAAAGAAGAAATTGCTTGTCACAAGCAATTTCTTCTTTTTCTACAATATTTGCTCCATTATAAAATCACAGGGGCGTAAAAACCAAGGATTGAACAGGAAAGGGTTAAGGGACTGGATCGAAACGATTTTTTCTGTAAATAGTTTTTATGTAGAGGAAAAAATCTCGAATAAAATATCGTGACCAGTAATTTAAAGATTATGATCCCCTCTTCATCGACATCTACTATTGACCAATCGCTGGCCCCGCCCACTTACTCTGTTGGTCCCGCCAATAGGAAGTTCCGCCTCGATCTTATACGTCGTTACATTGCAGAATTCGTAGCCAGTAGCATTTAACCAAAACGTTGAATGGTTGGTTGGCGACCTGAGCGTCATACTTATAGCTTGAATAAGCTGTAGTTACGACATTTAGACCGCCAAACTAACAAAAATGCTTCACACAAATGGCGGCCAATGTCGGAGTTCAAAGCCAAATTCAAAGCTGAATGAATGATTTGATTGGTCGATTGATTCCTTGATTGGTCAATTACTCTACTTTTCTTTCATTCCTTTCCTTACATTTATCTGTTACTAAACTTGGAATGCCATTTTTCAAGACTAGAGTTGTTTCTAAAATTTTTTGTTTCTCTAGTTTCATTAACCCGGATATGCCACCAGCCAGAACAAAAAGGAACTGAAAAAACATTGTTTTCGTTAGTACATAATCAGCAATAACGACTTATCTCAGCATCAGTAATTTAAAATGCCCCCCCCCCCCTAAATTTTGGGAGCTAAGCGCACCCGCTTTATAATGGAGTCAGCGCTGTGCCGGGTAACGTTATAAAGGAGTTTCAGTGTTTTTCTTTTGCTATGTACATTTCTGTATAAAATTAAATTTTACATACTAAGATACACAGGGTTTAGTTTGAAATGAAAACCACGGGGGCGATTTCCTAGCTTGTTAAGAGGGTATAAAATCTCTCTTCCCGAGTTCGATCAGTTTTTATTTCGGCTTGTTTCGCTTTGGCTAGTTCGTCGCCTGCGTCCGCGTCTGCGTCAGGGTCGTCGTTGTCAAAATAAAATAAACATTTTGTAACATCTCTGGTGTTACTAAACACATTCATTTGAAACTCGAATATATGAGCAAACTACCAACAAGGGGGATAACTTTAAATAGATTTTAACCCATTCCCACACAATCCCTCCTTTTTTACGCCCCATTAAGAGAAATGGTTTGAAAAGCATTGAGGACGATGAAGAAATTGCTTGTAACAAGCAATTTCTTCAATGTCCTCAATGTTTTCTATCTTAAAAGACTAAGACATTTTTGAATTTCAGCAACTTGAAATTGTTGTCTGCAACATCTTCCAATTAAGACTAGTTTAAAGTTTTATCTTGAAGGGGCTTCACCTATTCTCATACAATCCCGTTTATACGCCCCTCAAAGTAAATTATTGAAAAAAATGTTTAAAATGAACAAATCACTTGTAACAAACACTTTCTATATTATCAACAATGTTTTCTACCCAACATGCACATTCTAAAATTTCATCAATTGTCATCTGGAAATAGGTTAAAGATTCAGGGACGAGTATCCCACGAACCTTATTGGTTCGGTAGTTTCCGTGGAGAAGCTTTAGTCTTGGCGGGAGCATTGTGGTCATCGTCGTGCAAAAACTATCATATTTTGCTCTGTCTCTGTCAAAACTAAATGTAATTGCCTGAAATTAAAAAAAAAGTTATTTTCTATCAAACGAACAATCCATACTATCAAAGGAGTTAAATCTTTTTTTCTTTTTTGTAAGAATCACATCCCTTAAATTCTCTTAAATGTATAATGTCTCATGTAGTTATCGCCCTTTACGCACGTCCCCATATCAACTTTGTCAATTACTGAGTGACTAAATGTATGCTATATTACGTTACGTTACGTTATGGAGTAGTGAAAGGGTCATCATGCACTGCTTAACCCATTACAAGACGACAGACTGGTCCGAATTGAAAGAAGTTGCAGACGACATTTCGAACAGCGCTAAAATTAGAATATAAGCACCAAATTGAGTAGAAAATTTGTAAAAAAAAATGTAATAAGCGATTTTCCCTCTCCCTCAAAGTCTTCAAAGGTGCCTTTCTTCAGGGCGTCAGAGAGCGTCATTTTGACAGCCCGGGAAACAGGCTAGATTGCTACTGACTTGAAATTTCTTTGAACGATCCTACTGCTCACTGTCTGCATTTTGGTTCTTTTAAAAATTGTTAAAAATGCCATGCATATTTAAATTGTTGGAAACTTTACGCCCATGTAAAATCATTGGAAATGAAACGCCTGTGTAAAATTATTGAAAATAACACGCTCACGTAAAATCATTGGTTGTTGTTTTATGGCCCTTCGACAACTAAGGTCGTTTTGGGCGCAATACTAATTATAACAAGAGGACGATGATGGTCCTAAATCTATCACCTGATTAATCTGTTAATACAAGTACATGTACAAAAAATGAATGCCCAAATCATTATACATGTATTTTAGAAGAATTTTCAATTTGCGTGTTTTAACTGAGTGTTTTTTTCCAAACTTTGAACCTCAAGGGTGTGGCTGGTTTTTTGTTTGTTTGTTTTGTTTTGTTTTTGTTTTTTTTTTTTTGTGTGTGTGTGTGTGTGTGTGTTTGTTTTGTTGGGTTTTTTTCCCGGGGGACATAATTTATAAAACATACTACAAATCCATCTACTTATCTTAAATATCAAGTATGAATACCCTATTCTATATGTAGTAGGAGGTGAAGACTTTTGAACTTGCTCTAATTGAGCGATTTTACAAACTTTGGACATCAATGGCGAGGCCATTTCTTACCACAGGGGTATATTTTTGAAAACTTGGTAGCAAACCATTCCAAATATTTAAACATACTCTCGTTGAGTAGTTTTAAAAAAAATATGGGACACCAGCTGCAAGGCCATTTTGACCACAGGGAAATGTTTTTGAATAACATGCTACAAAATCATCAAGTTATGTTACATACAAAATACGAATGCCCTTTGCCATATAGTTAAGGAGGAGAAGACTTTGAACTTAATCTCAATGAGCGTTTTCTCCAACTTTAGACCTCATAGCCGGGGCCATTTTTTACCCTAAAGGCATAATTTTTAATAACACACTACACAACCATCTAGTTATGTTACATGCCAAATATGAATGTCCTAGACCGTATATTTATGGAGGGGAAAACTTTTGAACTTGCTCTCAAGGGTATAATTCTGAAAGATTTGGTAGAGAACCATGTGGTTATGATATATTTGAAATATAAATGCCCTTAGCCTATTAGTTTCTGAAAGAAAAAAAAAAAGATTTACTAAATTTTGCCCTTTTCAAGTGCCACTGCAATCAGAGTTTTTTGCGAAATAAAACTCTTACAACTTTTGTAGAGCTTAACCCAGGGAACATTCTTTCAAATTTTCAGCTTAATTGGCCAGCTGGATTTTTAGAAGATTTTTAACGAAATTGTCGACGGACAGATGGACGGGCCGACAGTGACCAATCACAATAGCTCACCTCGCGCTTTGTGTTCAGATGAGCTAAAAAGCCGTGAACTTTTATAAACTCGTATATCGTATTTTCGTGATGCACAGTAACTTAAGATCTCCAACCGACTTTATAAAAAGATACTCGGACGAGAGGGGCGTGGCTTCTGATCTTCGTCCTCACCCAGACTTATCTCATGCGCTTAAGGGGCTGTCGCGCGCCTTTTGCATACCTATAATTTCATAAATCCTACACAAATACCCCTGTTTCCGGTGTTTTATTGAGACACATGAGACAACACCGCCACAAGGAAATGAAAACTGTGAATAGAAAATCACGAACGGATTCATAGGAGCGCCGATCCAGGATAAAACGCAGGGAAAGATAACGAAACAAAAAGTCAAAAAGTCAATTAATCCATTCTCACACAAGCCCTCAGTTTTACGTCCCTCAAGAAAAAAACATTGGGAAAACATTGTGGAAAATGAAGAAATTGCTTGTATAAAGCAATTTCTTCATTATCCACAATGTTTTCTATCCAAACAGAGGGGGAAAAGTTAAAATTCTATCCACATGAAATATCGTTTGCGGCATTTTTCATTTTAGACCAGTCAAAATTTCTGGTGTGGATGGAATGGGTTAAGAAGGCAAGCATGAAAAAACACACACAAGATAATTCACAAACGTAGCATATTGTACACAACTAACTGATCGCTAGACACACAAAATGACCTCCGACATTCAGTTCGTCTGAAATAATTACTTTGTAGAAAATGTATGGCTAGAAACAAAAGATAAAAGGCAGGTCGTTGGATTGCGACTCAATCGTCGTTGCTACAGCTTGGATAAGCTGTAGTTACGAAGTTTAAATGTTCTATACCAACAAAAAATCTTCATATAAATGTCGGCCTTCAAAGTTCACTGTGATGTAAACGAATGATTTGATTGGTCAATCTATTTTTTTATTGACAACGGCGTTTCATCGGTTAAATTAAACTGCGTGAATCGTTCACGTTTGACATGCTATTTAGATCCGCAATAATATTAGGGTATGAAATTCTACCACAAATCCAGGTTTCTAACATATGGGATATGGGGAAAATATAAATCAGATGTAAAAAAAATAATGTGTTTACTATGTTTCTTTGACGCAAAATAATATTTGGAGGAATACAGTGTACAATGGAGGTAAGAATTTATAAAAGGTCTGATAAACAATTCTAATGTAACAGAAGAAAATTAATCCTTTTTTTCTAAATTTTGGAGTCGTCCAAATTCAAGGGGGTAGTAGACGACAAGTAAGTACAATTAAAAAAAGTAGCCATCCTTTTTAATAGAACCCATTGTGAAAAAAGAAGAAATTGCTCGTTATAAGCAATTTCTTCTTCTTCCACTATTCGTTCTCAAGTATAATATCACAGAAACGTAAAAATCAGGGATTGTACGGGAAAGGATTAAACTCCACTTTATATTTCTAATTACTTTTTATTTGATTTTTCCCCTTTCTCTTTCTCCGCATGATTACGTCATCCGAAAAGGGCAGCTTCTTACTCCTTTGAAAACAAATTCAAACCTTTTACCACAAGGACAAATTATTAATTTATAAAATCTTGTGAGAAAATGCATTACCTCTGATAAGCAAACTTATCTTTTCCCGCATTATTTTCTACTCTTTGAGATCTGTATTTTTATATTTTTTTTTTCTAATTACCTACTTCGAATCGGCATATATAGTCTAAAAGCAATCCAAAATGTTGGCATCTGTTAATGGGTTAATTTTGACTTACGTTTGTAAGCGAAGTCGATGTCTACGATTTTAGATCAACTTAAAAACAAGATTCGATTGTTAAGTACTATTACGCCTGAAACGGCCTAATTTTCAGAATACATGTATATGACCTTGACTTTGGTGTCAGCAAATGGATATCGAATAGAGTTATTATTCCGCGAATAATGAACAGGTTCTAATAACCCTTTCCTGTTTTGCGAAATGTTGGACCTGTCTAAATTCACACATAAGGGTATAATAATAGTGGGAAAAGAAGATATTCCAATTTCTTCTTTTTCTACAATGTTTTCTCAGTTATAAAACCATGGGAACGTAATAAACAGGGATTGATAATATCGGCATTCTGTAGGTTCTCTTAGAGAACAAGCTTAGACAAATGACCTTGATTTTGGATATGACCCTGTTTTGATGCTTATCAAATGGGTAAAATTTGCCTCTATAACACAGAATTTAACCCATCCCCACACAACAAAAATTTTAGACTGGTCCAAATTAAAAGAAGCTGCTTACGACAGTTTCAAATTGATGGAATTTCAATATTTTCCTTTTCTTGGATAAAAAACATTGTGGATAATGAAGAAATTGCTTGTATCAAGCAATTTCTTCATTTTCCACAATGTTTTTCAAAGTCAGTTTCTTGATGTACGTAAAAAGGAGGACTTGTGTGGGAATAGGTTAATAGCAAAGAAGAAATGGGACGTTATTAAATTATGCGGACAGTCACACTGTTGGGATAGACAGACGGACAACGTTTTAGATAACATGACCCCGGTTTTTCGATGCTAGGGGAGGGGGTGGCATTCTTTATTTTATTTCTAGAACTTAATACCGAATCGGACAAATGTTTCTGGTCTCGAAATCTTCCCTTGTTATTTGTCGAGATGCTTTCGTGTCCGAACTTGTTCGGATTAGGATAATGAATACACAATACGAAATATACACAAATATGGTAGCCGAGTTGCTACGTCACGTTTATTACGTATGATTACGACGATTTGGTCAAACCGATAAACATGGTGACCGGCTCGAATTCCACCGATATGGTAAGGCTGAGAACCAGTTAATGCGGGAAATATTGACGTGTGCAGACAGCTATCGAGTAATGAACAACGCCTCTAGTTAATAAATATACATGAGGTAGTGTTGGTTATGTTCATTACACATTTACTTTGAGTCTGGTTATGTGGAAATTAGTGGGGTAGAAAATGTAAGTAGGTCTTCTATTGTTGTACAAACCTTCTCTCTTTTTCCATCTCTCTTTCTGTTTCTCTGCGACAGTTTCACTATACGTTCGGTTGTGTAAGATGGGGGATGCGTGCGTTAACCCATTCCAACTCAATTTAGACTCGTCCAAATTCAAAGGAACTGCATCCGATAATTTCAAATTGACGGAATTTTATTTATATATTTATTTGTCTTGTCGGGAAAAAAAAACCATTGTGGATAATGAAGAAATTGCTTGATACAAGCAATTTCTTCTTTTTCACAATGTTTTATTTTTTAGTGGCGTAATAACGAGGGATTGGGTTAACGTTTGGTTGTGTGAGAAGGCGGATGCATGCGTTAACCCATTCCAACAAAACAAAATTTTAGACTCGTCTAAATTGTAAGAAACTGCAGACGACAATTTCAAATTGATGGAATTTTATTTATTTATTTATTTATTATTACTATTATTATTATTATTATTATTATTGGTCTTCCTGAAGGATCGACACTTTCAATAAAAAAAATATTGATTGATTGCGGTTTAACTTCGATTTTGATAGTCTTTCAGTCAAATCGCGGCGGCTGGGGCACCCAACCATGGATTCCTGATATTTCTCACACCAGTTCTACCACTACATCCTTTTCGAGTGTCTAGTAGCTAACCCACTTACTTAGGTTTACGATTATCTACCCATTGGTGGGAGACAAACATCGGAAAGGACTGGGAATCAAACCCAGGACCTGAAGATTTTCAAATGATTACTTTGTGCATTGTTCCAGCATTATTCCTTTCTGTATGACCGGGATATCTAGTTTACACATAATGAACTCTTGTCTGTTTACCGGTATGTAAACAAACAAATTACATCGGTTCCGTGCGGTTTCGATAACGTGTGATGTATTTGTTGATAAAATACGCCGAAATACACCATAAGGGCTATCGAAATTGACCAATCGCTGGCTCCGCCCGATGACTCCCTAGGCTCCGCCCATTAACTCCAACAGAAAGTTTCGCTTCGATTTTTAATGACATTATTTAGCAAAATCTATGGCCAGTAGCATGAAAAAAAGTAAAATGGTTTATTGGTGACTTAAACGTCGTAACTACAGCTTGAATAAGCTGCAGTTACGACATTTAAGTCGCCAAACAAACAATTAAGGTTAACAAATGACGGTCAATGTCGGAGTTGAAAAGCTCAGGTCCGGGCTGAATAAAGGATTTGATTGGTCGGTTTATTCCTTGATTGACTTCGCAATTGATCAATTGGAACGGAGACTCGAAAGTCGAGAACACAACAGTACGATAGTGAACTAACTTGAGTACGACTTCGGGAATACAGCAGCTTTCAACATTAACAGTGTCCCAGGATCCGGCCTAGGATCCAACCAAATTGGGAGGGATCCCAGCGATTTCAGTCGAGGGATTTCGTTATGATCCTTCAATAATCGGCCCGGAATCCGGCCGAGGATCCAACAAAATTGGAGGGGATCTCATTGATTCCAGTCAAAGGATTCCATTAGGATCCTTCAATATTCGGCCCGGAATTCGGCCGAGGATCCAACAAAATTGGGGGGGATCTCATTGATTCCAGTCAAAGGATTCCATTAGGATCCTTCAATATTCGGCCCGGATTTCGGCCGAGGATCCAACAAAATAGGAAGGGGTCCCGGCGATTCCAGTCTAGGGATTCCGTTAGGATCATTCAATATTTGGCCCGGAATCCGGCCGAGGATCCAACAAAATTCGACGGGATCCCAGCGATTCCAGTCCAGGGATTGCGTTAGGATCCTTCAATATTTCCCAAGTTCAATATATCTTACTGTATCAACTAATGCGGACTTTTCGGTAAAGTTCAAAATGTTCTTTCTTTGAAATTTAACCAATAACCAGAAGACAACATTTTTGACTCGTACAAACTGAAAGAAATTTTAGACGACAATTGCAGGTTAATGCAATTCTAAAAATGTTTGTCTTTTTTGGTGGAAATAAATTGTTGAGGACGAGGAATTTGCGTTTTCGACAATGTTTTCCAAATCTTTTTTCGAGTCGGGCTTAAAATGGTAGGGAGTGAGTTAATTAGGGGTGGATTCCCGATCATTAGCTCTGTATCAAGCAATATCAACATTATCCAAAAAGAAGAAAAAGAAATCAAATTATATCAAATTGAAGTCATCGTCTGCAGCTTGTTTCAATTGACTAATCGCTGACCCCACCCACTTACTCCCTAGGCCCCGCCATTGATTCCGACAGGAAGTTCCGCTTCGATTTTTAACGGCTTTAATTTGCAAGATGTATGGCCAGTTGCATGAAACAAAAAAGTGAAATGGTTATTTGGCGACGTAAATGTCGTAACTACAACTTGAAATAAGAGAATGTTAGAATTCAGACTTATTCCAGGCTGAATAAATGATTTGATTGGTCAATTAATTTTTAGATTGGCAGCCGCGACTGGTCATTTTAGACTAGTCTAAAACGGTTTGTGTTGGAACGGGTTAACTTCACGCTATTTTAGTTGTCCTTTGCGGCATGTATGTTACATTATCATAATGTCCGCTTTATTTTGTGCCTTATCCTTGTTGATGACACAAACTCGCGGCCATGTAAACTATATCAGAGGTCTAGATAAGAGGGGATAACAGCATTCTAAAATCCTTGTTTCTCAACTAAACCCTATGTTGTGGGTACCCATTTGAATCGTCTCGTCGAGACGATTCAAATGAGTACCCACAACATAGAGTTTATGGTAAAATTGAGGAAATATTTACAATTTAATATCCAAATTAAGCCCTTGATCTGTAGCTCTGCTATATGTTCATAGCGGGAACAATCGGGCTGATAAGGTTTAGATTCCACATAACGCAAATATATTGAAAGACATTGGGTGCCACGGCGTGCCAGGACAATCGCGAGTTATATTTAAACAAATGAGTAGAACGTGCACGATGGTCTTACAATGGCTTTTACAAAACTGCGATTCCAAAACAGTCCATTTTCCCGTTAAGGTAGCAAAAGCTATGTTGAATAAATGAATAATGCCCCCTTCCCTCTATAGAAGTCAAACGGCAGCGTGTAAGGGGTGAGGTGTTGCCATATGTTATTTAGCATGAAATCAATACCCCGTGTAAAATCATCGATCAGTATGGACTAAATAAATCAATACACAACAGAAACCACAGGTAGGCTACAAACCAAGATAGGAGACATGATAATTATCTACGAAGATATCTGATAATTAATTTCTTTAAATAGAAATTATTCGGAATATAGTTTAACCCATTACCACTCCGTACTGAAGCCTTTTGATGCCTCTGTAAAATAGTCGTGTAACAAGCCATTTATACTTTCCCCATACTGTTTTCTACCAAATTCAGTCATCATTTTTAGCTCACCGCAGCACGAAGCGCTCGGGGTGAGCTATTTTGATCGGTCATCGTCTGGCGTCCTTCCGTCCACTGCCCGTCCGTTCACAATGAAAAAAATCTTCTCCTAAACTAACTGTGGAATTTAAAACCAAACTTCACAGAAGACGATACTTTGGTAATACTCTTTCAAAATACATGTACTTCAAAAAATTGAAATCTTTGAAGCACTCACGAAGCCCGTAGCTTAAATATTTGGTGTATAAGATCGCCTTTTGACCCTCTACCAGATTACCGTACCCTGAAAGTTAACCCATCCCTGGTTTTACATGAGAATAAAGAAGGAATTTTTTAAAAAACCTTTTCTCCCAAACCATAAGGCCTGTGCCTTTGATATTTGGTATGTATCAACAACTGCTGATCCTCTTACAAAAACTTCAAAGAATATCCGTCGTCTGAAAATTTGCCTTTTTCGGTGCAATCCTGGATTTTTCATTGGCATAAAGAAGGAAATCTTTGAAAATCTTTTCCCCAAAACCATATGGCATATAGCTTTGATATTTGGTATATATCATCACCTGATGAACTCCTGCAAAATTACCTTTGAGCCTACAGATCTTGAGTTAAACGATAAACCCATTCCCACACAATCCGGCTTCCATATTCCTCAAAGAATAAAGGCCTCGGAGAAAATTGCGGAAAATGAAGAAAATGCTTGTAACAAAAAACATTGATAGTGTGGGAGAAGGTTAATCCTTGTGGTAGATTAATCGACAAATTACGCTGTCAATATAATGTAATTCTATCGACATCTGTTCCTACAAAAGTAGATGGACGGAACTAACAACATATGTTTATCGAAATTCGATCGATCAATATTGTAAATATTGCTTGATGAGAACAATCAAGTATCTAATAATACAAATACAAAGATATAAACATTTTCTTTTCGACAGAAACTTAAAATCCACCGGCGAAAATGACGAAGACCGGCTAACGTTTACGCTAAATACAAATGTAGGTTAGATGAATCAGCGAGAATGCTTAAACATTTCCTGAACAAACTCGGGATTTTACGTCGCTGAGATTTTATACTTGAAATAACATTGTGGAAAAAGAAGAATTTGCTTGTACAAGCAATTTCTCCTTTTCCCCACAATAGTTCCTACCACATAGGATGGTTTCATTTCAAATTGCATCCGATTTCCATTGTCGTCTGCAACCTCTTTAAATTTGGATCAGTCTAAAATTGAAAATAACGGAAAGTGTTAACAACTGAATAAAAGATTATTTGGCTTTAAAAACTGACAACTATTATGGTCATTAAGCAAACCTGTAACCATATGAAAAGAGATATCGACTGGTCCGAGTCGAAAGTAGATATTTTTCTAAAATCTGAGTTTGGGGTAGAAGAGATTGTAACCAGCAATTTCTTCGTTTTCCGAGATGTTTAAAAAAAATGTTCTTTGGGAGCGTAGCAATTATCAGACAGTTGTGACGTCATCAAAACAACAGTTTTCAAACGTCAAACAGACACGTCATTTAGACAGGTTTTCCTTGATAACGGATCAAATTCACAACAGTCATTAGTGCTAGCTTTATCTGCCTTATGACCTTGACCTCAGACATGGATCGACAATAATGTGGAGCATTTTTTGTTGGTTTGGAGACTTCGATGTCGTAACTACAGCTTATTCAAGCTGCAGTTATGACGTTTAGATCGCCAACCAATTACTATTTTAACTTTCTGAGACGCGTTAATGACCACAATCGTTTACAAAATAACGCTTTTTAACCTATTCGCACACAACAAAATTTTTAGACTCGTCCAAATTGAAAGCAGACGACAATTTCAAGTTGATGGAAATTTTTTTTTTCTTTTTTTTTTTTTTTTTGGCCTGATTGATAGAAAACAATGTGGATAAAAAAGAAGTTACTTGATACAAGCAATTTCTTCATTTTTTACATTATTTTTGAGGGGCGTACAAAGGAGGGGTTGTTTGGAAATTGGTTAATGTCTAAGTCGATCTTCCTGTCAAGGCTCAGTGGGCGAGGCAAGCGACCTGTAAATAGTCTTTATGATTATTATTCTAAATTTACATAATACTTTTATAATATACATGTTTATGTCTATTTCAGAAAAAAAAATGGATGAACAATCGCTTGAAGACACAAAATGGCTCCTTTGCGGACTACAAAACTTATTTGAAGAGAAACGACATTGCGACGTGAATATCTGCATTGGGAAAGAAAAGTTCGCATGCCATAAGGTGGTTCTTTCAGCTGCTTCCAAATACTTTGACGCCATGTTTTCTTCCGGTATGAAAGAATCGGAAGCAGAGTGTGTGCGCCTAAATGACATTGATGAGAGAACGTTTTCGGATTTACTCGGTATTATTTATTCCGGAAATGACGTTCTCAATTCTGGAAACGTTGAAGGTTTGCTTCACGCATCCTGTCTATTACAAATACCTCATCTGCAGTCAAAATGTGAACTATTTCTTATAGATCAAATATCTCCTGAAAATGCGATTGGCCTATGGTGTGTTTCTAAATCCTTGTGCTGTAAGGATTTGGAGAAAACTGTATGGACTTTCATTCTGTTGAATTTCGAACGAATAGTGCTGAACGATGAATTCCTGAAGTTAAACAAAGAAGAATTCCTCGAAATAATCAAAAGTGACGACCTACTCGTAGGTTCAGAGGAGATTGTATGTGTAGCAGCACTAAAGTGGATGAACGAAAGGGCCGGTAATCATCAAGATATCAACGTTGAAATTTTATCAGAGTTAAAGTTGACTCAAGTATCTCTACATTTTCTGATGGAACACATATATTCCGATCAAAATTTTCATAGTAATCAGCAATGTATGAAACTTCTCAAAAATGCCGTTAAGTTCCATGCTTTACCAGAAAAGCGACACATGTACAATTACTCTGATATAAAGTTAAGAAATACAAGTGACTACTCATCACTATACATGGTACTTGGATGTCGACAGGGGGCCAATATGAGCGCTTCTACAGATGTCCTGGCTTATGATGCACGTAAAAACAAGTGGTATGCTTTTTGCCCAATGCCATTTGATATCGGTGAGGAATATGCTTCTTGTCCGTATGGTAATGATATCTTTGTTTCAGGGGGAAATACCAAACCAAAAGCTTTCTTGAAATTCTCAGCGAAACAATCCAAGTGGGTTGAGAAACCGTCTATGTGTGTAGGAAGATATAAACACTGTATGTTGGCAATAAGGGACAGTATCTATTGTCTGGGTGGCTACAATAACGGAACTGTTGGGGGTGTTGAGGAGTTCGACCTATCTACAGACACGTGGCTGTCTATCGGTAAGTTGAAGTACGCCGTCGACTCGGCTTCAGCAGCTGTACACGAGGACAATATTTTCATTTTCGGTGGATGGGAAGGCCTTTCTGAAGAGTGTTCTGCGATTCAGTGCTTCAATACGTCAACAAACGCGTGCACGATTATCGGAAGTCTACCATCACCACAGAAAGATTCCAGAGCACTGAGCTTTAATGATAAAATATATGTCGTATTTTCAACTGGTGAAATCATGCAATATGAGCCTCACAAACAATTGAGAATGTTACACAAAATAGAAAATTTTCACAGAAAGAACTTTGGCCTACTGAAAAACGAGAAAACGTTATTCGTTATGGGCGGTACAGAACTTGATGAAACCAAATCCGAAGATGTGAGTAGTTCACTCTATAATGACGTTCTGGCGTTTCCAACAGATATTCAAGATGATAACTTGGCTATACAAGGACCTCTACCCAAAGAATATGAAGTTAACGGGTTCTATCACATTCTAGTCAAGACTAAATACCCTCTAACCGAGGTATCCGAACAATTCGCTTGGTGAGAACGCATTAAAGTAGAGCATCAAATTAATGTAAAAAAAAACCTACAAGTATCTGTGAATCGTATCGAAGTGAGCTGCCTAGCACAATCGGTGTAAATTTCCAATTTGACGACAGATTTATTTTAATTTTGCTACATGCAAGCATTAGTATTCAGTTGTATTCATCCCTTTTCTTCGGCGAGTGGTCAAGTTAAAACCGAGCCAAAAATTTCATTTTAAATAATGATTATTATTCCTTTAGGTTTTGAAGAATGTGTCACAGAAGTTGCTTATTTATTTATTTAATTAATTATTTAACACGCTGTCACTTGTTCATATTTTGTGACGATACCTATACAACCTGACCGATCGCTTTCAACGCCCACTTAGTCTGTTGGCCCCAGCAATTGACTCCGACAGGTATTTCTGCTTCGATTTTTAACTGCGCTATTCTGCTAAATTTATAGGCAGTAGAACGCAATAAAAAAGTAAAATGGTTGTTGGCGATCAAAACGTCGTAACTACAGCTTGAATAAGCTGTAGTTACGACGTTTTAGTCGCCAAACCAACAAAATTACTAATCACAAATGGCGGCCAATGTTGTATTTCAGAGCTGAATGAATTATTTGATTGGTTAATTGATTCCTTGCTTGACACATGCGATCGGTCAATTTCATATCGTGACCCTTATCGTATTTTAATAGGACTGCAAACTGTCTAAAATAATTAGTTCGGGTTATCGTGTGAGCATAAAAATGTATCCATTTACGCATACTTGTTATTTATTATGTCATTCTCTGCCTACCAGTGAGAGAATTCCTGTGTTTGACTTATTTTAACTGGCTTTATTTACATGAAAACAAATAATCATTAATATATAGAAAGTATTGATAAATACACGTCCTATTTTCTTACTTTAATTACCCAAAAGTAATATATTGCACCATGTATTCTAATTCCATTTGAAACTTGTGCATGTAGAAGTATAGATTAGTTAGAGGTTCAGGTTTAAACCATCTCCACACAAGCAAGCTTTAGACTCCCCAAGAAAACCAATTGATAAAATATTGTTTAAAATGGTAGAAACTGCTTGTTACAAGCATTTTCTTCATTTTCCACAATTTTACAATCCAGAAAATTGAAAAAAATCTAAAATTCCACAAACTTAAAATTGTCGTCCGCAAACTCCTTTCAATTTGAATTTAGAATTTTGTCGTCTGGTAATGAGATTACAATGCGGTTATAGTGGTGGTTGAGAGAAACGCCAAACAAGTAAGGATTCTCTTAATCCTTTCCTTTTCAATCCCCGATATTTCGTTCCCTTGGTTTTATACTTGAGTAAAAAATGTGAAAAAAGAAGAAATTGCATATTACAAGCAATTTCTTTCTTTTTTTCAGCAATATTTTCTACCCTATTTGATAATTAGTTTTCAAACAAAATCGACTTTAAATTGTCGCCTACAAAACCTTTGAATTTGGACAGGTCTAGAATTTCGAAAAACAGTAAAGGGTTAAAATAAGAATCACATGATGATCAAAAGATAACACCTTAGTTTTCAATATCGATTGTGTCCACCTCTAACATCTCTAACAGCAACACAAAGCCTTCTCATGGACCTTTGAACACTTGTGAACGCTATCCGACTAAAACGTATCCAAAGGTTCAACAAGGGAACATTCAACATCCCCTAACGTCTGAGGTTGATTGACTTACTGACGGACACGGCGACCTAGCTCGTCCTAGATATGTTCTATTGGACTGGGGTCACAGCTGTGATAAAGCCAGTACCGGCATTTTTCAGAGAGTCTTGCGTTAGAATTTCTGTGTGTGGACTAGCACTATCGTACCGAGACAAAAGACCAGGGTCGGGTCTCTGCATAAAAGGGAACAAAACGTTTGCAAAATCTGATCTCTACATTTTAACGGGAAAGTTACCTTAACCCTTTCCTGTTGTGAATAGTTTTAGACCTGTCCAAAATCAAAGTTTTGCAGACGTAAATTTAAAGTTGATTTAATTTGAAAAATAACCATTCAGTAGGGTAGAAAATATTGTGGGAAAAGACGGAATTGCTTGTTAAAAGCAATTTCTTCTTTTTTTACAATGTTTTCTCACAGGGACGTAAAAACAAGCGATTAAACAGGAAAGGGTTAAAAAAAAAGAGGAAAACGTCCTTAAGCACAAAAACATCCGAATACCATAAGACTCCTAACGCCAAATCTGTCCTCCTCTACTTGCTTGACCTTGACGTTCTCCAGTCCTGCGGTACACACGTACCCTCCCGTCAACACACCGTGATGGGATTCTTGACTCGTCACTTAAGACAACAGATTTTCACTGTCTATGGTTGAACTCTAGGTCCCGGGTGGTCCATGTCCGAGCCTGTTGCGCCTATGATAAGATGTAAGAATCAGTCCATTGTGTGGTTTTCTAGCCCGAAGTCTAGCGGCTCGCAAACGGTTCCGAACAGTTTGAGCTGTAACCCTACCCTGACCCAGTTCGGTCTACACGAGTTCTCAAACTTAGATTAGTTTTTGACGTGAGCAATTCATTGCTCTGGCAACAGACGTCACAGACTAACAATCCGAAAAAAATTTCAGTGGACTTTTGATGTTCTCATTTGATAGTCTTGGCATTTCTACAGTAGTATCAAGGCCGAAAACTCAATTTGATTTTTCTCTCTAGCTCAAGCCTGTTCGCTAAGTTAAGCCAATTTGTACCAAATGACATCATGGTATGTGGAATGCACGTGTAATAGCTATTTACCGTTTTTAACGTTGTACACGGTAACAGAAAGCACGTGGTTTTATGATTTACAAAAATTAAGGAGTCACGTGGTTCTAATTTGTGATATGTCATAACTTCACGGGAGAACAAAAATATGAGAAACTTCAATAGTGCCAAGTTTTCAAGTTTGACAAGTATTGTTAGAATACTATCGAAAATGGCATCAACCGCTATACAGATAAACAGACACTGACCTTACAATTCCCTTTACGATGACATTTGTTTTGGCCAAGGGCTAAATACTATGTTATTTGATCTTATTGGAATCGACTCTAATGAGTTCGAACAACATATGAATTAGTTAGAAAAATGTAGTAATCTTTGTATGGAAGAAAATCGATCTATCATGCTTATGTAAAAAAATGTATCAAGCGACCGTACTTTATCAGCGACCTATTCTTGGTCGGTTTTTTAATGGGGTTTAACACCTCTTTTAACAGTTTTTCAGTCATATCGCGGCGGCTGGAGTACCTAACCATTACACCCTTTCCTAGCCCACAGCAGCTACCCCACTTAGGTTTACGATTATCCACCCATTGGTGAGAGACAAATGTCGGAAAGGAGATGTGCCGCCGCCGGGGATCGAACCCATGACACCCCACATGATTGGAGATTGGAAGTCTGATGCGCTACCAACTGCACTTTGACGACGGACTTTTTAGTAATCCATTGTGTGCTCGTTTAATTCAAAATCTACTGTAATTTATATCCCACCCAGTGCCTCCGTGCAACATATCTGAATCCAATCCAGCACAGGTTAACCAGTTTACGTTTCTTTTTGGAAATTATCCCAGAATGATACATTTTTCTAGAATAAAAAAAACCTGCAGAGCGAAAAATTCTCTACACTGGTTAGGCTGTGCAGAGCATGCAGTCTGAACAATGTCGATACTTTTCGGAAATGCTTGATGGTTCCTTCTGGTGTGACGGATCAGATTTACTAGTTTTTGCATTTAGTTGCAATAGTCACCATGATTGTTGGTTGTTGTTTGTTTGTTTTGGATCGTTCGTTTGTTTGTTGTTTTCGTTGTTGTTGTTTTTGCAGTCTTACTTAAATATGACCTTGATCAGATTTTATGGAATTCCTTTATAGATCTCAGATCAACTATTGTAACACCAGGTCGACGGTATTTGTCAGAGGCCAATCTATTTGACTTCCTGTCAATGGTGGACGATGGTCACGAAAATTGAGCAGAGAGAGAATTAAAAACATTAAGTTAGTTAACCCATTCCAACTCAATCCCTCCTTTTTACGCCCCTCGAGAAAAAAGCTTTGGAAAACATTGTGGAAAATGAAGAAATTGCTTGTATCAAACAATTTCTTGATTTTCCACAATGTTTTCTATCCAAAAAGACGAAGAAATTCAAAATTCCGTCAACTTGAAATTGTCGTCTGCAGCTTCTTTCAATTTGGACCAGTCTAAAATTTTGCTGTGTTGGAATGGGTTAAATCAAAGAAGAATGTGGCTGAGTGGGGTCGGCAAACCTATGTGGAATCAAATGAA
This sequence comes from Fragum fragum, assembly GCA_946902895.1. Classification (NCBI taxonomy): domain Eukaryota; kingdom Metazoa; phylum Mollusca; class Bivalvia; order Cardiida; family Cardiidae; genus Fragum; species Fragum fragum. The sequence continues at coordinate 76,030,334 of OX336365.1, read as the reverse complement.
ACAGTAAATTGGGTGTGTTTGTGTGTGAGGGCTAGGACGAGGCTTTTGAACTTTTGCGTGACATAGACAAAGGGTTTGACAAGCTGGAATAGAACAAAATAGATGGGTTGTGTACTCAGCCCCGTATGATATGTAATAAAAAAAGTAATGAAAGATCCTGATAGATTTACTGATTTGAACACTGACCAAAAATTAGATTACATTTACAAGCAGATACATAAAATCTTTGACAAATTATGGATGATTGGAATAAAACAAACAAGTACTGGTAATGAAGAACGAAAGGTAAACAAACAAAAAAAAAAACGGGGGGAAGTAACAAACAAGGTAAAACTGGAAACTAATTCGAAAAAACAAGATGATCAAATCAAAATCAATAAATGGTCTGCTTTGACTAGATTTTATGTAATTCCTTAATAGATCGCAGATCAATGGTATTAGTTAACACGAGGTCGACGTTGTTAGAAACCAATCTGTGTAATGCTATTGACGGACCCCTGGTCCCGCCATATGATTCCGATAACCACGCCCACTGACTCCAACAGGAAATTCCATTTCGATATTATTCGGCGGTTTTGTTTTGTTTTTTATTTTTTTTGCAAATTTTATAGCCAGAACCATGTTACAAAGAAGTAATCGATTAGTTGGCGACGTAAACGTCGTGACAACAGCTTGAATAAGCTGTGGTTACGACGTATATGTCGCCAAACCAACAAAAATGGTTCATATAAATGTCAGCCAATGCCGGATTCCATAGTTCACATCCTGTCTAAATGAATTATTTGATTTGTCGATTGTTTCTCTGATTGGTAGTCGTGATTGTTCAATTGTATTGAAAGACGAACGTTCATTGTATCATACGGACCCAAACTTCTGATATAGTATACATGTATATATCGAGCGTTATTGGATAATTAATTTCAAATGTCATCGGCGTATTAACTCACATTTGGATCGGAAATAGGTTTAAAATAATCGTTCGTACCATTTCAGCATTAACTAATAATCAATAATTTTAGTTTTCATTTCGTCTATCGATATTCAAGCGTTTAAGTTAGCTGGATTCATATATTAGAGTGATTGAGTTTTTAGGTTCATTTCTCAACAACAACAACAAACTCAATCTCTTCATTCCTTCATAGAAGTTTGAAAGAGGAATATAACTTGAAGAAATTTGGAGATTCTGATCACAAAAATCCAAATTTAATGACGTGGCAGACAAAAATGCTTGCATACTGTGCTTAACGCAGGATTCTAGACAAACAATTAACACAAGACAAAGACAAACCAGTCATTGAACGGTTTTCGATCTCAAAATTCTCGCTTTTCTCAAAATAACGCCTTTTTGTCACCACCCTAGAAAGTGGGAAAATATAGTGGTCCATCAAATCAAAAAGGGTGAATCTTCAAATACAGTATACAAAGGCGTTGTAAGAACATTTAGATCAATTGGTACATTTAAAGTTTCTACTGGCGGATCGTGTTTGTCAAAATTGAACCAGTCGACCACCAGTCAAATCATTTATTTAGCCCGAAGTTAATTTTGAACTCCAGCATTGACTTACATTCATGTGAAGTATTCTGTTAGTTTGGTGACTGAATCGTCATACCTACAGCTTATTCAGGCTGTAGTTACGACGTTAGGTCGTTTACCAACCATTTTACTTTTTGCTACATGCCACTGACTATAATTTTTGAAAAATAACGCCATTTAACATCTAAGATAAAACCTCCTGTAAATTGGAACAGAGAGGTCTTTCAATTAGAACGCTAGTATACTTTTCAAAGTTGTCGGAGATCCAAACCCTAAAGTCTGATTGACGAATATCAACACAATCTCCCCCCTTTACGACCCTCCAGAAAAGGCTTGTAAAACATGGAAAATGAGAAAAATGCTTGTTATATGCTAAATTTTAGACTGGTCCGAATTGAAAGGAGCTGCAGACAACAATTAAAAGCTTATGATTTTTTGGATCTTTTTGACTTTTTGGGAAGAAAACATTGCGGATAATGAAGAAATTGCTTGAAACAAGCAATTTCTTCATTTTCCACAATGTTTTCCAAAGCTTTTTTTTCTTAGGGGCGTCTAAAAGCGTCATTGAGTGGGAATGGGTTAATGTCCAACTTTTTTTCCTTGTTCACAAACGCTGAGAATTTTGAAATGCCATCAATCTGAAATTGTCGTCTGCAACCTGTTTGAATGAAGAAAGACCAGTCTTATTGTTTTGTCGTTTGGTAATGGGTCAAACCCGCGCCCTTTTAACCCCTCCCCTTTTAGTCGATAGAGAAAGAATCGAAGAATGAAGCAGCGCCCAGTTTCTTGGCTATGATAACAGGATGAATAGAAAATTCGCTGTTTGAGTCAAAAGTCGACTAGAAGTCGTCCGAGCATAAAGAACGCGTGCACTCGAAGAACATATACGCAAACCCGTAAAATATAGGCGTTTGCGAAAGTACAACCTTTTTCCTTTAACGCGTGCACTTTCAAAATATAAGTGTGCACGCGTAAAAAGTAAGCACCTTCATAATATGCATGCACTATTATTTCTATGGGCACGCGCACATTTTGTACTCTTGAATATGGTGTAACTTTCGGTTCAAAAGTTCCCTTTAAGTCGTCTAAGCATAAAAAACGCGTGGACGCGTAAATAAAATAGGTAAAGCCGTTTATTTTAAGAGTGCGTGATTATATTTTGAAAGTGAGCCCGTTATTTAATGCGTGCACTTTCAAAATATGAGCATGCACGCGTAAATAGTAAACTACTTAAAATTGTTTGGCATTAGGCGAACATGCACATTTTGAACCCTTGAACGCTCAGTAACACCTTAATTTTGTGGATGTACCTGTATCATTTACTCGTGCACGTGTTTATTTTAGCCTGTACTACCTACATTGGACTTTTGTCCCATTTGATTTGCGCCATACTTGAACGCATAACATACAGCGCGAACGCCTGCTTTTTTTTGAGTGAGCCTGTATCAATTATGTTCGCAGTTGTTTATTTCAACGCTCACTACCTAAAATAGACTTTTTGATTATTCCGTTTATTTATCGTCGCTACCGTAGCACATGCCCATATGAGCGACGCCCCCAAAAAACGGTTAGTTGTTACGGGGGATAGTGCAAGGATACAGGACGAAACTGCTGAGAGCTCCGCCTGGTTCTTTAACGTGCTCGATGGATAGCATCGTCACACGGGGCCTCGGTTTAACGTCTCATCCGAAAGACAATTAGTTTTGTTAGTTGATATGGTCAGCCCAGGGCTCGAACCCGTGATCTTGAGGTTTGAAGTCAAGTGCTCTACCAACTGAAGTAATCGGGCTGACGAGACTTTTTGACCAATGTGGTGCACCATATAAATGGCGTCTATGACCACTTCTGATGAATGACCGGTCGTCCAATTGCAGCTTGTTTATTTACACGATAATTTGTTGACATTTATGATTCTATTTTGAAACAGCAGGGGGTATGAAATTGTCCCCTGTCTAGTAGGAGGCGTTAATGGACACTGCTTCGCTTGCGAAGAGCTATATCAGAGTTCGTATTAGATTCGTTAACCCTTTCCGGCTTTACAAAATTTAAAACTGTCGAAATTCAAAGGTTTTGCAGACAAAAATGTAAAGTGGATTTAATTTGAAAAATAACAATTTAGGAGGGTAGAAAATATTGTACAAAAAGAAGAAATTGCTTTTTACAAGCAATTTCTTCTTTTTCTATAATATTTTCTTAATTATAATTTCACAGGGAACGTAAAAACCAGAGATTAAACAGGAAAGTGTTAATTATGATTCAGACTCTCAAATATCTGGAAATATCCTATTTTGACCTTTAGAAATTTCTACAAAGTGGGGCTTCCTTGAGTGAAATTTCTAAGGGTTTCGATCCTTCAATTTTAAATAATGTATCTTATGTTCTTTTAAAATTGCTTACTCGAAAAGTTCTGTTAAGACTTAAACGTTCAAGTTAAAATTTCAAATTCACCCTCATGGTTCGCTCTGTTTGTTGTTTTGATCCCTTAACCCATTCCAACACAGTTGAATTTTAGACCAGTCCAAATTGACAGGAGCTGCAGACGACAATTTCAAGTTGATGGAATTTTAAATTTTTTCGTCTTTTTGGATAGAAAACATTGTGGATAATGAAGAAATTGCTTGATCCAAGCAATTTCTTCCTTTTCCCCAATGTTTTCCAAAGCTTTTTCATTGAGGGGCGTAAAAAGGAGGGATTGAGTGGGAATGGGTTAAATCAGTTTTGACCTTTAAAATGTCATGGTAAAGGAGTCAATAACTTCATTCCAAACAGTCAAACGAGCCCCGACATTAAATTTTGTTTCGGGGTAAAATAAGATTGAATCAAACACAGGCAAATCAAGTGATATTTCATTGCTTTAATGCGTGGTGAAGTAAGTTAAGTGATGAAATTTTAGAAATATTTGTAAACACTACTTAGAAAACATTGTAGATAATGAAGAAATTGCTTGTTACAAGCAATTTCTTCATTATTCACAGTGTTTTCCAAAGCATATTTCTTGAGGGACGTCCAAAAGCGTCATTGTGTGGGAGTGGGAATACTCTACAAATGTGTCTAGTAAAACCTGCCGAAATTACTTTTTTTCGTGTTTTCTTCTGTTTTCAGAATAAACTATCTCAGATGAAAAGAAAGTGAATATGTTCAAAAACTGTCAAAGTTACAACTATTTTTTAACATTTAACCCATTAACAGACGATAAAATTAAAGACAGGTCCAGGTATAAAACAAAAGTTGCAGACGAAAACGTTAGTTGATTTATGTCTTTTTATGCCTCCGCATCGAAAGATCGGGGGCATATTGTTTTACTCTTGTCCGTCTGTCTGTCCATCATTCAGTCTTTCCGTCTGTCGGTCTGTCTGCAAAACTTAACCAAAACACCTAACATTGTCAATTACTACCAGCCTATTCAAGATACAATTCTCACATTTGGCATTATGATAGATCTCAATGATACGCATCTGGTGGTACAAAGTTCAAGGTCATGTGACAATGTCAAGGTCATCTGTCAAGGTCAAATTTATGAAAAGTTTGCTGTTTCGGGGGCATTTGTGTTTCACAAACACATCTTGTTAGACCAGTATTTTGGGCTAGAGGGCAATTTGCATAATAATGAAATTAATTGTAACAAGTAATGTCTTCATTTTCCTTGATGTTTTCAAAGGCATTTTTCATAAGTGGCGTGGCAGTAGTAAGACAATCGTGATGTCATAAAAAATTGACATTATTCAACGTCATATAGTAACTTTAACATCAATTAAGCAGATATTCTTGGATAATGGATAAAATGTTGCTCACAAATAAGGCATTAAAATGAAGAAAGTACTAGAAGTAGGAAAATGAAATGAATATACATTCTGTGTCTCGGCCAGCGAGCTTAAGTAAAATAATTACTTTAATTTGATTATCAAGGCAGATATGTGAAATTCTAACATGTAAAAAACACATTTATTCTCTTTTTTACGTGATTTTTAAATTTTTTTTAATACCATTTGAAATAAAGAACTCTTCATCCCCCGCCGGTATTTGAATCTTTTCTTTCGTCGTTTCGTCTTATATGATATTTCAGGCCCGTGAAAAATAACACTAGTTGTATAGCAAAGAAAGGTTGAATAAAGAGAATATTTCACATTTTTGTGACATGTCATTTCAACACATTTGTCAACAATTTGTTAAAACAAGTCGAAACAAAAACGCATTCCGTTAGTAATCCCTTACATAGCATTGCTTTTTGACATACCAAAACATAATCCAAATTAATCCATTACCACTCAATTCAGTATTTTCACGAGCTGAAGAATTGGGGTTGTATATTATTGAAAAAACAACACACACACACAAAAAAAAAACAAGTTTCCATTTCTCTCACAATGCTATACGTCCCCATGCTTTGCATTTACTATTCAATTTTAAACGCCGTGTTACAGAGTCAATGTATTTGGGGTTTGTTGTTGTTATTTCTTTATTATCCCTTATAAGGACCGATTCACTTTTCACGTTATTTTCTAAGCTAACTTTTAATCACTTTTAATGGCAAGACAATAAGTCTCGTGAATAATTCTAGTTGCATAAATTGTATACTTGGGTGTAATAAAAGATATGTTATGTTATTAAGTTAGAATTGTCATGTAACCTCTGTCTGTAGTTTAAATGTATTAAATATATTTGTATGCATACAAATGAGAGTTCATTTTGGTTTTAACCAAAATCTACTGTAGCACATGCCCATATGAGCGACGTCTCCAGAAGACGGTTAGTTGTTACGGGGGATAGTGCAAGGATACAGGACGGAACTGCTGAGAGCTCCGCTTGGTCCTTAAACGCGCTCGATGGATGGCACTGTCACGCGGGCCTCGGTTTATTGTCTCATCTGAAAGACAAGTAGTTTGTTAGTTGACATGGTCAGCCCAGGGCTCGAACCCGTGATCTTGAGGTTTAGGTCAAGTGCTCTACCAACTGAGCTAATCGGGCTCTGTTAAGGCGTGCGGTCAAAACGATTTATATACATTTGTACTTTGATCTGAGATCTACAAACAATTTAATCTTCAACAAAACATGTTAACATTTGTTTGCCACTGTTTAGATACCAACAATGGAACGCTATTGAACCGTTTCTATTGTTGTCCGACCTGGCGTTTTCTTATACTGTGGTTGTCTGTCAAAAGGTAATTATTATGCAAATGACTATCTTAGACTGGAATCTAAAATTAGATATTTTTGTATGAAACATTAATTGTTTGTTTTTTGCCATCCATATTTTTTTTTGTTTGAATAACCATTTCGTTTCACTTTTTGCCTTTCCGTCGCTGAGATGATATCTAACCAATTTCCAGACGACAAAATGTTAGACTGGTCCAAAATGAAAGAATTGACAGACGATCATTTTTAAAGTTGATAGACTTTAAGATAATCTTTGTCTTTTTTGGTAGAAATAATTGTGGGCAATGGGGAAATTAAATGTAATAAACAATTTCTTCATTTTCCACAATTTCTTACAAAGATTTTTTTCTAAAAGGGATTTCCAAAAGCGTCATTGTGTTGAAATGTATTATGGAAATACCAGACAATAATATAGAAGTATCCAAAATATAAGAGGTTGTTGTCTACTTTTAAATAGATTTCTCAATGGGGGAGGGTTATACATTAAAGGGTTAAAATAGTTTTAGGGAATGGAAAAAATCTTGTTACAAGCATTTTCTATTTTCTCGCAATTCATTGTTAATTATAATCTGCAGTGCATCAAACTTTGGGAGTGCGTGGTAATGCGGGTAACAAATAATTCAATTTGGGGTTCGTCAATCAAGATGAAAATAAAAAAAAAAAAATTTGAGCACGCAACTATTTCCTATGCTTGCGCACTAACAAGAACCCTAAAAATCTACTCAGAACTTAACCCTTGTCATGCTGAACCCGGAATATTCCGGTTTTAGCAGGAGGTGTAAACTAAGATCAGACTGCACTTATGTGCAGGCTGATCTTAGTCTACACCTCCTGCTCATACTTTTCCGTCCCAAATTGTTTATGAGGTTGATTTCTAAAAGAAATATTGATTTTTGAACAACAAGTTCTATCAGTGCTTTCAGTCCTTTGATTTGACAGCAATTCAGTAAGGTAATTTATACAGCATGACAAGGGTTAAATAAGGGAAAAAAAGATAAAGTATTTGCTTTGTTTTGCTTGATGGCACTTAAGTTTATGAAGCGAAGAGAATTTTTCTTTCTCTTTTATTATTATTATTATTGAATTCATTTAATTATTTATTATCTTTTTTATCATTAATGTATGATTCTAACAATTCAATCACAAAATGTATGAATCCGCGTATTCATACAGTGTAATTTAGCTTTAATGTCCATACTTCAATGAAAAAAATTACAGTATCTTCATTTCAATAGTCGAATTTAACCCTGACTGCCACAGGGAAAATCTCTAAAACGCAGCATTTCGCCTGACTGCCACAGGGAAAATCTCAAGAAGCGCAGCATTTCGCCTGACTGCCACAGGGAAAATCTCTGACTGCCACAGGGAATATCCCTAGATGCGCAGCATTTCAACTGACTGCCAAAGGGAAAATCTCTAGAAGCGCAGCATTTCGCCTGACTGCCACAGGGAAAATCTCTAGAAACGCAGCATTTCGCCTGACTGCCACAGGGAAAATCTCTAGAAGCGCAGCATTTCGCCTGACTGCCACAGGGAATATCTCTAGATGCGCAGCATTTCGCCTGACTGCCACAGGGAATATCTATAGATGCGCAGCATTTCGCCTGTCCTCCACAGGGAGAATCTCTAGATGCGCAGCATTTCGCCTGTCCTCCACAGGGAGAATCTCTAGATGCGCAGCATTTCGCCTGACTGCCACAGGGAATATCTCTAGATGCGCAGCATTTCGCCTGACTGCAACACGGAAATTTCGCCTGACTGACTGCCACAGGGAAAATCTCTAAAAACGCAGCATTTCGCCTGACTGCCACAGGGAAAATCTCAAGAAGCGCAGCATTTCGCCTGACTGCCACAGGGAAAATCTCTGACTGCCACAGGGAATATCCCTAGATGCGCAGCATTTCAACTGACTGCCAAAGGGAAAATCTCTAGAAGCGCAGCATTTCGCCTGACTGCCACAGGGAAAATCTCTAGAAACGCAGCATTTCGCCTGACTGCCACAGGGAAAATCTCTAGAAGCGCAGCATTTCGCCTGACTGCCACAGGGAATATCTCTAGATGCGCAGCATTTCGCCTGACTGCCACAGGGAATATCTATAGATGCGCAGCATTTCGCCTGTCCTCCACAGGGAGAATCTCTAGATGCGCAGCATTTCGCCTGTCCTCCACAGGGAGAATCTCTAGATGCGCAGCATTTCGCCTGACTGCCACAGGGAATATCTCTAGATGCGCAGCATTTCGCCTGACTGCAACACGGAAAATCTCTAGATTCGCAGTATTTCGCACGTAAATATTCATGCCATTAGTGTCTTTTGGTCCAGCTAAGAAGCCTCAGTACTGCGGTAACGAAAGTTTTCTAAAGATTAACAAAAATTAGTAACTTCAGTGTTTTTCAAGCTCTGACTTCGACTTTTAATAGACTGGGTATTCATCTTCCACTCTAACTCGAAAATGAAAATAAAGCTGTAGTAGTTGTTTTCTTTAATTTCGTCTCAACCCATTCCCTCACGAAGCTGCTTTTTGATGCTCAACAAGAAAAAAAACTATAAAAAAGGATGTAAATGAAGAAATTGATTGTCACAAGTCCATCAACTAAAAATTTTGGCTGCATTTTTTTTTTTTTTTTATTCTATTTTGGACCGGTCTAAACCTTTTAATCATTTTTTTTGGGGGGGGGGCGAGTCGTTCATCTCATTCTTCGGAATTGTTTTACATTCGACAGTAGTTCTTTTACGTCATTGGAGAGTTATAAAGACTTAACCCCAATCTTCTTCTTACAATCCATTGATATCATCCAGACATACTGACAACTTTTTCTTTTTTCAATATTATCCCCATTTCATTACTGGGTGAACTAAAGAATATGTTTTGTTGTACTATGTGAATTTGTGAAATATACACAGTCTTGTTGTATCTACCAAACGATATTTTGTAGTTACCTGAAGAGTTTCTGTTTTTATATTTCATTAAGTTTCAAATTATTTCTATGGCGATATTTCAAAACTTTGATACACCAATTTATCTAATGCTTATTTAGTTTTTTATTAAATTCAAGTACAACTTGATAGTCTGTGTCGACTGAGTATTATTGCAAAAACTCGATGTGTGTTCACTCCGTTTAATTTCATTTTTTTCATGTCATTAATCAAGCTGTAGTTACGACTTTTAGGTCGCCAACCAACCATTTTACTTTTTTGTTACATGAAACTGCCATAGATTTAAAAGAATTAAGTCGTTTAAACTATTCCATCACGGTCCCTTATTTTTACGCGTCTAAGAAATGAGCTTTGGAAAACATTGTGGAAAATGAAGAAATTGCTTGATACAAGCAATTTCGCCATTATCAACTATGTTTTCCATTCCAAAAGCTGAAAAAAGTTCATTTACTTGAAATTATGGTCAGCATCTACTTTCAATTCCATTCCATTTTTCATTTTTTCATTTCATCTTTAAACACCACATTTAATAAATAATGCAATCATAGACCTGTTAATTGACAGAAATCAAACAAGTCAATCGCTGTTAAAACCTGTTTACGTTCGTTTGTCACTGATCGGATAGCATTAATTCAATTAATCTAGCATGACGATTGACGGTTCAATCAGGCGTCACCACATACTGTGTCGGTCAGTCAAAAGATGTAATCAACCTGCTATTGACACCTCACGTGATCTGTTCGACATATGTCAGGACTTGAAGTGACAAGTGGCCAGGTATCCGGTATAAATCCACAACATTCCGTGCATTTCAACCAGAATCGTTTCTACCATTCATCCTAACGTTAGCATTCACAGACGAATCAGACGATTAATTCATAATGGCTGCGTCTGCCCCGAAACGTCAGAAGGTTGTCGAAAGATTCCAGCATGCCGCTTTACTAGACGCCGAGAGGAAATTCAGAAAAGCCTGCAACCAGATACATCTTTTGAATCGTCATTTAGAGTCGGTGCAGCTGCGATACAACAAGGCTAAACAAGAGAACTTCCGATCCTTCCGCTACAACCTCCGGCTGAAGCTGGCCGTCATTGAAGGAACCAGAAACATGTATTACGACTATGCGCATGTGCAGGCCGAGATTGTAGCCGAGCTTCGTCGTCAGCTGTTTGGTGACGTCATAGACTCCGCTTTCGACGATGTTGACGAAGACGAGATCGAGAACGAAGAAGAATGAACTTAACATGGAAGAAGACCCTGACTTCCAGACAAATAACGGCTCCTCTTTGAGAAGCCAAAAAGTCATAGAAAGTCACCTTCAAAAAATTGTCAAAACACGATAACTATTCAGTTGAGTTTGTCCATCATTATACCTTTATCTGCATTCTGCTACAACTATCGAGAATATAGTTCCGATAACCCTAGCTAATTGTTCAAACCACAAGACAGATCGCGTCTTCAATCAAATCATCCAATTAGACCGAAAGAGAGCTTTAATGCCCATATTGAACGTAAAGCATTTATGTTGATATGGCGACCTTATTGGCGTAATAAAAGCTTATTCAAGCTGTAATTACGGCGTTGAGGTCGACATATCAACCATTTATCTTTTTGTTACAAGTTACTTGCCATAAATTTTCGTTAAAAAAAACACCTAAAAACGCCGTTTGGAATCCAGGTCGAACATCCTGTTTGAGGTCGATGGACTGGGTAAGCGATCCGTAATAGATCTTTTCGTTGAGAAGTTAAACAACCAGTAAGATCATTCGGATATTGACGGATCGCGATGCCAATCCAAGAAACAATCGACAAATCAAACCATTTAGTCAGGATTTGACTTTTTAACTCGAAAATTGGCCGATGTTTACGTGAAGCCTTTTGTGTTGGTTAGATGACCTATACGTCGTAACTACAGCTTAATCAAGCTGTAGTTACGGCGTTTAGGTCGCCAACCAACTATTTTACTTTTTGTTACATGTAACTGACATATATTTATTAGAATAAAGTCGTCTAAACTATTCAAACACAGTCCCTCCTTTTTACACGTCTAAAGAAATAAGCTTTGGAAAACATTGTGGAAAATGAAGAAATTGTTTGTATCGAGCAATTTCTTCACTATCCACAATGTTTTCTATCCAAAAAGCTGAAAAAATCCATTAACTCTACATTGTCGTCAGCATCTTGTTTCAATTCCGAAATAAACTTCAAGGCTCATCTGATCATGACGTAGAAAAACTGTGTTTATTAACCCATTCCCGGTTTGAAATTTTTTAGATCTGACCAAATTCAAAGGTTTTGCAGAAAAAATAACCATTCAGTAGGGTTAAAAATATTGGGGAAAAAGTAGAAATCGCTTGTTACAAACAATTTCTCCTTTTCTTCAATATTTTCTCAATTATAAATGCACTGGGACGTAAAAGCAGGGATTTAATAGGAAAGGGTTAATTGAGAACAGGAAAAGATTTATTGCCGTTTTATCGGGAGTTTTAAAAAGATGAAATTGTGAAGGAATGGGTAAAGGGGTTGAAGTCGTCGATTTCAAAATAATGAACATAGATAAGCTGACAATAACAATTTTGCTCCTCCTCTCTCAGTAGAATATTCAGCCTGAGCCATAACTCAGGTGTATAACTTTCTAGTTTAACCCATCCCGACACAATTTCGATTATCTCAAGCAACAGGAGGGTCAAGATGACCCTAGATCGCTCACCTGAGCGCTTTGTTGAAAACTAAGACAGCAAAGTGCGTCATGAGAAGAAAAAAGCAGTACACAAGGGTTATAAATCAAATAGCCGTTAAGGCCCCTTTTCCCATGTTTTCCGATGGAACTTTCCACTTTTCACCAGGGTTCATCCTTATGACCTACTAATCAATATGACCTACTTTTATCAATATTTGGCCGATTTTGTGACCCCTAGAGTGTAAACAAAGAAATTGTTGAAGTTGGACTATGCACGTAAGACTTTCAAGTGAGGCAAAATCTCACTATGGGCATATTGTGCTTGGTGAGCTAAAAACCGTAGGAAAACAGAATATAAATAAATTGCTTATTACAGTCAATCCCTTCATTATCCACAGTGTTTTCTATCTACAAAGGCAAATATTTTTTTTAAATTACATCTTGACGCTCTACGGCTCTCGTAGGGAGGACAAAACTTTTCATCAAAAAGATTCCTGAAATCTTAGTCAAAATTGTTTTCGGAAGCCTTTATAATATGTTACTAACCTGATATGAAAAGTGTTAGTAATCCAACTAGAGGCGCTTGAGCAGGCATGAATGTACTGATTAAGCAAATTTTCATAAATTTAGATAAATGAATATAATGAAAATAAATCTAAATCATTGAAATCTTTGATATAGTTCTTGAGATCCATTTCAAAATTTTCATTATTTTATAAAAGTCAAGTCAAGATATCTAAAATTCATTATGTAAAATTTTCACTGTATACCATATATGAACATAACCCACCACCATAATAGCCATGTTTTTCAACCAACCAAAATTGTATGAAGGAATCTGACAAACAGTCATCTGGTTATCTTTCCCATGAAATTTGGTTGAAATCCATCAACAGGTTCCTGAAAAATTTACTAAGTTTTCATTATATACCATATATGGAAACTAACCCTGCCCATTTAACCCTTTCTAGTACAAACCCGGTATTTTACAACACTGTGATTTTATATTTTTCAAAACATTGTGGGAAAAAAAGAAGTTGATTGTAACAAGCAATTTCTCCTTTTCCCACAATATTGTCTACCATATAGGATGTTTTAATTTCAAATTGCCCCTAATTTTTATTATTGTCAGCAACCTCTTTCAATTTGGACCAGTCTAAAATTTCAGAAAACGGGAAGGGGTTAAGCCATATTTTTCAATTTTTTTCATAATCTGATAAAAAGGTCACCAAAGGATCGATTAGGTCAAATTTGGTTGAAATCCATCCACTGGTTTCTGAGAAGAAGAATTTCAAAGCTTTTACCGTATATGGAAATACTCCCAACCATTAAATCCATGTTTTTCATCTGAGCAAATTTTTTTGAAGGAATCTGGTAAAGGTTCACCCCAGGATCATTTCTATAAAACTTGGTTGAAATCCACCCATCGGTTTCTGAGAAGAAGATTTTCAAAGCTTTCACCATATGTGGAAATTTGCCTGCCAATTAAATCCATGTTTTTCATCCGATCAAAATTCTTTGAAGGAATCTCATAGAGGTTCAACCAAGGATCATTTCTGTAAAATTTAGTTGAATTCCATCCACTGGTTTCTGAGGAGAAGATTTTCAAAGCTTTCACCATATATGGAAATTAGCCCGCCCATTAAAGCCATGTTTTTCATCCGATCAAAATTCTTTGAAGTAATCTGATAAAGGGTCACCCAAGGATCATTTCTGTGAAATTTGGTTGAAATCTGTACAGTACTTTCTGAGGAGAAGATTTTCAAAGTAAAAGTTTATGGACGGACATACGTATGAACGGACAGTAACACGGATGACGGACACAGCACCATGACAATAGCTCTCTGGCTTTCAGCCAGTGGAGCTAAAAATGAAAATTAGTTTAAGAATTATTTTAGGTTGGCGACATGTTGGTGAGAATTTTGTCCCTACGAGAATCATAGAACCTTAAATGTTGTCTGTAACATTTTTCAAATTGGACCAGTCGAAATTTTGCTGTCAGTGTAGTGCATTCTGAGAATATTCAAGATCTTTCAAGTAAGGAATTACGGACTGACCCATGGACAGACAATACGCTATGACAATAACCTGCTGGCTTTCAGCAAGTGAAGCTAAAAATAAGGAAATGTATCATGACAAAGAGAAGAAAAAGGGAGTGACAATGAAAAAGCAAGGCTTTATCAATATGACTTTTATTTCAAAATTCCTTCAATATCTAAAAAATGTGACATTCAAATATGATTTTAAAATCATGAGAAATATGGGTGGATGGGTGGGGATGGGATTAAAAGCTTGTTTACATCCACAAAAACTTTCATAGCTATTTCTTTGTAAAAACAAAACTTCTTATCAAACAAACCCTAACTTTTATGATCTAAATATACTTGGTACTCTTTGACAGCATGAATTCTATTAACCAATTCCAAAACAACATTCTAGACTCGTCAAAATTCGAAGAAGTTGTAGACTACAAGTTAAACAAATCACTGTCATTTAGGGTAGAAGACATTGTGGATAATGAAGATATTATTTATAACAAGCATTTTCTTCATTTTCCACAAAGTTTCAAAATCTTTTTCTTGAGGGGCGTAAAAATGTGTGATTGTGAGGAAATGGGTTTAAAGAGAAAAGTTTTTCCCTCTCCCTCCTTTTCATCTGAGTAACTCTAAAAATTCTAAAAATTGCATTTCATTAAAACTGCATTAAGACTGATTCATATACAATTAAAATATTGGTTTTATTGATATTCAGCGACGGAAAATACTTGTACTGTACACTACCATACCATGACAACTCTTTCTCAAATATGGGTAACTGACCTTTTGTGACTGTTCATCTCAGCGTCAATTGACCAATCAAATCATTCATTTCACAAGAAGTGAACTTTGAACTCGACATTGGCCCAGATTTATTTGAACCATTTTTGTTGTTTTCTTTTACTTTAAATGTTGTAATTAAAGCTTATTCAAGATGTAGTTACTACATTCTGATTACAATTCAACCATTTTACTTTTATATTACATGTTACTGGCCGAAAGTTTTAAAAAACAATGCCCTTTAATATCAAAGGGACATCCAGTGGGAGATCAGTGGGCGGGGCGAGCAATCTGTCAAATATGTGTATAATACAAAAAAATTGATAACCTGCATGCACTGAACTGTCTATATTTGAAGAACATGCATCCCTGAGGGGGCAGTGCAAAAACATGGTGTTAATGATAATGAAGTGAATTTTTTGTATTTCATATGCAATCAAATGTCTTGGATTACAGCATCAGTCCATCATAGTATGTTTGAAATATCTTTATCATAACGTAAAATGTGTTACAGAGGTGTGGAAAAACAGATTTTGACCTCTTGTCCACGAACAACTTAAACATAACTCTCCTTGCCCAAGATCAAAATGAACTTGTAAGTAAAAAAGCCATGAGATAGATTTTTAGAAAATATTGTTGCTAATGAAGAAAATACTGGAAACTAACATTCTGTACCATTCAAAGATTTAGCCTAGTAAATGAATCTACTTGTCCTTGTTCAATTTGCCTTAAAAGAGGTACTTGTCTGCAAGTAGAAAAGCCCATGTTGAATAAGTCAGGCAAGGGATTTCCACACCCAACAACTGTCACTTCATGACGAAGAAAACAAGACAGAAACATTCAGGAAGTATGGCTGGTTCAAAATTGCTATGCTAATGTTTAAGTAATGAATAATTTTTTTGGTTTACATCTAATACCTTGTAACTTCAACTTCCACAAAGCAGTAATGACCAGAGCCCTAGAGTAGAGTCAGTAATAATGACAATTTAAATTACCTAATGTTGGGGCCATTCATTGAAAAAATCGTCACAAGATATTTTAGGAGATCTGAAGGTTAGTTTATGTATCTGTCCCATCCAGCATTTCATTTTCCTTCATATCACTGTAGTCCACATTCTGGTGCCGCAATCCCCGTCGTTTCTTGCTAGCCTTTTGTGGCTCATTCTGTGGCATTCGAGCCATTGCATGCCCCGCCTCCTGTGCTTTCTTGGCTGCCCTCTGCTGTCGTGTGTTTTGTGCAACTGCTCTGATGTGTGGGAACAACTTGGTGATTGTTCCAATAGCTTTTGTTCTGCCCTCCCTAAAAACCATTCTCATATCAGGTCGTAGATACTCAGGGTTCTTAATGAATCGGAACCGAACAATGGCCTTGTCTCCTGTCCGTAAATGCTCTCTTGTCATATGTATGATGGTGGCTGTTTGTCTTACACTTCCAACATGAACTGAAATTTAAGCGAAATTTACCATCTCACAAAAGGAATACTGCTGTTTCTGAATATGAACAACAAATTATTTTACTGTTGGAGATTTTCAAAAAATGACAAACAAGTTTTTAAAACATCCAAATCCTAATAATTTTGATAAACATTGCAGCTGAGATTTTAAAACTATATTGCCAATTAACAATT
This sequence comes from Fragum fragum, assembly GCA_946902895.1. Classification (NCBI taxonomy): domain Eukaryota; kingdom Metazoa; phylum Mollusca; class Bivalvia; order Cardiida; family Cardiidae; genus Fragum; species Fragum fragum. The sequence continues at coordinate 76,013,588 of OX336365.1, read as the reverse complement.
CCTATGATTGTGATACACAATAACTTAACCTGTTCCAAAACAAAAAAAAATAAAGTAGTCTAAATTTAAAGAGGTTGAAGATGACTAAACAAACTTGTTTTAAGTTGAACATGATGTGTTTGTGAAACACCATGCCCCCGAAACAGGAATTCTTTAGAAACGGGTGATTTTTATTGTTTTTTTCTTTGTTTTAGGGAAAAGGGTTAAAATTTTGACCTTGACCTTGATTAAATGACCTTCTCCAGTTGCCCTGTGTTAAGACCTATCTTCATACCAAATATTAGCATTGTAACTTAATTAGGGATAAAGTTACAGGAAAATGATTAGTTGGCAGGTTAAGTTTTGCAGACAGACAGACGGACAGACAGACAGACACCGGTAAACAATATGCCCCCAATCTGTTGATGATCTATTGCAAAAACGTTGCAGTTACATCTACAAAGTTGAAGTTGATGAAACTGTTTAAATCTTTATCTTTTGCTGTAGAAAACAGTGTGGATATAAGGAAATTGCTTTAAGATCAATTCCCTTATTTCTTACAATAATTTCTATAAAACAAGAGGGCCAGAATGGCCCTAAAATCGCTCACCTGACTAAAGTTTTGTTGAAATTGGCCCAATGGTTACTGAGAAGATGTTTAAAAATTTCAAAGTAAAAAAACTACCCCACCCTGCCACGCCCATATTTGGGTGTAAATCAAAATTCTGCAAACACCTTTTGAATAGGGTCACCAAAGGAACATTCATGCCAAGTTTTGTTGAAATTGGCCCAATGCTTACTGAGGAGAAGATATTTAAAGATTTCTAAATAAAAAACTGCCCCAACCTGCCACGCCAATATTTTGGCGTCAATCAAATTTCACAAACAACTTTTGAAAAAGGTTCACCCAAGGAACATTCATGCCAAATTTGGTTGAAATTGGCCCAATGCTTACTGAGGAGAAGATATTTAAAGATTTCTAAATGAAAAAACGGCAACGCCCATATTTGGGCTTCAATCAAATTTCCTAAACACGATTTGAAAAGGGTCATCCAAGGAACATTCATGCCAAGTTTGGTTGAAATTGGCCCAATGGTTACTGAGGAGAAGATGTTTAAAGATTTCTAAGTCAAAAACTGCCCCATCCTTCCACGCCCTTATTTGTACATCAATCAAAATTCTAGAACAACTTTTGACAGGGTCACCCAAGGAACATTCATACCAAATTTGGATGAAATTGGCCCAATAGTTACTGAGGAGACGATGTTTAAAGATTTCAAAGTCAAAAACTGCCACGCCCATATTTGGGCATGAAACAAAATTCTGCGAACAACTTTTGAAAATGGTCACCCAAGGAACATTCATGCCAAGATTGGTTGAAATTGGCCCAATGTTTCCTCAGGAGAAGATGTTTAAAGATTTCAAAGTCAAAAACTGCCACGCCCTGCCACACCCATATTTGGGGGTCAATCAAAATTCCACGAACAACTTTTGAAAAGGATCACCCAAGGAACTTTCATGCCAAGTTTGGTTGAAATTGGCCAAATGTTTACTGAGGAGAAGATGTTTAAAGATTTCAAAGTCAAAAACTGCCACGCCAATATTTGGGCGCGAAACAGTTTTCTGCGAACAACTTTTGAAAAGGGTCACCCAAGGAACATTCATGCCAAGTTTGTTGAAATTGGCCCAATAATTCCTGAGGAGAAGATGTTTAAAGATTTCAAAGTCAAAAACTGCCTTGCCCTGCCACACCCATATTTGGGCATAAATCAAAATTCTGTGAACAACTTTTAAAAAGGGTCACCAAGGGAACAAGAATGCCAAGTTTGGTTGAAATTGGCCCAATGTTTCCTGAGGAGAAGATGTTTAAAGATTTTTAAGTCAAAAACTGCCACGCCCTGCCACACCCATATTTGGGGGTCAAGCAAAATTCCACGAACAACTTTTGAAAAGGGTCACCCAAGGAACATTCATGCCAAGTTTGGTTGAAATTGGCCAAATGTTTACTGAGGAGAAGATGTTTAAAGATTTCAAAGTCAAAAACTGCCACGCCCATATTTGGGCGCGAAACAGTTTTCTGCGAACAACTTTTGAAAATGGTCCCCCAAGGAACATTCATGCCAAGTTTGGTTGAAATTGGCCCAATGGTTCCTGAGGAGAAGATGTTTAAAGATTTCAAAGTCAAAAACTGCCTTGCCCTGCCACGCCCATATTTGGGCATAAATCAAAATTCTGTGAACAACTTTTAAAAAGGGTCACCCAAGGAACATTCATGCCAAGTTTGGTTGAAATTGGCCCAATGGTTATTGAGGAGAAGATGTTTAAAGATTTCTAAGTCAAAAACTGCCACGCCCTGCCACGCCCATATTTGGGGGTCAATCAAAATTCCACGAACAACTTTTGAAAAGGGTCACCCAAGGAACATTCATGCCAAGTTTGGTTGAAATTGGCCAAATGTTTACTGAGGAGAAGATGTTTAAAGATTTCTAAGTCAAAGACTGCCACGCCCTGTCACGCCCATATTTGGGCATAAATCAAAATTCCATGAACAATTTTTGAGAAGGGTCACCCAAGAAACATTCATGCCAAGTTTGGTTGAAATTGGCCCAATGGTTACTGAGGAGAAGATGTTTAAAGATTTCAAAGTCAAAAATGCCACGCCCATATTTGGGGGTCAATCAAAAATCCGTGAACAACTTTTGAGAAGGGTCACCCAAGGAACATTCCGACCAAGTTTGGTTGAATTCCTCCCAGTGGTTACTGAGGAGAAGATGTTTAAAGAATTGTTGATGCCTTCTGACGCACGATGGACAAAAGGTGATACCAAAAGCTCACCTTGAGCACATTGTGCTCAGGTGAGCTAAAAAGACAATGATCCTTAAATTTGTCAATTTAGAATCATTGTCTGCAACTCTTTTCAATTTGGACCAGTCTAAAATTTTGTAATGGGTAGAATTAACATCGTCAACAAAACACCATCTATCTGTTACAAATAGTGAGAAATTTAACATTTCTCTACTTACCCATGGCTTGGTATCTTACACTGATTGTAGTGGGGTGGTGTAGGACCAGTATTTCACCTTCGAATTCCCAACAAGCTTGGGGATTAAGTCGGGGTGACACCATTACCATACCTTTACGAATTGTTGATCTTTTTATCTATGTTTAAAAAACAAGCAATAAAGTTAGAAATATACTTAACTATTTAGTGAAATATACTAATCACTCACATGCACATTTACATCCTAACTTTAAATACAAAAAAGAACAATTCTAGAAAGCAATAGATCCTTTATCAAGAAAACCAGCCTAAATGACGTTACTCTATGAAAAAATTCCATAGTTTTGATGATCTCACAATGATTAGATTATTGCTACATCTCTAAAGAAAAAAGCTTTGGGAAACATCATAGAAAAAAGAAGTAATGGATAATAAAAGGCAATTGTATCATTATCTGCAATGTTATCAAACCAAGAAATTTTACATTTTATCAAATAAAATTGTTGTCTGCAATTTTTAAAACTTTCAACCGGTCCAAAATTTTGTCAATGGTAATGGGTTAATGTACTAAATCAGTTCCAATTTTGTCAGTTGTTGAGATACTGACGATTTTTTCATTTTCTTGATTCTGAAAGATAGTTTATTCTAGAATTTGAGAAAAATGAGGAAACAAATAAAATAGAAAAAAAACAAGAGGACCATGATGGTCCTAAATCGCTCCCCTGAGTATGATGGTTCATGACTTTATGATATAAACAAAGTAGCAAAGCCATCTGTCTAATTATTTTGGAGAAGATATTTAAGGATTTCTCTTTAAACCCTAGGTATATTAATGATCCCACCATATAGCACTAATTTTCTGAACATGGTAATGCTTTGAAAGATAGATATCAATACATACCAAGTATAAAAGCTCTAGTCCTAATGGTTTAGGAGAAGAAAGTTTTCAAAGATATCATTATTTATTCCTAACTAAAATTAGGGATTGCACAGAAAAGGGCTAATTTTCAGAATACGGTAATTCTTTGAAGAAAATTGGTGGAGGGTCAATAGTTGATAATATGTACCAAGTTTCAAAGCTCTAGGCCTGATTGTTTGGGAGAAGAAGACTTTCAAAGATTTCCTTCTTTATTCCATTGTAAAATCAAAGATTGCACAGAAAAGGGCTAATTTTCAGGATACAGTATTCTTTGAAGTATTTTGGTAGAAGGTCAATAGGTGACGATACATACCAAATTTAAAAGCTCTAGGCCTTATAGTTTAGGAGAAGAAAATTTTCAAAGATTTCCTTCTTTATTCCTTTGTAAAAATCAGGGATCGCACAGAAAAGGGCTAATTTTCAGAATACGATAATTCTTTGAAGTAGTTTGGTAGAGGGTCAATAGGTGATGATATGTGACAAATATCAAAGCTCTTTGCCTCTTGTGTTTTTTTATTTTAAGAGTACAGTAATTCTTGAAGTATTTTGGTAGAGGGTCAATAGGTGATGATATGTACCAAATATCAAAGCTCTAGGCCTTATGGATTAGGAGAAGAATAATTGTTTACAGACGGACAGAAGGACAGACAGACGCCTGACAATTACCAATCCCAATAGCTCACCTTGAGCATGTTGTGCTCAGGTGAGCTAAAAATTCAACTGTTTTTAGCAAGGTTTTCCTTGATAAATGCTAATTCTATCGATTTTATAAAAAAAATGATTTGTCTAATTTGAAAGATGTTACAGGTGATAATTTGAGATTTGAACAGTAACCAATTTCCAGAGAAGCAATCGCTTCTTTTCTCACCATGTTTTCTAAAGTATTAAGTGGCTTGGATATAAAAACCAGAGATTGTGCAGGAGAGAGTTGACTTTCAATTTACAGTTTATTTTAATGAGTACCATCAATGTAAGATTTATACATTTCAAAGAGCAAGTACATCATATTTTCACTCATAATATTTCTCCTACAGAGTAGGATCATTTTCATCCTGGCCAATTTAGAACTAGAGGCCCTTGAGCATCTGTATCGCTGGAGAGGCCCGATTGTATAAATTAAGGAAATCGTGTCTTCAGGATTTCAATATAAACCGAATCATATTCATCATGTGTGGCAAATTAATCTCGTCAATGAAATCCTTAAATATTTCAAACTTTTCATTGTTTTACAAAAATCAATTGATTTACAGAGTCAAATGAAAAAGGTATTAACATGTTTTTAAATAGATTCAGTCTATACCTTATATAGACAAAGCCATGACCATAAAAGCCTTGTTTTCAACCAATCAAAATTAATTGATGGAATCTAAAAAAGAGTCATCAGTGGATCATTTCAGTGAAATTTGGTTGAAATCCATAACTTATTTCTATGAAAAAGATTTTCAAAGCTTTCACTATATATGGAAATTAGCCCTGTTCATTTAAGCCATGTTTTTCATCGAATTAAAATTCTATGATAAAGGGTCATCTAAGGATCATTCCTGTGAAATTTTGTTGAAATCCATTCACTTATTTCTGAGATGATTTTTAAAGGTTTCACCATTATATGGAAATATGCCCTGCCCATATAAGCCATGTTTATCATCCTTGGAATTATTTGAAGGAATCTGATAAAGGGTCACCAAGTAATCATTTCTATAAAAAAAAAATTGTTGAAATCCATCCACTGGTTTCTGAAAAGAAGATTTTTAAAGCTTTCACCATAATGGAAATAAGCCCCATGTTTTTCTTCAATCACAATTCTTTGAAGGAATCTGATAAAGGTTCACCCAAGAATCATTTCTATGATAATTGTTTGAAATCTGTTCAGTACTTTCTGAGGAGAAAATTTCTAAAGTAAAGGTTTATGAATGGACAGACGAATACACAATGGACACAACGCCATGACAACACCTCGCTGGCTAAAATTGATGTGGTTTTCAAGCAAGTTTGACTATGAAAACGAGTTACAACAGCTAGCATTGAGCAAATTCAAAGCTATGTACTATAACAACAAACATTAAGTCTCATTTTATTTCTATGACAGAGTCATGAGACAGACTTTAACCAATTCCCACACAATCCATCCTTTTTATACCCTCAAGAAAAAAGCTTTGGTAAACATCAAGCAATTTCTTCATTATCCACAAAGATTCTACCCAAAAAGACAAAGAATTTCAAAATTTTATCAACTTACATTTGTTTTCTGCAGCTTTTTTAGATTTGGACCAGTCTAAAATATTGTTGTCTTGTAATGGGTTAAGTCTACCTTTTTCAGAGCAAATGATGCAGTTTGTCCACCCCTGACTTCCTTAACAGGCATCCTCTTCCGGTGTATACTCTTTATAACCATGGCTGTAAACTGTCCCAGTGGGTCAGGCCCCAACATTAAAGTGTCATTTAATTTCACTAATCCCTGGAGTAATGTGCCTGAAACCACAGTCCCCACTCCTGGCACAGAGAATGTGTCGTCGATTTGAAACTCAGCAGGACTAGAAAGGTTACACCTTACTCGAGTGGATAACAGATTGAGAAACAATTTTAATAAGTCCATATTTTCACCCGACACATTGGAAACTTGGAATACAGGACACATTCTACAATAGAACAAAAATAAAGGTGGTCCATCTGTCAAATTTATTGGTGCATAGCTTTCAAACTTCATTTTAAGTTTTAAGTCAACTATTCAAACGTCTGAGGTAACAAATAAAAGTACATGTCCAGATTTCAGTTACATGTTTAGAACAACAAGAGCACTGTATGCAGGTGCTGGATAGTGAAAAAACTAGAGCTGTCGCCCTCAAGGGCTGACGAGAATACCCCCCACACCGCTAAAAAAGCTTTTCTATGAAGGAGTGGAATTTGAAGGGGCATTTTATGACCCCTTTTTAAGTAGGAGTGGAAAAGTAGCAATTGTGTATGTAATTATGTTTTCAGCTTCTCCCCCCCCCCTCCATCCCCGTCCCCCCCCTTTTGCAAGTCTCACTCTCCAACACTTCTGACCCTTGAAAGCTATGTACCAAGTATTAGAGAGGACGGAATTGTTCAGTTAATTGTTAATTGTAAATGACTTACAGCGTTTTGATGTCAAACATGTATATATATATACAAGATGATGTTACTTACCAAATTTGGTAACTCCCCTTCTGGTTACTGAGTTTTGCAATTTTAAATTTTGACTACTCCCCCCCCCCCCCCCCATTAAAAAGTTCAAAATGGCATAACTCTGAAACTAACGACTGGATCAAGATGAAAATTGCAGGTGCACAACTTCATATGATAGGAAACAACCTGATAAAATTTCAGCAAAATTGGTCAAAAAATGTGGGAGGAGAAGAGGACACAAAATTATGTCCACGGACGGACGGACGGACGGACGGACAGACGGACGGACGGACAACCTGATTACAGTATACCCCCCATAACTTCGTTGTGGGGGGTATAATAAAGTCTAGAAAAGGGAATAGTTTTAAAGAGAATTTTACTACAGATATCTCCGTTGATAACATGAAAGAATTTTGTGATAGTGCCAAGTTTAAAGTAAATATCTTCAACTATAACAGAGATATGACAAAGGATAAAGTTTGTCACAACAATGCCAACAATTACACCATAAGGGATGACAAAATTTTGACTTTAATTAAAAAACAGCCATGCTAAAAATTGATTCAACCCATTCCCACACAATGACACTTTTGGGCACCCCTTAAAAAACAAAAAGCACTTTTGGAAACATTGTGTAAAAATTAAGAAATTGCTTGAAGCTTTTCTTTATTTCTACACAATGTTTTCTAACCAGAAAGTTGAAAATATAGAAAATTCCATTAACTTTAAATCGTCATCTGCAACTCGTTTCAATTGGGACAAGTCTAAACTTTTGCCATCGAGTAATGGGTTAAATTATCCTAATTTATTATCATAGCCATCTAAAATTAAATCTAGATATCCAGTAAAACTCCTGTGTACACTACAGTATGAAAAGCAAGTATAATTCATTATTTTTACTTTTACAATAGCTTTACAAATATATATTTTTCTCACCTTTCAGACGTGAAATTAGTTGCTGATGATATCACATCATCAGAGTTTCTAATTAGAACTGGCATTTTCCTGCAGCCTGGTGATTTGAGAATTCTTTGGAGAAGTTTGAGAGTATCTTCAAGAACGTTGGCGGGACACATATCAATCTTGGTAACCACAACAAACACAGGAACCTGGAGAGCCAGGGCCAGCCCAAGATGTTCTTTTGTCATACCAATGATACCTGCATTAGCTCCTACCTACAATACCATTTATAGTGATTATTGATTTGTATTGGGTGTATAGTTGTAAAGTATATGTTAACCCTTGTCATGCTGTATAAAATCTCTGAAGAAATTGTATTAAAATCAAAGGGCTGAAAGCACTGATAGTACTTGTTGTTCAATAATCAACACTTCTTTTGAAAATCAATTTCATCAACAACTCTGGAAGGAAAAGTACAAGCAGGAGGTGTAGACCAAGATCAGACTGCACATACACCTCCTGCCCAAACCGGAATATTCCTGGCTCAGCATGACAAGGGTTAATGTTAATGCTGAAAATTCAAGGGCCAGGCAGCGTATGATTTGAAGCGCACACAAACAAGTCTAAAGGTGAAAACAAGTGAAAGAACAAAAGGTTTCTTGTTAGGATCCCCGAAACTTTCAAGGAATGGAGGAATTCATGTTACTTATCTTGGGAATAGGCTTTTTCTAGTCACCGGTAAACTATTATTGATAGTGTTTTTTGATTACACAGGATGTGTTTGTTAAACATAAATGCCCCATTACTCCAATGCACTTTTCCTTGAAAGCATTTGTTTGTTTGTTTGAATGGGGTTTTACGCCGCTTTCAACAATCTTTCAGTTATATTGCGGCGGCTGGAGCTCCTAACAATGGAATCCTGGTATTTCTCACACCAGTACTACCATTACATTCCTTCCTAGCCTCCAGCTGCTATCTCACATAGGTCTACGATTATAGACCCATTGGTGAGACAAATAGTCGGAAAGGATGAGTGCCGCCGTCCTTGAAATTAACATTGACATTTACATTGTGATCATACATCTAGAACAAGGTGGCAAATTGTCACAATATACGCCCATAACACTGCTGGTTGTTGACTGGGGAAGGGGATTAAAATTTAAGTCTAATTTCAAGAAAGGGTAACAATTCACAACTAACTAAGTAGCTTGAATACTTTAAGAGATATGCTCTGGACAAGATCCAAGTACGAGAAAAAAAAAAGGGCAATAACTCTAAAAAACAAGACAGGTAGAGTTATGTTTCTTGTGCATGGCACTTCATGATCATAGCCTTCTTACTTTTAGAGATATACTCCAGACAAGATCCAGTGCACGCCACACGCCCACCGGATGCCCTGACGCCACGGGTGATCCCATAATATGTCCCGTCTTCGACGGGCATATAATAAAGTGACAGGAGAAAGTGCTTGCTAACAGAAACTTATCTGAGGAATATAGAGGCCATATCACTCTCCTAGCCTCCTATATCAGACCTCGAAATATGCCTTTAGTTTATAGAAGACCTACAACTTGTAACCATCAAGCTAAGTATTCCCATATGGAATGTGCAAGTGAAATGTTGGACCTTATAATAGAACATTCAATAGTTATGGCCAAGGTTACCCAATTCCCATACAAGTTAAGTTATTAACCCTTGTCATGCTGAATAAAATCCTCTACAGAATTGTATTTAAAATCAAAGGGCTGAAAGCACTGTAAGCACTAATATTGAGTTGATATTCATTTTGAAAAAGTACATAATTAAGACATATTTTTAACGTACCATTAACATAGCAAAGTCTGGAGCATGCCCTGTCATACCAAAAACAGTTGTCTTGAGATACTTTTCATGCCCTGCTAGGTCAATGAATGTTATTACCTGAAAAAGGAGGAAATTATCACAATAAATCTTCAACATTTAAGAGGATCCAAAATTTTTATTACATTAGTTGATAGCAACTCCTAGTTAACATTTGTTGTTTTTCTTCTGATTTTATTGTTTGATTCTCACTTAACCCATTACCAGATAAAAATTTTTTAGACTGGTCCTAATAGAAAAAACTTGCAGATGGCAATTTCAAGTGTATGAAATTTTAGTATTTTTCAACTTTCTGGGTAAAGAACATATGGAAAATGATAAAATTGTAACAAGCAATTTCTTTATTTTCCCCTATGTTCTACAAACCTTTTTTTCTTGGATGAAAGTAAAAAAAATGTCATTGTGTGGGAATGGATTAAATAATGCCATTTAAATTACCCACTTATCTAAATACATGCTATAGAATCTTATAGACAGCTAAACCCTATATTATACCAGTATAATTCTCATGTAACTCTGAATTGGGCTCACGTATAGACTATAATTAAGTGATTTGTGAATAGAGGTAAAAATGATAAAATTTCCTTTACCTTTGCAGACTGTTCACAGATTTTGACCCAGTCTAGGTGACCATGGTCAGACTTGTTCACAACCTTTCCTGTAGCATCAAATCCAAGAATGTCATTGCCAACACTACTTGTTCTGCCCGACTCCATTTCATGTTTGTGTCGGAAGAGTTTCATACGAGCCAGACCACGCCCATTATCTAGCTCACCATGAGTCAGAACACCGAGTAGAGTACTCTTTCCTGCATCTACATTACCAACAACTGCAACCCTAAACATTAAATGTAAAGATTCTGTCATCAGGGCACGTGTTTGACTCCTAACTAAATTTTTGCGGTTCATTTTTCAATGCTATTTGATCAAATTAATTGTGTACTTCACATCTTTACAAGAAAAGGTTATTTGGTACTTAAAACCTTCTAAAAATGATTTTCTAATTTTGTTGTTTTGATCCCTTCAAAGGCAGCTTCAATTCCTTGGAATTAAAGTTAAGGAGTCAATGAAAAGGGCTAAAATTCAAATAAAATGTATGTCAGAGTAATGAATCTTTGATCAAAAGATGATATGAGGATGCCAAAAGTATGTGCAATTATTCAAAGCAATAGGTGTATTAGAAAGCAGTTATTAAAAATATACGGTTTAAACAAGAATTTTAGAGTCTGAAAAGGGTTAAAATTCCAATAAAATGAATGAAATAGAATGAGTCTTTGCCAAGATAAAGTGATAGCCACAAAACCATATGCAAAGTTTCGAAGCGATAGAATTATTTGAAAGAGAGACACTAAAGATATGACAGTTGCAAGTAAAGTTTAAAAAAGATTTTTAAGTTAAAAATGGGTTAAAATTCCACTAGAATGAATGTCTGATTGATAAATCTTTGCCTAGTTGATAACATGCTGGTCACAAAGAATTGTGCAAAGTTTCAAAGCAATAGCATTGCTAGAAATAGAGCTATTAAAGATATATGACAGTTGCACATAGAGTTTAACAAAGACTTTGTTAATCCAAAAAGGGTTAAAATTCCACTGAAATGAATGCAAGAGTAATGAATCTGTGTCCAGATACTAACATTACTGTCACAAAAATATGTGCAAAGTTTCAAATCAAAAGCATCAATAGAAAGAGAGTTATTAAAGATATATGACAGTTGCACCCAAGGTTCAACCAAGAATTTCTAAGTCAGAAAAGGGTTAAACTCTACTATAATAATTGTTATTCTAATAAATCTTGCCTAGAGGATGATATGATGGTAACAAAAGCAGGCGGAGAGTTTCAAAGCAATAACATTTTGAAAGAGAATTTCAAAGCAATAACATTGTGAAAGAGAGTTATTAAAGATATTTTATAGATGCACATAAGGTTTAACCAAGAATTTTTCAGTCCGAAAATGGTTAAAATTCAACTGATATGAATGTCAGAGTCGAGAGGCTGATACTATTACCACAAAAACATGTACAAAGGTTAAGAGCAATAGCATTTGTAGAAACTTAGGCATGACACTTGCAAGTAAGGTTTAACCAAAGCATCATGTTGATGTGGACACCCGGGTGATCAGAATAGCCCCCCCGTTCTTCGAATAGTCAGGCTAAACATGAGTGGATATAATTTTTCATCGAAGGGCCATAACTCTGCAAAAGGTAATGGAACATAACCAAAATAGGATATGCACATCTCTGCTTGATACTGAGTTTACCTGTGAACTTTGAATCAAATCAATGGAACAATTTAGAAAAAATGAACATAAAAGATTTTACATTAAAAGGCCAAAACTCCTTAAAACGTAAATGGAATGTAACCTATATATAATATGCACATCTGTGCTCGATGCCGAGTTTACCTTTAAAGTTTGAATCATATCCAATAAATAGTTTAAGAGAAAATGAGCAGACAAGGTTTTTCATCAATTAGCCATTACTCTGTAAGAAGTGGAGCAAGACATAAAAAAGATATGCACATCTCTGACTGATACTTAGCCTACCTGTGAAGTTTGAAATAAATCCATCCTATAGTTTAAGAGAAAATGAGCAGACAAGATTTTTCATCAAAGTGCATTAACTCTGTAAATAGTAAATGGAGCATAACCAAAATCGGATATGCACATCTATTCTTGAAACTGAGTATACCTGTAAGTTTGAACAAAAAATATCCAATAGTTTATGAGAAATAAATCCAACAAAAAGCTACCGACCTCCAGACGGACTGACTGACAAGCTGACTGCTATATACCCCTTCAAACAGCACTTTGGGTGGTATAATAATTAACAAGAATTTCCAAGAGCTTTGCAAACTACACATCCCTCAGGAACTTACCTCACTTCCATGAAATCTTCTATTGATAGCTTTTTTCGCAATAAAAATTCAACAACAGTCCCTTCATGTTCTTGTCTCTCTCTAAGCTGTACATTTTCATAATTCAGTGTTTCTGCTATTGTTTTCAGTGTGGCTATTGATGCTTGCAAATCTTCTCCCTTTAAACCAGGTGGATCACCCTCTATAAATACAAGATGACAAAACCCATTACCATAAAAACAAAATTATGGACAGGTCAAAATTTAGGAGTTGCAGACAAAATTTCAAACAACTTTGAAATTGAAATTTAAGGGTAAAATTGGTTGAAAAACAATTTCTCTTTTTATTTTTGCAATGGGTTCTTCGTAAGTTAGTTTATTAAAATTAAATATAGATTTTAAAAAAAAACTCACCTCCTATACCAATTTCATAAATTGTTTCCCCTTGCCCTTCTTCCACCCTTTCTTTGATTATCTCCAGAATGTATTCATATTCCTCATTGCTGGGGCTAACCAATGCAGTCTAAAATACAAATATACATTTAGTTGATTCATTGAAGCTAGGAAATGTTCTGTTACCCCAACTGATAATGCTGGGGCCTTTCTCAAGCTGGTAGAAACTAGGAGTGTATATAAGCTCCTTAACCCATTAGTAATTTTTTAGAAATAAATTGTCAAATCAAAGTATTTGTTAAATCAAAGTAGATAACTAGAGTCCAAGGATTTCATTGAAAAATGATTTTTCGGGAAAATCAGTTTTTATCACCAAGATTTATTTCTTTTATCAATGAATTTTAAGATACGGCAAATGACATGATGTTCATAATAAAATCTGCCATTATTTTCGCTGCTTGAAAGTAGGCAAAATCTTGCATATTGATAAGATTAACAAAATTTGCCACTAAAATGATTGAATATCCGTAGGGAAAGGGTATCCTATTCCTAAAATTCCCGAATTCCCGACTGCTCCAAATTTGATGAAGTTTCAAGTTGAAAGAAATTCAAACATTTCTGTCTACTAAGATGCAAAAGATTTGAAAAATGCAGAAATTACGTGTAACATGAACTCTCAGACTGTTTTCCTTATTTTTTTAATTTTTCTAAAGGGCATAAAAAAGTGAAATTGTGTGGTAAATGCAAAAGTTGCTTGTAACATGTACATTGTTTTCCTCATTTTTTGGAGTATTTTTGTCTAGAGGGCATAAAAGAGCTGATCTTAGTCTATACACCTGCAAAAGACATTGTCAAAGCAGGAATATTCCGGGATCAGCATAACAAGGACATAATCCCTTTGATAAATTGATTGTTCAAATCAGTTCCTTTTACTAACAAAATTTTCATAGGACACTTCAAAAATTCAATTAAGTTGAAAATTGCTTGTTACAAGAAATCTCCTTTTTTCTGACAAAGTTTTCCAAAAACGTTTTTCTGCAGTTCATAAAAATTCAGGCTTATGAAAGTATTTTCTAAGATATTAACCCTTGTTGTGCTGAATTAAATCCTAGTTCCATTAAAGTCAAAGGACTCAAAGTATTGGATATGTCGTTGTGGGTCAGAATTTCTTTTAAAAATTCAAACCATAAACAATTTCGGCTTGAATTGGACAAACAGGTGGAGTAGCCTAAGATCAGCCAGCACATTTGCACGCCATTATTTGCCTATATCTCCTGTCAAAACAGGAATATTCCGGGTTCAGCATGACAAGGGTAAGGATTCTGTACCATTTCAAGCTGATAAGCCCCCCTTAAAAGCCAGGTTTTCACCTGATCAAATTTTCTTGAAGGAATCTAATATGGGTCTTTAAAAAAAAAAATACTGCAAAAATTAAACAAATCTAATAAATGTTTAATTCGAACATGAATGAATTTTATTATCTGATGAGTAGAATTGTATACCTTAGCATTTACTGAAGGGGTTTCCATCTCCATTTCTGCACCGTCAGGAGCAAATAAGTTGCCTCCATTTTCCATGGGTTCCTCATCAGGACTTGGGCTTTTCAAACTTAGCCCATTTTCTAAAGCACCTGCCATATTATATTACTATTATAGTCAGCAGCAAAGTAAAAGCTTGTCTATACTTATTGATTTGTTTCACTGAAAATTTTCTCTTATCTCTCAGACTTTGTAACTGTTATTTCCTATAAATACTGCTGGGTACTTATGAATGAACGTAGAGAACCTATGTTAATTTGTGAGTGTTCGTAGAATCATTTTCACTGTTTCAATACAAGTTTCTATGAATTTGTTTCACTTTTTCACTTCATTTGACACTAAAGACTATCTCTGGTACAAGTGTATAACTGTCACCTGAAAAAGAATTTAGCAAAATATGAACTGAGGATTTGGGGGGGGGGAGGGGGAGGGCTAGATTTTTTTTTTAGATTCGATGCAATAATAATTCAAACTTAAAAGATGTTTACACAAGTTCAAACAAACAACATTCCCCAAATCAATAATGAATATATCTTTAATGGGTGACCAATGACAGAAACCTTGTTATGTCTTAAGTACAGATTAAGCACAGGACAGTTATGAAGTTTTGTCAGGCAATGCTAATTTTTTACTTAAGTCATTGCAGTACAGATACAAATGCAAATTTCAGGACTTGTGCTAGCCTTTGAAATTCAGGAGTCACCGACTCCTTGACCATGAAATCTTAAGGGCCAAAACAGTTATCAAAAGGGTCAAGACATCAAAAAGGGCAAATCATGGGCACAAATTCGAAGGTTTACCTGGTAAGTGCCAAGAGACCTTTTCTTGTAAAGATATGAAGAGAGAAACCAATTGGGAAAACAGCTATAAACAAATGTATAATGTAGTGCTTTTTATTGATTTTGGGAAAAGGGGGTCAGTCCCCCTTATAGAGGGGAAATCTCAAAGAAAAGTTTAGTAACTGGAAATCTTTCACATTTAATGACAATTTCTTGTATTTGAATGTAAAACAACAGAACAAGCAATCTCAGGCTAGGGATCATCAGAATCCTTCAATATTTCTCCATTACAATAGATCTTAACCCTGGTCATGCTGTATAAATTACCTAACTGAATTGCTGTCAAATCAAAGGGCTGAAAGCACCGATAGAACTTGTTGTTAAAAAATCAATATTTTTTTAGAAATCAACTTCATAAACAACTCTGGCAGGAAAAGTATACAAGCAGGAGGTATAGACTAAGATCAGCCTGCACATTAGTGCAGTCTGATCTTAGTCTACACCTCCTGCCAAAACCAGAATATTCCGGGTTCAGCATGACAAGGGTTAATGTATCAACTTATGCTCCTGATTTTTTTTGCTTGCTTTTTTTTGTAGAAAACATTGTGGATAATAAAGAAATTGCTTGTAACAAGCAATTTCTTCATTTTCCACAAATGTTTTCCAAAGCTTTTTTTTCCAAGTTGGACTGGGAAGGGCAGGATTGCGTGTGAATGAGTTGATGTTTATCAAGGAGGGATCCCTGAAGTAATAGGTAGGGATTCCTGTTAGTGTCGACCCCTTGTATCCAGTGCACTCATTACAGACCAGGAAATTCAGCAATTTTTGAAATTCCAAGTTTCAATTTAAGGAAGATTTACATAATTCAGGAATTTTTTTCTTTATACCCCCTCCCGACCATAACCACCCTCCCGCTCCCCTTGACAATAGATAAAATGAAAAAAATTAAAGCAAGCAGTATATTCCTTTCCACATAATGACATAAGGAAAATGTTGCATGCTAGCTTAAGGTCTGCAATAAAGAGAGCAACCAGTACCCTCTTGCCTTCAATTACTGTGCATGTAAAGAAGCTGGAGTTCAGTACTAATCATAAAATCTTTTTATATGACAAAATGGGTTCTATACATCTGACTTATTTAGATTTATCTTTTAACAAAATTTTATCCAGTTCTGTTCTGAAAAGGATTAAATCTTGAAAGTTGCCTTGTTGGTCCTCGAGAAATTTGGATTGCTACTGCAGTTATTGTGCATGGTATAAAAAAGAGTGTCCATGACAACAGAAAAGAAGGTTAAATTGTTCGTTTCAATTTTTGTCGTCAATCTTTGCTTAAAACAACTACCTTCTTCCATTTATTTGATGTAATGTCCAGTTCCGAGTTCTGGAATTTTAACCTTAGTCTATATCATTGCTCCCAAATTCAAGAAATGTTTTCTGTGAAGGTCAATTTTGCATTTGTTGGGTTTTAGTTGAATGTGCTAAAAATTGTGCAAAAACCACAAAAGGGGCGCTTAAAACAAATATCCTGAGACATAAATTGGTTACCAAAACTCACTGAGGCCCCTTAGGAGTCACAGACAATAACATAGGTAGGCACATTAACTGAGTTTTGGTAAAATAACATCCAAACTTGAGCTATACCTTATGTAACATGAACATGGTGCTTTGAAATTTGTGCTTTGAAATTTACATTCACACGATAAGAATTTTCTTTTTTCAGTAATGAATAAATATTTTGAACAATCCATAGGAAAAAGTTATATACAGTATTTATCCAGTTTAAATTGCGCTATCCATTTTCCAATGAAGGCACAGCAATATGCGACATCAAATGTTCACAAGTCGTCCAACATATTAGTGTCAAAAGCATCCTTGTGCAATGAAGATCGCTCAAAGTAGCGCATGTCTTTTATTTGACAGGGGTTTCCAAACATGATGCAAACTTTAGAAATCGAGTAATATGGGTTATACCTAACTTATAGTGTTTATACATGGACTGATTTTACACAACTTTTCGTCATCTGTTGTGCGGAAATGACGTAAACTTGTATCTTACATTCCGGTTACTATAATCCGGAACCTGCATGCCGGGGATCTGTGCTTCACTTGGCTCCTGCCCCTAGATCTATCGATACTGGACATAGAGAAAGGCTTCCGTTCGACACACTGCAAATTGATATTGAAATCAATAGTAGTACAAGAGGACCGAAGGTCAGAGCCCCTGGCGCTCACCTGAGAATAGGCTCTTTTTCTTCAAGGCTAACTGTGTCTAGAGAATTTAAGTCAAATAAGTTTATGTTACAATGGCAACCATTGCTTTCAACAGATATCAAATCTTTTAGTATTTATTAGATGGGGCAACCTAAGGGGCATTTCTGCCAAATTTCAGAGATGACCTAAGCCACATATTGTCTTAGGAAGATTTTTTTTTTTACTGGCCCCATCACCATTTGGCTTTGAAATTTTAGCTATTTTGAAAGAGGTCAATGTACTCATGATCCTTCTTTATTTCTGTATAAAACCCGAGAGTGCTGATTTTAGCATGTAGGCCCATTGCATGCTTCATGGAAAATATCAAGGCTCCACGACTTCTGGGCCAGGATAAGATAATTTTTAAAGATTCTTTTCTAAAACTTTAGTTTTGCTGCCATGGCAACAAGAGTTTTAAACGGATTTCAGTTCTTTTAACTATTTCTAAAGGGCACCACCTACGAAGCATTTCCGCCAAAGTTGGTTGAAATTGGCCCAGTTATTTGGGAGGAGATGTATAGTTTTAAACTTGTTGACACACGACGGACGACGAGACGCACGGTGGACAGAGAGTGATAAAAATACCTCACCATTAGCGGTTCTTGCTCAGGTGAGCTAAACTCGCCGAAAAGTTACATCTTCCAATCTGAAGAACTTTGTAAAATGCAACATTTCGAAAACAATGTCTGAGTCCGATTGCTAGTAAAGCTCTAGTTAGAGGTCTTAAGTTCCTAACGATCGACATCGACATCATTTGAAAGACTAAAACGACACAGAACACATCTTGAAGGAAGGCAAACCCTTATAGCATTGGTGTTGAGATCCATTCGTCAACCGAAAATATATATGAGCGCGTGCGTGACATTTCCAACCATTACACATGTGCGCCAAGTAAAGACTCAGATCAGTCTGTGCATCCGCACAGTCTGATCAGAGTCTTCACTCTGCGCTCTATATAACGATACTGACCCAAAGCTTCTTTAAACAATCAGCGAATATTCTAATTGCCCAAAAGGCTGTCCAGGGTGCTCAATGTGTGCAAGTCGCGCACATGCGAAATTGTTGGAAATGTCACGCACAGGCTCATATGTCAGTCTTCGACTTGGGTCTATCATCTAGTGAATGCCGCTTTGTTCCTTTGTCCGTTTCCGCCCTGGGCGTTTCTCAGTATGTTTTTTTATAATTATTATTATTTATTTATTCATTATCATTTTATGTCGGGGACTCTAGTAAAATGACCAATCGCGGCTATCAGTTAAATAACCGGTCAACTAATAAAACCATTCATTTAGACCAGAAATGAGTTTTGAACTCCGATATTTTTCTGTTAACCTTTTTTGTTGTTGTTTTGGCGATATAAACATCGTAACTACAGCTCATTCAATCTGCAGTTACTACGATTTTTGGTAAATGCTACTTGCCATAAATTTTGCAAAATAACGCATTTAAAAATAGAAGTGGGACTTCCCGTCGGAGTCAGTGGGCGTGGTCAAAGAGGTAAGTGGGCGGGGCCAGCGATTGGTCAATTAAGATAGGGCTTATCATAAAGCGCCGTGTTGCAGATCCTACCTTTTATGCAGGCATGTAAGAGAACAAATCATGTCAGGGTAAGGAAAATATGGTTTGTATCACGAACATTTGTCGCCTAACCGAAAGACATTTTAGGCTAAGATAGAAAAAATAATTCGTTATAAATTAAGGGGAAAAAAAGAACACAATATGTTCTTTAACTAAAGGGTTAAAATAGACATGTTCAAGATTCATGTTAGCCTACAGCTTGAGGTTAGTTTTCGAACTTTCTTGAAATAAATATGACCTACATATTTGAAAGTTCATGAAAACTGGAAATCGGTAAATCGTTGTAAATCTTAATATAAAGGGATGGGGAAACGCGATATTTTGAGCTATTTAATACACTATGAACAGTGTGTATTCCCGTTTAGTTATCATCGCTTCTGTAGAACAAGCAATTCACAAATCCCGGATACCAATCAAGTACTATACACCGACTAATCAAATAATTCATTCAGACCGGAATTGAGCTTTGAACTCCGGCATTGGCCGCCATTTTTGGTAAGCTTTTTGGGGGTGGGGTGGAGAGCGACTTAAACGGCGTAACTACAGGTTGAATAAGCTATAGCTACGACGTTCAGGTCGCCAATCAAACACATCATTATTTCGTTACATGCTACTGCTATGAATTTTGCCGTTTAAAATCGAAGCGGGACTTTCTGTTGGAGTCACTGGACGTGGCTAATGGAGCTAGGTGGCGGGGCCAGCGATTGGTCATTTATGAACGGAATGAAACCTCTAAAGGACGATAAATTGTTACGGAGGATAGTGCAAGGATAGTTGCTAAACTGCTAAACACCCCGCTTGGCTCTTTAACGTAAAAGATAGTTAGCACCGTCGCATAGGGCCCCAGTTTAACGTCACATTCGAACGGAAAATTAGCTTTTTCAGTTTGGACAGCATTGGGATCAATGGAGTTAAAGATCATTCGTCCATATTAAGGCCATATTTCAAGGTCAATATTTTTGAAATGTATGAAGTCTAACCTTTGGGGATATTCTTTAGAATAGTAATTGAAAGTAAATTTGGCGTGACTTTTCGGGAGGAAATGATACAAGTGAGTCCTTCAAACCCATAAGTACATTCAATGCCTTGGCGTGCAAACGATTTGACAAACTTTTTAAAATAGTCTAATACTACTTATTCTTTATGGAACTGATGCATGGTCAGAGGATACAAATAATATACAATATTGAAAAAAATGAATAAATGGATAAAAAAAATAATAAATAAATAAATAAAAAAGTCAGGATTGCTTTCAATGCATTTTTCAGGAAAAATGCAGTTTTTGTAAATCCAATTTTCCACTTTATTTTTTGATTACATGCTTCTAACTATAAAGTTTGCAAAAAGTCGTTTAGAATCGGAGTCAATGGGCGGGGCCAACGGAGTAAGTTGGCGGGCCCAGCGATAGTTAGTTTTTACGGGGGATAATGCAAGGGTACAGGACGAAGCTGCTGAGAACCTCACCTGGTTCTTTAAAAAAAAAAAAAAAAAAAAAAAACAATTATTTTGTTAGTTTGGTCAACCTAGGGATCGAGCCCGTGATCTCTCGAGGTTTGAAGTCAAGCGTTCTACCAACGGAACTAACTTTAAACGTGCTAATGCCTCGGCTTACACAAGCCGTATGCCTAAGAAAGGCACCCTTCGACAATAAATGGATTCTAAACAAAGAAAGACTGCACAGCTTCCGTAATGTTTCTAGCTAACAAAGCGTCAGCTTTGGTAGCTTAAGTTAACAGACAAGAGGTCTTCTCAAAGTTCAACGTGTGCAAACTGCCACTCGAGGCTTAACCACTAGATCCATTGAATGCCTATGCCATAAAAAGTAGTTCTTATGTATTTCAGGAATATTACAAGCTCAATTCAAATGGTAGAGAACTCTTTCAAAAGAATGCTTTTAAATCCATTCCCACCCAATTCCGCTTTTTAAGTATCTCAAGAAAAAAACTTTGGAAAGTATAGTGGACAATGAAGAAATTGCTTGTTACAAGCAATTTCTTCATTGTGCAGAATGTTTCTTACCCAACAAAGGAAAATATTCTAAATTCAACCAACTTGAAATTGTCGTCTGCAACTTTATTTCAATTTGAACCAGTCTAAAAAAAATCATGTTATAATGGGTCAACTCCTGGGCTATACTTTTCAAGCTTACAGTACTTTCAGTACTTTGATTGAGAAATGAGTGACCTTTTTATATTTTCAAGTGACAGCCGACCACAAGGGCTGTACAAAGAATAAATGGAGAAAAGATAGATAAAGCACATCTGTTTTTGCACAGTGCCATCGTGCACAAGTGCAGTATAAGTGCAGTATAAGTGCGAAATAAGCCTTATCTTTTCTTATGTTATAAAAATAAGCTTTATCTTTTCTTATGTTTTAAAAATAAGAGGACCATGATGATCCGGAATCGCTCACCTGAGTTATCTGTTAATCAAAGTATTCTTTTTTTCTATAAGAGACACAACTGGAGCAAAATAAATATAACAAATGTAAGATTTCAGGCATAGTAAAAAACACAAAGTAATGCTACACACCTATTACGAGAGCTTTTGGCTTCGTAATTTAATCCATTAGGCAAACACTCCGGCAAGGAAAATGGTTTTCGAAAATACGAGGAAAAGAGATTTTGCTTGTTACAAGCAATGCTTCTATTTCCCAGAAAGTTTTCTACCTTAAAAGCTACTCATATTTTAATTTCAATTCAATTTGAATTGCCAGCGCAACTTCGTTCAGTTTGGACCAGTTTAAATTTTGGCATCTGGTCATGGGTTTAGAGGAGAATAATTCAAAATTGCCCTTTTTAGCATTCTTCAAAACTTTGGACTTCTGGGGTAGGGCCATTTTGACACATAAGTTACAATTTTGGCATCCTTGGTAGAGAACCATCTGGATATACTATAAACCAAAACTGAATGCTTTACACCTTGTACCAGGGCTAGGGAGATTTTTACCATATGGGCACAATTTCAAGTAACAAAGTACAAAATCATAGTAATGCTACATAGCAAATATGAATGCCTCAGGCTTTATATTATAGGAGGAAAAGACTTTTGAACTTGCTCTAATTTAGCGTTTTTCCAAAATTTTCATCTCTTGGTTGGGTCTATTGTTCACCCCAGGAGTATGATTTTGGAGAACTTGGTTGAGAACCATGTGGATATGCTATATACAAAATATGAATGAATTATACCATCATACATTGGGAGGATCAGATATTTGAACATGCTGTAATTGAGCGTTTTTCCAAACTTCGGAACCAAGGAGCAAGGCCATTTTTTACCCCAGACGCATAATCCCCCAAAACATGATAGATAACTATTGTGTTATGGTACAAATACGAAAGCTTAAGGCCTTACAGTAAATAGGAATATTTTCTAACTTGCCCTAATTGAGCGAAATTTCTAGTTTTAGACCCTAGCTGCATGGCCGTTTTGGACCCCAGAGGCATACTTTTGCCAAATAAGTAATAAACTTACTACAATATAGTTATACTACAAGCCAAATATGAATGTCCTTAGCCATATACTTAAGGAGGAGAAGACTTTTGACCTTGCTCTAGTTGAGCGTTTTCCCAACTTTTGACCTCAGGGGCGGGGCCATTTTTGATCCCAGGGGCATAATTTTTAATAACATACTAAAAAACCGTCTAGCCATGTTTTATGCCAAATAAGAATATCTTAGGCCATATAGTAAAGGAGAAGATTTTTTAACTTGCTCTAATTGAGCATTTTCCAATCTTTTGAACTCAGGAGTGGAGCCATTTTTGACCCAAGGGGCACAATTCTTATTAACATTCTACAAAACTATCTTGTTATGTTTTCCCAACTTTAGACTACAGGAGCGGAATAATCTTTGACCCCAGGAGCATGATTTTTAAAGATATAATACAAACCATCTCGTTATGTTATATGCAAAATATGAATTTCCTTGGCCATATGGTAAAGGAGGAGAAGACCTTTGAACTTGCTCTAATTTAGCATTTTTCCAATCTTCGGACATCAGGGGATGGGTCATTTTTGACCCAAGAGGCATTATTCTTAGAAATGTACCACAAAACCTCCTGGTTATGTTACATGCCAAATATGAATGTCTAGGCCATATAGTTGACTTTTGACAAAAGGGGCAGGACCATTTCTAACCCCAGGGGTACAACCTTTTAAAACTTGGTAGAAAACCGCGTGGTTATGCTATTCTAGTATGTGAAATATACATGTATATGCCATTGGCCTTGTATTTTCTGAAAAAACAAGATGTGTTTGTGAAACACTATGCCCCCGAAACAGGAATTCTTTAGAAACGGGTGATTTTTATTGTTTTTTTTCCCTTTGTTTTAGGGAAAAGAGTTAAAATTTGACCTTGATCTTGATGAAATGACCTTCCCCAATTGCGCCTTGTTGAGACCAATCTACATACCAAATATTAGCATTGTAACTTAATCAGGGTTGGAGTTATAGGAAAATGTTTATTTGGCAGGTTAAGTTTTGCAGACAGACGGATGGACAGACAGACAGACGGACACCGGTAAAACAATATGCCCCCGATCTTATCGATGCGGGGGCATAAAAACTTTCCCAAAGATTTACTAAGATTTCCAAATTTCAGATGCCACGACAACCAGAGTTGTTCACGGAATGAATTTTTAAATAAGTTTTGTAGAGCTTCACCGAAGGGTCACCCCTGCAAAATTTTAGCTTGATGGGTCTGCTGATTTTGGAGAAGAATTTCAAAGAAATTATTGACGGACGTACAATGACCGATCACAATAGCCCACCTCACACTTGAGGTGAGCTAAAGATAAACAATAGACGAATAAGAATAACATCAAACGAAGGTAGATTGTCCTCGCCTCAAACCCCTGACTTTTAGGACAAAGGAACTACGCTCTAATAGTAGAATGAATGTCGTGCGTTTCACAAATATATACGTGTTATAGTCGATAAGCGGAATGCCGAGGACAAGGATTCAAAGTGTTATTATGCATTCGTCAGGTAAATGAAATCTTACTATAGCTACAGAAGCTATATAGAACTTATTGATACACATAGAAAACAACTAGCAAAGACAAGAAATTTTAAATTAAGCCCCCCCCTTTTCCCGTGATGCAGCCTGAAATGGAAAACACCGTCAATATGCACAAGGTCAGAGGACTAGGAACATTATCGAATTCATCCATAAATGTAGATGTGTTAAAAAGAAACTTTACATTAAGCCCCCCTTTTCTGTAACGAAGCCTTATATGACAAGACTCCGGCAATATGCAAAAGGTCGGGTGATTCCGAAATGTCTGTGAAAATTTCATAATAATTTGTCCAAAAATGAAGTTGGAGGTTCTACGTTGAGCCCCATTTTTTCTGTAATCCCCTTTTCCATTAAGCAGCCAAGTTAAATGCCAAAACTCCGTCAATATGCGTAAGTTTAAGTGACGAGAAATATTCCGTGAAAAATTAATTTAAAATCGCCCATCAATGAAGAGTAGATGTGTAAGCAAGAATTGTTGAATTAAATTCAATTTTTGTGACGCAGCTTTATGACAAAACTCCGACAATATGCGCAAGGTCAGGTGACTAGGAAGATTCTGTAAACCTACAAAATATCCATAAATGTAGGAGATTTGTTAACAAGATGTGGGAGTACGGAAAGAATGATGTACGGACGTCGGGACGGAGAAAATGATACAATTGTACGCCCCCTTCGGCGTCGTATGAAAAACCTGGTTCGTTGTTATATTAAATTTTAAGGTCCATTGTGTTAGGAATCAGAAAATATGAGCAACTTTAAAGTCTATGAAAGAAATGTCAAAGGTCAAGGTTCCTGGACAATTGTACTTAATCTTAAATGAAACACTATCACTTGTTTGAGTATCTATAAAAATAATGATTCCAGTCGTGAGGAATCAGAAAAGATATGCACACCTTTTTTGCGAAAAGCATGTTCAAGTCCTCGGAGTCAAATGAAGGTATGTCACTTGTTGAGTGTATCTATAAACTTTGATTATAGTTGGTGAAAGAAATTTGATTGATTGAATGGGATTCAATACGAAATGTAACAATATTTCAGTCATATTGCGGCGGCTGGAGCACCTAACAATGGATTCCTTGCATTTCTCGCACCAGTAGCGTCCAGTTGCTATCTCACTTATGTTTACGATTATCCACCAATTGGTGAAAACAAATGTAAGAAATGAGAAAAAACCTTTGAAAAATAGGTCAATATCACGGTGTTATGGTTTTTGGTCTAAAATTTGGGTATTTCACTTGGCGAGTGTAAATATAAAATCTGATTATTCTAGATACAAAGAATTAGCAAGTGTAAGTAAGGTTAAAGTTTTAAAAAGAGGATCAAAGGTCAAGGGTTACTCAGTGAGAGTATATAAACAAGACGGCCATGGGCCCTGGCGCGCTCACCCGAGATAAAGGCTCTTTTTCTTTCAATAGTAAAATTTAATGTTAAGGCTAGGATAATAGTACAAATGGGCATAACCATACTTAATAAATTTATTGGGCTCGTACCAGGGGATCCAAAAGTAAAACTTTTAGTAATATTCATTTAGCTAATGTGAAAGAGGACCACTTAAGAAATATTTCTGCAATGGTTCAAATTGGCCCAATGGTTTGGAAGGAGATGTAGTTTAAAAATCCTTCTTGTTTCTATATAGGCCCCACTCCCATTGGGCTCCGCCCCTGGGAACACGAGGTTAATGATTTTTACCTTTTTTGAAAAAGGTAAATATACTGATATTCCATGCAAAATATCAAGGCTCTAGATCTTCTGGGCCAGGAGGAGAAAAGCTTAAGATTTTTTTTAAAATTTCACTTTTGTTGCCACGACAACCAGAGTTTTCAACAGATTTCAATTATTTTGGCTGTTTTTAAAGGGGGCCACCTAAGGAGCATTTTTGCCGAATTGGTTGAAATTAGCTCAATGGTTTGGGAGGAGATGTTGTTTATAGGATGTTGGCGGACGACAGACGCCGGACGAAAAGTGATCACAATAGGTCACATGAGCACTTTCTACTCCGGTGAGTTAAAATTTGATGGTCCTGTGTGTAAGAAATCAGATGATATGAGCAAACTATTTTTAAACACACCAATTGTCAATTTATTTTTGGTATTTTGATAGCGTACCAGGAGTAAAAGTCGAAAGCTCTGCACCTTACGATTGTGGCAAATAAGAATTTAAAACATTCCCTTCCCTATGCATATGTAACATGGAAGAACCCACAACAGAGGTCTTCGCATAATCTGAGAGTGATAAGTAGTAAGTATTTTGTAGAATACCATAAGGTTATTCTGCATGCAAAATTTGACAACTGTAGGCCTTTCGTTTGGACTATCAAAATTCTCTGATCGCTTTGTAAAATCCAGAAACTTACAGCATAGGTCTTCTGTTGATCCAAGAGAAATAATTTATAATGTTCTGGTAGGGTATCATATGGCAATACTGCATGCAAAACTTAGCTCTAACATTTTGAAGGAGTATTTTCATAGCCCCTTTCTTTATTCCAATTCTTTTAAGTATTTTGAAAGAGCATGATCAGGAGATTATCTGTGTCAAGTCTGGTTGAATTCAGTTGGTAAGTTGGGAAGATTTTTGTTAATGTTTACGGAAAATTCAAAAATTTGTTTTCAAATTCAAATTTTATGAATGGAGTTGTTAACTTACCATACGAAAAATACATTAGGATTTACTTCCCTTGACAACGCAGAAACACGTAAACAAAAGTGAGCGTCTAGATGATCAAGATCATACAAACTACTCCATGTATCTAGACGCTATATCCGGCAGTTAAATACTAAAAAGGCGACATTGCAGTCCCTTCTGAAAATGCCGGGGAGGAGGGCGGGAATTGTATGGTAAGTTAACAACTCCATTCATAAAATTTGAATTTGAAAACAAATTTTTGAATTTCATTTCATTCCGTTGTTAACTTACCATACGAAAAATACATTAGGATAGATTATAAAGCTTACCTCCCAGTGGAAGGTGGGTGCATTTTCTTTGAATCCTCTGCATTATAACCTCTTTATATACACAAATCATCTTCAATGACTTCAAGGTAATAACAGTTCAATACCATATTTAACAACTTTAACCCTCTATACACAATATGAAAAAGTTCCATGCCCTTATATACATGTTATCACATACTTATTGTTTACTTTAAAACACTATTTTCAACATTACGGAAATAGAACTTTGTGAAAGTCGATTCCGTTTTCCAATCTGCAGCTTCAATAATTGAAGACATACTTGCTCCCTTAAAAAGAGCCCACGACGGTCCAATAGCTCTTGTAGAATGAGCATTAACTTTGATATCCTTGTCATATGCATACTTTATAGTATTCACAATCCATTTACTCAAAGTTTGAGATGAAACTGGCTGATGTGGATTGATAAAGGAAAGGAAAAGTTTCAACTCATCTGAATTCTTTTTTCTACGGAAAATTTCAGTTCTCTTCAGATAAATAGCTAAAGCCCTCTTAGGATCCAGTCGTTTATTTTCAGGAAATGCTGGAACCCAAATTCTACTCCCGTAATGTGACTGTCTATCCTGCTTGGATAATCCTTGACGAAGAAAGAGTATTCCCCTACTATGTACAGATATTTTGCCTTCACCAATCTTTAATGATTGTAAGTCCGAGCATCTCCGGAACGTTGTGATAGCTACAAGAAAAACAGTTTTAAATGTTACGTACTTCAAGCATGTTTTATGCAATGGTTCAAATGGATATTCTTGTAATACTTTTAAAACCCTATCTAAGTCCCATTCAGGACACAATTTTGTTGTGGGAGGTCTTAAATTAAAAACCCCTTTTATTAACCTCACAATATATGGGTGCTGACCAACTTGATAGTTATCAATGGGTGGTAACACAGCAGATAGCATAGACCTATACCCTGATATTGTCCTATACTGCAAACCCTCATAAAATAAATGTGTTAAAAAATCTGTACAGTCAATTAGAGAAACTGTATAGGGATTCTTTTCCCTTTCACAACACCAGCTATTGAACTTTGCAAATTTACTGATATAGTCCTTCTGTGTTCCCCTTCTCCAAGAGGCTGTGAGCAATCTTCTAACCCGTTTAGAAAAGCCTCTTGTTTCAAAATTTCTGTTGAGAGCAGCCAAGCTGTTAGTTTGAATACCCCTGGATCTGGGTGAAATATCTTTGTTTTTGGTTGAACCAGCATCTCTGGCATTACTGGTAACCTTATTGGTACTGCTATTAGCATCTGGAGCAAAGTTGTGTACCAATGACGCCTGGGCCAATGAGGTGCTATTAACAGTATTTGACACTGAAATTGAGTCATGTGTTGCAGAACTCTTGGAATGAGACATATTGGGGGAAATGCATAGGCTATCATTCCCTCCCAGGAAATTGAAAGAGCATCCACTGCTAGGGCATTCTTGTGTGGTAACCAAGTGCAATAAATTGGAGTCTTGTGATTGTCTGCTGAAGCAAAAAGATCTATCATAGGGTGACCTATTAGATTGAACAGAGATTGAACTATTTTGTTGTTCAGGGTCCATTCTGATGGGCGAATTTTCACCCTGGATAATTGGTCCGCGAGGACGTTCATCCTGCCAGCAATGAATGCGGCCTTTATTCCTATATTGTTTTTGATTGCATATTGCCATAGGTCCCATGCTAGGTAACACAACCTGGCCGATTTGGTCCCCCCTTGTTTGTTTATGAATTGCACCACTGTGGTGTTGTCTGATCTGACCAAAACATTCTTGTTCTTCAGAAAAGGGAGGAAATGCACTACTGTTCTCAAAACAGCATCTAGTTCCAACAGATTGATATGCCTTTTTGACTCTTCCTGTGACCAAGTCCCCTGAAAAATTTTCTGACCCTCTAAATGACCCCCGTAACCTGTCTTGGAGGAATCTGTTGTTATTGTCACTGTTGTAGACCATGGTTGAAGGGATCTGCCCTTTAGCGTATTTGCTCGCACTAACCACCATTTCAGATGACCTATTAAGTGATTTGAAATAGGCACTGTTGCTAGCATGTCCCTTGACATTGGTCTCCAAAAAGCAAGAAGATGTATTTGAATAGGACGCATGTGTAACCGAGCATATGGGACTATTTCTATGCAAGATGCCATCAGCCCCAGAACATGAAGAAATTGAAAAGCTGTACTTTCCCCTGTAATAAGGTTCTGAATTGCCTTTTCTAACTTTTCTATTCTCTCTAATGTTGGAAAAACTTGCCCCAGTTGAAGATTGAACAGACAGCCCAGATAAATTAATGTTGGACTTGGGGTCAAAGATGATTTCTCTACATTGATTATGAACCCTAGTTTCAGTAATATGTCTAGAATCATGTCTCGATCTGACAGAGTGCCCTGGAATTCTGAATTTGCTACACACCAGTCGTCCAGGTAAGAAGACAGACGAACATTGTGTATTCGCAAGAAAGCTGCCACTACAGTGACAATCTTTGTGAAAACTCGAGGGGCTTGAGTTGGGCCAAAACACATTGCTTTGAACTGGTAACATTTGTTGTTTACACAGAACCTTAGATACTTTCTGTGTGATTTGTGCACGGGAATATGAAGATAGGCATCCTTTAGATCGAGAGAAATTGCATAATCGCCCCTTTTCAATAGATTTATGACTTTTGATAAAGTGTCCATCTTGAAATGCTTCTTTACCATATAATTGTTCAAAGGTTTTAGGTTTATGACTGGGCGTAATTCCCCATTTTTCTTGGGTACTAAGAAAAATGTGCTGTAGAAACCTTCCATTGCTTCCTGCCATGGAATTTCTTCTATGGCACCTTTTTCCAAGAGTTTTTCTACCTCTGACAAAATAAGTGCTAACCTGTCTGGAGGAGCTCTTGTTTTCTTTATTCCCTTGAACTTTGGAATTGTCAAAAATTCTAAAAGAAGACCATTTTTTATTGTAGATAAAACCCATTTGTCCTGTGTTATTTTCTCCCAATTTGTCAGAAAATATTTCAACCTGCCCCCTACTGGGACCTCTGGTAAAAGCATCATGACATTGTTGTCAACTCTTATCTGGTGTAGATTTGTTGTTGCGAAAAGAACTCACCTTATTTCTTTGTCCTTGTCTGTAAGAGTTTCTAGGAATTCTGTAGTTGCCCAACCCCGAATAACCAGAATTCTGCCGAGACTGACCCTGAGATTTGTCATCATATCTTCCCTTCTTTGACATGTTCTCTGAAGAACCTGTGAATTTTCTCTTATAGCCACCTGTAGAAGGGATGGGTTTTGGCTTAACAAACATTGAGTCAGGAATGACCTCTGAAATCTGTTTATTTCTTTCCTGCTTTTCTTTCAATTTATTATCAAAGTCAATGCCAAATACACCTTCTGCTGTTAAAGGTAAAGAGTTCACAGTCGCAGCATAGTCCTTAAGTTCACTTAAACCTGTGTCATACAATGCTGCCTTTCTACGAATTAGATGTGAAAAAGCCCCAGTTCTGGCCATTTGATCTAATAATTTGGTTGAAATAGCAAAGCTATCCCTTGTCATCTGAATTGCCAAATCCAAATTGCAATCTTTTTGTTGCAAACAATCCAACAACGACCCAAGTACTTGTTGAGAATAACAAGAAAGAATCATTCCCATTCGTGCAGCCATCTGACTTTGAAAACCCAATCTTTCAATCGAACGCAATGGTCTGCTGAATAAAGTCGGAGCATTTCCAAAAGCTGCCCTATGGCCATATCGTTTTATCAAAAGTGATTCAACCGTATCATCTAATTTTGGCACTTGAAACCATTTCTCACATGATTCATGCACCGGAAAATCATTTCTATAACTGTCCTTATAACAAGAGAGTTTATCAGGTTTCTCACATCTAAATGACTCGGATATAATGCTCTTCTGTGCATCATCTAAAATAATGCCAACACCCGACTTTTGAGATTTTGTCTGGGCATCTTCCCCAAACATATTTAATAATGATTTATTTCTAATGTCCTCAATGACTGACATATATTTACTAAATCTTGTGTCACATACATTTTCGTTTTGCCCAGAAGACAATGAATGGATCTCAGAATCCTCATAAAACCCACTATTTCGTCTTTCTGTTTCAGACACCTGTAGTGAGAGAGCATCATCCCTATTTGAGCAATTTCTGTCCAATCCAGTCTCTATTAAGACTATTTTCCATGGAAAGTAAAGGTCTGCGAGCAGCACTAAATGCCTCGTCTGTGACCTGACATGCGGAAACGTGTACAGGCTCGGCCAATGTCCGAGAACTGTCAACCCGAGAAACTGGTTCTTCGCTTACCTTACTCGATAGAATGGAAGCTAACTTCTCTAATTGCTCCGTAAAACCCGAGAGACGTTCCTCAAACTTCTTACTCAATCGGTCTTCCAGGTTTTCCATCGTCTCCCGGTCGTCTTTTTTGGTTTTCGTGGTGGAAGTCGAAGGCTTCGTAGAGCTTTTTCCCGAAGATTTCTTCTTAGAAACGGGTTTAGAAACCTCTGACTCGTTGTCCGATTTACGCTCCATTATAATGGCAGCCTCCGCCATCCAAAAAATCAAGACAAAAGTTGCAAACTCGAAAAAAAAAAAAACGAGCTGTCAAAAACACGAGTGACTGCAATGGCGCAGAAAATTTAACTGCCGGATATAGCGTCTAGATACATGGAGTAGTTTGTATGATCTTGATCATCTAGACGCTCACTTTTGTTTACGTGTTTCTGCGTTGTCAAGGGAAGTAAATCCTAATGTATTTTTCGTATGGTAAGTTAACAACGGAATGAAATGAAATGGGTGAATCATCTTTGTTCTAAGATGAGCTAAACAAGAGTGCAAAAAGGTCCTAATATACTCACATGAGAAAGATTAGAACTAAGCCCTACCTGCCACTCAGATGAGTTTTAAAGAATCATTCCTTGATTTCTTCAAGTCTGATAACGTTGGCCCTGCCATGCCCAATTTTTTTGCAAATCAAAATTTCACGAACAAGTTTTGAAAAGGAACATTCCTGCCAAATTTGGTCCCAACTGGCCAAATGATTAAAGAGGGGATTTTTTAGGATTATTTCACGATTTCTCTCAGTCTGATAAGCAAGGCACTGCAACGCCCCCATTTTTTCCAAAATCAAAATTTCACAAACAAGTTTTGAAAAGGGTCAAATAAGGAACATTCCTGCCAAATGGTTATGGAGGAGAAGATTTTTAAAGAATTATTCTATGAAATCTCCAAGTCTGATTAGCCAGGCCCTGCCACACCAACATTTCTTTGCAAATCAAAATTTCACATTCTTTCCAAATTTGGTCTAAATTGACCAAATGGTCTAGGATAAGATTTTGAAGAATTATTCCATGAAATCTAGAAGTCTGATAAGCCCTGCCCTGCCCAGCCCACATGTTCTGAAAAAGGTCAGCCGAGGAACATTCCTGTCAAATTTGGTCCAAATTGGCCCAGTGGTTAAGGAGGTGAAGATTAAGATCATTCCATGATTTCTCTAAGCCCAATGGTAACAGAGGAGAAGAATTTTAAATAATTGTTAACGACTTCCAACACACAACAGACACAGGGTGATCACAATAATTCACATTAAGTATGTTGTGCTCAGGTGAGCTTAAAAGGCAAATCAAAGTTGTAATGTTTTCTTTCTCTAGTTTATGGCCCATTGCGAATGCCATGGGAAGGCTGGTAGAAGTAAGGTGTTTTCCAGAGTGTTGGGCTGGTATGTTTTCAAGATGAGGGTCAGGAATAAAGCATATTGATGATAGTTTGTGTTTCCTTCAGAGATGTGTTGAATACGAGTATTGAATTAGTAATTGATTCCTTATCCTGTTATGTACAACCAAGGGTTGTCACCGTCTTGAAATGTCACACCAATATGACCTGTGGCTCGGCCAGGATGTGAACATTCTTCCATCCATTCCTCTAAAAAGCCATGAGTCTGCTCTAACAGAATCAGAGCTATGCAAGATAGCTTGTCATTGGTGAGCTTCTGAGTTGTAGTGTAGTTTCAATGCTTAACACATTCCAAAACAATCCTGCTTTTTTATGCCCCGCAAAAAATATTGTGGAAAATATTGTGGAAAATGAAGAAATTGCTTGTGGCAAGCAATTTCTTCATTATCCACAATATTTTCTACCAAAATAGAAAAGGATTTTAAAACTTTTATCCACTAAAAATTGTCATCACCAAATTCATTCAACTTTGAACTGTCTAAAATTGTTTAGTGCAGAAATGGGTTAAGTAGCCCCACCCACATCTAGAGTGGTGAAGTAATAATATTTAGCAATCAAGAATCAGTTTAACATACACATGGATGGCTAAATAGGGTAGAATTATTAAAGTACACAACAGGTCATAAATTTATAAACAAACTGCCCATGTGTCTTTGTAATAAAGAAAATTTATTTCTCTTTTAAGTGCATGAGAATAAAATATACAACACAAAATCCATTTCAAAGCTTTACCCACTTTTTTCTATCATTAACAAATTAACAAACATGCTAAAACTAGAGTAAACCCATTCCCACACAATCCTGCTTTTTCATACCCCTCTATAAAAAGCTAAAGAATTCTGTGAAAAATGAAGAAACTGCTAGTTAAAAGCACTTTCTTCCTTATCCATGGTGTTTTCTACAACAAGATAAAGAAATTTTAAATTTCATTCATTAAAAACTTGTTTTTTCCAATTTCTTTGAATTTGGACCAGCCAACATTTTTTTAATGGGTAAACCCCATATGCTTGTCTTAAATCACATTAATTATCATTTACATTTCTTGAATATGGTCAAAGAGATTTTGTCATATCTGCTATTTTCTGTTTATCAAATAAACTGTCTGAAATATTAGCCCAGAATAAAAACGTTTTTCAAGTATTCAAGTATTTTCAATACATCAAATAAAGAGATAGTGTTTTTCTTGCTATAACCAAAATTGAAAATGTTTTTCTTCATAACCTATTGCCAGTTGACTATAAAAAGATCCATTCCAATTTTTAGATACCACTCAGAATGCAAGAGAAAGAAATATTGCATTTTTGTTGGCTGACCAATACATAATAACACCTGTTTACTTAACAAATACCAGATGGCAATTTTTTGACGAGGCCGAATTCAAACTAGAGGCACTTTAGCAGGCCGTTATTTACCAAAATTGACAGCAAGATGTTCAAAATTTGCAATGAATATAATATTTAGAAGATTTTTTACGACTTAAGTTTATACAATACATATGTACAGAAATAAGCCCTGTCCATAGAGGCCATGGTTTTCAAAGGATCAAAATTACAGGGAGGAATCTGGTAAAGGTTCACCAAAGCATTATATCTGTTTAAAATTTGGTAGAAACCAAGCAAATCAGATTTTTGTAAAACATGTGAACTGTATATGGAAATTAGCTCTATATATGAAATCCATGCTTTTATCTGTTTCTGGGAGGAATCTCATAAAGGGTTACCCAAGCATTATTTTTGTGGAGTTTCATTGCATTCTATCAAGTAATTTCTGAGAAGATTTTCAATGTTTTCATATTTTTCCTACAAAATGGAAATTAGCCCGCCCATATCAGCCATGATTTCTATCCAATCAAATTTTCTCATATGGTTACTGAAGGATCATTCCTATGAAATTTAATTGAGGGTTCTATCAGAAAAATATTAGACATACATATAAATGATGGATAAAATGCCACAACAGTAGCCTCAGTGTCCTTTAGCCAGTGGAGCTAAAAACTTTCACACAAAGTGTGAGCTTAAACTCGAAAATCTTTCTGTGGCGTCAAAATACAGGATTTTATGGTAATGAATTAGGCTAAATTTGCACTATTTGGGTAGCTCATTAACGTTATGGCTTTCAAATTTCATAAGATTCCGAACTATATACACAAAGTATGCCTTTCAAATTTAATATCCCTTTAGTAATATGTATCAAGTATTGTAGTTGTGCATCATTCAAAATGAAATCTAATATGTTTGCCATTGAAATGTTACAAAAATATGTTTTCACAAGTTCTCTTTTATATACAAATGAGGAATGCTAATTGAAATGACAAGGATGCAGCATTGGCAAAGTTCAGACTAAATGTATAATGCCAGCTGATCTCAATCCAATGCCTGCAAATCCAAATGTAATTGGAGAAATAGGTTAAAGTACTTTCCCCGTACAAATGTCTACAATGTGTTTTGGCAAGAATATCCAAGACAACTACATAAGCATGGGCTCTGCCTTCAAAATGTTTTCATACGAATCTACATGTACATGTCTGAAGTAAATCTTGCCACACTTTACCAACAGTAAAGGGTTAATTGAAATAGTAATGAATTACACACTAAATTAGGCTGACTTCTAATATTTCTTATTTTGTTTCTTATAATATTTCTTCATGACATTCTTTTTTGATTGCATACTCCTAAAAAAAAGAGCATGCTCAAAATTTGATGTATATTGCCTGAAATATGAATTGAACAGTAATGTTCAAAATCATTGATCTAGATCATTAATCTTGATCACATAATTATGGATATGTACCATGCTATTGTACATAAATGATAATGCATGTACAAGGTGTAAGCACTTTGTTTATAGAAGTACCGGTAAATTGTACAAGTACGTTACTATAGTTTTGCAATCCTTTACTGTTTTCAAAATTTTAGACTTGTCCAAATTCAAAGGGGAAGCAGACTGCATTATGAAGTTACTACAATCAAAAAGTAGCAATCCTATATGATAGAAAATCAATTTCTCCTTTTCCCACAATGTTTTCTCAAGTACAATATCACAGGAACATAAACATCAGGTATTATACCAGAAAGGGTAAAGCAGTCAAAGAAGGTGAAAGTATTCTTTTCTTATATTGTGGTGACAATTCTTTATAAATTCTAATCTTATATACAATTTGAAATATAATTTTCTGATCATTTAACACAACAAAGCAAAACTATGAGCGAAATTTTACTATTGACTTGTAGTATATGCCTTAACATTTTAACCCATTACAACACAGTGACGCTTTTGGACGCCCCTCAAGAAAAACAATTAGGAAAACATTGTGTAAAATGAAGAAATTGCTTGTGACAAGCTATTTCTTCATTTTACACAATGTTTTCTACCAAGAAAGTTGAAAATATTCAAAATTTCATTAACTTTATATTGTCGTCTGCTACTCCTTTCAATTTGGACCAGTCTAATATTTTGCCGTCTGGTAATGGGTTAAATACTGAACCCTGTGATTACACTTCCCATCATGTCTCACTACATAGGTGCCAGACTATTTCACCCAACCTAACAGCAAGGATAGCTGAAAGATCAAATGAACTGTGTTATCAGCACCGTGCATATAATAAATCAAGTAAATTACAGGTTCACTATATATGCAAAAATCACTTGATAACATTTTTTTATAAAATGTATTATATGTGTAACCCATTACCACTCAAGAAAATTTAGACTGGTCCAAATTCAAGGAAGTTGCAGTCAATAAGTTGATGAAATTTTAAAAATCTTTGTCTTTTGGGGTAGAAAAAAATCATAGATTATGAAGAAAATGCCTTGCAAAAGCAACTTCTTCAATATCCACAATGTTTTCCCAACTGTTTTTCTTTAAGGTCACCAAAAAGCATCATTGTGTGGAAATGGGCTAACAATAGATGAGGCTATGTTTGATATTTCCAGCAATTACTATTTAAGGTATCAGATCAGTTTGTGCAACAGTTAGCTCTTTAACCCACTCCAACAAAAATTTAGACTTGTCTAAATTGAAAGAAACTGCAGCCGACAATTTCAAGCTGATGGTATTTTTCAATTTTTTTATCTTTTTGAATAGAAAACATTGTGGATAATGAAAAAAATTGCTTGATACCAGCCATTTCTTCATTTCCACAATGTTTTCCAAACCTTTTTTCTTGAGGGGCGTAAAGAGGAGGGATTGCGTGGGAATAGGTTAATTGAATATTGTAACAAATAGTATTATAGTTGGACAGCCATAAAGTGTCACCTAACAAAGACTTACTTAAGTCTGCGCTCAAATAACACAGGTAAGCAATTCAATGTTTTATAGCTTATAAACTGATAATACTGAGTGACTGATACATGTAGGTTAGTCAGAACAACACAGTCACAAATATTGTGATTTTGAAGGTTTATGTTTGTAAAGGAGTAAGTTTTATCCCTGGTCAAGTATAGAATGTTGCATAATTAATCCTTTCCCAGACTTCAAAGTTGATTGATTGATTGAATGGGGTTTAATGCCACTTTTAAGAGTCATATTGCGATGGCTGGAGCACCTGACAATAGATTCCTGGTATTTCTCACACTGGTACAACAACTACATCCTTTCTTAGCCACAAGCTGCTATCCCACTTAGGTTTATGATTATCCACCCATTGGTGAGAGACAAATGTCGTTAAGAATATGTGCCACAGCATGGGATCAAACCCATGACATCCCAAGATTGAAGATAAGGAGTCTGATGCGCTACTGACTGTGCCATGATTGCGACGACTTCAAAGTTGAAGACATGTTTACAACGTGTGAAGTTGAAGAGGACAGTTAAAATCTAATGTGCACTGAAAAACCAAACATAGCTTTGAACAAATGAATTGTAGCTACATATGAAATATCTAGCTACAAGAAATTGTCTTTCTACCATTTTTCAGAATTATCCCATTACAAGACAACAAAATTTCAGACAACAATCTTTAGTTAATAAAATTTTTAAAATCTTTGCCTGTTGGGGTAGAAATCATTGTGGATAGTGAGGAAATTGCTTGTTACTGCTTGTAACAAGTAATTTCTTCATTTTCCACTATGTTTTCCAAAACTTTTATTAAAGAGACATCAAAAAGGGTGATTGTGTTGGAATGGTTTAAATATCCTACAGTCAAGGAAGCCAGATGATTGTGTTGGAATAGGTTAAATATCTCGCAGTCAAGAAAATCCCTTTTGAAAAACCTATTAAGAATCAAGGTATAAAGGGGGGCTTTGCACCAACCTTTATCAATATAACATCTTATCAGAAGTGCCTTTTATCAATATAGGCACTTATAATAAGCTTGTAGCAACCCCTGAATGTGTTGATGAATGAAATGAATGTTGCACAAAAATGTGTAGTCATAACACCATACAAATTGAACGTTATCATGACTCTATACAAATTGACAGCTTCATCTGCCACATAACCTTGGTGTAATACACAAGTAACTATCCACACATCGCCAGTCTGGTTGAATCAATTTAAACTGCTCTCCCTGAAAAGGAAATAAATGAACATTGGCTTTTAATAATTAATGTTTCTGAGTTCTATCAATTAACACATATGTGCCTCTTAACCCATTCCAACACAGCAAAATTTGAGACCAGTCCAAATTGAAAGAAGCTGCAGACGACAATTTCAAATTGATGGAATTTTGATTTTTTTTTGTCTTTTTGGATAGAAAACATTGTGGATAATGAAGAAATTGCTTGATACAAGCAATTTCTTCATTTTCCACAATGTTTTCCAAAGCTTTTTCGTTGAGGGGCGTAAAAAGGAGGGATTGAGTTTGAATGAGTTAACCCATTATCACTCAAAAAATTTCAGACTTGTCCAAATAGAAAGATGTTGCAGACATCAAGATGCTGAAATCATAAAAAAATCTTTGTTTTTTTTTGTTCGAAAACATTGTTGGATTGTGTTAAAAGCAAATTCTTCATTTTCCACAATGTTTCCCCAAGCTTTTTTCTTAAGGAGTGAAAAAAAGGGACAGTATGGATGGGAATGGACTAAAGACTAAGATAAGTCTGCACTGTTCATTCTGTAGATAGATAATGACTCAAAGTTTTCTACTTCACAATGTACCAATATTATAAGTGCACCATGTTAATGTCCAGCCTTATCTACCCAAACAGTTGGTGCATGATGACCAAACTGTCGTAAACACAGATTGAACAAAACAAAAATACTTGAAAAAGAAATTGTTTCCAGCAGAGCAGACTAGTAAGGTAGAATGGTCATTCAAGATTCAGTAAAATTGTAAAGAGCAAATAATGCTGACTCAGTCAGCAGCGCAGTGCAAGCAATCAGTCAAAAAATATTTGAAATTGTACAATTTCCAAAAGTTTCCTTCTTCCCAATCTGTTTTTCTTTACAACATGTACTGCTAATTGGGGATGAGTAAACAGAATATTTAACAAGAGCACCATCCACGGGTGCAAACGCTCTGCTGCAGGTGCTGGATAATACAAAAATTCTAAGTTGAAAAAGGGGCATAACTCTTACAAAAACGTTTTTAGAGTTATCCCTCTTGATAGTATAGATAGCTCTTGTGATGTTCAATAAACATGCCAAGTTTCATTAGGATATCTTCAATAACAACAGAGATATTACCAAGGTTAAAGTTTGTCATGCCAACGTCGACGCGAACAACGCTCAGGTGATGACAATACCTCGGGTTTTCTCTGAAAACAGCCGAGCTAAAAATTGGCTCTCAAAAGATCATTTTCAAGGAGGCAACTATATCTCAACACCCTCTCTTTTCACATCACCGCCTTCTTAACTCTAAGCCCTACTCCATTCCTGCTCTTTCTCTTTTCTTTTATAAGAAAATATCTATTTGTCAAGGATGATATTTATAATCTTAAATGATGAAAACCATTTTAATCTGATAAAACCTTGTTGACAACTTTATTATTAACCAAATACAGATTCATGAAATCATTGGAATGGTAGGTAGCAGAATTTCATTTAACTTTGTTATGTATTACACGAAAATTGAAACACTGACCTTT
Organism: Fragum fragum; assembly: GCA_946902895.1. Lineage (NCBI taxonomy): Eukaryota > Metazoa > Mollusca > Bivalvia > Cardiida > Cardiidae > Fragum > Fragum fragum. The sequence continues at coordinate 75,973,674 of OX336365.1, read as the reverse complement.
CTTGAGATCGTTCTCTACTCTTTCTTGGTTCATCACTTGGTCTCTCTCGACTTTTACTGCCAGATTTTTCACGGGTTTCGCTGCCTGACTTTTCCTGACTTTTACTCATTTTCTCACTGCTTTTTCTCTTCTTATCAAGTGAAGTGCTTCGTCCTCTACTGTAGCTTCTAGAGCGGTCCCGACTCCTCGATCTGTCACGACTCTTGCTTCTAGATTTGTCCCTGGAAACAAAATTTCATTCAGAAATAAAATGTTGATAATAAGATAGTAGTTGACACCTTTACCACAATTCAACATTTTTAAGCATCAAAGAAAATAAGCTTTGGAAAGCATTGTGAGACTAGAAACGCGTCACAGACACAGATGCCCTCACATTTTTACTTGTCACATGACCTTCAGTTGTGACTTAACTTTGGAGTATACAAGAAATCTTTATGCAAGTTGTAGACGACATTTTTTAGATTGTGAAATTCAAAAAATCTTTGTCTTTCAGGGTAGAAAAAATTGTTGATAATGAAGAAATCACTTGTTCGCCCTATTCTTGAAGTGCATAAGAAAGTGGGATTGTGTGAGAATGTGTTTAAACTTTATAGGTCATAAGTAAAACGAGAAATAGGTTGTCGACTGAAAAGATATTGATTTGTAAAGAGAATGTGGAGCACAAAATGTTTTCTTTGAAACTTTGACCTTGACCTTGGATTTATCACAACAAACATTTTGCATCACACTAGCACTCATCAAGAATAACAACTGTGCTAAGTTATTTTCAAATACATCCATTTCTGTAGATGTTATGCTCCGGACAAAAATCGGACGGATGCACGCACTAACACTGAAGCGAAGTTGTGACAGCTATGTCTAGTTCACCGCAAGCCGACTAAACAACAAAATTGATTGAAGATCTTATCAATACAATACTGAGTTTAATCTTTAATCATAAGTACAATCACATGTAAAACACAAACCTTTTTTGCTGTTTATGTTTAGTGTATAGACCTTTACTGAGAGACTCCTTTGATTGTTCCGCTTAGATAGTAAAATCTTAACCCTTGTCATGCTGAATATAGAATATTCCTGTCTTGGCAAAAGGTATAGAAAAAGATCAGCCTGCACATATGTTCAAGCTCATAGGAAGCCTGTAGGATAATGAATACCAGTCTATTTACCTGTTCACCTCTCCATTCTTGTCCTTACTGCGACTTCTGCTTCTTGACTTGCTGCGTTTTTCAGGTGACTCGGACCTGTGGGAATCCTTACGCTTTCTAGAGCCAGAGCGACTGCCAGACCTGGAAAAAGACAATTCATTGAATTATCGACTGACAAAAGAAAAAGTAAAGGATGTTTTCAGATGGATGTTTTTACTGCTTAACCCATTTCCACACAATCCCACCTTTTGATGCCCCCTAGTAAAAAAAGCTATAGGAAACATTGTGAACTAGAGGCGCTTGAGCGCCTGTATCGCTCCAAAGGCATGAATGTACCGATTAAGCAAATTTTTGCATTAATTCAATATAAACTGAACATTCAGAAAGTAAATCTTAGTCATTGAAATCTTTGAAATAGTTTCAAATAGAGAACCATTTCAAACTTTTCATTGTTTTTACAAAAGTCAAGTTAAGTAAAATTCATTATGTAAAATTTTCACTGTTTACCATATAATTATGGACATAATCCATCACCATAATAGCCATGTCTTTCAACCAATCAAAATTATATGAAGAAATCTTATATATCATATATATATACCATATATCAAAATTGACCCTGCCCATTAAAGCCATATTTTTCATCAAATCAAAATTCCTTTTCTATAATCTGATAAAAGGGCACCCAAGGATTGATCCGGTCATATTTGGTTGAAATCCATCCACTGGTTTCTGAGAAAAATTTAAAAGGTTTTACCATATATGGAAATAAGCCCCACCTTTTAAAGCCACATTTTTCATCCAATCACCACACCATGACAATAGCTCTCTGTTTTTCAGCCAGTGGAGTGAAAAATGGCAATATTGCTTGTTACAAGCATCTTCTTCATTATTCACATTGTTTATACCCCAAAAACCAAATATTCTTATGATTTCACCAAGTAAATATTGATTTCAGCAACCACTTCACATTTGACCATTCCAAAATTTTATCAATTAGCTTTTAAATACTAGCTGATCAATAAATCAGAAATCTAGCCATGTTTCAAGCAATATTACTTAAACTCATGCCCATACAATCCCACATATTTACAATCCCCAGGAAAGAGCTTTTGAAAAACCTTTTGGAAAATCAGGAAATTACTGTACCATGCAGTTTTGTGATTAACCATATTTTTTTTTTAGCCTTAAAGAAAGGAAAATGTAAAATTCTATAAAAATGCCATTGTCGTCTAAATTCTTTCAAGTTGGAGCGGTCTAAAATTTTGTTGGCTTGTAATGACAAGTTGAAGACTATTTCAAACGGTATTAAGCCTTTCCCATACAATCTCTCCTCATGATTTTATACCTGAGAAAACATTTTGGATACAGAAGAAATGCTTGATATTTTCTTCCCTATAGGATAGTAACGTTTTGAAAATATCTCACTTGAAATTGTGGTCTGTGACCTCTTTCAAATCAAACAAGTCTAACATTTTCTAAAATAGAAAAAGGTTAAACCAAGATTGCTATCAAAACCCTTTGTGATACCAATTCCTTATTTGGAGCCTAGTTCTTTGATCAGCATTTGTATACAAATTTGACCTAGCCTAAAATTTGTCCTCTAGAAAAGAATTAGGTCATGTTCCTACCTGTCACTTCTTGACCTCTTAGATCTCCTGAAAAAAAGTTACATTCTCTTAGAAACTGATTATTGCAACACTATCTTTGATGTAATTTACATAAACAAAGAATATACTGTAATGTAATGCTTAACTTTTGTCATGATGATCCCAAAATATTCCTGTTTTTGCAAAAAGTATAAACAAAGATCAGCCTGCACATAAGTGCAGTCTGATCTTAGTATATGCCTCCTGCTTGTCCCTTTTTAGCTACAAATGTTGATGAAATTAATTTTCAAGAGAAATAAAAGCCCACTATAAGGGCTTCCAGTGTTTTTAGTCATTTCATTTAAATGCATTTTTGTGAACTGGATCTATTCAGCATGACAAGGGTTAACTATTCTTAGACCTGGATAGTCACAGCGATTCTATAAATTCACTAAAATGAATGTCAGAGTAATTAATATATACCTATAGAGAGTCAAATTATGAGATGAAACACTTGTGAAAAGTTTAGAGTAAGAGAGATTTTAAATCTTACATATGAATTTTTTACTTAAAATTTATAGGTCAAAAAGAAGTCAAAATCCACTGAAATGATTTACAGAATAATGAAAGGCTTGAGTGGATACAAACATACAGCAATATGCACAGACTTGCACATAAAACTTTGTTTTTCTTAGGCTAAAAGGGTAAAAATGTCACAAAAATGAATGTCAGAGTAATGAATCTTTGCCTGGATATTTGAAGTATGGCACTTAAAAATCTGCAAGGTTTCAAAGAAAGTATAAATACAACACATTGTGACTTGCACATACACTTAATTCTCATATTTCCAAGTCAAACAAAAGTGCTAAAGTCACATTACCAGCTGGTAAAATTTTAGACTGGTCCAAACTGAAAGGGATTGCAGATGATAGTTTTAAGTCTATTAAATTTTAGAGTTTTAGAAAAGTCATCTGCAAATTTGTCTGATTTGAACCAGCCTTAAATTTTGTCTGCTGGTGATGGGTTAATTATTGTCAATTTTTAATGAATGTTGATATAAGTTTGCAAATAATAAATAAAACTTTGAACAGGATATTCTACTTCAAATTAATTGCATGATTAGTTTGTTCAATGCTCTGTCTTGAATCATTGGAGACTATTACTAAATTTTATTGTATTTGAAATCAGATAGAAATATATTTAATTTCATATAAAGTGTTTGTTTTGATAACACAGGATAAAGAGATAACCAAGCTCAATATTTCATTTTTGGACTATGGGTATGGCCTTGACCTGGTGTAAAAGTGTGTAAAAAAGAATCAGCCCAAAGGCTAAAGAGATATAGACAAGGTAAAAAATTGACGTTTGAACTTTTGCTGACCTTGACCTTAGTAGATTTAATCAATCACAGGACACTTGATTTCATTCAAATATATGCTTGTGTAAAACAATAGGATCAAGAGATAAAAACAGGATCAAAGATTGAACTTTGACCCCCTTCTGTGACCTTGACCATTAGAGTAGGAACCTGAATCAAGCAGAGCACACTTGCTCTCATTAAAATGTACAAGTATGTGAATTAGACCAAAGGTTTCAGGTTTGTTATCAAAAGTATCACATACCTATCACAAGGCCACAGCAATACCTTGTTGTTGTTTTTTTCCAAAATCAGCTTATATAAAAAGGTTTGACATTACTTACTTGGCCCCTCTTGATCCAGATGGAGATCTAGATGACCTTGACTTCCTTCTTCCATCATATGACCTTGACCTGGATCTTCTTCTATCTCTGGACCTTGACCTGTTGGTTAAGTAAAAAAATATTTCATTGTCAATTGGTTGTTGTTCTTCTTTCAGCTACAGTCATATTTCAAATATGTACGTGGTAAAATCATAAAAGATTAATTCTAATGGACATATTATCAGAAAGACCATGTACCACAATTTTTCTAAATATCTGTGGCTGAGGTACCTAACCAGTATTTCCTGTTATTTCAAATAATATCCACTCTAAGTCACAATGCACTCATTCTGCTAAGTATCAATAGAAGATTGTTGCTATTACAACTGGAGTAAAGTCTCTGTTACCCAGAACCAGTACAATGTCTAGGAGGCAGCAGAAAGTTTTAAAACCCTTTCCTAATCAATCTCTGTGATTTCATACTTGAGAAAACATTGTGGGAAAAGAAGAAAATGCTTGTTACAAACAATTTCTTCTTTTCTCACAATATTTTCTACCCTGTAGGTTGGTTACTTTTAAATTGCATTCACTTTTAGTTTGCGTCTGCAACTTCTTTCAAATTGGACTAGTCTGAAGTTTTGAAAAACAGGAAAGGGTTAAATTTTGAGTGTTAAACTAACATTTGCAACAATTTCAACCTTCGCTGTGCTGCTTGTAAGTTATACAGACTTAAGAGTTTCTTGAATACATTCACATACAATCCTGCTTTTTCAAACCCTTAAGAAACAAGAGGACCATGATGGTCCTAAATCGCCTAACAATTATTCTGGGCAAGTTTCATGAGGATTGAGCCAAACTTGTGGCTCTAGAGTGTAAACAAAGAAATTGTAATTAAGGCCCCTTTTCCCAGGTTTTTACTAGAACCCTTCCATAATCAATAGGGTTCATCTTTGTGACCTAACAATTATTCTGGGCAATTTTCATGAAGATTGAGCCAAAATTGTGGCCTCTAGAGTGTAAACAAAGAAATTGTCATTAAGGCCCCTTTTCCTGTGTTTTCCAATAGAACCCTTCCATAATCAATAGGGTTCATCCTTATGACCTAATAAGTATTCTTGCCAAGTTTCATGAAGATTGAGAGAAAATTAAGGAAACTTGAGTGTAAACAAAGAAATTGTCATTAAGGCCTCTTTTCCCTTGTTTTCCAAAAGAATACTCCCATAATCAATAGGGTTCATCCACATAGTGTTCATCCTTTTGACATAATAAGTATTCTGGCCAAGTTTCATGAAGATTGAGCCAAAATTGTGGCTTCTAGAGTGTAAACAAAGAAATTGTCATTAAGGCCCCTTTTCCTGTGTTTTCCAATAGAACCCTTCCATAATCAATAGGGTTCATCCTCATGACCTAACACTTATTCTGACCAAGCTTCATTAAGATTGGGTTAAAACTGTGGCCTCTAGAGTGTAAACACTTTAATTGCTGACGCCAAACGATGGACGAAAGACATTCAACAATCACATAAGCTCACCATGGGCACTTTGTGCTCAGGTGAGCTAAAAAGCTAGGGACAATGTGAAATGTGAAGAAAGTAAAGGAAATGTAGGGAATGGATTATTTGATTCATAGGCACACAATCCCATATTTTTCTCTATTGAATCAAAATAGCTCTGGAAAACACAGTGAGAAAAGGAGTTATTGCTTATAAGAAGAAATTTCTGAAAATATGTTGGGTTTTTCTTACTTTAAGACACTCATTTCTAAAATTATCACTACTTTGAAATGCTGACTGTAGTCTTTTCATTTTCGACCAGTCCAAATTTTTGTTGACAGGCACTGTGTTGAACACAATATTTTTATGGTACTAGGCCAAATGGACTTGATTACAAACTCTTCAAAGACAAAGTCTCTTCATTTTTTGTTGTGATAACTCAACATATCATATAAGAATCATTATTTGACTTGCAAGAAGTTCTAACCTTGACCTCCTGCGGTCTCGTGACCTTGATCTTGACCTGTAGCGATCTCTTGACCTTGACCTGAAAGTATACAAGAATCACATCTTTATAGATTCACACAAATGATTAACAAAACTTTCAACCACAACTAACAGGTACTTGCATGATTGTATTTATCAGATCTTTTCTTCATTTTCTTAATATACAGCTATTTTCATTGCAAACTCAACCCAATGCCTAACAACAAAATTTTAGACTGGTCAAAATTCAAAGAAAATGCCTATGAAATTTCAAAGTACAACTGAATTCAAAAATAAATGTCATATGGGGTAGAACAAATTGTGAAAAAAGGAAAATTGCTTGTTATAATTTCTCCTCTCCTTTTGACAAAAGGTTTTCCATGATATAGCTCCTCATGGGCCATTCAACCTTTTCCCGTTTTTTAGCTTGGTCTAAATTGAAAGAGGTTGCAGACGATATTGAAAATTAGATATAATTTGAAATGAAACCATTCTATCTGGTAGAAAATATTGTGAGAAAAGGAGAAATTGCTTGTCACAAGTAATTTCTTCTTTTCCACAATTTTTTATCAAGTATAAAATCAGAAACATAGACAGATAAAATACAGGCTCTGAACAGGTAATGGTTTATGTGACCCTGTGACATAAGCAAAATTATTCTAAAGAGAACGAAGGTAGAATTGTAAATTGTTTGATGTGTCTAGACGATCTTCGTAGAATATCTATCATTCTTTACAAAATATGGAATTACACAAGATTTCTTGTGACAAACCACAAACCAGTATGAAGTTATAATACACATTAATTACCGTACATTGAGACCAAGTGCTTGTTTCCTTAAATTTATATCAATAATAGGAGTTTCTCAAATTTAGTTAAAGAATTGCAATATTCTGATTATAAACAAAAACAATTTTTTTGCTGAAAAAGTTATCATAGATGACTTATGTCAAAACTTCTACAGCAAAATAAGACATTTTGTATTTAACCTACAGTTTAGCTTGGAATCAATGAATTTTTAAAATTGATTTGATATTATTACGTCCGGATCATCAATTCTACAGCGTTATACAACAGTGGTGTAAAAGTGCAGGTTCCTCTGTATGATCCTTGTTTTATATAAAAAAAAACTTGCTAATCAACTGTTAATCCTGACATGTTTTCATCCTCTGGAAGACATTGGACTTGTGGTTGTCAACTTTTGTTTTGGCTAATACAGGGAAACCATGATGTTTCTGTTGATATCAGTAGTATGGCTTTGGTCAAATATTTGTAATTGTGAGTACATGGCCTTGTCCAAATCTTCATTCCTAATCTTGATTTGCAAAACTGTCCTGTCAAATATGATGAAGTTTTTTGAGCTCTTCAATTGTAGAACTGGATTCTATTCTTTCTGATTGATCTTGGTTTTCCATTGGTATGTTATTTGTTTAACCCATTACCAGATGGTCAAATTTTAGCCTTGTCAAAATTAAAAGGAATTGCACAAGACAAGTTACAGTTCATGAAATTTTAATTTTTTTCAACTTTCTAGTTAGAAAACATTCAGGAATATCAAGAAATTTCTTATTGCAAGCAATCTGTTCATTTTACACAATATTTTTCCCAAATGAATTTTTTTATAGGTGTCAAAATGTGGCATTGTTGGAATGGGTTAAACTGATATGTATCAACCTCAGATACAAGTATGATATGTGGTGTAGCCAGTAGTTAATAGTCTCCATAATTGTATATCTTCAAGTAGACTTTCTACAGCATGTCCCTGGTCTGAGTGTCACAACTATTGTAGATTCAAGTGATATCTATTATTGTTGTTATTTACTGCGCTTACAACCAGGAGACCTCAAATTTGACTCTCAAGCGTAGCTATATTTTCATCAATCTTTGATCTTTCACTGGTCAACTCATTTGGTATAAGAACTTATTTATTACTAAATAAAGCAGTAACAAGAGTGGTAAATCAAAGGTTAATAAGCTTCTCTAAAAGTCTTTGTAAAAGAAAGAGAAGTCTTAACCAGGAAATAGTGACATATGGGCAAAAGTAAACAAATTTAACTTTATCTTTATTTTCCTTCTCATAAAAGTTGATAAAGGTGAAAAAGTAATTCATCTAAGGTAAAATATGTCAGAAAAATAATATTTTGTAATTGAACTGCTTGTATTTCTTACTATCTTACATCTCACTATAAAAAAAGTCTTGTCATGTATAAATGTCCTAGAGAAAGAAAAATATGCACCCAGCCCAGGGTTCAAACCAGGTACCACCCACTTTCAGGGCAAATACTCTACTGACTGAGCAACTAGGCCACAAGCATGCAATCTCTCATAACTATGTACTAGTTCAACCCAAGACATGAGTTCAACCCATGACACATGAGTTCAACCCATGACATATGGGTTCAGTGGACAGGAAATTACAATTTCTTTAGGTAATGACAGATAGTGATTGTCATCAAGAATCAATCAACTGATCAAATAATTCATTTAGACTAGAAATGAACTTTGAACTCCATCATTAACCCTTGTAATGCTGAATTAAATCCTTTTTCAAAACAACATGAAAGCCAAGGGCTGAAAGCACTGAAAGTACTATTTCTAGTTCTTTATTTAATTTGAAAATTAAATTTTATGAATAACCCTGACTTTGAAGGGATAAGCAGGTGGTGTAGACAAAGATCAATCTGCACTTATGTGCAGGCTGACCTTTGTCAATACTTCATGCAATAACAGGAATATTCTGGGTTCTGCATGACAAGGGTTAACATTAGCTGACATTTATATGAAGTACATGTATATTTGTTGGTTTGGCAACTGAAGCATCACAACTACACCCCATTCAAACTGTATTTATGACATACATAGGTCACCAACCAACCATTTTACTTTTTTGTTTCATGTTATTGGCCATATATTTTGAAAGATAAATATCAAAGTGGATCGTCCTGTTGGAGCTAAGGGGGAAGGGCCAGTAATCAATCATTAATATAAATGATTGATTACAATACGTATACTTGCTTTGATTGATGTCCAAAGTGAAATAAACCTGTACTCCGTCACTTAACCCATTCCAAAACAATTATTTTTTAGACTAGTCCAAATTGAAAGAATCTGCAGAAAACAATTTCAAGTTGATGGGAATTTATTTACTTTTTGTCTTTTTGGATAGAAAACATTGCGGATAATGAAGAAATTACCTGATACAAGAAATTCCTTAATTTTCTACAATGTTTTCCAAAGCTTTTTTCTACAGGGCATAAAAAGGAGGGATCATGTGCAAATGGTTTACTGGGATGACACAATTCACCACCTTTTATCAGATCCGTGTTAAAATTGAATAAAATTTGAATGACCTTGGACCATAGCAAGCCTGTGATGGGTATTTCTATAATTAGTAATTTTATACTAAAGAGAGTTGTCTTACAGAGCTGAATAAATTGTATTTCACACATATAGATAGAAAAGAAGAATGTGGTCACTCCAGACAGTAAGCAAATAATGAAGTTATGGGTTATGAGTTATCTTGGTATTGTTTGTTGTTTCTGTAAACAGTCCTACCATCTGCATTCAAGGGCTAGAACTATGGAACAAATTCTAAATTTGCTCTCTTGCGACTAAAGTTCATCTTGAACAGAAGGTTAACCCCTGCTACATGATTGTGACTTGACATGATTATTATATCGGAGATACTGCATTTGTGTCAATGTTACTTTTCCTTTGCTAAATCTCCAACAATTGAAAAATACAGCATAAAAAACTGTTAGGAACATTGCCTGGCTATTTCTTGCCAATAAATTCATTTTGTTTGATAGTGAACTTTGAACTCCAACACTCATGATAAGCATTTTCGTAGGTTTTTGCAACTTAGCCATCATAACAATAGCTTTTTCAAGCTGTATTTAACCCATTCCAACTCAACAAAATTTTAGACTGGTCCAAATTGAAAGAAGCTGCAGACGATATTATCAAGTTGGTGGAATTTAAATTTTCTTTGTATTTTTGGATAGAAAACATTGTGGATAATGAAGAAATTGCTTGATACAAGCAATTTCTTCATTACCCACAATGTTTTCCGCGGCTTTTTTCTTCAGGGGCGTAAAAAGGAGGGCTTGTGTGGGAATGGGTTAAAACAAGTAGGACCCTAACCATGATCTTTTGTTAACTTTTTGCTCCTGACCAGATATTCTTTTAACTAACATTGTTTGATATCTCAAGATGAAAAAGTGGCATTATTCATTCAAAGATGAGCTTAGTTATCCCCCTTGTTGCCATAGATTGCTCCTTTGATAAAACACACATATTCTGATTTTCAAGTGAATGTGTTCAGTAATACCAGACATATTATAAAATGTTAATGTTTTTGACAATGACTTAGCTAAAGCAATATCTTGGGTTTTCTTAGAAAACAATCAAGGTAATAAGAGCCATGTTGGACATGGCCAACCCCCGCCGTTAAAGCTTGATAGTAAACTGAAGCCAGTTAGATTTAGGCTTCTTGTGCACTGCATTTCTTCTCAATGAGTTCGATAATAGCTATTATACTTTCAGATATATGCTCTGGACAAATTCTAAGTCTTTAAAACAAAGAAGGGCAATAATTCCACAATTATGCAAGCAAGAGTTGTTGAACCTGTGCACTGCACGTCTCCTCAACGAGATCTATCCACCTTTGAAGTTTCAAGTTAATAGCTGTTATACTTTCAGAGATATGTTCTGGACAAAATCTTAGTCTTTAAAACAACAAAGGGCAATAACTACGAAACTATGCAAGCAAGAGTCGTGGTTCTTGTACACTGCACTTCTCCTCAATGAGATCTATCTACCTATGAAGTTTAAAGTTGATAGCATTTACATAGATATGCTCCAGACAAGCTTAGTGACAGTATGACGGACAGAGACCATTACCATATCCCCTTCGCCAAAATGGCGGGGGATAATAAAAAGCTAAGATAGCATTTTTATTGTTTGAGTTCCATCACTCCTGTTATTGCATCATACATCCTATCTTGTTGGTGAACTGGCCTGCTTTTTTCCCCCAAGCTAATTGAGTAATGTTACAGTGCAGCCTGCATCACACTCATTCTTTATAGCCTTAGACTTTGGACCCACTGATCTGAGGTTTGTGTGAATGATTGTATAATTCTATAGTTTCCTATAAAGATTGTTTAAGATATTGAGTGAGCAAAATGATCCAGGAATGGTCAGCAGACAGTCTGAAAAACTAGAGGTTATTTAGTGCCAGTATCACTCCAAAGGCCTGAATTTACTGAATAACCAATTCGAAATTAATCCCCCTTTTTCCTGATCCTCAAGAAGAAAAAAATAATAAAACATTATGGAAAATGAAAAAATAGCTTAAAAATAGCAATTTGTTCATTTTCACAAACTTAAATTTTTCCATTGAATGTGGACCAATCTAAATATTGCTGTCTGGTAATGGGCTAAAGGATTAACAGGTCTTTCTTTCACACACACACAGATGGATAAACGACAGACACAAAGCCATGACAATAGCCAGCTTTTCCAGAGAATTGAGAAATACTAAAAGAATCTTTGAACAAAAGTGAATATTAATGAATTATTTTGGCTTAATTAACATGAAACACAATGATTTCTATTTAATAGATAAATTGAAAAATACACATAGCTCCAATACCGACTTGTTATCATGGCAATAATCACAACAGGAGCACAGTGATAATTCATTGCTTAATTTAAACTGACATATTAATTGTTTGGGGATGAGTTAGTACAGAAAATTGCATGTGAGGTACAATCAAATACTTATTGACTTGTGGAGGAAATGCAATACTCCAGCAGCATGCATTTTTAAGACTGTAAATGTTAAAAAAATCTTGGCCCCTTCTCATGCCCTGACTTGATGCTCTCCAGTAGCTGTGTTACTACTTACCAGATTCTATGAAGAAAGAAAATAGAGTAGGAAGAGATGATGTATTAGGAATGTGGTGAAAGGAATGAAATGTAGAAAGCAGGGCTGAATTAAATTCTGCTACTTTGTGTGCATTGTCTCAAACTAAATTTTTCTTGCTGTATTCCAAATTGGTGAAAACTGGGCAAACAAAGAGGCATTTGTCCTACCAAAAAATAGAATATAGCCATCCATTGTATAGAAATATTGTGAATATGAGCAGGCTGTCCAAAATTTTGAAAAACAGTAAAGGGTTTAGGGTGATTCAGTGCTTTCAGCCCTTTGATTTTAGAGGAACTCCAAGAAGATATTTATTACATTGCTAGCAATGAGTTAAAACTTTTTGGTGTTGGTCATCTCTCTTTCATTACAGTTGGACTCAAAATGCATTATGAAATTTCTAGTTATTAAAAGCTGCTGCTTTTTACAGTATATTTAAGTAGGATGATGATGACACATTAAACACTTTACAGATCTCATAGGGACAACATTTCTCGCTAAAAGGAATCCTATGATGTTCATTAAAATTCTATACTGACCCCTCTATCAATAATTAACCCATTCCCACTCATTGACGCTTCTAAATGCCCATAAGGAAAAAAAGCTTTGGAAACATAGTGGAAAATGAAGAAATTGCTTGTCAAAGCAATTCCTTCATTTTCCACAATGTTTTCTACCAAGAAAGTGGGGAAAATCTAGAATTTGACAAACTTGAAATTGTTGACTTCAACTCCTTTGAATTTGGACCAGTCTAAAAAAAATTTGTGTTGGAAAGGGTTAAAGGATAGCTAACAAGCCTGCTGTTAAAAGCTTTTCCATACAGAAAACAAATTTCAAAATGATTTTATGATTCAAACATAAATAAATTTTGAAATTCAATTTCTTTTTCTATTCAGCAAAGCTCTTCATAGCGGGCTAGTGACCTACTCTGAAATTCTTGATAGAGGGGTCTATGTACAATTTCAACAAATATTTCAGGATTCCTTCGAGTCGGAAATGTTGTCCCTACAAAAGCCGTAGAGTTTTTAAACATTCATGTTACTAGCATTATAATCAATTAACGGATTGCTGACCACACCCACTGGAACTCTGCCAGAAAGTAAATAAATAAATAGTGACATTTTAACCCTTGTCATGCTGAACCCAGAATATTCCGGTTTTGGCAGAAGATGTAGACCAAGATCAGCCTGCACATAAGTGCAGTCTGATCTTAGTCTACACCTCCTGCATGTAATTTTCCTGCCAGAGTTGTTTATAAAATTGATTCCTAAAAGAAATATTGATTTTTGAACAACAAGTTCTATCAGTGCTTTCAGCCCTTTGAATTTACAGCAATTCAGTAAGGTAATATATACAGCATGACAAGGGTTAAATATAGACATTTGAGCCAAAAATGTGACCTCTAGAGAACACACAAGGTAAAAGTTGACACAGAACGTCGGACACTGCCCCATCACGAGGTCAGGTGAGCTAAAAATAAATCATTGGTAGCGACTTAAGCATCATTACTGCAGCTTGAATAAGTTGCTATGTTTAAGTCGCAAAACCATCAAAAATGTTCAATATCAATGTCTGATTTCAAAGTTCACCTTTGGTCTAAATGAATGGATTTGATTGGCCATCCGTCAATTACAATGACTACAATTTATTACACTGAGAACACTGCCAACTTCACTTTCTAGTTTGTTTTATAAACAGTTGATGTCAGCAAGATAGAAAATAAAAGGTTCTTTTTCTATAATTATTGGGTTATATTTTAAAATGTTGTTAAATCATGGTAAACACACTTCTCAACTAACTAGTTTGAAAAGGAGTACCAGTAGAATTACAATTACAATGAGTTTATTCTGCATGATTTGACTGATATTTTATTTGACACGTGCTTATAAGAGACAAGTTTCTACCTGTTAATTTTAGGAAGGCAAAATTAGGCCAAAATATCACACATATCCATTCTTAAAGTATTTTAAAGCCAGCCTATAAACTTGAACTTTGATCCTTAATTTCTAAAAAAATATAGCCTCTCCACAGTCTACTTGAAAAAGATTAGTTAAATTTATATTTTGTTAAAGAAGCAGACAAGACAATGTTAACACACACAAGGGACTTCAATCATTAACATGCATGCCAGGGACGGTACAGTGACAATGTAATAATAAATTCCAACCATTCTGATGTTAGTCATGTACAAATGTGTTTCACAGTGAAAACAAATACGAAGTGAAAAATCATTGTTATGCTTGTTTACTGCTTGATTTCAACATTCCAAATGAAAATTCAAAGCTTTGAAAGAAAAGCCATTTCAATTTTTCCTTTAAGTAAACAAGCACTCTGAAATATTGCATATCAAAACCAAGTCCCCTTTGGGGTTGAGGACAGATTGGGCAATCCCAAAATATATGGCTACTTTTGAACTTAGACCAATATAATAAGGAAAATAAGGCAATACTACAAGTAAATTTTGAAAACTGTAGGCCTTTGGGAGCAAAAGATTCCATTCTTTAAGTGTTAGATTCAGAAGCCATTAAAACAGGGCTGAAACTTATTTACAAGCAAACATGTACAGTTTTCTGGTAGAGGATCATAAGGCAAAGCATTACACAAACCTAAAAGATTTAGCCTTATAATTTGGCCTTAAAATTTGGGAGGAGGAGACATTTGTAGACTTCCTTCTTTATCTTGATGTTAATTTTGGAGAATACTTTTGTAATTTTGAAGGGACAGACAGACAGTCTAACCACAACCTATCCCAATAGCTACCTTTGAGCATGAAATGCTTAGGTGAGTTAACTGGGGGTGCTTGAGCACATGTATCGCTCCATCAGCCTGAATTTACTGATAAACCAATTTCAAATCAAACCTCGTTTTCTTTTCTATAAAAACCTATGAAACGTTAAAGGAAATAAAAAAAGCTTGAAATAAGCAATATATTGGATGTCCAAATGTTTCCTACCCTAAAAGGAAAAGATTCTATAAATTTACAAACTTTAAACTCTCGGGGGGACACTTTCAGTTTGGACAGATCTAAAATTTTGTAGCCTGGTGTTGGGTTACGGGACAAAAATAAGCCTTTGTTTACAACAAGTAAAGCTGGTTGATGGAAACCTGGCCCAACAATTGACTCTGCTGGCCCAGCCACAGACTCCAACAGGAAGTTCCATTTTGATATTGCATGGTGTTCTTTTGCAAATTTAGTAGCATGTTAGTACCAAAAAGTAAAATTAATGTCAACAATGGCAACCTAAAATCATAACTACAGCTTGAAAATCTGCAGTTACAAGGTTGATTCATTAACTAAACCAGACATGAATGTTGACCAATGTCAGTGTTCATAGTTCACTTCCAGTCTAAATGAAAGAAATAATTGATTGATCAATTGGTCAATTCTTTTGCCTAATATCAAACATAGCCAGTGCAGCAGGGTTAATCCCCTTTAATAAATCTTGAAACATTTGGCCATTTTAGTCATCCAAGGGACAACAATGTAGAATTTGGTTGATATTCATTTGACACTTACTGGGTAGAAAATTTTCAAAGATTGATCAATAAAACCATTTTGAAATAAGTTTGCCATAATTAAAGGCATGTTTTTCAACAGTTTAAAATTTCTTTGGGAATCTGATAAGGGTCACCCTAGGATTATTTCTATAAATTTTGATTGCAACCCAGCCTGTAGTTTTCAAATTTTCACTTCATACCATAAATGAAAATTTGACTTTTGTAGAAGAAAATTTCTAGAAGAAACCTGATAAAAGGTGATCCCTTTTGTTGAAATCTAGTTCGTATTTTTTTAGGAAAACAGATGCAAACTAGATGGACACAACACCATGTTAACCAAAAACCTCACGGCAAATTCTAGACCAATCAAAATTGAAAGAAGTTGCAGATGACATTTCAAAACTTATGAAATTTTGATCTTTTTCACTTCTAGGGTAGAAAACATTATGGATAATGAAGAATTTGCTTGTAACAAGCAATTTCTTTGTTTTCCACAATGTTTTCCAAAGCTTCTTTCTTAAGAGCATCTTAAAGTGTTATCAGGTGGGAATGGGACTATAGATGGCTAGCCTTTGGAGCTAAAGTTAACAAGGTACTACAGGACTGGTATACAAGGTTTCAAAGCAACCTTTGTTCCCGTAAGGAAGGAATATGGGAAAATGCTTTTTCACAAACAATCCAAAGTTCATGCAATTTCTGAAGCAGTTAACCCATTCCCCCACATTGACGCTTTTTAATGCCCCTCAAGAAAAACAATTAGGAAGACATTGTGTAAAATGAAGAAATTGCTTGTAACTTCATTTACAAAATGGTTTCTACCTAGAAAGTTGAAAAATCTAAAATTTCATAAACTTTAAATTGTCGTCTGCAATCCTTTCATTTTGGACCAGTCAAAAAATTGCCATCTGGTAGTGAGTAAAAAGTTACGACCAACAAGCAAACTTTTCTGTGAAAACAGATAATGAAGTTTAACACAGTAATATTAAAACACAGGGATACCAGATGGTTTGTTATCAGAACCAAGTTGTAAATGAATATCAGAAGTGGTTGGTATTTATAAAACATTGGTACAAAGCTACAGAAAATTATGATCCAGATTTCTTTATTTCATTTTGTTTCTATGACTATCATATTTTCACTAAGTAGCACCTTAACACTTTTCATGTCAAACCCAGAATATAACGGATTTAGCAGATGTTAAGAAGGATCAGATTGTGCACATGTGCAGTCTGATCTTAGTCTACACCACCTGGTTGTCCCCTCTAAGCCAAAGTTGTCTATAGAAATTAATTCTCAAAAGATAAAATGACTCACTATCAAGCCATCTGATGCTTTAAGTCCTTCGATTTTGATTAACCCTTGTCATGCTGCATAAATTACGTAACTGAATTGCTGTAAAATCAATGGGCTGAAAGCACTGATAGAACTTGTTGTTCAAAAATCAAGATTTCTTTTGGAAACCAGCTTCATTAACAACTCTTGCAGGAAAAATAAAAGCAGGGGGTGTAGGCTAAGGTCAGACTTCACTCATGTTCAGGCTGATCTTGGTCTATACCTCCTGCCAAAACCGGATTAATCCGGGTTCAGCATGACAAGAGTTAAGTTCTGAGAAAGTAATTGTTCAACATAGCAGGTCTTATTATTGCTCCATAAGAACAGTTTGCAAGAAACTTCTATAGATCATGGCAATAAATTACATGTACCTTCACCCCTCACCCACCCCAACAACCTGCAATGTCATTTTATAAATGATTTCCTACATGAATCATTTGAATAGCTTATCTCATATCTTCTGTAGCCCTGTATGGGAAAATAAAGACAATTACAGAAATGAAACAAAATGAACTAAGTGAAGAAACAAGGAGCAGCAAGGGGAATACCTTTTTATCTTTCAACCAAAAAAGCGATAGTAATGAGTTCTGACTCTGTCCACCACGACAGGTTCATATGAGTATGAGAGGAGTGACCTTGAAAGGTCAAGGTCATGCGTTCCATTAGGTTGAAGGTCAAAGGATTCCTGATGGTAGTAGCAAGGAATTGTGGAGGCATGTAAAGTTGTGGCAGAAGAAACAGTGCCAATCAGGCGTTTGTTTAGTTTGTCGTCTCGAATGTTTCTTGAGTAAATTTTGGTTCGCATGTAAGTAAAAGATATAGTGAAGGCACACGTTCTTGGGTCATTGATGACCATAGTTGGTGTTTGTAGGAGAAGTGGCGTTTGTCAGGCCATTGCGTTTCCTTTGTGCCACATCGTGTGTCCGGTCAGTATAGTAATTTGTTTGTTTGTATTCTTTGATAGTAGACCCTGAATAGAGTTGTGGTAAAAACATTAATTCATGTGAACAAACTAAAGTAGCCAATTCCATGGCTTTTCTACTTGTATAACAGAATTAGGCTGTAACACTTTTCCTTGGGCTCCAATCTTAATACATCTTTAGAAGGATATAAATAGCTTCCAAATTTCTTTTTTATAAATCTATCGAAAAACTTCAAATATGTACAACTAGACAATAACTGAAGGTGATTAATACCCACCAAATGGCTCCATGTCACAGAAAAAACATTTTGTCTCTGGAATAGAGCCCTTTTTTCAACAAAGAGCAATAATTCCAAGAAGTCAATGGACCATAACCAAAATAGAACATGCAGATCTTTGGTTGATACTGAGTGAACATGTGAAATTTGAGTCAAATACATCAAATGTTAGCAGACAAGATTTTTCATCAAAGAGCCATTACTATAATAAAAGTAAGAGGACTGTAACCAAATTACAATATACACATCTCTACTAAATACTAATTATGTATGTAAAGTTTGAATCAAATCCATACCGAAGTTGAAGAGAAAATGAGCAGACAATATTTTTCATCACAAGAGGGCCGTTGGCCCTGGGGCGCTCACCTGAGATAAAGGCTCTTTTTCTTTCAACAGTCTAGTTTCATGTTAAGGTTAGGATTATGAAACAAGTGGGCCACAATTACATATAAAGACTATGAACCTGGGAATCCAAAAGTCCGAATTACAAATTCCAAGGCTTTAGTGCCGATTTGAAAGAAGGAAAAAACTTTTTCCATGGGTTATAATTTCAGAAATAAGAAAGAAGTCTGTGAACTGATGCTTCATGCCTATACACACACCCCCCCCCGGGTCTGCCCAAATAGACCCGAGGATCATGATTTTAGCTATTTTGTAAGAGGTCAATATACTTATGCTTCATGCAAAATATCAAGACTGTACGCCTTCTGGGTCAGGAGGAGAAGTTTCTTAAGGATTATTTTAAAAATTCACTTTTGTTACCATGGCAACCAGAGTTTTTAACGGATTTCAATTCTTTTAGCTATTTTTGAAGGGGACCACCTAAGCAACATCTCTGCCAAATTTGGTTCAAATCGGCCCAGTGGTTTGAGAGGAGATGTCATTTAAAAAATCGTTCTTTATTTCTATATAAACCCCACCCCCCTGGGGCTCCGCCCCTGGGGACCCGAGGATCATGATTTTAGCTATTTTGAAAGAGGTCAATATACTGATGCTTCATGCAAAATATCAAGGCTCTACGCCTTCTGGGTCAGGAGGAGAAGATTTTTAAAGATTATTTTAAAATTTCACTTTTGTTGCCATGGCAACCAGAGATTTTAACGGATTTCAATTCTTTTAGCTATTTTTGAAGGGGACCACCTAAGCAACATCTCTGCCAAATTTGGTTCAAATCGGCCCAGTGGTTTGAGAGGAGATGTCATTTAAAAAATCGTTCTTTATTTCTATATAAACCCCACCCCCCTGGGGCTCCGCCCCTGGGGACCCGAGGATCATGATTTTAGCTATTTTGAAAGAGGTCAATATACTGATGCTTCATGCAAAATATCAAGGCTCTACGCCTTCTGGGTCAGGAGGAGAAGATTTTTAAAGATTATTTTAAAATTTCACTTTTGTTGCCATGGCAACCAGAGTTTTTAACGGATTTCAATTCTTTTAGCTATTTTTGAAGGGGACCACCTAAGCAACATCTCTGCCAAATTTGGTTCAAATCGGCCCAGTGGTTTGAGAGGAGATGTCATTTAAAAAATCGTTCTTTATTTCTATATAAACCCCACCCCCCTGGGGCTCCGCCCCTGGGGACCCGAGGATCATGATTTTAGCTATTTTGAAAGAGGTCAATATACTGATGCTTCATGCAAAATATCAAGGCTCTACGCCTTCTGGGTCAGGAGGAGAAGATTTTTAAAGATTATTTTAAAAATTCACTTTTGTTGCCATGGCAACCAGAGTTTTTAACGGATTTCAATTCTTTTAGCTATTTTTGAAGGGGACCACCTAAGGAACATTTCTGCCAAATTTGGTTCAAATTGGCCCAGTAGTTTAGGAGGAGATGTTGTTTAAAGAAATTGTTGACGGACGACGCACGACGCACGACGCACGACACACGACGCACGACGCACGACGCACGACGGACGACGGACGGACGCCGGACAAAAGGCGATCACAATAGCTCACTTGAGCACTACGTGCTCAGGTGAGCTAAAAAGGCGGGGCTCCATGCCACAGAAAAAAGATTTTGTCACTAAGATAGAGCCCTTTTTCAATAATGGGCAAAAATTGCAAGAACAGTATATAGACTGCTACAAAATGGAACAGCAGCATCTTACTGAGAACACATGTGAGATTTGAGTCAAATGCATTCAGTAAATGAAGAGAAAATGAACGGATAAGATTTTTCATCAAAGAGCCATAAATCTAGAAGTATATGGACCGCAACCAAATTACAATATACAAATCTTTACTTAATATTGAATATGTCTGTAAAGTTTGAATCAAATCCATGAAGTAGTTGAATGGAAAATGACCAGAAAAGATTTTTCATCAAAGGGCCATAACTCTATCAAAAGTGAATGGACTGCAACCAAATTAAGATTCACCCATCACTACTTGACATTAAGTCTATTAAACTTTGAATCAAATCCATGCAGTAGTTACAGAGAAATTGGGCAGACAAGCAAAAGACTACAGACAAACCGTTTAACCAACTGACGACTAATGTACCAATCCTCAAGCTATTCATCCCCCAAACAAAGTTTTTAGAGGTATAATTAATCATGATCTGATTGTTTGATCATAATTAAAGAACAACACAATTAATGAAGTGGTAAAAACACTGCAAAGACTTATTGAATTGTAGAAATTTTAGACAAAAGCCTGGTGACAGTCGGTATACATTCAATCATTTACTCTATTTCCTGTCTAATTTTAAAAGGCTTTATAACTTTGTCTATGTTAAGAAATGTTATTATTTCATTTACTTTTTTTGCATAAATGAATAAGCACCCAAGAAAAAGTTCTACAACTTAATCACTAAGCATTATTCACACTTTCATTTGAATTAAAATTCAGTTCTTTAAGATAAATTGATGCTTGATTAAGATTCATCAGAAATAAACGTGCAATCCTACAGGTAAGTTTGATTGCCTGAAATACATGATATATAACAAAACAAAACCAACAAATGTGCAACTTATATATCCCCCCAAAAGCCACCTGCAAAAACATTTCCCTCTCATTGATTTACCCCATACCTGAAATAATATATATTGTGACAGTACCAAGACAAGAACTATTTCTAAGAACATGTATAAGTTAGATATCAACCCTTTTCATGCTGAATCTGGAATATTCCTGTCTTAGCAGGATGTATAGACTAAGATCAGTCTGCACATAATTTGCAGTCTGATCATTGTCTACAACCACCTGTTAGTCCTTTCAAACCAGTTATTTTCAAAAATAATTCTTAAAAAAATGTTGACACACAACTAGTGTTAGCAGTGTTTTTTGCCCTTTTATTTTAATTGAATTCTGAAAAAGGATTTATTCAGCATGATCAGGGGTAATACATTGGGAATAACCAATTGTGGATAATAAACCCTGATAGATGACCTTGGCTTATCCAAAAACATTTTTCACAAACAATTGACCAAATGCTGGAAATGCCCATTTACTCCATAGGCCACACCCATTGACTCCGACAGGAAGTCCCACTCTAGTTATCAATGGCACTATTTTGCAGAATTAACTGCCAGTAGCATGCGACACAAAAAGTAGGAAAGCTGGTTGGCGACATAAATGTTGTAACTACAGCCTTTCAAAGCTGTAGTTACAATGTTTAAGTTGCCAAACCAACAAAAAAGGTTAACAAAAATGGTGACCATTGTCTGAGTTCAAAACTCATATTTCTGGTCTCAATGAATGTTTTAATTGGTTGACTGGTTAATTGATTGACAGCCGCAATTGGTCAATTATATCTACAGTAGGGAGAGTAGCCAAAGTTGGTTATATAAGTTATCTCCCTCCAAAACCTCCAACTGATCCACTCTCAGTCCCTTCAACCCATTATCAGATGACAAAATTTTAGACTGGTCCAAATTAAAAGAGGTAGCAGGTGACATTTCAAATTGTGCTAAAATTGTATACAGTAATAATTGCCAAATTGTGTAAAACATTGTGAGAGAAGGAGAATTCACTTGTTACAAGCAACTTCTCATTTTCCTACAAAGTTTTCCATGTTTGTTTTTCTTCAGGGCGTCGGAAAGTGTCATTGTGTAGTAATGGGTCAAATCTTATTTAACAGGTTACCATATAGCAAAATCTTAGACATTTTCAGTAATAATTCACATTATTGCTGCCTTTAGTTCCATATAAAAAATTGAGATTTCTTTGAGGTGACTTCATATCCCATGTTTAAAAGTCTATTACAGAGTAGTGTTAAATTAAATGCACGATTGAAAGGACAGATTTAAACCATATATTTTCTCTTGCAGCTATAATCTAATAGCAGAAAGGTGGGAGTAAAACCATCCTCCATCGTTTTGACAGATTCCGCAACTAAATAAATCAGTATGGAAGAGCCACCAGAAAAAATTCTGCATTCCCCACCCCATTTGATTGCCTTCCCATGCGCCTAGACTATCAGGCATAGAAGCTGAAATAGTATGTACATAAAATTTATCATGGCGCCTGTAAGTTCATATAGCAAATGTTATTATCTTTTTATCATAAGTAGATTCATCACCTGAAAATGGTAAGTATTTCTTGTCTAAATTGGGAGGGTAGATTGTTTCAAAAACAGCAAAAATGGCAAAAATTCTCTGTATAAATGTACATGTAATTTATTTCATATTTTCTACTTCTATTGTCCTCCTAAATTTCTATCATTAAACTATTTCCACTTAATTCATCATAGATGGATAATTGCTCCACTCTAAATTCTAAG
Organism: Fragum fragum; assembly: GCA_946902895.1. Classification (NCBI taxonomy): domain Eukaryota; kingdom Metazoa; phylum Mollusca; class Bivalvia; order Cardiida; family Cardiidae; genus Fragum; species Fragum fragum. The sequence goes on along the minus strand of OX336365.1, from coordinate 75,950,603 downwards.
ATGTTTCTTTTAAAAAGAAGAACATTTTATAAGAACATATTTATATGGCTTTCCATAACCTTAACCCTTGTCATGCTGAACCCGGAATATTCCAGTTTTGGCAAGAGGTGTAGACTAAGATCAGACTGCACCTCTTTTCCTGCCCGAGTTGTTTATGAAGTTGATTTCTAAAGGAAATATTGATTTTTGAATAACAAGTTCTATCAGTTCTTTCAGCCCTTTGATTTGCCAGCAATTCAGTTAGGTAATTTATACAGCATGACAAGGGTTAATGTGTTGTATGAACTTTTTTTTCTTTTTCTCAAAATCATTTAAATATATACACACAATTTCGCGTAATTGAATCTTGATCAAATATTTTAAGCGCTTGAACCTTTGAATAAGAGCTGGGCATACCTAGTCACAGGTATACACTTTTTGTTCACCTCTAGTCAAGAATTTTGTTCCAAATTAGTCTAAGGGTTTCCTCCCCAATTAGTTTTAGTCAACCATTAACAAATTGAGGTCCCTGGCACTCAAAAGCTGCTGTCTTAAGGGTCCTTGTTGAAGGTATTGGAATCCCTGATTTTTATCAAGAATTATCTTCCTTTTCCTGTAAATTCATTGTAACTCCATAATAGCACTATGCGTTACAGCACTTCCATGAAGCATAAGGTGGAATGTACAGGTGATTAATGCCTTAGGTCATAGATAATTGCTTTGTTAGTTTTAAATCAATTATTGATATTGATAAGTTTGGTTAGTACAAACTGCTTAGATTTTAGAAATCATGCATTATGCATGAATCCAATTTTAAAGTTTTGTCAATGAAAAATCTATATTAAAGTACTGGCAATAGATTTTAATTCCAAGAACCAAGACAAGTACTCGAAAGTGAAACTAGGTATTCCCCAGTCTCAGAATATTATGTTGATTATTGTGACAATTCATCCATTAAGAGTTATAAATAAAAGAAAGCATTTTTTTTTACCCGTTACAAATTTTTAAGTTAAATCCATTTTCGTCCATGTGCATTTGTTTGCCATAAATTCCAATTTGTAAATGATTAGGTTGAGATGCTGTTCTTAGTTGTTTTATGTTATCACATTTTTAAGGATAGTTAAGAATTTAGGCAAAGTACATATCCGCAAAAGAGGTTTGAAGGTCCATCCAAGTGAGATTTTCTCAACACATCAGAAATCCCAGTTGCTCAACGATTCGTCAGTTTCCTAAGAGATCTCACTATGCAGGTTTCTTCACCCTTTCCTGTTTTATTATATTTTAGACAGGTCCAAATTGAAAGAAGTTGTAGATAAAGTGGCAATTTGGTGCAATCTGAAATGAAACCATCCTATGTGGTAGGAAATATTGTGGGAAAAGGAGAAATTGCTTGTTACAAGCAATTTGTTCTTATCCCACAATAATTGTCAAGTTTCAAATCCTGGGTTTGTACAGGAAAGGGTTAAGACTTAATCCCTTTCTTCAATGTATGGAAATATAAACGCACAATTTAAACTTTATTTGGACAAATTAATATCGCCAACTAGAAATATCACAGGTGAACTTTCTAGTTTTTTCATATTGCTGGACCCAAATAGTAAAATAGCTTGTTCATAGAATTTTATGGATAATTTCATTTCATCAGACTTGAAAGTGTAGAACTCAATTCATTCTTATTATGCCGACTTATCTTGTTTTTCTGACAAAATCTCTTTAATATGAACAAGTTTTACTGAGTAACTAAAGATCCAATTTAACATTGATTACAATTTACTGAGACTAGGTGAGCCAATGTTATCAACTAAAATTTGTTGCCTGAAACTTTGAAATTGGACAAGTCTAGATATTGTAGTTTGGCAATTGGTTAAAGAACAAAGGTAACCAAATATTGGCTACCTATGAATTTCGTTTTAGAAAAGAATTGAATACTGTTTAAAACAGTCTTAAATACTTTCCTGCCCTTGAGCCTCCTGACATGTTTTCCAGCAAAATGCAAACAGACTTTTCTTATTGCTAAAAGTATAAGAATCCCCAATTTGGCAACAAATAGGCTTTTTCAGGCTGTTCTCATGGCCACGAAGCTTTCATTAAAAGAACAAGAGGACCATAATGGTCCTATATCGCTCCCCTGAGTATGATGGCTCAAGGCTTCATGATATACAAAATATCAAAGCCATACACCTAATTATTTTCGAGATTTTTTAAAAAATTTCTCCTTTAATCAAAGGTATATTGAAGATCCTACCATTTAGAGCTAATTTCCTGGTTATGGTAATCTTTGAAGTGTTTTGGTAGAGGTTCAATAGAAATTGATACATACAAAATATCAAAGCTCAAAGCCTAATTGTTTAGGAGGAGAAGATTTTCAATGATATCCTTCTTTATTCCTTTCTTGGATTGCACAGAAAAGGGCTAATTTTCAGAATACGGTAATTATATGAAGTATCTTGGTAAAGGGTCAATAGGTATTGATAATAACCAAATATAAAGGCTCTAGACCTTATGGTTTGTAAGAAGATTAAAAAAGATTTCCTTCTTTATTCATATGTAAAATCTTGGATAACACAGAAAGGGCTATTTTTTTGAGTACAGTAATTCTTTCAAGTATTTTGTTAAGGGTCAATAGACATTGATACATACAAAATATTAAAGCTTTAGGCCTTATAGTTTGACAGAAGATTCGCAAGGATTTCAGTTTGAGAGAAGAAGATTCTCAAGGATTTCCTTCTTCATTTCTATGTAAGCAGCCGCGCAGTTGGTAGTGTGTCAATCTGAAGGTCCGGGGTTCAATCCTCGACGGCTGCACTCATCCTTTCCGACTATTTGTCTCCCACCAATGGGTCAATAATCGTAGACCTATGTGGGAAACCAGCCGCCGCGATATAACTGAAAGATTGTTGAAAGCAGCGTAAAACCCCATTCAAACAAACAAATCATTTCTATGTAAAATCAGGCATCACACAGAAACAGGCTTATTTTCAGTGTATGGTTATTCTTTGAAGTATTTTGTTAAAGGGTCAATAGACAATGATACATACAAAATAAAGATTTCCAGCTTTAATTCTATTTAAAATCATGGATCGCACCTGGTGGGAGATTTTTTAATTTTTTTCACTCTTTTGCCATGCCAACCAAAGTTCTTCACTGATTTCGATTCTTTGAAGTATTTTGAAAGAGCATGATCTAAATTCCATGGTTAGTTTAGGAGGAGAGGATTTTTTTGAATTGTGAATGGGCGGACAGACGGCCGGCTGGTCGATGACCGATCACAATAGCTCACCCTGAACACTTCATGCTCAGGTGAGCTAATAATCAATGTTTTTCCAGGAGAATCACTTGGAGCAATTTTGAACCAAATCTGTGACAAGATGTGCCAAATAAGTGTGATAGAGGGCTCTAAAACCTTACAAAATAGAGAATTTTAGACTTTTTTAATAAACAGACAAAACAAAACTCAGGCCTATTATAAGCCTTCGAAGATAAAGATGTACTAAGCTACAACTTAATTCCTTAAAATTGGAAGTTACTTAAGAGTTTACAAATAACAATGTTGGTGCTAAAATTTACCTTCCTTTATCAATAACTGTTTCAAGTATTGAACCGAAGAATAGAGAAGAATCATAAAAACAAAGCAAAAACTACACACTACTACCTTTTTGGGTCATAAATTTAGATTGTTTACAACACCCACAATGCAATATTAGAAATAACAGATAACCTAGATTAAACAAGGAAGAGATAAAGTTACTCTATTGTCAACCTATCCAAGGCCATAATTTCTGTACCTGAATAAATTTATCTTCCTCTTTGGTTTTACAGCTAAAATTACCTTCTGATTATATTTATTGATTTCCTATTTTATGTTCAATTCCTATCTTATATATCAGTTAATTTCCTATAATTACCCTTGTCATGCTAAGCCCAGAATATCCTTGCTTTTGGTAGATGTAGACAAAGATCAATCTGCTCATAAAAGTAGTCTGATCTTTGTCTACCTTACCTGCCTGAACCACTTAAACCTTATGCTAGATAAAAATCCTTGTTCAGAAATGCACTAAAATCAAAGGGCTGATGGCAAAGCAGTTCTGGTTGTCAGGGTCAATATTTAGTTTAGAAATTGATTTTATGGAGAATTCTGACTTACAGAGGACACACAGGTGGTGTAGACAAAGATAAGAATGCACATATGTGCAGGCTGATCTTTGTCTATGCCTTCTAGCAAAGTAGGAATATTCTGGGATTAGCATGACAAAGGTTAAGCAAGAGTTCCAGTGCCTCTAACCCTTAAAGTAGGTCTGTAGATGAGGTATAATTCAGCATGACATAGGCAAAGTATCCATAGTTTAAATTCAAACTAAAGAGATTTATGCAAGCAGCTGTTTGCATAAATAAGGTCCAATAACTTAACTGCAAGGGTTTTAATTGAAATCCAGAATAATTATGATCCCTTTTTATATTAGTCCATTACTGCACAACACATTGAAGAAATGTTGCTTAGAAAAACATTAATTGATTGAATGGGTTTAACTCCACTTTTAACAGTATTTCAGTCATATCACGACAGGTGGAGCACCTAACAATGGATTCCTGGTATTTCTCACACCAGTACTACCACTACATCCTTCCAAAGCCTCCAGCTGCTCATACAACTTAGGTTTACAATTATCTACCCATTGGTGGGAGACAAATGTCAGAAAGGATATTTGTCACGACTGGGGATCGAACCTGGGACTTCATAATTGAGTCAGATGTGCTACAAACTGCACTATGGCTGCGGCTTTGGAAAAACATTGTTTGAAACGGAAAAATTTTGTGTTTTAATTAACCCATTAACATTTGTCAAATATCGTTCATTTGCAGTCTTGTCTTTAACCCTTTCCCTTTTTTGGAAATTTTAGACTGGTCCAAATTGAAAGAGTTTGCAGACGACAATGAAAACTGGATGCCATTTTTAATGAAACCATCCTATGTGGTAGAAAATATTGTGGAAAAAGGAGAAATTGCTTGTTACAAGCAATTTCTTCTTTTTCCACAATGTTTTCTCTAGTATAATTCAAAGGATCGTAAAATCCCGTATTTGAACGGGAAAGGGTTAAATTAGATTTTTTCATTGAATTGGCTGACTACCTGTTGTAATACAACTAACCAAAAGTTAAGCCTTGATGATGCTCCAATTTTTTCTTACTGTGACTTAAAGCATACCTAGATCTATAGCTGGGTCTACGCATCTCATCTCTGCGAGCTTCCATTTGCAGTCTACGCCTCTCCTCAAAAGGTCTTGCATGTTCAACACGAACCCTTCTTCCACATAAATGTCTGAAATATATAAGTTTTATCAATCCACATTACGAAAGTCGATGGATGACAAAATAGATTTCTATACCAAGGAGTCAATGTAAGACACATAAATGTCTGAAATACCAGGGTTCGCGCTGCCGATCGCCATTGTCGCCAAATGCGACAAAAATAAAATTCTGGCGCAAGTTTTTTTCATTTGGCGAAAGTTCGTGGCGCCAAAAAAAAAAGGAAATTTTTTTTAGACATACTTTTACTTTGACTAATCTCCGGGAATCAAATCCGAGGGCCAAGTGTATATAATTGCTCAAGGGCTTGTATATCGGGTCAATTATGTCATCGAGTCTGACACAAGACTAAAACATCACCAAATTTAATTATAGTTCTGATTGACAGCCAATCAGATGAATAAAATGCGCTCATTGGTCGACAAGTGGTATTGATAGTGTTGAGGGCGTGACTTAATTATTATTATGGATGAGCCGATGAAACTTCGATCTGAAGACCTCAATTATCACGCATAAATAGGCTTTCTATAAAGAAAGTGTAATTAAACTGGCCACCATTTGCCTTTTCCTGATGAATACAATTGCCGAATTCGGGCTTATTTTCGTATGTTTCTGCTGACAGTTTCAGTCAGTTTCTAATCTCGGCACCGCTACAGCGATTTCTTGCTAAAAGACTGAATCATCATTTATGGGTTATGAGAAGGATATTCTGACGAACTGTGGATAGAAACAGTGGTAGTTTGTCAAGATTTGACAGAAATTTCAAAAGTTATACTGTCCCAAAAGCAGACGAACCATTTCTTTTTTGTTCATTCGTACCCAAGAATGTTCACACTTAACCGATTTTTTAAAGTTACAGAAGTCAACATTATTTTATTATTAAATCAAGCATATTTTACTAGGTTTATTACTATTTCCTTCTCTCTTTTTTTCTCATCAAAGTCTCGATTTTCTAATCAAAGTACTGAAAGCACTGATTAAAGATGAGTAAAAATCAATGTAGTGTATGACTTAGCTACATTCATTAAAGACAAAACAACAAACGAATGGCCATATTAAAAACCTGTTTAATATGCATATTATCTATTTAACAGCATATAAGTTAAGAAAATAACAATGCAGTTAAGAAATGCTCAAGCTTGGCCCCAACTCCTCAATTTGGCCCCAACTTTTTCCATTTGGCCCCAACTTTTTTAATTTGGCGAAAGTGATGGCGACAACTTTTTTCAAGCCAGAGCTAACCCTGAATACAAGTTTTATCAATCCACATTACGAAAGTTGATAGATGACAAAATAGATTTCTATACCAAGGAGTCAATGTAAGACACATAAATGTCTGAAATACAAGTTTTATCAATCCACATTATGAAAGTTGATAGATGACAAAATAGATTTCTATACCAAGGAGTCAGTGCAAGACCATGACAATTTAGGAAAACTTAGTTACAATAGCAATCCAATATCTTGTATAAGCTTTGAGCTGCAGAGCAAAATTTTGATATTTCACAAGACTGAAGCAAAGAAGCAAATAGAAGTTGTTGTGTCACTATCATAACTTAGTGTATTCCATTTATTATTATAACCAATTTTTTTAAATCAAATAATATAAAAAAAAGGACCATGATGGTTCTAAATCACTCACCTGAGGCATCTGCAAATTACAGTACTTTTTTGTATAAAAAAGACACAGCTTGAGCCAAATAAAGAACATAAATATAAGGTTTTGGGCATAGTACAAAACTATCCAGTAATGCTATACAACATATATGAATGCCTATGGCTTTATAGCTTAAACTATCCCATATTTTGACACCCTAAAGGAAAAATAGGCTTTTAAAAACATTGTAAGAAAGAGAGAACTTAGTAGTTACATGCAGCTTCTTCATTTCTCACAATGTTTTCTACCCTAAAAAATTCCTTGTTTTTAAATTTCAATCAAACTTAAATAGACCTTTTCACGCAAAGCGCCAGATGACTAAAAAGTCTTTCTCCACTACATGATTTCAAAGAAGAAGAAGAACAACAAATTTCCACTGCGGGGAGGACTTACTTCCGGTTTTGTTTTTTGAAAGGCCCTATAATTGCGTCTAGCCATTTTAACTTTGTTTTTCGATATTTTACAGTGAAAAGCATGGGCTAAATAACGTAGATGGTATTGTTGGAGGTTTAACATCTGTTTGATACAATATTTCTTTCTCCGCTGTTAAAGTAATGCTTCTTCAGAAGCATTAAAAGTACTCTATATTATCAGCCTTGAGGAGTAAATGACGGGTGTTTTGTTTTATGATTTATGTTTCACCATACTCAATAAAATGTATCATAACCTGATATATATGTTGAAAGAAATGCCTGTGATAAATGAAGGGGAATGCATCAAGGAAAGGTCATTAACCCATTTCATCTCTGACAAACATCAGAATCACCAAAACTCATGTTCTTTGCCTCCGAAAGTAATAAAGTTATGATAGTTTATGTGAGAAAATGTGAAATTCAAGCTCAATATAGTTCAGACATTATATCGCTGGGTTAGCTACCAAAATTTTTAATCAAATTATATTTAAAACATTTAGTTAGCCCATCGATGATATTCTGATTATAATGTGCACATCTGCACCTTGATCTGTTAGTAAAGCCAAATATTCAAACATTAAAACTAGATTTTTGAAAATGAAAGTCTACCTCACAATGTATCCTGCAGCGAAAAAACAATTTTAAATCCATTCAATGAAAATAAGATTATTCACTTCATTTGATTTTGGAAAAAAATGCTGAAAAGATAAACACCATGTTATGATATTACCTTGCCGATTGAAACAATGTGCGGTCACATCCTTTGATCAATCGACAAGCAATTAGCATTTGGCGGCATATCGGTTGAAACATAAAAAGATCAAGTTTGTCTCATCAAATCATAAATTCTACTTATTAAATATAAGAGTGTTAATCTGATTCTTTGTGACATGTTGCCGGTTACATAATAACCCCACATGTAGCGTGATTTACCAAAGGGAACCCTTTACAACAACAACTTTACAACAGAACATTTTTCTGATCTGTTTTATCTAATCATTATAATTACTTTAATCATTTCATTTTTCTGCAGTTTTCTTTGCACTATAACATTGTCATCATCAATACATTTCATGTCATTCATTCATAGTAGAAATAATGCTTCCTGTTTTCGCTTAACAATAGAGTCTTGAATTCATTGTATGGCCCCTTTTTATGAAAAAATAATTGATTATATCAAGAAAATGCTTTCTCCTTTTCTTCGACATTTCTATGTTACATAAATGCGAATATTTAAACAAGAGCTGGTCACCTGCATGTGAAAAATGCCCCCAAAGAACAAAGATTTGTTTTGTAAACACAACCACATGCATTTGTGATCATCTGGGCTTTTAATAAATGAAATTTTAATACATATAATATAATTTCTATAAATACAGAATGAAATCGAGAAATGCATTATGGACACATTTTTCTGAGGTCAAAAGTAGGTCAAAAGTCAAGGTCAAAGGGTCAAGGTCATTAAAAGTGGTCCACCCAATTAAGCACCTGTTCAAATATGGAAGCAATCCATTGAAGAATAAGAGAGTAAATACAATTAAACCATTCCGGACGCAATTTAACCATCTGGACGCCCCTTTGACCCAAGATTGTGACCTTGACCTTTGAGATAGGAACCTGGGTCTTTTTTGGAACATGTCGTCTGAAGGTGGTGAACATTTGTATGAAAGAAATTTGTACCTGCATGCATGGTTATAGAAGTTACAGAGCGGACACAGCAAAAAGTGCAGTTTTTTTACCTTTAACCCAAGATTGTGACCTTGACCTTTGAGATGGGAACCTGGGTCTTTTTCGAGACACGTTGTCTGTAGGTGGTGAACATTTGTATGAAAGAAATTTGTACCTATGTGCATGATTAAAGAAGTTACAGAGCGGACACGGCAAAAAGTGCAGATTCTTGACCTTTGACCCAAGATTGTGACCTTGACCTTTGAGATAGGAACCTGGGTCTTTTTTGGGACACGTCGTCTGAAGGTGGTGAACATTTGTATGAAAGAAATTTGTACCTGCATGCATGATTATAGAAGTTACAGAGCGCACACGGCAAAAAGTCCCCATTTTTTACCTTTGACCCCAGATTGTGACCTTGATCTTTGAGATAGGAACCTGGGTCTTTTTCACGATATGTCTTATAGCGATGAATATTTGTGCAAAATTATATTGAAATCTACTATTGCATGTAGAAGTTAAAGAGCAGACACGAAAGTGGGATGGACGGACGGACAGACTGACTAACTGACGGATAGTTCGATTACTATATGCCTCCCTTTGGGGGCATAAAAAAATGACATGCTGTTCTGCGGGTGTGTCCGATATTAATGAAATAAAAGAAAAGAAAGAGAAGAAAGAGAGAGAGATCTATATAGGTGGACACGTGGACAAAAAACAAATATTTAAAAAAAAATAGCATGCTTGCTATGTTCTTTATATTCATAATGTTCAAGATTAAATGCCTATACTTGGTAACAAGGGAACTTTTAAAAAATGAAATATGTGCTTTTCGGTGAAGACTTTTGGAAATTGGTATCAACATAACCTACTTTTATGGCAATTGTAAAACAACATTTATCTGTATCTTCCAAAATGTGGTAAATACAGTAGAACCTCGTTAATTCGAACGTCACTGCTTCGTATGTATGTGTTCGTTCGTATAATTTACGCGGTCCCGAACTTTACCCTTCTTTATCTTTGTTAGAAAACTCTGTCTAATTCGAACGTCAGTGGTACATAGTTCGTAGGCCATTTCAAGTCCCGAAAGTATCATTATAGCACAAACTCCTATGCTTAATTCGTAGGTGTGATAAACTAATTGTCTCCGTCACCACTTACCTTGATTTTCACACCTGCTGATCTATATGACAATTATGTGTTATCATGTACCTTTAGTTAAAAGGGGCTGTTTGGTTTGTAAGGTGGGTAATTAATCGAGTAAAGATTCCCGTAATTATCGCCGAAAATTTACTTTATATTGACGCACCCCCATTAGTATCGGTGTTATTGCTCACTTACGGATTCTAGCACTTTATTTTATTCTGCGGTTGCTGTCTTCACATTCGTTGGTCCTTCATTTTATGATTTGGTGATAGAATACTAAGAGTGATTTGATCCAATGTATTGTAAAGGGAAATCACTCAGATGGAGTCTACCATTTGATACAAACACTGTGTTTAAAAAATTAACACAATGATAAAAGCATAAAAATACAAGACGAGTAATTTTCTTTTTTTTAATGTAATCCTCAATTAATATCTGCAGGTCTTGTGTAGAAAAACTAACCAATTTAGAATCAATTTCTATATGGGAGACAGAACAAGACCATGTCAGATTCCGTGTATCTCAAACAGCCGACCTCTTGCGGAACAAATAACTTGTTTGATATTACAATTATTCAAAGTGACCATTCAATGTTTGTTCCGAGTGTTAAACTGTAACTCTATATTTTTCCGTTCTTGTATGTATGTTCGGAGTGGTAGGTGTTAAAAATATTTCAAAAACTCTTATTGCATTGGAAATATTATTGTATGAAAAGGAGATTATTTCGTAATTTGAGACACGTTATATTTCGTATGGCCTAGATACCAGGCCTTTTAAATTCAATTTTATTTCAAATTCAAGATAATTTCATCAAAATTACTCTCTTCAATTGTCCTGTATGTGTCTGCTCAGAGATTGAAACTTTTTTTTCACCAAAATTTTGATGTTTAATCTTTATTTTTGCTCGTTCAAAATAGCCAATCTATATAGGTTTAAATAGTGATAATTTATCGACTCCCTGCAATCGATCACGTGAAAATAAGCCTAAATGTTATAGATGATTGGTGTAGTAAGAATGCAATGTTGCCTTATCCAAGTAAAACAAAGGCAATGATAATCACACCAGCAAATCATATTTCCAAAATTGATACCTTACAGTTAGTTTTCCATAATCATCAAATAGAATTCTCAGAAGTAGAACAATTGCTTGGTGTTCAAGTTGACCATAATCTTTCATGGAAAACCCAAGCAGAAAATGAGATTAAAAAATGTAATTCTTTGGTGTATCTTTTACTAAGAATCAAAAGTTATCTAAATTTACATGTTAGAAAAATGTTTCATAATGCCTACATCCTACCACATAATCCTACCACAATCGACTACTGTTGTATCATATGGGGTAACTGCAATTTAAGAATTCTGGATAAATTGCACTAGTTTCAAAAGAGAGCTGCTAGAATAATACTTGATAAAAATATTGACTCACCCAGTGAAGAATTGTTTAAGGAGCTCAACTGACTCACAATTTATGATCACATTATCTTTCAAAAGTGTATTTTCATGTATAAATCTTCTAAAGGAAAACTTCCACAATATATAACAGACCTCTTTAAAGAATCAAAGAACATCAATCTGAGATCAAATACAAATTTAGCTCTTGAAATTCCAAAGCCTAGATTAGAATTTTTCAGCAAATCAATCACATATTAAGGACCAAAAATTTGGAATCAAGTTCCATTGTATATAAGGAATTCGGACAGTATTAGTAAATTCAAAGCAGCTTTTTTAACATGGTGGAACTCTGGTGGAAATAATAATCTAAATGTAAATACAGTTTCTTGATTCAAATGTAAACTATCTTACTTCTAATTGTTTTGCACTGAACCTTCCTGATCATTGTAGCTAAAATGTATGTAACAGCATTATCAAAGCAGATGTGAATTGTAGAGTAAAATACATTGTGATAAAAGAGTGAAAAATGGTTGCAATCACTTTCTCCTTTTTCCACAATGTTCTCCATAGATATATACCTTCTGTGTGTCAAATTGTGGAGTGTCCCATTAATCTGTTTTATTGGAATTAGCCTTTTTGTTAATTCACCTTTTTATTTGACTTTCTTTAATTCTTTGTCTTTTTGTAAATACATGTATTGACTCTGTAAATATTTGTTGAGGCCCACAGGGAAAACTGGGTTAGCCCAACTGTGTTGCCTTGTTAAATAAAGACTTTATCATTATCATTATCATTTTACGCTTATCCCTATTTTGGTTACATATTGCAGGGCCGGTTTTGACCCTTGGCTACATACCATACTAAGAATGTCCTAGGCCTTATAGCTTAGGAGGAGAAGTCTTCTGAACTTGCTCTAATAAAGCATTTTTCCAAACTTCCGACTTCAGGGGCGGAGGCATTTTCAACCCAAGGGATTAAATATTTGAAAACTTGGCAGAGAACCATGTAACCAAGCTACATATGAGAATGCCTTTGGTCTTGTAGTTTCTGGAAATTTTTTTTTCAAAGATTTACTACATTTTCTCATTTTGAATTGCTGCGGGAACCAGAGTTTTGTGGGAGTTTTGCATGGAATGAAATTCTTTTAACAAAATTTGTCAGCTTCACCCAAGGAACATCCCTGCAAAATTTCAGCTTGATTGGGTTACTAGTTTTGGGGAAGAAGATTTTTAAAGATTTACTAAAATTTCCTATTTCCAAATGCCAAAGCAATCAAGTTTTTCATGGAAAATCTTTTATCAACTTTTGTAGAGGAACATCCCTGCGAAATTCCGGCTTGACTAGCCTACTGGTATTAGAGAAGATGTTATAAGAAATAATGGACGAACGACAGACGATGGCCGATGACCAAGCACTATAGCTCAGCTTGCACTTTGTGCTTGGGTGAGGTTAAAAATCTGTATTGCTATAAGCATTTCCCTTCTTCCGTCACCTTCTGATTGTGTTTATTCAGTATATACATTTCACTTGAAATATTGATAGGTATATAAAAATTGTAAGTATACAACATATAGACACGCATAGAGGTCCTGCATTCACCCCTAAAATTATGTAACTGTACTGTCTTAATATTGGAACTGCAACCCATTCTAACACAACATTTTAGACTGGTCAAAATTCTAAGAAACAGATGACAATTTTCAGTTGATGAAATTTTAAAAATTCGTAATGAAGTAATTGCTTGTGACAAGGGGCATATAAAAGCAAATTGTGTGAGAATAGGTTAAACACCTTTTGTACATGGTAATGCGGCATGCTTAATCCTAAAGGTTTGTCTGGAAGACTTCTCTTGGAAAACTGGACCCAAGTGAAATTCTTTAAAAACTGATGTAAAGGGCCTTCATTTGATGCTACAGGCAAATGTGAAATCTTAAGATTTTCATAGATTTTTTTAATGTAAAATATGGTGCGCCCTGATAAAGCCAAAAGGGACCCTTGGGGCATTATTTTAAAAACTTTGTAGTTGGCCATCAGGTGAGGCCTTCTATAGAATATGATACCTTTGTATTCTTTCAACAAATTTTATAGATGCTACCAGGCAAAGCTACCATCAAAATATGAAACCCTTGCCTTATTGTTAGTCAGGAGAAGAGTTTTATGGAATTGACGACTTTAGTAAAACTTCACACAGGGAACATACTTTAAAGCCTTATTGTCTAACTGGTTAAGTGGAAGAAGTTTTTCCAAGAAGTTGTGAAAAGGTAGAACACAATAGTTCATCTTGAGCTTTTTCAAACTGTAGTTACAATGTTAAGCTCAAATCTGCCAATTATTTGCTTATTCAAGCTTCAGTATGGCTCTAAGATTTTATCAATTTTGAAAGAGGTCAATGTACTGATGCTTCATGCAAAATTCAAGAATCTTCAACTTCTGGGTCAAGATATACTTTTTTCATTTTTTTTTTTAAATTTTACTCTTGTTGTCATAGCAATCAGAGTTTTCAACTGATTAAATTCTTTGGTTGAAATCAGCCCAGTGGTCTGGGAGGAGGAGATGTTTAAAAATCCGTCTTTATTTCTATATAAGCCCCACCCCCCCTGGGGCTCCGCCCCTGGGGGCCCTAGGATGATGATTTTAGCAATTCTGAAAGAGGTCAATGTACTGATACTTCATGCAAAATATCAAGACTCTAGGCCCTCTGGGTTAGGAAGAAATAAAATTAAAGTTTTTATTAAGATTTCAGTTCTGTTGCAATGGCAGCCAGAGTTTTTACGGATTTCGATTTTTTTTAGCAATTTCTAAAGGGCACCACACAAGGAACATTCCTTCCAAATTCGGTTGAAATCTGCCCAGCAGTTTTGGAGGACATGTCTTTTTAAGATTTTGACTCTTGATGGACGCCGGACGCCGCACAGAGGATGATCAAAATACCTCACCATGAGCATTTTGTGCTCAGGTGAGCTGAAAAGTAAGGCAATCCCCCAATCCCCCTGCCTAGAATCCCTCAATCCCCTGCCTAGAATAAACAATGTAGCCACTATCCTTCAATTTGAAATCTCCTTTTATCATGCAACAGGCTTATCCCATTCCTATAATCCCTCCTTTTTATGCTCAACAAGAAAACAGCTTTAGAAAACATTGTAGAAAATGAAGAAATTGCTTGTAACGAGCAAATTTCTTCATTTTCACTTTGTTTTCTTCCCAGAAAAGTAAAAAAATCTAGAATTTCATAAAACTTTCAATTGTCGCCTGCAACTCCTTTCAATTTGGACCAGTCTAAATTTTGTCTTTGGTAATGGGTTATGTAGATTTAGTATCTACAAACAAGTAGTTATTGATTTGCTGTAAATTCATTCTTTTATGACATTGTAGCAGCTTGTTTTTTTTAAATGTAGCCCAAGGAAATCAATTTTTCTCCTTTCTATGCTATCAATAAGTAAACAGCTTGTCAATGAAGCTTTTGAAATAATTTCCTTTGGCCTCATGAGAATCGGGTATAACCTTTTTACCAAACAAAATTCAAGATAATTTGAAATTAACCCTTGTCATGCTGAACATGGAATATTCCGGTTTTGTCAGGAGGTATATACAAAGAACAGACTGCACATATGTGCAGTCTGATCTTTGCATACACCACCTGTTTGTCCCATTCAAGCTAGAATTGTTTTGAACTCAATAGTAAATAATTTAATTGTTAGTTTCGTCTATCAAAAACAAGCAATCTGATTGGTCGAAAAATTTAATTCATACCTCCATGAACACAATTTTGAGCACGCATCCATTTTGTATGCTTCCGCACAAAATAGTTCTCTACAAAAAGGTATCAAAATTTGTAAAGTTTTGCTCTTTTCGCTCAATGCTATTAAATTATAAGAAATGAAGGGAATATTTTTTGTTTTCATGGAGGTATGAACCGAAAAACCTAATCACATTTATGTATGAATCCGCTTCGCGTATTCATACAGTGTGATTAGGTTTTTCGGTTCATACCTCCATGAAAACAAATAATATTCTCTTCATCTCTTAAAAAGAAATATTGACCCACAATAAGGGCCTTACAGTACTTTCAGTCCTTTAATTTTTGATGCAGTTGTCAATAAAGATTTCAATTAGGGTGTTTGTTTATTTGAATGGGCTTTTACACCGCTTTGAACAATCTTCGGCTGGAGCACCTAACAGTGGAATCCTGGTATTTCTCACACTAGTACTACCATTACATCCTTTCCTAGCCTCAAGCTGCTATCCCACATAGGTCTACGATTATCGACCCATTGGTATGATTAATTAGGGTGACAAGGGTTAAAGAGGTTTCAATTATTGTCTAGTCCTTGTAAAAGCAGCTCATTATGGAGTAGAACACATTTTCGGAAAAAGATTGATATAATGATTGATTGGGGTTTAAGGCCATTTTTAACAGTATTTCAGTCATATCACAGCGGCTGGAGCACCTGACCATGGGCTCCTGGTATTTCTCACACCAGTACAACCACTACATCCTTTCCGAGCCCCTAGCTGCTCATCCCACTTAGGCTTACAATTATCCTCCCCTTGGAAAAGAAGAAAAGGCTTTTGAAGTGCATTTTTTCCCCACTAACTTTTTATCTATAATAATAGAATGTTTGTAGCAATTATTTCTTTTTCCACAATGTTTTCTCAAGTATAAAAACACAGGGATGTAAAATCCCGGGATTGAGTAGGAACGGGTTAAACAATTCAATATAACAAGCATCAATTGTCTTTTCTAATGGCCGATGATTATGGGTATGAAGAGTTTGTAATTGAAAGCTGATCTTTGTCTATTCTACAGGTCAGGAGAGAAACCTTCCGAAGTCATAACAAATATTGAATAGAACTCTTGTTCACCCTTTCCTACTTTTCAAAATATTGGACTTCTCCAAATTCAAAGGGGTAGTTGATATCAGTGCTCTCAATAAGGACCAATTTCAGGAATTCTTAAAATTCATTAAGTTTCATTTTCAGGAAGTTTTCACAAAATCAAGGAATTTTTTTTTTCCAATCCTTGACCATACCCCCCCCCCTAAAAAAAATTAAATGAAAAAAGATAAATAAAGCCTACAGCAGATTCTTTTCCATCCTTTACTTATAGTCCCTAAATTTCATGTCCCATTGAGTGGAACTAGAGAAAACAATGTGGTAAAAGAAGTGTTTCTTGAGAAATTTGTTACTTGCAAACATTTCCCATTTTCGGACAATATTCCCAAAATATTCCGGCCCCTAAAACACTATTACTTTCCAAATTTGGGCAGGTACATTTGGTACATGTTATTTACAAATCTCTAGGGATTTACAAATTTCTGACTTGTAGAATGCCAGTAAACAGACTGTTTGAAACAATTTTGGTACGAAAAAATCGAGACTGGATTGTTCCTAGACCAGTCACATCATAGATATCCAAGTACATATGCCATGAATAACACTTGCGTAAATAAAAGTAACAGTACAAAAAGAAATGAAACTAATAGCAGAGTTGCGTCTTTTAAGTTGATGTTTACAGACACCATGTGTGACATGATTGAAAAGGGACCAAACTCTAGGGAGATCAATCGGGAAACTTCGATGTTTCTAGGATGGACATCATGTCAAGTTAGGAAATAGACACCCCCTCCCCCCGTGTCATAGACATATTTAGTATGCAAATTTGACGCTCTGTTCTGTATCCACCTATTTTTGCCCAGCACGTTATTAATGGAGTGACTTCCAAAGAAATGGCCCAAGATGCTGCGACGGTACGGTTACCGAACCGGCTATAATGGAGTACGCTTTGTGTAAATTTCCATCTACATTGGTCGTCATGGAGACATGTATTCAATAAATAAACTCCTTGTGGATTCAATTTTACCCAGGGGAATGGCCAGAATATACACCCTTTTGTATGTCTGACCCTATATATTGTAACCTCAGGAAACATCCGAGTCATGAATTCAGGATGTTTTCCTAGAATTCCGGTCCTTAATATACCCTCAAGTCTGATTTTCTGGATGTTTTTTCTGATTTTCTGGACGTAATATACGTCGACGTCCGCTTATTTAGAGCACTGAGATATTATCATAAAGTAAGTGCAATTCAAAAAGTAACTGTCCCATTATGTTAAAAATATAGTGGTATAAAAAGAAATTGCTTGTTGCAAGCAATTCTGTCTTTTTTCACATTGTTTTCTCAAGTATAATATCACAGGGATGTAAAAATTAGGGATTGAGAAAGAGTATAGAAAACTTCTACCATTACCATTAATACCAGTAGAATGTTTGAAAGACGACATACCTAATAGCAGATAATAAATTTTAAACTGGTCGAAATTAAAAGAAGTTGCAGACGACATTTAAAATTGTGCAAATATCCAAAAATAAGTACCAATTGGATAGCAAATATTGTGAGAAAAGGGGAAATTGCTTGTGACAAGCAATTTCTCCTTTTCCTATAAAGTTTTCCATTATTGTATTTCTCCAGGGCATCAGAAAGTGTCATTGTGTGGAAATGGGTTAAGCTTTGAACTTTCCTTTTCAATCACATTAACATATATGCACAACCAAGTGTATGCCAAAAATATTTTGGGGAAAGATGGTATCTGACTTAATAAGCTATTTCAATTTTCTTCCTTCCTTAGAGTATTTTTGTTTTTATGGACCATTTGAAAATTTCAGGGAGCAAGAAATAAAGCTCATTGTCTTATGCCTACTGTGCTTTTCAAAGACTATTCTTCATTTCACCCTTGTCATGCTGAACCCCAAATATTCCCATTTTGCAGGAGGTATGTACAAAGATTATCCGTACAAATGTGCAGCCAACACCACCTGTGTGTCTCTTTCAAAAGTTGATTATGAGACTAATTTTCAAAGGAAATATTGATGAAAAACTAGTGCTATAAGTGTTTTCTTCCCTTTGATTTTTATGTAATTCTAAATAGGATTTACAGGGCTTTAGAATTGCTAAAATTTATACTTGTAGGATGTCCTTCAAAATGAGAGTATATTGTCTTGAACTAATTTCTGTATTCAAATTTCACTTGCATATATAGTTAACCCTTGTCATGCTGAATAAAATCCCTTACAAAATTGCATTAAAATCAAAGGACTTACAGCACAGAAAGTACTTGTTGTTCAATAATCAATATTTCTTTTGACCCAGTTATGAACTTGCAGTGCTCCATTGCAGTACAAGTTATGGACCGTTAATCACGTGTTAGGTACAAACGCGTAAACAAAAGGGAACTTACTCTTATAGCATTTCATGTACTCACTCAGCTATTTCCGATATTGCACTAATCCCCGTTACTTTGTTATTGCCTACCCTAATTATCGATCGATTTTCCGTCTCTTTCTGTGACATTGGAATGCAGACCATGGGAAAATTCTTGTCAACAAGGACGGTACCCAGAATTGAATCTCTTTCTCATTTAATGTCGTGAGCGATGTGAAACCAGGCATTCCGTCTGACTAAATCGCAAAATGTCGAGACAGAATACTTTGACGAGTTTTTTTTCAATCGTCCACCGACAAATCCCTCCCAAAGCCAGAAGAAATCATAAGACCAATTATAGAGGAAAGTGTTTGCTCTATGGTGGAGAAACATTTTCTAAGGCATAGTAAGTCTAGGGTGTAATACGAATATATTGATTCACTCCCAGCAGTTTCGTTCTCGCCGGTTCGGACATCTGTTTGAAACGAGAAATCAGTGATGATTCTGAATAGAAATAGTTTCTTGTTTAAATAGAATTTGTGATACAAAAACAAAATGAAAATAAATTAAAAGTTTTGTTGCTGAGTAGAATGTAAAATCGATTCCGGACGATTCATAGAAGTTAAGGAAGAGTTCGGGTGTCTACTACGGTAGATACTCGTATTTATGAAATGTCATATTGTCTAATTTTCTTCAAACAGAGCTATAGCTATAGCTCAGATTTTGAGTTACTGACTGTAATTCAATGCTTGATGAGCAATTGATCTGTTTATATAAATTACTATTAGTGTAATACATAGTCAGGACAATTGCTTTGATAGCGATCAATTGGCTACATAGAAAAGTTCTAGCGTTCTTGCTATATTCTAACATTATGGTGTAAATGTTGACCATCTCTGTGTTGGGTTAAAGAGCTCAGTTTTGATTAAAATGTTACTTGATAAACGAAAGAAACGGAATTTGATATTCCTTCTATTTATTTGATACTAAAAGTAAGCTGGTACTGATCCTCATATCAAGTACTGATTTAAAATTATTTGGATTAGTACAGTACTGATGCCTCTTGAAATTATCTGGAGCACTGACTTGTCCAAGACTTCATCAAGACAATCACTCTGACCAAATTGTCCGTTGATCAGGCAAAAAATGTGGCCTCTAGAGTGCATACAAGGTTCTCTAAGATTTGACCCGGTGACCTAGTTTTTGACCCCAGTTGACCCAATTTCAAACTTGTCTGAGATTTTATCAAGACAATCATTCTGACCTAATTTCAGGTTGATCGGGCAAAAATAATTTGGCCTCTAGAGTGCATAAAAGGATTTTCTAAGATTTGACCCAATGATCTACAGGGTTCTCCCCAGGCCTTTATGGCGTATCGGCCCCGATACACCTTTATAAATTAAGAGAGTTTGCCGATACGCCTTCAGATCGCCGATACGCATAAACTTGGTCACTGATACAGCTGAATTTCTAGCTGAAGAAAGGGTCAAGCAAGCCACTAAAATTGGTTGCAGAAGCGTGGACACGACAGGCTCTTTATCTATAGTGCTGTATACCGTATATTACGTAACATCTTTATTGATAAGACCCTTACACTCTTACTAATTGGTGATTATTGATTTTTTTCTCCGTTTACCACTGGTACCACGCTATCAGTCACCAAGGATGATGGGTACCAATATGTAAACAACGAATTTAAAATGGCGTCCCAGTTTCGGAAAACTATCACTTCGGCTGAGATTGGCCTGTAAAATACTTGGTTATTTCATGTGACAACTATCAAACTAAAGCCATAGTGGGTTAAAATATAATTTTTGGAAGGAAAGATTAATTGAGTCAGTTCATTTTATACACTGTTCGCTGAAACATGCCTTTTTCGCGATCTTTTTCCTTACGAGAATTTGCCGAAATAATAGACAGATTGGTATAGAAGCCATCCTAGTTATACTTAGCTCTTGTTTTCAACCCACTTTAATAATTACATACTTGTATCTTTCAGATTAAGTCCGTTTATTTTTTATCCAACTTGGAGGGTATTATCTTACACATTCGTACCCTGGTTTGTTCAACCCCTTTTTCAAAAAAATTATTTTTCAATTTTGATTAAAAACATTATTATAATCTTAGTAATCATGTAATGATATCTCGCCCTCTCATGATTTTTGCTTAAAAAGAAATAATACTCCATAATAATCAAAGTGCTGAAAGCACTTCAAGAAAAGAATGCCTTAGACAATTAGGGGTTTTTTTTTTTTTATAAAAAGTAATGGTTCAATAATTAATTAGAATCAGGGAAAGATAATTCACTCTATAAGATTCTGAAAACAAAAAAAATTTGAAAAGCAAAGTGCTGAAATCACTTGAAGAAGGGAAGAGTGAGGACACTTGGTTTATAAATTTGATCAAGTTTCATGTTATAATTATAACAATTAAGCTATGATTGGACACTGCCGATATATTATACATTTTTGATTATCTTATTGAAATCAAAGAGCTGAAAGTATTGTTAGAAGAATAGTTATAGTGTCAGACAGTCAAAGGATTCTGAATTGGCAAATAATGAACCTTTCAAATTTTACACAGAGAATCTGATTGAGCTCTTTAAGATGCAAAATTTGAAGATGAAACCAGGTATTTCGCACAGGAATCTTAAAAATACATTTTTGAAAATACTGAAAATAATTTCTATATTTTTCTGAAGAAGGGCATTTTTTCTGTCCAACACTCCATGCATTTTTTTTTAAAGAGTCCTCAAGGAAATGATTTTTGGACAGAATTGTTAAAATGGCCAAGCATGAAAAGATATTCCTATCTAATAGACAAGCAGCTGACACCATTTTTACTCATTCCTTTGAGACTTTGTGATTTATTCTTCCATTTGATCAATTGATACCTTGATTTTATTTGACTCACCATATTTTTATGGCTTTTTGGTATATTCTTTCATTTTCTTTCCTTTTTACATCCTTTTTTAATGGGACAATTCAGTGCCCTTCCTAACAAATAGGATAGAGAGGCAAAATAAGCTGAGTAATTTCACAATTGATTGGTATCAAAATCAGCCTCAGAGTACATAAATAAAGCTATAATAATTAAAATGTTGAAGCACATTATTCAAGAATAAATCTCAATAAAAATCAAGATATCAATAAACAAGCTAAAATGCACTTTAATGACCTTTAATAATGTATAGTCAACCCATATGTTAACAGACAACATGCAGCTCATTTGCCACTACGCCTTCAAAAATTTCTGGGGAGAACCCTGACCTAGTTTTTGACCCCAGTTGACCCAGTTTCAAACTTGTACAAGTTTATATCAAGAAAATCATTCTGACCAAATTTCAGGTCCAATGGGCAAAAAATGTGGCCTCTAGAGTGCATACAAGGTTTTTCTAAGATTTGACCCTGTGACCTTGTTTTTGACCCCAGTTTACCCGGTTTCAAACTTGTCCGTAATTTCATGATAACGATCATTCTGACCTAATTTCAGGTTGATTGGGCAAAAAATGTAGCCTCTAGAGTGCATACAAGGAAAGTGTTGATGATGTACGACGGACATCCATCTAACCACAAAAGCTCACCTGGTGAGCAAAAAACATTTCAGGTAAAAATTTCCACCATGCTTTTTTCCTCATTGGATATTTTTACCTTTCAATTACCGTCCACTTTAAGTTGTTCTTCCATCTTTTTTTAAATAAGACTATCAATAGTATGATTTCTTTGTCCCATAACAAGACAAAGACTACAGAAACAATCAACAGATTCTACAAATTGGATTAACCCATTACCAGATGACTAAATGTTGCATCAGTACAAATTAAAAAAAGTTGTGGTCCAAAATCTGTTGATGAAATTTTGAAAATCTTTGTCTTTTCAGGAAGAAAATATTGTGAATCATATAACAAGCAATTTTCTTCATTTTCCACAATGATTTCCACAGCAATTTTTCTTGAAGAGTGTCAAAGAGCATGATTGTGTTGGAATTGATTAAAGGTATCTTGATTTCATTGCATAACAAGCAAACTCAAGTTGTTATTGTGGCTTATAGTGGCTAGGAACTCTAGGTTTATGTTAGACTGGTAAAAATTTACAAAGTGAAAGCAGAATGAACTATGGTTTCAATCTAACAGCGATGGGGCTCCGAGGAACTAAAATGTTTACCATATAAGGGAATCCAATAAAATCAAGCTTTTTGATGCCTCTTAATATTGAAGCCTGGGAAAACATTGTGTAAAATGAGGGTAATAAAATTAACTATAGTATTTTCTACCCCAAAAGACAAAGGCTGTTGTTGGCTGGCAATAACATTCCTACCATTCTTATGTATCTCTCAGTCAAACAAGTAAAGTTACTGCCAAAATGACATCTTTTGACCTTTCAGGGTGCCCATTCACGTACTGCAGTATGTAGTTCATGTACAATTACATTGGTTCACGTACAAATTTTACACCAAGACGTGCATGAACGTACAGAAAAATAAATGAACGTAGAAACAAAAATGCCATTACGTGTGTGTGCATTTAAAATTATACGTGTATAAAACTAGAAACTCTATGTGTGGATTTTTTTGCTAAAAACTCCTAAAATTGCAAGCAAAGTAGAAAAATCGCATCAGGAGTAAGTGATTTCCCTTTCATGCAAGGGAACCATCGCTTCTTTCTGGTCCACTGTCAACATTAAAAAAGCTGTTAAAGTCGATGAACGTACCGGTCTATCATAATCTAGAGAATGGTGGAACCAGCAGTTGGAAAAGTTTGTATAACGCAGATCCTGCTATCCTCACAAGTTTGTAAGATATTTATGTGTTTTGGGCGATCAACTGACAAGGATTCATACTATAGAATTTTATTTCGATATTGTTTTTCTCTCGTACGTTCTGCTGTACATGTAAGTCAGACCTGACAAAATGGAGCCTTTAACTTAACGTTGTAGTTTTGTTTTGGCTACATAATTTGCTGTCTGCGAAATGTCGTGACAAATCACAAATGGTGACTTTTGGACAGTAATAAGGCCATTTGATATTTTCTGCACCAGAATCAGTTTAATACCCGAGGTTGAGCCAACAATGAGCTGACATGCCTGGTATGGCCTGCTCCAAAATGCCATCTTCACCTTGGTAATTAACTTGTTATAGCTGTTAAGCCATCACTCTACTATCCCATTCAACCCTTCCAAAATCCAATTGTTAAGAAAAAGTGATTGGTTATAAATCAGCTTTTCAAAAAAAAGTTTGCTATCCTTTGATCTAAATTTATCTGAAACTTGCAAATGACCTGTGGCACTTATTAACTCTTATTAACAAAGTGTGTAACCAAAACATTGTCATTTGGTAACGGGTTCAGATTCGTAAGGTGTACCCTTAACTCTGCAAGTAAAGGGTACACTGTACCCCCAGATCTTTCTTTGTACCCCCATCTCACAACCTAAGGGGTACATGTACCCCAAAAATGAAAACCCAATGGGCATGCTGCCTTAAAGCCATTCCCATACAATGACGCTTTTTGACGCCCATCAAGAAAAACAATTTGGAAACATTCTGTAAAATGAAGAAATTGCTTGTAACATGCAATTTCTTCATTTTCCACAATGGTTATCAACAAGAAAGTTGAAAAGATCTAAAATTTCATAAACTTAAAATTGTCAACTGCAACTCCTTTCAACTTGACTCAGTCTAAAATTTTGCCATCTGGTAATTGGTTAAACCCTTTAAACTCTAAATTGATTCATATGATTGATCGAGGGGATCCTACTGTATCTACTGTAGAAGGTACAGTAGTTCCAGTCTAAAACAGACAAATAGTTTCGAAAGTTCTGCAACTTCTTTCAATTTGGACCAGTCTAAATCTTTATAACCTAGGAATAGGTCAATGCACTTCTTTATTAAGACCTTATTTACAAAAGTTCTATCATTATGAATAAAATGTATATATAAAAAATAACTGTGACAAGTCATTCCTTCTCACACATTCTTTTCTTATTCATGCTTGAGGATTATTAAAATTTATTGCTGAAAAAAAAGATACCTCATCAGGTTCATCAAAATTTCTTACCTGCCATTAAAATGTCTCACTGCTCCCTCTGCATCTTCTGGATATTTAAACACAAGGAAAGCAAATCCTGGTGGATTTCTGCAAATAAAGATTATCAACCTCAATAAGCAGGGAAAAAGACTATTAATTTCAACCTAGGGGCCCAGCCTGCCAAAATTCAATATTTAATATTAAAGGTATAGGCATTTTCTCAAAAGGTCTAGGAGCCCAGCCAAAAATCTAGGGGCCATGGGCGACAGGGCCCCTGCTAGTCTTTTCCCTGATAAGTCTAACCCATTACCAGACATCAAAATTTTAGACCTGTCCAAAATGAAAGGAGTTGAAGACAGTTATATAAAGTTTATTAAATTTTAGATATTTCAACTTTCTGAGTAGTAAACATTGTGTAAAATGAAGAAATTGCTTGTTGCAAGCAATTTCTTGATTTTACTCAATGTTTTCCCGAATGTTTTTCTATGGGGGCTCCAAAAGCCTCGTGTGCGAATGGCTTAAGTAATGCAACTTCATTCTGAATTTAAATCCATGGCAGCTATGGACACAGGTATGTGTGATACTATGGAACAGCCTACCAGAAACAATTGTAGAGCAACCCAATATTGCGGCGTTCAAAAAGAGTCTCGATTCTTTTCAGATAGTGAGCGGTCCCTGAATGACCAAAATATGTTTTATTAGATCTTTTGATCTAACAATCACAATACTTTTAAAATTTGGCTCCCTAACTTATTAGTTTTTATTCCAGCACAGAAGCGCACCTGCCAGTAATACCCGAAAGGGGAGTTAGGCAGTATATATATAGATATATAGATAGATAGGATGATTGATGTCAAAGAAAATGGGAGAAGGGTCAAAGGGTAAGGAAACATAAGAGACTAGTATGTTAAAGCATGGTTTTTAACCCTCTTCAGTTATTGTCCATAGTGGCGTTTAAGAGTACTCCACTGAAGTTGAAAGCATATAAATTTGGACATTTCAGTCAAAATTCGCCAACTTAACTATAAACATTGGCCTTTTTCGCTGTCCAAATCAGAAAGCGTCCTTTCTGATTTGGTTTTTCAATGGGATTTCGCGGAAATATCACAAGGTCAAATCTTAATTTAATCCAATTTACCTGGCGACCCACGTGTCTAAAATCGGTCCATAATTCTTGAACTCTCTTTCTAATTCATATTTTCCAATTCTTGTTCCCAGATCACCAATAAAGACTCGGTAACCACCCCTAGCTCTGTCATACACCGCCACATCCATTATTCGTTTGGAGAATTAGTTACTTATTTGTTTAAGCGACAGAATTTTTCAAATACGGTAAATATACTAAAATTCGAGCTAATGACTGTATCTCGAAATGCTATATATTCAGACCCACTATTCCTTTTCTACCTCAGATAATGCACTATTAAAGTCAAAATATATTTTTCTGTGATTATATTGGCTTTTATTTGAAAAAAAAATTAGCAATCGTGTCTTTTGTGCTGCTCTTTATAAACTTTTCATTACTCCATGTCAAGTACGGCAGGCCTATTCGATTTTATCATAAACAGTTCTATTTCGACTAATTTATAACCGTTGCATTATAGATTTAACAACTTTGGCTCATTATGTTATCATTTTAATATTTCTTTATTGAAAGTATAATAAAAACGGTTCATGGACCAGGCGAAATTTCTATAATGACTTAGATTATTTTTTTCTATAATAAAGATGAAAAACTGAACGCAAAGCAACTTATTTCAAATCATCCTCTGGAAATGTTGTAAATTTGACATAATGATGTTTTCCTTAACAAATAGTACGAAAGAAACTCAAAGAACGCTTTGAATATCTCAAATGAACACAAAGCCGGAATTGTGTGTTGCCTGATGATCGTCTTTCAAACACATGGTCCTTTGAATAGTTTTTAAGGCACGTATTTCAGTGGTGCAAAACACAGATTGATAGGGCGTTCTCATTTCAAACCATACTTTTTCGCACTTTGGGAATCTTCTGAGTAAGCATGTCTGTGATAATTCATCTGAACAGACACTTATCGTTTCTTTACCTTTTAAACTACATGGAATTCATCCCATAGAAGCAAACATGAATGAGTAAGAGCACACAATAAACTGAGTCAGCGACATTTAACACCAAAATAACAACATACCCGAGACTCTTTTCTAATAAAGGAAATTTACTTTATTTATAACTTGTATTTCGAACCCGAAAACTAACCATCTATCTCACAATACTGGCCTGATATAGACAACAACTTAGCTATAATAAAGACTAAAAAAGCCATGATTAAAACATTTAAACATTTTGTTTATTTCAAAGCTGCTGCACGTGCTTACAATTATTGAAAGGGCCCAACAGCGGAAGTCAAAACGGCTCAGTATTTGGTCTAAACGGTCCATATCGGTTTGGCCATTTGATCAAAATGGCCAAAACATGGAGCTTGCTTGATATATTTACAAAATTTTCGTAAACAAGTAAAGATATATGCATATAAGTTGCGGAGGTGAAGTCGTTTTTCAGAAAGGTTAGAAATTGTATAAATCATTTGGATGGAAGTCTTTAACACTTTATTCTCAACAGTTCAATCCAATCTATTAGTGTTGTGCGTGAGGTACAATAGTGTGCAAAAACACATTTGCACCCTATATTTACTACATGCATATTTCACACATATAAACTTAAGATAAATCATATACAAAGAATCCAGATAAATGTACAATCTTCAAGAGAATTGACGGATCGCAACTGCCTATCAGCGGATCAATTAAGCAACCAACCATTTTGACAGGAAGTTATCTTTTAAGTCCAATATCTGTGGACATTAATGGTAGATAACAGTGTCTAGGTCTTTTTGCAGTATTTCTTTTATCTTTCACATTATTTACTACTGATAATATTTTTGTATCATCGGTAAAGAGCCTAGTAAAAAAACCTGTCAAGAAGGCCAGTTATGTAGATTATAAACAGTGTTGGCCCTGGAACAATCCCCCAGGGTATTCCACTTGCAAGTCAGTCACACATTCTGAGTGTTTGTCATTGAGCATTACTCTTTGTTATCTGTTCTCTAGGATTGTTTTCAACAATTTTATGAAATTGCATGATAAGCCAAAAGCGTTGATTTTTTTAATCAATCTTTCGTGTGTAATGGCATCGAATGCCTTCCGAAAATCGTGGTAAATGATGCCTACATCGAATAAAGGCTGTCAGTAGGTGTTAAATTGAAAGTAATTAAGGAACGTCGATCGCGCAAATACATTCCATTCTCTGAAATGACTTCCTAACGTCTCACAAACTGACAGCATTACTTACTAGCAAAACAGGGAGGTAGCAACTAGAGAATAATCAGAAACTTTTCAAATAAAATCGTACTAATAAATATCATTTACACTGGAGGCAAATCTAGAGCCCCCAAATATCTCTCTAAATCTACTACTAAGTTACCGGAATTCGAACCCGCGAACCCTGGATCACGGGTCAAACGCACAACGAACTTGGTTGTCGAAACTGTCGATTATTTTCATAGGTACCGAAAGAACATATTCCAGACTACGAAAAGCAAACAAGCAAACAAACTGGTGATCAAAGGGAAGTAACTCGAATCCTTGAAAACCAAATACTTACACGTGAATTTGCTATTTTATAAGCTCAGACCTGTTTGCCAACAATAATGGACGAAACAGAAGTGAAACCCATCCTGAAAGAGCTAGAAGATGACGACGAAGTAGGTTTGACTTTGATAATTTCCGTCAATTTGCTGCCAAGAACAAATTTGTTGACGTCCTTGGGTTCGGGTTTCGGAAAAGACTTGAGAGTAGAAAATTAGAAATATCTAATTATTTTAGGATTACTTATCAGATGATTAAAAAGATCTTATATGAGTATTAGTTTGTTGGAAAAATTCTGAAGTTATGCGAAAAATGGGTCAACTGTGACCTACTCTTAGAGTGGTTAACACATGGAACAACCTCTCTGACGAGATTGTCACGTCACCTTTCGAAACAAGACTTAATAAGCTTTAAATCTGAAGCAAACTGTTGTACATAGAATGTGATGCATGTACTATACATGAAACATGTTTGTAATATACAATAGAGTTGCCAATAAGTTGCAATAACAAATGATATGCTAAATTCATGCTAATTAACTTATGAATTACACATAGTAGCTACAATGGAATCCTCTTAAAAAACTGATAATAGAAATTCACTGCTGAATTGCAACTAACTATGCACAAACATTTGATTAGAAGAACAAATGGCTCCTTTTCTGGTTAGTTGCAACAAAAGTGCTGACCAATATGTGTTGCATTTAACAGGATTCCATTGTAATATCATAGCTGGATTTGTTGGCAACAACTACATTTTTTTTGAAAATCACGAAAACAACATAAATGATTCAGTCTTCATTTAACCTATTCCCACTCAGAAACGCTTTTAGATGCCGCCATGAAAAAAGCTTGGGGGAAACATTGTGGAAAATGAAGAAATTGATTGTCACAAGCAATTTCTTCACTATCAACAATGTTTCTACCACTAAAGTAGAAAAATCCGAAAAGTCATAAGCTTTAAATTGTTGTCTGCAACTCCAATCAATTTGGTCCAGTCTAGAATTCTGTCGTCCGGTAATGGGTTAAGAGAATGATTCAATTCCCCTAGAATATATTTTTTTCTTAATCAAAACTCATCGAAAACTCATTTTTAAATACTACTGGCTTTTTTCCGCCTCTAGCCAGGAAGACATCTCTAGACATTTGAAATTCTGTCAACTCCAAATTGCCTGCAGCTACTTTGAATTTGGACCGGTCTAAAAAATTGTCTGTCTGGTAAAGGGCTAACTGTATTAATTTGCTTTCAGGACTTCATAGAAGAATCAATTTCTGAAAGGCTATGGGGTTTAACAGAAATGTTTCCAGAGTCACTTAGAAGTGGGTGCTCAAAACTGACCAGTTTTACATGGGACTCGACAAAACTGTGTTTTAAATTTAGTAAAGCTGCGATCTGGGTGTTTTCATCAACATTCACAATTTTAATACTACCCGTTTTATTTGAAAGAGAGAGATCAGCCATGCAGGAACAACAACGCCAACAACAAACACAGGTAATATAAGATAGTTAACAATCAAGACAGGATCTTCCACTTGGAATCCACGGATTGCTTACCATGTGGGCGTGCCCACTGAGTTTCCACAGAAATTCTGCTTCAATATTAACCCCTTCCCAAACAGCAAAACTTTAGATTAGTCCAAATTGAAAGAGGCTGCTGACTACAATACAAGTTTAAAATGATTAATAAGGGCCATTTGATTTAGAAAACATTTTGAGAAAAGAAGAACAAGCACTTTTATTGCAATATGATCTAAAGCAGTATTTCTTCGAGGCATAAAATTGGGGGGGTGGGGGGGAGTGTGGTAATGGGTTAAACAGTACTTTTTTGAAAAAATTATGGTTGTTAACCCTTGTCATGCTGTATAATTACCTTACTTAATTGCTGTCAAATCAAAGGGCTGAAAGCACTGATAGAACTGATTGTTCAAAAATCAATGTTTTTTTTAGAAATCACCCTCATGAACAACTCTGGCAGGAAAAGTACAAGCAGGAGGTGTAGACTAAGATCAGCCTGCACATAAAAGCAGTCTGATCTTAGTTTACACCTCTTGCATAAACCGGAATATTCCGGCTTCAGCATGACCAGGGTTGATATGTGACAAATTTATAAAACATTTTATTTGTGACCGAAAAGCAGTAACTATTTTTTGAATAAGCTTTAGTCATAACATTCAAGTTGCCAACCAACAAAAATATTTTCACAAAAATGTCTGAGTTCAAAGTTCATTTGCGGTCGAAATGTATGATTTTATTGGTTTATTGACTACTTGAATGACACAGCTGCTATCCTTTAATCCCCATCATTGTGTGGGAGTGGGTTAACCCTATTCCTGCTGAATATTTTTCCTCTTTTCACTATATTTTAAAACTGTGACATAATCTAATCAATCTTGCGTTGAGCAGGTAGGCTAAGATTAGACTGTACATTTGTGCAGGTTGATCT
This sequence comes from Fragum fragum, assembly GCA_946902895.1. NCBI lineage: Eukaryota > Metazoa > Mollusca > Bivalvia > Cardiida > Cardiidae > Fragum > Fragum fragum. The sequence goes on along the minus strand of OX336365.1, from coordinate 75,919,760 downwards.
TAGTCTATGCACCTGCCAAAGCCATTGTCAAAGCAGGAATATTCCAAGATCAGCATGACAAGGCTTTAAAAAAGGTCTCTCAAATGATAGGGCCAATACACTTTGAACAGCATTGGCAATATGATTGTGTGAGGGCAATATTGAAGTTTGATCAATATATTGAATCTTTTTTTTTGTTTTCGATGAATTTGTCAATATAGGCATCTTAACGCATTCAAAAATGACAAAATTTTAGACTGGTCCAAATTGAAAGAAGCTGCAGATGAAAATCTTTGGATATAAAATATTGTAGATATTGAAGATATTGCTTGTTGCAAGCAATTTCTTCATTTTCCACAAGTTTTTCTAAAGATTTAGTCATGAGAGGCGTAAAAAGATGGGATTTTGTGAAAATGGGTTAAAATCTCAGGTTAATCTATGCAACAGTCATATTAGCCCTTTCCTGGATAAACCCGGGATTTTACGTCACTGAGATTTTATATTTGAGAAAACATTGTGGAAAAAGGAGAAATTGCTTATAATAAGCAATTTCTCCTTTTCCCACAGTGTTTTCTACCACATAGTGTGGTTTTATTTGGAATTGCGTCCAATTTTCATTGTCGTCTGCATCCTCTTTCAATTTGGACCAGTCTAAAATTTCAAAACCAGGAAAGGGTTAAATTGACTAAGTAGCAGGTTGTGTTGACATAAGTCATCCTGCACATTTTATGAGATTTTTAGATTTATGATATTAGTAGCTACTGTCTCAAAGCTGTGTTTATCCATTCCCACATAAACCCACTTTCATTTGCCTCTCTAGAAAAAATGCTTTGGAAAATATTGTTCACATAGAAGAAATTGCTTTCAACGTCTTCAATGTCAGCAGTGTTTTCTACCCTAAAAGGCAAAGGTTTTTATAAATTTCACCAACTTGAAATTACCATTATTCTGCAGTATCTATCATTTTGGTTAAGTCTTGAATTTTGCCATTTGGTAATGTGTTAAACACCCTGGAAATTTTTTAAAATGTATTGATGGCTTCTGATTGGCTCAACGGATAGGACAGATGTTTATAAAATCAATATTCAAAATTGATTTTGATTCTTAACTAGTGCTCCCAGTGCTTTCAGGCCTTTGATTTTTATGCAAATTTAGGTAAGGATTTCATTCAGCATGACAAGGGTTAACACACATTTCTGTGAAATTATTGGAAATCAAATGCAATATGTTGTTGCTGGGGACCAGCCTGTCTGCTTAGCCTAACCCATTGCCACAAAATGATGCTTTTTGGAGTCCCTCAATTAGGAAACATTGTGTAAAATGAAGAAAATTTCTACATTTTACACTTTTTCTGGACGGGTGAAAATGGCTAAACCCATCCCGACAAATTAACACTTTCTGAATCCCTCTAGAAAAAAGCTTTGGAAAATATTGTGGAAAACAAAGAAATTTCTTGTCACAAGCAATTTCTTCATTTTCCTCAATTTTTTTGTATCCCAAATAGACAAACATTTTCAAAATGCATCACCATAAAAATGTCCTGTATAACCTCTTTGATATTGGACCTGTCTGAATTTCGCTGTTTGGGAATGGATTAAAAGATTGAATACAATGCCTAACAACTGTGTGAAGTATAACTCTTTAGCTGAGTGGTAAGACAATTATACTAGTGATTTACCGACTGAGACAGAGATATTAAAATCTAAAATTATCTATTGAAAGTAAAAAAGCCTCTATAGCTGAGAGCTCGCATCCACATGCGGTGCTCTTGTTCAAGTGAACATCATTTGATAAATCACCCTTATTGCTTTGTCAGAGGTCAAAGGTGTGACCAGCAATATGCCAATAGCTAGTTCAAAATTTTAGACTTGTCCAAATTTAAAGGGGTAGCAGACGACATTGTTAAGTAATTATAATTAATCCCTTTCCTGTAAAAACCCTGGATCTTATGTGGCTGTGATTTTACACTTGAGAAAACATTGTGGGAAAAAAAGGAATTGCTTGTAACAAGCAATTTTTCCTTTACCCACAAATTATCAACTTCATAGGATGGTTTCATTTCAAATTGCATCTCTTGTATACATTGTCTTCTGCAACCTCTTTCAATTTGGACCAGCCTGAAATTTCAGAAAACTGGAAAGGGGCAAAATGTTACCATCCTGTATGATATAAAATTTTGTAGGAAAGAATAGATATTGCTTCCTTATCCCACAATATTTTCTCATTCTTAATATCACAAGGATGTAAAAAAAATCGGGAATTTGTACGGGAAAGAGTTTAACCGATTCCCACACAAGCCCTCCTTTTTACGCCCCTCAAGAAAAAAGCTTTGGAAAACATTGTGGAAAATGAAGAAATTGCTTGTATCAATTTCTTCATTATCCACGTTGTTTTCTATCCCAAAAGATGAAAAAGTTTAAAATTCCATCAACTTGAAATTATCGTCTGCAGCTTCTTTCTATTTGGACCAGTCTAAAATTTAGCTGTGTTGGAATGGGTTAAGTCCTTCTTTTTTCTCAAATGTGTTTTTGTCCATATTTTTCAGATGTTGCTAGGACCAAATGCAGCTGTGTCTGGTGCAGGGACACCTAGTATGCTCATGCCACCAGGGTTAGCCTCTGCTGGGACATCACAGTGAATAGTAGTGACATTGACTTGATAGTTGGATCATCACTTTTGATAAAAAACTCAATTGGCCAATCAAACTACTTATTTTGACTGGAAGTGAACCACCAACTCTGACGTTTAATTAAAGTGGTTTTGTGGATTTAGTAACTTCAATGCCGTAACTCAATTTTATTCAAGCTAGACTGACATGGTTAAGGTCACAAACTATTTGCTTCTTGTCATATTTTCCTGGCTGTGACTTAACCCTTTCCTATTTTATCCATTGTTTTTACGTCCATTTAATTTTATGATTGAGAAAACATTGAAGAAAAAGAAGAAATTGCTTGTAACAAGCAAATTCTTCTTTTTCCATAATAATTTCTACCCTACAGAAAGGTTATTTTTCAAATTAAATCCACTTTAATTTTCTGTCTGCAAAACTTTTGAATTTGGACAGGTCTAAAATTTTGTAAAATAGGAAAGGGTTAAACAAATGATCATTGTTGGGTATCTCAGCCAAATTGACTTTTAAGGGTCAGTTGGCTTAACCAGTCATTAATAAATTGATGAGTAAAGTATGAAGAGGCTTGTTTGAGTATTTTGCTACCTGGTTCACAATTTCTTTATTTGAGACAGGTCTTGCACAAGGGAAATTCATAAAACAAATGGTAGAAAAAAGATGCTTTCTATTATAGTTCAATCAGAAAAACTTATTAAATAGGTCAAATGAAAAATTAGATTCAGAAAATAGATCAAGAGGAAAGTAAGTTTACCAATTATCACACTTTGCAGACAATTTATGTTTGTGAAATTTGATAAATTGTTTTCTTTTATGGTATAAAGCATATTGGACGATGAAGAAATTGCTTGTTACTAGCAATTTTCTTCATTTTCCACAACATTTTGAGTTACTCTTGAGGGTTGTAAAGTATGATAATGTGGGGACGGGTCAATTGTCAACCACAACCAGTCTGCACTGTATGATAATGATGGATTCTTCTTCCACTGTTCCTCAGTTGCGGCAAAATATCCTTTCCAAGGCTCCAGCAGGATGTAGTGGTAGTACTGGTGTAAGAAATACCAGGAGTCCATGGTTAGGTGCTCCATATGACTTAAATAGTGTTAAAAGTAGTGTTAAATCCCATGAAAACAAAAATCTTCCCCAGCACAGAGAAGGTGATGAGTCACCCTTGTACTAGTTATTATAATCATCACAAATGAAGAAACTATAAGAATGGTCTTATTCTAAAGACAATACTTGCTTTCAATAATACAAAAGTTGTATATCCCAGATTAGATGATTCAACCTGAAAGGTTTCAAAAACATCATTTGAATATGTGGTCATGCTTTATTTTCATTTTTATCCACTAAGTTTCCTAAAATTTTGTGTGAATAGATTTCAAAGATGATTTCAACCTAGTTGCAGAAATAGCAAGAAATGTATTTGAAACATTCTAGAAGTTGATATACCGTTAATACAGTTCCAATCTTGATAATAGCAATTCTTTGTTTAACCCATTACAAACAACAAAATTTAAGATTTGTTCTAATTAAAGGAACAGTAGGTGACATTTAATTTTGCATCAGTTAGAGCAGAATGTATGTGGGAAGAGATGAAAATGCTGTATATCAGCATTTTCTTCTTTCTACACAATGTTTCCCCTAGATATTTTTTTCAGCATATACAAATGTGGGATTGTGATGTGATGGGTTAATCGCAACTGATATTTACAGAAACATTAGATTTATAGAACAATTGATTCCTTTTAAATGCAACATAACATTGAACAGGATTCATCCCTTGCCTGCATTCCTAAACTTTTTCTTTGACTCTTTCTGAAACCATCTTTAACATGGCCGTTTTTTGAGAAAATCATAGGTATTGCCATGGCCAGGTGATCGTCAGCGCTGTTGTCTGAAAACTTTGACAATTTGCCCAGGTATTATAGAATACGTTCACTCAAAACTTGGAATATATCTTCACTATAAAAAGAGCAATCTATACCAACAAGGAGGATAACTCTAAATGCATTTCTGAATGAATTATGCCACTTTTTAGACTTAGATATTTTACCCACTATCAAGCATTTAAACAGCAGAACATCAGCATCTACATGAGGTACTCTTGATACATTTAAAAGATAACATTTGAAAATGTCTACAACCTATTTCAAGTTGACTACTGGTATTTCAAATTTTTGTCTTCTATGAATGCACAAAAAGGTTGATAGACTTTTGATTTTATGGCTATTAGTAGATAGATCTTGGGGAGTGTGTTTGCCCCGTCTTTCATGCTGCCCTTAGAATTTGGACCAGTTTTAAATTTTGTTCTCGGGGAATTGATTAAGGTCATTAGTCCTGGTGAAGAATGGCCAATTCGAGAAGGCTTTTGTCTATAAAAAGAATATGTTGTTTGTGTGTTTAAGTAAAAAAATGTTTTGTGTGTGTGTAAGTAAAAAGTTTTCTCGTGTATGGATTTAAGAATGAGACTCATGTTGCAAATGATTTTAAAAATGTTTGTATCTTTGTTTTTGAATTAAAGAATATTTAATAGTGCTCATGTTTCATTTTGTACATATTTTTAACCCCTATCAATGAGTACCAAAGACCCTCTGGACCAAAGCCAAAATGCTTAAAGGTTACCACACCTAGGACAAAAGCCAGCCTACTATTGTATCAGGCTTGGAAGATGATATGAGACAGTTGAAATATAAATAAACTTTAACCAATCAAAGCCAGCTTGCTCCAAAATGGCTGAACCCTGCATTCTTCTTTTAAATTCTGATGCCAGTAAGTAGACCTTGGAGGAACAAAATGAGACTTGAAACCAACGACCCTTGTAGCACTAGCACTGTAGCTGTAAATACTGAGCTAGCAAGACACCTTGTCATAATTCCATATGTCAACAAATACATACTAATAATAGGATAATAACCAAATACATGTTAAAGGTCAATCGAATTTTAATCATTTTAACATTTCTTTTTTAAAAACATCTCTATTGACTATTATTTAGAATTCATTATTTTTGGCATATTTGTATCACATGGACGTTTTCATTCCTCATCTCTTCTTTGTTTTGCCTTGTCCATTACTTGGCTGTGTTAAAATGTTTATATGTTAATTACTTTGCGCAAAAAAAGATGACCATAGCTGTTTATGCAATTCTACGGAATTGACCTTGAGGTGGTTAATGACTGTTTGAACTAGAACTTGTCAATGGAGGTGACTTAATATTCTCGCTAGAGCCTTGTTGTGTCTAATTTCAAAGGAGTGATAATTCTTCGGCCAGAGGGAATTGAGACTTCTATAAAGCTTCTTGCACAAATTCACAATGCTATCAATGTACATACATGTATATGTATAAAATTTTATTACTTTAAAGGCTACATTGTTAATTGAAATATGAAGAAGTGTTGAAGTTCAAGGGGAGACAATTCTTCTGTCAGGAATTGAGACTCGAAAATTGCAGCAGCATGTGATCAATATATGAATAGAAGATTGATTACTTTTGAAGAGAAACTGTCTGAGGAGTTCGTGAAACAAAATAATTTTTTTTTGAACAGACACATAAATGGACAGACAGGCTGATTCCAGTATACCACTGAAAACATTCATTTTGCAGGGTATCATTATGAATCTCCTTCTACTTCTCTAAGGATTAATCTAACACAAATCAAATATATATTAATTTATAAACAAGTTGCTCATGCTGGTGTAATTCTTTTAAATCTATTTTTTTTATCAACTAACTTTAATCTTCAAGGTTGAGGATTCAATCCTGTGGCTGTAACATAGGCACTTCTTGGTTTCCAGGACTTGATGATGTACAAAATTCTATCTCCGCATGATGCAACATGTAAAGGTTTCTCCCATGTCATACTGTAAGATAGTGGATGATTTTACATGGGAATTTGGACTATCAAACATGCTCTTTGACAGAAACTATTTTCCTCATTAAAATATCCTAGCACAATCATACAAGTTGTTGATAATCAGTTCTAACTTCAATGGAGGCTGTTAAGTAGGTTTATATCTTTAGTGAATATAAGTGTATGTCTTGTATCCTAAAATTATTACTTCTATAAAAGTTGTAATGAGAAGTGGGCTATTGTCTGGATCATAAATCTTTCAAAACTTTTGAATAATAAATGTGCTCTAATAAGGATTGGGCTTTTGTTCTAGGTGTGGTGGGCTTTTGTGCAATAAGTTTTGTTTCTGGTGGGCTTAACCCATTTCCACACAGTGACGCTTTTAGACGCCCCCAAGAAAAAAGCCTTTGGAAAACATTGTGGAAAATGAAGAAATTGCTTGTTAAAAGCAATTTCTTCAGTTTCCACAATGTTTTTTACCCAGGAATTTGAAAAGAAATCCAAAATTTAATAGACTTTAGCTTGTCGCTGCAACTTCTTTCCATTCGGGCCAGTCTTAAATTTTGTTGTGTGGAAATGAGTTAAATGCACCATGTATCAATATCAACACATGCATATATTCCTCCTTGTATACAAGTTGTGTTAAGTCCCGATCTCTAACAAAATGGTTTTGTGTGAGAACAATTTGAACTTCTGTATGCAGTACAGCAGTGCTCTACCATTATGCCCATAATTATACACTTTCTGTCATTATCATTTTCATTAAACTTAGCATTGTAAGTACAGCAGCCAAAAGCAGAAGATTTTTATTGGGATAACTTAATTCCCACACAGTGATGCTTAAACATCCACAAGAAAATAAAATCATTGAAAAACATTGTGTAAAATGAACAAATTGCCTGTTACAAGCAATTTCTTCATTATCAACAATGTTTTCTATCTTTAAAGACATAAAAAAAATAAAATTTCTTCAAGTGAAAATTATCATCTGCAACTTCGTTGAATTCGGACAAGTCTAAAATCTTGTGTGGGAATGTGTTAAGGGGGGGGGGAGGTTTTAGGAGTCCCTCCAGAGGAGTTTCAAAAGTGGAGTTCTTAAAAAGATGACTGATGAAGCAGGTTTGACAAGCCAACTTGGCATATTACAGAGTACATCAATTACCAGGTTTCGGTTATCAAATATAATAACGACACCAGGGCCTTTGTTTGACTTTAACACTAGAGTTTTGACCCTGTGAATCTGAAAATATTGTTTTGACTCTTAGAATTACCCTCAAAGTCATTTTGACTCTAAAAGTTAAAACATGCTATTTTGTTTTTTACCTCACCTGACCACAAAGTTATCATGGTGAGCTTTTGTAATCTAGCTGTGTTTGACGTTCATTGTCTGTCGTATGTTAACATCTTGTGTGCACTCTAGAGGCCACAGTTTTTGCTCAGTTGTCTTGAAACTTGATGAGAATAATTGTCTTCATGAAACCTCAGACAAGTTCAATATTGGGTCAAATGGAGTCAAAAGCTAGGTCACTAGGTCAAATCTTAGAAATACCTTGTGTGCACTCTACAGGTCACAATTTTGCATTAAATGTCTTGATGTTTGGTCAGAATGTTTGTCTGCAAAATATCTAGGTCAAGTTCCATACTGGGTTGAAACTTGATCAGAATGTTTGTTTCCTTGAAACCTTGGACAAGTTCAATATTGGGTTAAATGGGATCAAAAAGTAGGTCACTATGTCAAATCCTACAAATAATTTTGTGTGCACTCTAGAGGCCACATTTTAAGCTCAAATTAAATGATATTCTATAAAAATGTTTGTGTCCATACCATCTCGGCCAAGTTCAAGCAAATTTGGGTCACATTGGGTCAAAAACTAGGTCACTAGGTCAAATCTTAGATATACCTTGTGTGCACTCAAGAGGCCCATTATGGATCAATTGAAGTGATATTTGGTCAGAATATTTGTCTGCATAAAATCTAGGTAAAGTTCCATATTGGGTTATGTGGGGTCAAAAACTGGCCACTAAGTCAAATCCTATCTTGTGTGCATAGAGCCTACATTTCAGGCTCAAATTAAATGATATTTGGTCGGAATGTTTGTGTTAAATTTTGGTTGTATGAGATGAAGAACTAGATCACTAGTTCAATCTTAGTAATATCTTTGGTGCACTCTAGAGGTCCCATTTTTTACTCAATTGAAGTGATATTTGGTCAGAATGTTAGTGTTGATGATATGTTAGCCAGGTTCAAATTTGGATCACATGGGATCAGAAACTAGGTCACTAGGCCAAATCTTAGAAATACTTTATTTTTACTCTGGAGACCCATTTTTTGGCTTAACTGAATTGATATTTGGCCAGAATGTTTGTGTCCATTATATCTTGGCCAAGTTAGACTTTGGTTGGCATAGGGTCAAAACTAGGTCATGTGGCCAATTCTTAGAAATACCTTTACACTCCAGAGGCCACATTTTTTGCCTAATTGGTTTGATATTTGGTCAGAACATGTTTTCAAAATATCTCTACCATGTTAATTTGGGGCCAAAAACCAGTTCAAATCTGAGAAATACCTTGTTTTTACTCTGAAGGCCATTTTTTTTTACTCAACTGACTGGATATTTATTCAGATGTCTTAATGAAAATATTTGTCAAGTTTAATATTAGGTCACATGGGCTCTAATACTTTGTCACAGGGTCTAATATAAAGAAATCTTTCCAATTTACTTTCTACTTTTCTTGCACAAATAAATTGAAACTTGGTAAGAATGTTTGTTCTTAATTTCGTAGACAAAATTTTATAATGGGTCGCTTTTGGCTAAAATAAGGTCTCTTGTGCTATTTTACTTCTATAGTTATTGACTCAGTTAAGTGCTTTAGGGCAAATGGCCCTCTTGTTTTAAATTTTCACTGATTCATCTCATGTACTATTAAAAATCATATAAAGTAGCTGCTAATTAATCTCTAGAAGAGATCTATAAAATGAAATCAACACATACAACACAATTTTGTTTAGTTTATTCTTTATGTTTTTTTTGACATCCTTAAAATCAGTTCTGATCACTAGAATTTCATGGCCAATGACTCATCATTTCAAAGGCTAGCACAAGCCATGGACAGGGAACTTATTGAAACCTGTGACCCTCAAATCTATACAATCAGTTTTATTAACTCAAATCCATTTGACCAAAAATTAGACTGGTCTAAAATCTAAGAAGTAGCAAGTGATGATTTCAAGTTGGTTAAATTGAAAATGCCTCTATCTTTCTGGGTATAAAACAATGTATAAATGGCAGGAATTGCTTGTTACAAGTGATTTCAACATTTTTCACATTGTTTTCCTGAAACTTTTGTGGCGTCAAAAAGGCAATATTTTGTAGTAATGGAATAAGTACTAACTCTTATTGACCTTTGCTTGATTTCATCTTTTTTTTAAATGTTTCATTTGCATACAGTATCCCCTCATGGCCTCTTTTTGGTGTGATTGGTGGCATTTTGATAAACAGACAACTTCTGAAAGATGTTGAAAAGTTTAATTTAGACAGGTGAAGAAAAAAACACTTGCATGGACAAAGATAAATGAAGCAAAATAATTAATCTCTTGATATAATTGAAGAATACAAATTGATGGGTCAGCATGAAACAGATGTAACTACCTATATGATTATATGCAGTTACAACTGTTTTGCACTGACCCATCAAAATTTTGCATTTCTTAATCCTTGTGTAAAGACATTGTGATAAACAAGAAAATGCTGATTTTATATTTTAGATCTTTTTATTGTAAAATACTGCAATTTCTTCACGATACAAGGTGCTACTTGGTTGACTGACATATACATTCATTTTGCGTAGAATTCAATGTTTACTTTAACCCATTCCAACTTAATCCCTCCTTTTTACGCCCTTCAAGAAAAAAGCTTAAGAAAAAATTTTGGAAAATGAAGAAATTGCTTGTATCAAGCAATTTCTTCATTATCAACAATGTTTTCTATCCAAAAAGGTGAAAGAATTTAAAATTCCATCAACTTTAAATTGTCATCTGCATCTTCTTTCAATTTGGACCAGTCTAAAATTTTGTCAAGTGGGAATGGGTTAACATACAATAGATCTTGTTTAAACCAACACCCTTTACTATAATATCCATTCCCACAAAATCCCACTTTTTGCCCCTCTTGAAAACGTCGTGGAAAATGAAGAAATCACTTGTAACAAGCAATTTCTCCAATTCCAACAATGTTTTCTTCCATACAAGACAAAGATGGTTTACAATTTCATGAACTTAAAACTCATTTCAATTTGGACCTGTCTTAAATTTTGTACTGTTGTAATGAAATAAGAAACCATTTGTACTCACCCATTACAAGACCTTAGAATAGTTTTAAAATTGAATGAAGTCGCAGAACTACACTAAATCTTGAAATAAAGAGCCAAATAAAGTAGAAACATTGTGAGAAAAGCAAAATTGCTTAATCATATATCACATTGTTTCCGTAGCTATATTTTCAGAGCACAATACAATGTTGCATTGTGTGGAGACAGGTTAATCAATTCCCACAAAATGGTCCAAATTAATAGGTTTTGAAGATGATAATTTCCATTTGATAGAATTTCAAATCATTTGTTATTTAGGGTAGAAAATATTATCAATAATGAAGAAAGTGCTTGTAACAATCATTTTAACCCATTCCCACACAATGACGCTTCTGGACTCTGCTCAAGAAAAACAATTGGGAAAACATTTTGTAAAATGAAGAAATTGTTTGTAACAAGCAATTTCTTCATTTTCCACAATGTTTCCTACCCAGAAAGTTGAAAAAATCTAAAGTTTCTTAAACAATAAATAGTTGTCTACAGCTCCTTTCAATTTTGACCAGTCTAAAATGTTGCCATGTGGTAATGGGTTAAAATTCATCCATAAAGTTAGAAGATATACTTGGGACAACATCACAGTTGTCTCCTTACAATATGCTTTGTGACAGACATCAATCAAATTTGCCTGTAATAAATTCTGATATACTATTGTACTTGTTGCCACTTTAGTCTCATTTATGTTTATTTACCTTGAGAGAGAATATCCATGTTTTATAAAAAGCAAGGCTACCTGAACTCTAAATATTTCCAAATGTTGAAAAAAATGTATTTTTGCAACAAATACTTTGATTTGCATCGGAACAATCTCATTACATGTATAATGAAGTGTATATAAATCTGCCACTAATAAAACAGAGCACTGGGAGCAGAAACCAAAGCTCAGCTGTTCAAGTGCTTGATTGTGGGTGAAACTTTTAAGTTGAATAAAGGGGCATAATTCAAAAATGCATTTAGAGAAATATCTACATTGTTGGTATACATTGCTCTTCTGATAGTGAACATATATTCCAAGTTTCATAAGAAGTTCCGCAATACAAAATGTCAAGGTTTCCAGACCACAACACAGACGATAACCTCAAGTTTTCTCTGAAAACATCTGAGCTAGAAATGATTCATACCATGATGTACATATATGCATTGATCAGTTCTAACTCAATCCAACTTTGTAAAGACCTTAAAGATACAAAAGTTGGAAAAGCATTGTGGGAAATGAGTTTTTCCTAAATGTTTTCTACCCGTAAAGTTAAGACATTTAACCCCTTCCTGTACAAACCCATAATTTTAGGTCACCCTGTTATTATACTTAAGAAAATATTGTGGAAAAAGAAGAAATTGCTTGTTAATATTTCTCACCACATAGGAAGGTTTCATTTCAAATTGCATCCAATATTCATTATCTTCTGTAACCTCTTCCAATTTAGACCAGTCTAAATTTAAAAAAATGGAATTATATTTCATAAAACTTAAACCTTATTGGAACTTTTTGTCTTCTGGTAATGGGCAAAGATACTATACCACTCCATATACATTTATTTGTAATGCACAAAATCTTGTTCAGATTAAATTTTTGACATATGTGATGCTTTTCTATTTTTTTTCATTCTATATTTCATCTTCCTAAACAAACATGCAAATAGACAACGATATTTCACTACCCATCCAAACAAAAATGATGAATAACAGTTGAACACAATGTGATGACTTACATGATATCACAAATCAAATATCACAAATTAACAATCAACAAGACTTTGGAAAGCACATTTCCCCTTCAACCCAAAATATACTATTATCAAGTTACATATATGGCTTTGACCCTTTCCCACACAATCCTGCTTTAAGACACCCCTCAAGAAACAAGCTCTGGAAAAACACTGTGGAAAATGTAGAAATTACTTGTATCAATTTTGTCTAAATTTTGTTGCATGGTAATGGGGGAAATATAATGATGATGTTCATCATTAGTGGGTTACCAAAACCTTATTACCACAGCCTGAATAAGTTACTGTTGTTGATTGTTTAACCCTTGGAAATAGCCAGCGTGAGTGTTTAACTCATTAGACAAAATATAACAAAAGTCTAAAATGAAACTAGTTGCAGAGAAAATTTCCAGATGATGATGTAAAAATCATTGTGGATAATGCAGACATTGATAGTAAAAAGTAATTTTCTTTGTACCACAATATTTTCGAAGAGTCTTTTCTTGAGGGGTGTACAGGATGACATTAGTCTAACCAATTTTTAACATTAATCTAGCACTTAAACCCATTCCCACACAATGAAATTTTAGACCTGTCCAAATTCAAAGAAGTTGCAGATGACAATTTTTAGTTTATGAAATCTTTAAACTTTTAGTCTTTTGTGGTAGGAAACATTGTTGATAATGAAGAAATTGATTGTAACAAGCAATTTCTTCATTTTCCACTATGTTTTCCTAAAGGTTGCATATTGAGAGGCGTTTAAAAGTGTCACTGTGTAGGAATGGGTTAAGCTTTTAGTCATTTGTTATAAATGACACATCTACTAATGATAGAGAAAGACCATGCCAAATTACTTTGAAATCCATTGACTTATGCAGAAATTATGCTTAATCTAGATTTCAACTTTTGACCATGACCTGTGATCTTGAAGCGATCCAAAAAGTAGCAAACAACATCTAATCGTAATAGAAAAAAACTGTGCCGAAGAAGAAGGGTTTTGGCTCCAGATAAGTTCAGTTGGATGAATGGTTAGTGATCATGCCCAAAATAAAACCTTTTCACCTTGGGTATTATTACAGTTTGACATATACAAAATGTGCTTATTATCCCCCGCTGCCTCAGCGAAGGGGATATAGTAACGGTTCCCGTCCATCCTTTAGTGCTTCCGTCACTAAACTTGTCCGGAGCATATCTCTGAAAGTATAATTGCTATCAACTTCAAACTTCATAGGTTGATAGATCTTGTTGAGGAGAAGTGCAGTGCACATGAACCACAACTCTTGCTGGCATAATTTTGGAGTTATTGCCCTTTGTTGTTTTAAAGACTTAGATTTTGTCCTGAGCATATCTCTGAAAGTAAAATAGCTATTATCGAACTCATTGAGAAGAAATGCAGTGCACAAGAAGCCTAAATCTAACTGGCTTCAGTTTACTATCAAGCTTTTACGGCAGGGGATGGCCATATCCGACATGGCTCTTGTTTCAAAGGACTGTTGTATACTCAATTGAAACAAAGCTTATACTGCTATCAATAGTCCAGTTTTGTGCTAAGGACTATGCTACAAAATAAGTACAATCTTTCTTTTCTTTCTTCAAATGTAGGCCTAACCAACCCCTTGAGATCAAAGATTCTTGACTACAGCTAAGTTAAAATTAGTCCATGTAGTGATGATTTAATCCTTTCCAAAACAATTATCCTTATTGAAGACCCTAGAGAAATGAGACAAAAGGGCCATTGGCCCTTGAGCACTCAACTGAGAAAAAGGCTCTTTATCTTTCAACAGTCCAATTTAATGTTAAGGTTAGGATTATGATACAAGTGTGCCTGACCATACGTCATACATCTATAAGCTCTGTACCCGGGGATCTGAAAGTCTAAATGACAAATTTCAAGGCCTTAGGATTTATAAGAAATGTGGAGAACACTTTATCCTCCCCTCTAGTTCCATAGGTAATAATTTAAGAAATAAGAGCAAATAGGTCAGGAGGAGAAGGTTCTTAAAGATTAAACTTTCGTTGCCATGGCAGCCAGAGTTCTTCGACTGGATTTCTATAATTTAAGGGATAACCTAAAGAATATTCTGCCAAATTTGTTACAAATCAGCTCAATGGTTTGGGAGAAGATGACATTTTAAAATCCTTCTTGTTTCTAAATAAGCCCAACCCAAATTGATGCTAACAATTAAGAAAGAGGAAATTCTACTGATGTTTCATGCAAAATATCAAGGCTCTACGCCTTCTGGCTCAGCAGAAGAAGATCATTAAAGATCTTTTTACAATTTCACAAGATGTTTTTTTGAAATTTTGTCACCATCACAACTCTAAAGACCAAAGGCAATTTTAAAAGAGGTCTGGTTTTCATGCAAAATATCAAAGTTGTATGCCTGCTTGGTCCGAAGGAGAAGATTTTTTTTAAAATTGCACCCTTGTTGCCATGTTCTCAACAGATTTTAATCCTTTTGGCTACTTTAACATAAGGAACATTTCTGCAAATTTTGTTCAAATTGGCCCAATGGCATGGAAGGAGAAGTGGTTTAAAATCCTTCTTTTTTTTCCATATATGGCCAAATAGAACATAGTTCAAAGCTAACTTTCAGTCTAAGTGAATGATTATTTGATTTACAGCCTTGATTGGCCAATTTTAAAAAAAATATCACCATAAAGGAAATTAGCCGAACACAATAACAGCAAAATTCCAAATTGTTTAAAAAAATGCCGGGATCCAATACAGGGTCATCAAATGATCATTTGAGTGAAAATTTGCTTTTGGTTTCATAAATAAAGAATTTAACAACACATGGACAGTAAAAAAGACTTTCAAGAGATAGACAGAAAACAAGAAATACAGCCTCCCTTGCTTTCAGTGGAGCTATAAATGACATTAGTACAGACAAAATGCAGGCTGCACATATAATGTAGGCTTATCTTTTTTTCAAATTGCAAGCAAAGCTAGAATATTCTAGATTCAGCATAATTGTAATGAGAATGAATCTGAATAGACTTAATCCATATAAAAAAAATCTGTCTTGGGTGACCAAAATGTTGTAATATCAGCATTTCTCAACCCAACTCATATCACAAATTGAATACACTTTCTTATAATTTTGAGTTACTAAAATACAAGTCAAATATTTTTTGTGCATCTTTATCACATTTTTTATAATAGCTTGATACTAGAACCTAAAGATATAACAGAAAGCCATGTATTTAACCCAGATGGCAAAACTTTAGACTGGTCCAAATTTAGAGGAGTTGCAGATGACAGTTTAAAATTCATGCAATTTTATATTTTTTCAAATTTTGGGGTAGAAAACATTGCGAAAAATGAAGAAATTATCCCAATTGTTTTTCTTGAGGGGTGTTAAAAAGCATCATTGTGTGGAAATAGGTTAAACTTTAACACCATGTCACTTAATGATATAACATGAATAACTACTATCATTTGTTTGGCAAAGACTACAAGTATACATAACTAGTATACATAACCACTAATGAGTACTAGCATATTTAACCATTACCCACACAATTCAGGTTTTTAAGCTGCTCAAGAAAGAAAGCTTGAAAAAAGAAATTGAAAATGAAGAACAAGCAATTTCTCCATTGTCCATAATGTTTTCTACTAAAATAAGCAAAGATTTATTGAATTTCACCAATTTAAAATGTTCATCTGCAATTCCTTTAAATTTAGATAAGTCCAAAATTTTGTCATCTGGCAATGGTTTAATGTTTCAATGCCCTTTGGTATAAAATGGTATTGAGAAGAAAGATTCATTCCTTAGCTAGTTTCACAAATAAGTCTTAACAAGCATTCTATGGTGTTGCGTGACAGTACCAAGTCCCTTACTGGCCTTAAATTATTTTCAATGAATCTGTCCAACATCTGTATTTTTGTCCAAAAACAATGGACAATAATGAAATCAGAACTTGATCTGAAACTGTTGAATGCAGACTCACATACCAAGAGTTTAGAAAAAGCCAAATTGACTTGACAGACACAAGGACTGCAAAGCTGAAATTTCCTTAGCTAGGAGACCAATTAATATTTAGTCTTTGACTTTGACCTTTACTGTTCACTAAGAGTCCTAAAAATGAACTTTTAAACTGCACTTTTTAACCAATTATTAGACTGCAAAATTTTAGACTGGTCCATATTAAAAGGAGTTGCAGACGACAATTAAAAGTTTATGAAATTTTTAGTTTTTCAACTATCTTGGTAGAAAACATTGATGAAATGATGAAATTGCTTGTTGCATGCAATTTCTTCATATAACAAGATGTTTTCCAATTTTTTTTTTTTTTTTTTTTTTTGAGAGGTGTTAAAAAGCTTCAATGTGTGGGAATGGGTTAATTATTTACTTTTGGTAAAAAACTAGGTCATCAGGTTGAACAATTACGGTGAATACAAGCCAAAATCAGACAGACCAAAGCTGATACTTTTAGCACTTCCAATATGATTCATTTTTCAATGTGATAGGTCACATGTTTGAAAACTTAACTGAAATAACTAGAACATGTTTTATATATTATGTACAGGTTTTCTGAGAACATGTTCAGACAATACATTTTTATAGATTTCTAAATATTTCTTCACAGTAAGACAAAACCCTTTAGATGCTGGTAAAAGTGGAAACTCTGGCTTAGAGTAGACCACCCCACCAAAAATGTCTGGTTCGCCTGTACTGGTTGATGAAGCAATCTGATCTGTATCTTCACTCACTGATGAACTCTCCTGATTTACACCTTCACTACCAGTCTTCGGCTCAGATATATCCTCAACATTCCTTTTTCTTTCAGATAACTTAATCCAGTGTTCTACACGACCAATCATCCTAGAAAACAAGAAAACTCTTTTCTGAGAATAAAATACGCCAAAATGTTTTCCATATCTTTAAGTGCACCTAGTGAATCTGACAACAAATTGTGACTGTTGTTCCATTCTGGAAATTATTAATTTCTTCTACCAAGTCCAAGGGTCGATGATTAACCCTTTCCTGTTCTTCAAAATTTCAGACCTGTTCAAATTGAAAGAGGTTGCAGACGACAATGAAAATTGGATGAAATTGGAAATGAAACCATCCTATGTGGTAGAAAATATAGTAGGAATAAAAGAAATTGCTTGTTACAAGCAATTTCTTCTTTTTCGGTAAAGTTTACTCAAGTATAATATCACAGTGACTTGAAATCCTGCAAATGGGTTAACAAGAAATCTATGAGTCAAACGAACCAAGTATATCCCTACTACTTAAAGCAAATAAGGTTGTAAAGCAGTAAGAAGAGATACAATGCGGACCTAGATTTGGCAAGCCCCACGAAAATCCCTAGTAGAACCTCAATACCAAGTTTAAAGTGTATGCTACATGTAGTTGCAGCCAAAAAAGCAACAAAAATATACCGCAATACCAGGCAATGTCATAAGTTTAAAGGAAGTAGATAACTTGTGGACCTTACTTTGATAAATGACATGTAGGCCCACTTGTTGAACCTTCATGTAAAATTCCAGTGTTTATTTCTGGTTGCCAAAATAAATTATGAGACAAAACAAGAAATATGTGAGTCATAATTCTTTCTCAATTGAATATTTTCAGAACGCACCATGTAGGACACCTAGCTGAGTCTAAACATCAAGCATTGAAAAGATACCACTAAACCATGCAGATCTAGATTTTGTAATTGCCATGGATACCCCTAGCTGAGCATGCATATAAGGTTTAAAGTCAATACTTTGAATAGTTGCTATGACAAAATATTAAAAAAGACATACAACTATACCAGTCAATGTCCGAGAGTAAACTAGCTCATACAACAGGAAGTAGTTAGCTTGCGGACCTTAATTTTTCAAGCCCCGTGAAAAACCCCTAGCTGAACCTCCACACCAAGTTTCAAGTCAATGCTATGAATAGTTGCTGAAAAAATTGGGACAAAAATATACCACTATGCCATCAATGTCCAAATATAAACAAAGTAGTAGAACAGGAAGTATATATAATGAAGACCTTAGTTTGGTAAATGCCATGAATGACCCCTAGTTGAACCTCCACACCAAGTTTCAAGTCAATGCTATGAAAAGTTGCTGAGAAAAGTGTGATTCAAAATATACTACTACGAATATCAACAGAGTTGTAAAACAGGAAGTAATTAACTTGTGACCTTAATTCGGAAAGTGCCGTGAAGGAACCCTAGCTGAACCTCCACACAAAGTTTCAAGTCATTGCTATGAATATTTTCTGAGAAAAATGGGACAAAAATATACCACTATACAAGTTAATATCTGAATATAAACAAAGTCATGAACAGGAAGTAGAGTACTCGCAGACTTTAATTCGGATAAGCGTCATGTAGGGCTCTCAAATGAACCTCAATACCAAGTTTCAAGTCAATGCTGTGAATAGTTGTTGAGATAAATATGACAAAAAATATTGGTTATTGACTGACAGATGGATGGAAGTACAAGGGTAAACTATTTTAGCCTCCTATTCTTTGAAGCGGGGGGATAAAAAGTAGGTAGCAGATGGACAGATGGATTGACAGACAGAGACAATCCAGTATACCCCCAGCTTCTTCGGCGGACAGACAAAGTGGCCACTATATGCTCGCCCTTTTGGGAGCATAATAAATGCTTGACCTCTAAGGAGTATAATAAAATATATGGTGCCATACCAAATAAAAGATTATACTCAATGTAACTAGAGGCACTTGAGCGCCTGTACTGCTCCACAGGCATGAAAGTACTGATTAAGCAATTTTTTCACGAATTCAATATAAACTGATATAAGGAAAATAAATCTAAGGCACTGAAATCTTTGAAATAGTTCTAGAGAAGCATTTCAACTTTTCATTGTTTTTACCAATGTCAAGTTAAGTTATGAATTCATTCACTGGAGAATATGAAAAGGTATTAACAAAATTTAAAAATTTTCATTGTATACCATATATGGACATAAGCCAAAACCATAATAGCCACACTTTTCAACCAAGCAAAATCATATGAAGGAATCCGACAAACAGTCATCTGAGGATCATTCCTGTAAAATTTGGTTTAAATCCATCAACAGTCCATTTTCAGTTTGTACCATAAATGGAAATAAGCCTTGCCCATTAAAGCCATATTATTCTTACGATCAAAATTCTTTTTGATAACTTGATAAAGTGTCACTAAACAATCAATTGGTAAAAATTTGGTTATAAAATCCACCCAACTGGTTTCCGAGACAAAGAATTTCAAAGGTTTCACCAAATATGGAAAATTAGCCCAGCCCATTAAAGCCATGTTTTCATTTGATCAGGATTCTCTGAAGGAATCTGATAAAGGGTCAGCCAAGGATCATTTCTGTGAAATTTGGTTGAAATCCATCAACTGGTTTCTGAGAAGATGATATTCAAAGCTTGCACCAGATATTGAAATTAACCAAGCCAATTAAAACCGTGTTTTTCATCAGATCAAAATTCTTTGAAGGAATCCAAGAAATGTTAACCCAAGAATCATTTCTGTAAAATTTGGTTGAAATCAATTAAATGGTTTCTGAGAAGAAGATTTTTAAAGGTTTTACCAATGTTTTCATCTGATCAAATTCTTGAAAGGAATCTGATAAAGGGTCAGCCAAGGATAGATTCTGTGAAATTTGGATGAAATCCATCCATTGGTTAATGAGAAAAAGATTGTTAAAGGTTTCAACAAATATGAAAATAAGCCCAGTCCATTAAAGCCATGTTTTTCATCCATTCAAAATTCTTTGAAGGAATCTGATAAAGAGTCAGCCAAGGATCATTTCTGTGAAATTTGGACGAAATCCATCCATTGGTTTATTTTAAAAGCTTTATATGGAAATTAGCCCCGCCCATTAAAACCATGTTTTTCATCTGATCAAAATTCTTTGAAGGCACTGATAGAGGGTCACCCAAGGATCATTTCTGTGAAATTTGGATGAAATCTGTTCAGTACATTCTGCGGAGAAGATTTTTAAAGGAAAAGTTTATGGACGTACAATCTGACCAACTGATGCACACACGCACTACGGACTCAATGCCATGACAATAGCTCTCTGGCTTTCAGCCAGTGGAGCTAAAAATTATTCAAGTAGCTATGACTTCACAATTGTCTTTAGGTTCAGTATTGAGATACAGTTATTTAATTCATATTTAACAAGAGAGTGAAATTTACAATTATTAAGTCCTTCGAGGTTACTTATTTCAACAAGCTTATAGGTACATGTATTGTGATAGTAGTAATTACAAAGAACAACTAGTGTTGAGCCTACAAAAATAGAATTTTAAGCACAACATTGACCTAAAAGGCAGCTATACATTTGTTTCAATAGGTATTTCTACTCATGATGGAATACAATAATTAAAACTCATATTGAAATTATTTCGTAAGCGTTTTTAAGCAAACAATTCAATTAGTCTCTAAGTGAACTATGAATGTTGACAAAGACCATCATTAGTGTTAAGCTTTTTTGTTGGTTTGGTAAGTTAAATATCGTAACTATAGCTTAGTCAAGCAGTAGTTACAATGTTTAGGTTACCAACCATTTTACTTCTGTTACATGATACTGACTATAAATTTTGCAAAAAACCAGCATTTAATATTGAAGTTGAACTTCCTGTTTGAGTCATTGGGTGTGGACCGCAGAGTCAGTAGGCAGGGCCAGTGATTGGTCAATTTCATATTCCAGACATACCTGAGAGCTGTATTCTGTAAATGAGCCTCAGTTTCAGCCGCAAAACTGGCTGGTGGATTCAATGCCATACTAGTCATGGACTGTAAGTAAACATATAGACAATGGTAATCGATATTCATACAATATTTCTTTTTGTTATACACTTGACTTATTGTTGAAACCTTGTATTATAATTCAAGCAAGGCTGCCATCATAGCACAGTTGGTAGCGCGTCGGACTGTCAATCTAGAGGTCCCGGGTTCGATCCCTGATGGCAGCACTCATCCTTTCCGACTATTTGTCTCTCACCAATGGGTCGATAATCGTAGACCTATGTGGGATAGCAGCTGGAGGCTAGGAAGGGATGTAATGGTAGTACTGGTGTGAGAAATACCAGAATTCCATTGTTAGGTGCTCCAGCTGCCGCAATATAACTGAAAGATTGTTGAAAGCGGCATAAACCCCATTCAAACAAACAAACAAACAAAATGATTCAAGCAATGGTTATGAGAAATTAAGAATAAACAATAAAGTTATTATATCTGAGACTAGAAATGCAACAAAGCAATAATTATGCTTGCAAGAAATCTATTAGTCTAAGACGTGAGCTAATAAAAAAATAGCTATTTTTAAACAAGAGGACCATAATGATCATAAATTGCTCACCTGTGGCATATGCAAATTACAGTACTTTATTGTATAACAAGAGGACCATGATGGTCCTATATCGCTCCCCTGAGTATTATGGCTCAAGGCTTTATGATATAAATGAAATATCAAAGCCCCACACCTTATTATTTTGGATAAGATCTTTTAAAGATTTTCTCATTTAATCCTAGGTTTATTGAAGATCCTACCATTTAGAACTAATCTCCAGAGTACGGTGTTTCTTTGAAGTATTTTGGTAGAGGGTCAATAGATGATGATTTATACCAAATATCAAATCTCTAGGCCTAATGATCTAGAAGAAGATATCCCTCTTCAATCCTTTCTTAAATCTTGGATTGCCCCTGAAAATGGCTTATTTTCATAATAAAGTAATTCTATGAAGTATTTTGGTTAAGGGTCAATAGCTTTTGATACACACCAAATACTAAAGCTGTATGCCTTAGGGTTTGGGAGAAGAAGATTTTCAAAGATTTTCTTCTTTATTCATTTGCAAAATCAGGGGTCACTAAGAAACGGGCCAATTTTAAGTGTATAGTAATTCTTTGAAGAGTTTTGGTAGAGGGTCAATAGACATTGATACATACAAAATATTAAAGAACTAGGCCTTATGGTTAGGGAGAAGAAGATTTTCAAAGATATCCTTCTTTAATTCCATGTAAAATCAGGAATCACACAGAAAAGGGCTAATTTTCAGAGTACCGTAATTTTTTGAAGTTTGTAGATAGAGGGTCTATAGACATTGATACATACAAAATATTAAAGCTCTAGGTCATAAGGTTTGGGAGAAGAAGATTTCCAAAGATTTCCTTCTTGATTTCTATGTTTGTTTGTCACACCAGTACTACCATTACATCCTTTCCTCCAGCTTCTATCCCACATGGTCCATGATTATCGACCCATTGGTGAGAGACAAATAGTCAGAAAGGATGAGTGCCGCCATCGGGGATCGAACCCTGGATCTCTAGATTGA
The DNA here is from genome assembly GCA_946902895.1 of Fragum fragum. Lineage (NCBI taxonomy): Eukaryota > Metazoa > Mollusca > Bivalvia > Cardiida > Cardiidae > Fragum > Fragum fragum. Next base: position 75,896,937 of record OX336365.1, on the reverse strand, counting down.
CAGTCCAACGCGCTACCAACTGCACTATGACGGCGGCTGATTTCTATATAAAATCAGTGATCACAAAAAAGGGCTAACTTTCAGAATACCTAATTCTTTGAAAGTATTTTTCAATACATACCAAATATAAAAGCTCTAGGCCTTATCATTTTGGAGAAGAAGATTTTCAAAGATTTCCTTCTTTATTCCTTTGTAAAGACAGGGATCGCTCAGAAGAGGGCTAATTTTCAGAGAACGATAATTCTTTGGGGTATTTTGGTATATTTACCGATCGAGATAGCTCATCTTCAGCACGTTGCCCTCAGGTGAGCTAGAAAGGATTAGACACAACAATGTCAGGAATGAATGTATTAAATTTCAATAAAACCCCTTGAGAAATAACATTTATCACATGTAAAAATCCAGAAAAATAAAGCAAATATCATAGGGGCCCTAACTATCCTTTTACAAATATATTCACTAGTTTTTTTCCTTATCCATACAAACATAAATCTTAACAAAATATTGTATAACTTTCTTTACAGCATTTGATTTGCTATTTGGATTAACATATGAAATTTTCCACTTAAAGTTTGCATCAAAATCCTAGTCTTCTTATTAACTCATTACCAGATGACAAAAGTTTAAACTGGTCAAATTTCAAAGCAGTTGTAGATGACAGTTTTGTAGTTGATGACATTTTTAATATCACTGATTTATGGGGTAGTAAACACTGTGGCTAATGAAGCAATTTCTTCATTTTACACAATATTTTCAAACCATCTTTTCTTTGGGTGTTGAAAAATGGGATTGTGTGGAAAGGGGTTGAAAGAATACTGACCTGGATCAATTTAAGAATAGCCATTTCATTATACATTCTACTGTTTTCCTGTCCATGTTGTGTACTCCTTTGTTTCTCATATCCTGCTTCATTGAAATATGGCTCATTCACCAATATCAGCCCTGAAATGGAATATTTAAGATCTTCAAGTAACAAAAAACATCAAGGACAAAATGAATATTTTTGAAGAATAGACAGAAGCCAGCAAAAGGTCAGTATCATATGGTTTAGATAGACCATATATTAGGGTGGAATGACTACATTTGTATTTTTGATTAAACCTTTCCCACACAATTACACTTTTCACGTCACTCAAAAAAAAGCTATGAAAAACATTGTAGAAAATAAAACTAGAGGCGCTTGAGAGCCTGTATTGCTCCACAGGCATGAATGAACTGATTAAGCAAATTTTTGCATGAATTCGAAATAAATCTTAGTCATTGAAATCTTCGAAATAGTCCTAGAAATATTTATATATTTCATTGTTTTTACAAAAGTCAAGTTATGTAAAATTCATTATGTAAAATTTTCAGTTTATACCATATATGCACATAACCCACCATTGTTATAGTCATGTTTTTTAACTGATCAAAATTATGTGAAGGAATCTGACAAACAGTCATCTGAGAATGATTCCTGTGAAATTTGGTTAGAACCCATAAACAGGTTTCTGAGAAATTTATAAAATTTTCAGTATATACCATATATGAAAATTAGCCCTGACCATTAAAGCCATATTTTTCATCCAATCAAAATTCTTTCATATATTCTGATAAAAGGTCACCCAAGGATCGATCTGGTCATATTTGGTTAAAATCCATCCACTGGTTTCTGAGAAGAATAATTTCAGAGCTTTTACCATAAATGGAAATAAGCCCTGACCTTTAAAGCCACATTTTTCATCGGATCAAAATAATTTGAAGCAATTCAATAAAAGTTCAACCAAGGATCATTTCTGTGAAACTTGGTTGAAATCCATCCATAGGTTTCTGGGAAAAGATTTTCAAAGCTTTGACCATATACGGAAATTAGCCCTGCCCATTAAAGCCATGTTTTTCATCCAATCAAAATTATTTGAAGGAATCTGATAGAGGGTTGCCCAAGGATCATTTCTGTGAAATTTGGTTTAATTCTGTTCAGTACTTTCTGAGGAGAAGATTTTCAAAGGAAAAGTTTACGGACAGACGATGGGACGGACACAACACCATGACAATAGCCCTCTGGCTTTCAGCCAGTGGAGCTAAAAATACTCGGAAAAGCAATTTCTGCATTATCGACAATCTTTACTACCATATAAGGCAAAAATTTCTAAAATCCCATCAACTTAAAACTGTTGTCTGCAATGGCTGTGTAATTTGGACTAGTCTAACATTTTGTCGTCTGGTAATTGGTTAAAAAGACAACATTTGCTTACCCATGTCATCCAGACTAGGTTGACTAGGTTTACGATATTGCGTATTGCGTATCTGAGTTAATCTGCAACTCCTTTCATTTTTGGTTAGTCTAAAATTTTGTTGTCTCCTATTAGGTTAATGAAATTTGTAATATAGTCTGACTACAACATGGACCAACTTCACAAAATACATCAATATGTATTTGTATCAATACTTTTTTCTAAAGTAAAACCTTAATTAGTTCTAGCCAAAATCCTTCACAAAGAGTAAATTTAGACAAGAGGGCCATAATCAAGTGCAAATGATGTAATTTCACCCTAAAGTCACCTGTTATCAAATTCTAGTATAACAAATCAGCTGAAGCAAAGACATTCTTACAAAGAGTCAGAATTTTTGTGCCAGAACAGTAGCATGTTCATTGCAAGGAATATTTTGAAAGATTTGGGTCAGATATTAACCAGATATCAACACCAAATATCCAACTCTCCACTTATCCACGAACAATCAATACACAAATTTCAACTTATCCAGTGCATGCAATGTTTTTATAACATTTGACCTAGTGACCTAGTTCTTGACCCCATGTGACCAAATACTGAACTTAAAACGGATTTCATAGAGACAAACATTCTGAACAAGGTTTAAGACATTTGAGTAAAAAATGTGGCCTCTAGAGTGCATAAAAGGTTTTCTAAGATTTGACAATAAGTTTCCCAATAACTAACTTGAACAATATTTAATATAGACAAATATTAGGAAAAAATATCAAATCATATGAGCCATATCAATAAGTACGTAGCTATGATATCAAGACATTTGAGCAAAAATGTTGCCTCTACAATGAACACAAGGTTTTTTTTAAGATTTGACCTAGTGACCTAGGTTTTGACCCCATGTGACCCCCAATCAAATTTGACCAAGATTTTATGGAGACAAACAGTCTGACCACATATCCTGACATTCAAGCCAAAAAATCTGGCCTCTAGGGTGAAAACAAAGTTTTACTAAGATTTAATCTAGTTTTTTACCCTATGACCCCAAATGAATTTTGACCAAGTCTTTCCTAAGAAATTCTGTCAAAATATCAAGACATTTGAGCCAACTAGAAATGTGTCTCAGAATCAGATGCCCCGCTGTCACCATGAACTTGGAAGTATCCATCAGAACTTCACACTAGACCGGTACTGCCGTCGACTTTAACAAAGCCGACAGGTAGATCCCAAACGACTGCATATAGAGATTGGCTGATGGGCATTTAATGACGTATACCCAAACATCGAATCTGATTGGCTGGTCCATTGTTTGTAAACAATATGGCTGAAGCGGAACGCAGAATACCTTATATATTTCACATGAAATCGATAACATTCCAAGGTTTTTCTCGCACACAAATTCGATTGATCATGTAAAGATGTTTTAACATTAAAAATGAATGCTTTAAAACTACAAAAGTAGGATTTTTTATCGCACAGGATGGAAATCCTGCTGCGTGTCCAAATTTTTCAACAAAATTAGCTGCGCATGCGTAAGCCTCGTTTTCGAATTTAGTAAGGAAAAAACCAAACGGGCCAGGCTTTCCGTGTATGTACCGAAAATCGGTGTATACCTGTTGGCTTTTTTGTTAAAGTCGACAGTGGTACCAGTCTAAACTTTACACATGACACTAGTACTCTTCAAGGGAAACTACTGTGCCAACTTATTTTGAAATCCATGAAAATATGCTCTGAGCTCCAAACTAACACACACACACACCCAATCACACTCTGAAAGAGGTAACCCTATATGCCTGTTGCCATTACATGATAGGGGCATAAAAATTGTTGTCTGCAACTTCTTCCAATTTGGTCCAGTCTAACATTTTGTCATTGGAGAATGACATTCCCACACAAGCCCTCCTTTTTACGCCCCTCAAGAAAAAAACTTTGGAAAACATTGTGGAAAATGAAGAAATTGCTTGTAACAAGCAATTTCTTCATTATCCACAATGTTTCTATCCTAAAAGACGAAAAAATTCGAAATTCCATCAACTTGAAATTGTCGTCTGCAGCTTCTTTCAATTTGGACCAGTCTTAAATTTTCTTGTGTTTGGAATGGGTTAAAGAGGGCCTTTAAAAGAGGCTACAACACTACATTTGTAAATTCTCGTGATTATTCTATTAGCTGTCCTCCTGTACATACAGTCATAGTAGCTGACTGTCCAATTCTGTTGATATTGTGTTCTGCCAAATGTCTTTTTTGACAAGTCTTTATGCACCTATCTAATGGTATATTACAGGAACACTCATTTTGAAGATTTTCTATTTCATCAATTATGATTTTTTTTTTATGACACATTGATGGTTCAATGCAAAACAGTTGTAACTGTCTTTATGTATATAGGTATTTACAACAGTTTTGTGCTAAACCATTGACAAATTTGTGTTATAGGTAACTCACCTTGAATGGAAATCAGTACTTGGAGAAGACTTGACTTGCTTGTCCAGACTTCATTACCCTGCAATTAATGTAAGACATACAAAAAATATCTTACATTTTCACAGTTTATTACCGCATTTAGTCTTAGTGATCCTGAATAAAATCCTTTCAAGAAGTGTGTTGAAATCAAAGGGTGAAGAGAAATGTAGGCAATAACAATATTACTTCATAAAAATCAATTTTATAAACAAATATGTCTTGAAGGAACTAAAAGGATTTTTATATAAAAATGAGACTACATGTATATGTACAAAACAGGAAAATGCAGGGTTCAGCATGACAGGGTTAAAGTTATCCATACAATTTCTTTGTCATTTTACACAAACCTGTTTTGGTGACCACCTTAGATTAAGTATCTAAATCTACGAAAATTGAAAAAAATAAGAGGTTTCTACGGATGAAATAAAATTATAAGTTTGAATTAATAATTTTGATAGATTGAATTATTGCATGGAGTACCTAACAATTGCTTCCTTGTATTGCTTACTTCCCCTCACCTCTAAACAGGACCGGATATCACTTTGACAAGCAGACCTGAATTCAGCAAGCACCTGTCTTGAGCAAAGGAATTCAGAAAATCCCTTGGCTGCTTATAGGTTTGACTGTATAACTATATCTGCTATTTGAACAGAAGTGGACAATCAGGTATATATCAAAACAAGAGGACCAAGATGGTCCTAAATTGCTCCCCTGAGTATGATAGTTCATGGCTTTATGATATAAACAAAATAGCAAAGCCCTCTGTCTAATTATTTTGGAGAAGATGTTTACAGATTTCTCTTTTAATCCTAGGTATATTGATGATCCCACCATGTAGCACTAATTTCCTGAATAAGGAAATGCTTTGAAGTATAGACATCAATACATACCAAGTATACAAGCTCTAGGCCTAATGGTTTAGGAGAAGGTTTTCAAAGGTATCATTATTTATTCCTAACTAAAATTAGGGATTGCACAGAAAAGGGCTAATTTTTTAAGTAATTTGGTAGAGAACCAATGGCTGATGATATGTACCAAATATCAAAGCTCTAGGCTTTATGGTTTGGGAGAAAAAGATTTCCTTCTTTTATTCGATGTAAAATCAGGGATCATTAAGAAAAGTGCTAATTCTCAGAGTACAGTAATTCTTTGAAGTATTTTGGTAGAGGGTCAATAGATGATGATTTGTACCAAATATCAAAGCTCTAGGCCTTATGGTTTGGGAGAATAAGATTTTAAAAGATTTCCTTCTCTATTTTTATGTAAAATCAGGGATCACAAAGAAAAGGGCTAATATTCAGAATACTGTAATTTTTTTTAAGTATTTTGGTAGAGGGTCAATAGATGATGATATGTACCAAATATCAAAGCTCCAGGCCTTATGGTTTGGGAGAAGAAGATTTTCAAAGATTTCCTTCTTTATTTCTTTGTAAAATCAGGGATCACAAAGAAAAGGGCTAATTTTCAGAATACAGTAATTCTTTGAAGTATTTTAGGGTCAATAGATGATACATACCAAATATCTAAGCTCTAGGCCTTACCATTTTGGAGGAGAAGATTTTTTAAGTTTTTTCATTCCATTGCCATGGCAACCAGAGTTCTTCATGGATTTCAATTCTTTGAAGTATTTTGAAAGAACATGACCTAAGGATCATTTCTGTGAAGTTTTGTTGAAATTCCATGGTTAGTTTTGGAGGAGAAGATTTTTTTGTAATTGTGAACGGACGGACAGACGGACGGATGATGACCGATCACAATATCTCCCCCAGAGCACTTCGTGCTCAGGGGGGGTTAAAAAACTGATACTTTCTCGTGTGACAGTGAACAGTTCTCTTTGTCCTCAAGATGCTTCGTACTAAATATATTAGATCTAGGCCTATCTGTTTGAGAGAAGAAGATTTTTAAAGATTTCACTATATAAGCCTATGAAAACTTGTGCTTTCAGGGACCAAGCTTATTTTGACCGTTGGGCCATAATTTATACTATCCTGATAGAAGTCTACCAGATGATGCTACATACCAAATATCAAAGCTCTAGGCCTTTCTGTTTGAGTTTTTAAAATTCTCAGTCTATAAGCGTATGTAAAACTTGTATCATACTGGAACAGGCTGATTCTGATCCTAGGGCCATAATTTATACAGTCTTAATAGAGGTCCACCAGATGATGCTACATACCAAATGTTAAAGCTCTTGTCCCCCTTGCATTTTTGAGAAAAAGATTTGTCAAGGTTTCACTATATAAGCCCTATATAAAATTTGTGATGTCCAGGAATGGGCTAATTCTCACCATGGGGCCATAATTTATACTATCTTAATAGAGGTCCACTAGATGATGGCATACCACATATCAGAGCTATGTGTCTTTTGGTTTGGTAGATAGATTTTCAAAGTTGTCACTATGTAAGCTTATCACCCCCACCCAACTTTGACACACACCCTCCAAGGAAGGCCATTTCTTGGCAGATTGTTTTTACTTGTACAAACTTATAGTCCTTGGTCTAAAGACTCTAAATACCAAATTTGAATCCAATCAAACAGCAAGCTAATAACAAGAAGATTTTTAAAGATGTACCCTTTCTGCCCCCTTAAGGGGCCCCAAGGGGAGATAATTCCAAGTGTACAAATTTGAAGCGCCTTCCCATGGGGATGTGTCCTACCAAGTTTGGTTGACGGACAAAACTCTATCGCAAATAGGTCACCTGACCAAAGGTAGAACCAATAAACTGGTTTAGAGAAAGGTTTTCAAAGTTTTCACTATACAGCTTACACAGATTTTAGATCCACCAATAAAAGCCATGATTTTAATGGATTTCATTTTTTACAGCATCTGATTGAAAGTCATCCAAGAATCACTCCCGTAAGATTTTGTGGAATCCATCAACTAGTTGCCGAGATTCAAAGTTTTAGCTATATGGCTAATATATGGAAAGATGTACTGCCTATAAAAGTCATGTTTTTCACAGATCAAAATTCTTTGTTCAAAGGAATCTGATAAAGAGACATGCAAGAATTATTCGAGTGACATTTTGTTGAAATCCATTGACAAGTTTCTGAGAAGAAAATGTTCACCATATATGGAAATTATCCAACCAAAATTCTTTGGGGGAATCTGATAAAAGGTCACTCAAGAATTATTTATGTGAAATTTGGTTGAAATCTATGCAAAATTTTCTGAGGAGAAGATTTTAAAGTGAAAGTTTACCACAGCATGGACAGATGGACATATGATGAACATAACACCACGACAGTCACCTGCTAAAGTTAAAAGGGCTATAAAGTAGAATACCGTAACCTTAAATTTTCAAATTTGGGACTGTGCTTTAAAGTTATTTGTTGTGAAATTAACTCTTGTCATGCTGAACCCAAATTCTTTTTATTTTGGTTGGAAGTATAGACAAAAATCAGCGATCTTAGTCTACACCACCTTTTTGTCCCTTTTAACCAAGAATTGTTTAAGAAACTTATTTGCAAATAATCATGTAACCTTCAATCAGCACCTTTCACTTAAGTGCAATTCAGAAAAAGATTTTCTTTAAGTATGACTACATATAACTGAATAACTTTTATCCAATGTGGGTTGATTATTTTTTTGTCTTTCCTAATTTCACTCTCTTTAAGTTTTATGATATTTTTTTTTCTACCTAGATAAAAGCAGATTTCTTTCAATCCTTGTTGTTCTGAATAAAAATCCTGTTTATAATTGCACAAAAAACAAAGGACTGAAATCATTGAAAGTGCAAGATGCAGGTCAATATTTTATTTGAAAACTGATTTGATATATGATTCTGGCTAGAAAGGGACAAACATGTGGTGTAGACTACATATATTAGACTGCACATATATGCAGGCTGATCTTTGTCTATAGCTCCTGCATAAATATAAATATTCGGGGTTCAACATAAATATATTGACCTTTCCAGACCAAGTTCCCAGCAAACTAACACAAACTTTTCCATCCACATACAAGTTTGGGTTGAGTCGTTCATCACAGTAGGCTAAGTAGTGAAAGACAGGAGGAGATGAAGGATAATTGGCTGGCAGTTGTACATCAAATGCAAACAAACCATCTTCATATGGTGTATTGGCAGGGCCCTGTATAAGGACTGAAAACAGGTCCTGTAAAAGAAGATGAAGTAATTTCTGCGGATTTCAATCACAACTACAACTTTTTTTTATCATAATGAAGAATTAACTCTTGTCATGCTAATCCTGGAATATTCCTATTTTGTCAGGATGTAGACAAGATCAAACTTCACATATGTACAGCCTGATCTTAATCTTCACCACCTGTTTTCAAATTCAAGCCAGAGTTGTTTACGAGATCAATTATCAAACAAATATTGACCCACTATAAATGCTTTCAGTACTTCCAGTCCTTTGACTTTATTGCATTTCTGAAATAGGATAGTAAGTGATACCATTTTGAAAGATGTTTCCTTGACAAACAAGGTTGATACTGGTAATCTTTCAGGAAAATAATTTGATATGGTGACTGCATGTGGCTAAAAACACTTTCAACAGTATTTAGGTTATAGTGTACCAGCTGGTTCACCTAACCAGGGCTTCTGTCATTTCTTTTACCAGTACAAGCAAAAAATTAACTCCAAACATACCATTACTAGTTTGCCAAATGGTGCGAGACGATGACACATCACAATTTTTTTTTCAAATGTTAGAAAGAATGTCAGCAGAGCCTAGATTAGAATCCATGACCAAGGGGTGAGAGCATAGCATCTTACCAACCAAGTTAAATGAGAGATTGCAGGCCCTGCCCACTGACTCTTCTGGCCAAGCCAAAGGAAGTTTCATTTTGATATTAAAATGGCTAATTTGGTAAAATTCATGGCCAGTAACATGAAACAACAAGATGTGTTTGTGAAACACCATGCCCCCGAAACAGGAATTCTTTAGAAACAGGTGATTTTTATTTGTTTTTTTTCTTTGTTTCAGGAAAAAGGGTTAAAATTTTGACCTTGATGAAATGACCTTCCCCAGTTGCACCTTGTTGAGGCATATCTACATACCAAATATTAGCATTGTAACTTAATCAGGGATGAAGTTATAGGAAAAAATTTTGACCTTGATGAAATGACCTTCCCCAGTTGCACCTTGTTGAGGCATATCTACATACCAAATATTAGCATTGTAACTTAATTAGGGATGAAGTTATAGGAAAATGTTTAGTTGGCAGGTTAAGTTTTTGTATAACGTTTTAGGGAAAAGGGTTAAAATTTTGACCTTGACCTTGATGAAATGACCTTCCCCAGTTGAGCCTTGTTGACACCTATCTACATACCAAATATTAGCATTGTAACTTAATTAGGGATGAAGTTATACGAAAATGTATAGTTGGCAGGTTAAGTTTTTGAGTAATGTTTTAGGGAAAAGGGTTAAAATTTTGACCTTGACCTTGATGAAATGACCTTCCCCAGTTGAGCCTTGTTGAGACCTATCTACATACCAAATATTAGCATTGTAACTTAATTAGGGATGAAGTTATAGGAAAATGTTTAGTTGGCAGGTTAAGTTTTTGTATAACGTTTTAGGGAAAAGGGTTAAAATTTTGACCTTGACCTTGATGAAATGACCTTCCCCAGTTGCGCCTTGTTGAGACCTATCTACATACCAAATATTAGCATTGTAACTTAATTAGGGATGAAGTTATAGGAAAATGTTTAGTTGGCAGGTTAAGTTTTTGTATAACGTTTTAGGGAAAAGGGTTAAAAATTTGACCTTGACCTTGATGAAATGACCTTCCCCAGTTGCTCCTTGTTGAGACCTATTTACCTACCAAATATTAGCATTGTAACTTAATCAGGGTTGAAGTTAACGGAAAATTGGCAGGTTAAGTTTTGCAGACAGACAGACGGACAGACAGATAGACAGACGGACACCGGTAAAACAATATGCCCCCGATCTATCGATGCGGGGGCATAAAAAATGTTATGTTTGGCAACCTAGACATTGTAACTACAGCTTGGATTGATTGATTGAATGGGGTTTAATGCTGCTTTTAACAGTATTTCAGTCATAATGCAGCGGCTGGAGCACCTAACAATGGATTCCTGGTATTTCTCACACCAGTGTTACCACTAGATCCTTTCCTAGCCTCTAGCTGCTATCCCATTTAGGTTTACAATTATCCATAAAATTGGTGAGAGACAAATGTCAAAAGAATATTTTCCACTGCAGGGGATCAAACCCATAACATCCGATGATTGAAGATTAGGAGTCTGATGCTCTACTGACTGCACTATAATGGCAGAGACTACAGCTTGAAATAAGCTGTTTTATTTAATTTAAAAAGGAGAACTTTCTAGTAATCCTAAATGTCATGCTGTGTCAAAATATCTTTACTAATAAGCTAAAACTCACCATTCTATCCTCAAATGTTTTAACAGTAATTCCATCTGGGAGACTAGTTTGAAGTAACATCAACTGTTTATAAGGGAAAAGAGAAAAATATTTTCAAGTAATATACAAGCAAATTATGAATAATTATGAACAATTTTCTGTTTAACAAATTACAAGACAACGACATTTTACAAAGGTCTAAAGGACCTGCAAACAAGGATTTTAAGTTGTTTCATTTAAGTTGTTTGTTATTTCATTTTTTTGTCATTTTGGGTACAAAACAATGAGGATAAGGAAGAAACTTCTTGTTTCAACCAATTTCTTCACGTTCAACAATGTTTTCTACAGTTTTTTCTTTGGGGGCTTAACCCATTCCCACAAAGTAAAATTTTAGACCGGTCTAAATTGAAAGAAGTTGCAGACAACAACTTTAAGTTCATTAAATTTTGAATTTGTTCAACTTTCTTGAGAGAAAACATTGTGTAAAATGAAGAAATTGCTTATTACAAGTAATTTCTTCATTTTACACAATGTTTTCTCAATTGTTTTTCTTGAGGGGATTCCAAAAGCGTCACTGTGTGGGAATGGGTTAAAGCGGCTCTTTCACAGATTATGAAAGCAAAGTTTTCGCTCTCAAGGATATGCTTTCAGACACCCATAAGAAGGTGATAAAGCCAACTGTTTATTAAATATGACTGTTTATACTTTCAAAACAAGAGGACCATGATGGTCCTATATCACTCGCCTGAGTAAAATGGCTCAAGACTTTAACCCTTTCCTGGTTAATCCCTGTTTTTTACGTCTCTGTGATTTCATAATTAAGAAAACCTTGTGGAAAAAGAAGAAATTGCCTGTAATAAGCAATTTCTTTTTTTCCATAATATTTTCTACCCTACTGAATGGGTTTTTTTTTTTTTCAAATTAAATCAACTTTGAATTTTCGTCTGAAAAACCTTTGAATTTGGACGGGTCTAAAATTTTGCAAAACAGGAAAGGGTTAATATATAAACAAATATCAAAGCCCAACGCCTATTTATTTTGGAGAAGATTTTAATGATTTTCTCATTTAATCCTAGGTATATTGAAGATCCCACCATACAGCACTAATTTTCAGAGTTCTGTAATTCTTTGACGTATATTGGTGGAGGCTTAATAGGCATATGAAAATTGTTCTATAATGCCTACATCCTTCCACACACTGATTATTGTTGTATTATCTTTGGAAACTTCAATTCTAAACTGTTGGAGAAACTTTACGAATAACAAAAAAGAGCCCTAAGAACTATTCTTGATAAAAATACTGATACGCCCAGTAAAGAGTTTATTTAAAGAGCTTAGCTGGCTTCCTATTCAAGACCAAATTGTATTCAAAAAGTCCATTTTTATGTTCAAATCTTAACAGGGAACACTTCCAAACTATATATCTGGTCTCTTTACAGAATCCACTAACACAAATCTAAGATCAAGTTATAATGCCATTCTTAAAATTCCTAGGCGGAGAATCAAATTTTTCAGAAAGCAATTTCATATTCAGGTCCAAAAATTTGGAATCAAATACCTTTGCACAGACAATGAAAATAAGTTCAAGTCTGCTTTCTTAATTTGGATGAACTCTGGTGGGAAAATACATTTACACATGTAATTACTCAATCTTGAACTGTACATACCGGTAAATGCTTATTTAAACAAGAGGCCCATGAGGGCCTGAGGCACTCTACTGTTTTCAAGTTTCCTGTTATTAAAACCTGATATGTTAGGTATATGATATGTAATTTTAAGTGTACAGTAATACCTGTAATATTTTGGTAGAGGGTCAATAGATGATGTTTCATATCAAGTATCAAAGCTCTTGGCTTAACAATTTGGGAGAAGAAGATTTTTTAAAAAAATCCATCTTTATTTCAATCTAAAATTGGGGATCGCACATAAAAGGGCTTTTTTTCAAGATACAGTAATTCTTCGAAGTATTTTGCAAGAGGGTCAGTAGATAATGGTTTATACCAAATTTCAAAGCTCTAGGCCTTATGGATTGGGAGGAGAATATCTGTCAAGTATTTTCACTTGTTTGCCATAGCAACCAAAGTTCTTCATGGATTTCAATTCTTTAAAGTGATTTTAAAAAATATTACCTAAGGTTCATTTGGTTAAGATTCTTATTTTTGTTTAGGCAGAGAAGATCTTTTTGAAGTTATGACATACTGACAGATGGACACTTGCGAATGATGACCGTTCACAAAAGCTCATCGTGCTCAGGTGAGCTAAAAGAAAGTACAGAAGCAAAAATATATGCGTTATTAGATGCAAAATCAGTCAGGTAAGTACAACCCAAATGGAACAGAAATTCATCGGCTAAATACATTGTCTGTTGATTGCACCAAAAGTACATGTACATCACATCAAATTGAATTCATATTGAATTTGGTGGATTCAACACAAAGACAGAATATGCATCATGAAATCACATTGATAGCTATTATTAGATATTACCTCTTGACCATTTAAGATATTACCACCTGAATATTTTAGATATTACCTCTTTAGAAAAAGCAGTCTGAAAAGCCTTTGGGTTGGCAGATTTTTGTTGATGATTTTTATATCTATGGCTTGACGGTGTTTCTTCACAAAGAATAAACCCTGAAACAGAGGAATCCATTTGAGTCATAAAAAAAGACCACAGTATGCCCCTTTAAAGTCCCTTTTTTTTTTAAATTAACGCATTCCAACACAGTGACATTTTAGACCAGTCCAAATGGGAAGAAGTTGCAGACAAGAACTTGAAGTTGATGAAATCTTTTAAATTTTTGACTTTTGGGGCAGAAAACATTGTGGATAATGAAGAAATTGCTTGATAAAGGCAATTTCTTCATTATCCACAATGTTTTCCAAAGCTTTTTTCTGAAGGGCTTAAAAGGAGGGCTTGTGTTGGAATGAGTTAAACCATTACCAAAGACATAGTTTCTAAAATTCAGCAATAATTATCAGCTAATAGAATTTTTGATTTTTCTGTTTTGGTAGAAAACATTGTCCATAATTAAAAACAATTCTTTTGTTACAAGCAATTACTTCATTTTCCTCAGTGTTTTCCAAAGGGGCGTAAAGAAGCAGGATTGTGTGGGAAAGAGTTTAATTTTGACTTTTCAAAAGTCAGATGCTTCTTAAACTATTTCCAATGCAATCAGTTTTTCATATGTTTTTAACATAACATTGATGAAAGGAAGATATTACTTGTCACAAGCAATTCTCATTTTTTTTTTGTATCCAAAGTAATATGTGTAACATCATCATAGATCTATGGTCTCATATTTCTTTAGATATGAACTAGACAAATGTTCTGTAAATACAGACAGATGAACATATAATAGAGAAACAAAAAAGCACATATCTACAGCACAGTTTTACAAAAAATTAAACTTTTTAACCCATTCCCACATAAAATAGTCTGGTCCAAATTAAAAGGGGTTGGAGATGACAATTCAAAGTTTATGAAATTTTAGATTTGTTTACATTTCTGGATAGAAAATATTGTAGAAAATGAAGAAAGTGCTTTTAACAAGCAATGTCTTCATTTTCCACAATGTTTTGCCAATTGCTTTTCTTGAGGGGCATCAAAAAGTGTCATTGTGTTGGAATGGCTTTACCCACTCCAATACATTGGCACTTTCAGATGCTCCCCAATAAAAATAACTTGAGAAAACATTGTGCGAAATGAAGAAATTTCTCAAAACATTATCCACAATGTTTTCTACATCAGAAGTCGAAGAAATTTTAAATTACATCAACTGCAAATTGCTGTCTGCAACTTCTTTAAAATTGAACCAGTCTTAAATATTTTTGTCTAGTAATGTATTAAAATACTGTAATATTTTGAGGCAGTTGTTTCCACAATAACTCAATGGCAGCGGAAAAATGAATCCAGTACAAATGTATTCTAGATTGGAGTACCCCCTTCCCATTCTTTTACATATTTTCCAAAGATGCTTTTCATAATCTTGTACAAAGTATGGTTACAAGCTAATTTGAAATAACATCACCGTCATGATAGCCTAAATACATTTGAATGTATCAAATAGAAATGTGAAAACTATTAAGGTTAAGTAAAGAACTTTTTTACCTTTACCAGATTTATCTAATGCTGGTTCTGGTATAATTGGATCAGCTTTATCAGCCTCATCAGGTTTCGCTGCATCATCATTCTGGTCACAAGAGGTATCTGCACACTCTTCAGTTTCCATATCACGGGTTTCAGCTAAAGTTTCAAGTGTTCCTTCGTTTTCAACTACTGGAGATTGTAGAGTGTCTAATTCTTCTTTCACAGACACCAATTTCAGTGGTCCATTTCCACTTTCCACAGATTCAATCATTTTTTCTTGTAACCTTTCAAACAGTTCTGCTCCTGATAAATTCTCATCACATCCTATCTTACGAGCTAGCCACCGCTTTGTAATTTCCTGCTGAATGTACAATAATCGTGGATTCAGTGCTTTACAAACCCGTATACAAAGATCCCTGTGACTCTGGGGAAGATTAAATTCCTCATACCTGCCTGCTGAGTTACTGGTCTGACAACTATTTTCTTTCATTTCTTTTGGCAAATCTTGAGCAGAAATTCCTTCTTTGTTATCAGATATCTTGCTACATATATTGTCAGATTCTTTATCTGACTTATCTTTTGAAGCAATAACATCTGCATCTCCCCCTTCATTGCAAGAGGCATTATTGGCATTTTCCTGAGGGTTCATACCATCAGCTCCATTTACACATTGTTGGTTGGAAAGACCACTGGCAGCATATGCATCATTTTGGTTTTTAGTAGTACTATTTTCTTCATTCTCTCGCCTATCTTCGATGGTTCTTTTTGCTAGTGTTAACTGAAGTGAGGTGTCAAATATAATCTGCATTAAAGGGTCTGGATTTGTTGCACAATCCATTAGAATGTCGCGAACACGTTCAACAGGTACAACAACTTTACGTTTAGTGTTAGGGTTTGTGCCTACAGCACCTTCCAAAGTTAAGAATTTATCTTTGTTAACCTGATCACTTGTTTGACTAGATTCTAAATTGCCATCAGCACTCTTTTGTTTATCATCTTGAACACATTCTTGCACTAAACTTGTTGCTGCATTCACCTCATTAACTTTGTCTTTAGAAGTATACACTATGTCTGCACCATTATTTCTAGCCCGATACAAGTTACTTACATGCTTGACAAGTTTTGTAACTTTCTCTTTGCGTAGCTGTTCTCGTATTTCCGTCATCAGGTCTGAAATTTCATTATCAACGAAAAAGGAGGATTTAAGGATTCTTTCCAACTCTCTGCATTTTTTAAAGATAATTAAAATGTCATGAAAAATTTGTTTGGAGTTTTTGAGGAATGATCCAGTGACATTTTGAAAAAGATCCAACAGTCCTAATACAGAAGCTTGAAGACGCTGTAGCAGTTCATCTAATTCTTTCTTCTTCCCATCATTTATCACAAGGGATGAGTTAAAGTCTCTGAAAAGTTAAATATTAGCATTGTAACTTAATCAGAGTTGAAGTTATAGGAAAATGTTTAGTTGGCAGGTTATGTTTTGCAGACAGACAGACAGACAGGTGGACACCGGAAACAATATGCCCCCCGATCTATCGATGCGGGGGCATAAAAATGTAGTTACAATGTTTAGGTTGCCAACAAACCATTTTACCTTTTTGCTATATGCCACTGACCATTAATTTTGCAAAAAATGCCTTTTAGTATCCTTGCTGAACTTCCTGATGGATTCAGTATGAGTGGTGAGCATTCTGTCAATTGGCTTCCACCCCAATATTTACAAGCTGTTATTAAGAGGATAGATTTTGTCAAATTTGTTAAAAAATTGCATATCTTTCTTTTGTATCCATCCATAAATGTTGGTGTTATGCTCAAGATAAGCTTAATTTTAAGATTTGACCTTGATCTGTTACCCTGACCTTGAAGCTTTATAAATAATATGTCTCAAATAGTATTGGGCAACAACAGTGCCAAATCATTTAGAAAACCATTATTTATGTAGGCATTATGCTCTAGACATGCTCAGTCAACATGCACAAAAAATTCTCCATCCCCCCACCCCATAATACTCCTCACTTCCTCTTTGCTTCTTCCTGGTTGCTTGCTTCACCATCTTCCTCTTCATCTACTGTTTCCCAGCTTACATGGCTGTCTGAATCAGAACTTTCTTCTTCTTCCCCTTCTTCTTCATCTTCAAGATCTGACATTTCATCGGCACTTTCTACATCACTGTCAAACTAAAACAGAAGAATGTTCATATTATATAATGCAAATAAAACTAATAAGATATCTTCTTTAATGCCTTCCGGTAGATTATTACTCAATAATTTCACTAAAACAGTGAAATTATCAAATTGATAAACTCATCGTTTTAGTAGATTTAGCCATAATTTCAGTCACTGTGCACTACTGAACGTTTTTTAGGTGGGAAACAAGACAATGGTTCATGTCATCAGGTTGCCATGTGGTTCACATGTGAAATGGTATGCTTTTAGAAATTTTCTACCGAAAGTACTATATTTTGTTAATCTATTCATGAAAGAATAATTGCTTGTTTTATTGTTGGAGATCGAATTATTTTGTTATTTCATGAACAACAAAAGCATATTTCCACTCGAGGCTCTGCCACTCCTAAAAATATAGATTTTGCTGTTCACTAGATGAAAGGTAAATCGACCCAACACTGAAACAAACAATTATCCTCTACATGTATATACAAAAATTCTGAGGATGGTTCTGTGTGATTATTCAATCTGCCCCTACACCTAAATCATACCACTTCCAAGTTTCAAAGGATATTACCATCAGGCAACCATGCATGAATGATAATCATAAATATTTCTCTCCTCACTAACAACAAGAGCTGGTCACAGTCATGTGACAAATGCCCCCAAAGGACAGGGTCAAGCATGTGGCACTTTGATTTGTTTTGTAAACACAACCACATGCATTTGTGATCTATACGTCTGGGTTTTTAATTAATGAAATTTCAATACATATAATAACTTCTATAAATACAGAATGAAATCGAGAAATGCATTATGGATGGATTTTTCTGAGTTCAAAAGTAGGTTAAAGGTCAAAGTCAAGGTCATGTAAAGTGGTCCAACCAATTAAGCATCTGTCCAAATATGGAAGCAATCCATTGAAGATTAAGAGAGTAAATACAATTTAAACATTCCGGATGCAATTTAACCATTCTTGACACCCCTTTGACCTCAGATTGTGACCTTGACCTTTGAAATAGGAACCTGGGTCTTTTCCACGACACATTGTCTGAAGGTGGTGAACATTCTATGAAAGAACATTCGTATGAAAGAAATTTGTATCTGCATGCATGGTTATAGAAGTTACAGAGTGGACACGGCAAAAAGTGCCTATTTTTTACCTTTGACCCCAAGATTGTGACCTTGACCTTTGAAATAGGAACCCGGGTCTTTTCCGCGACACATTGTCTGAAGGTGGTTAACATTTGTATGAAAGAAATTTGTACCTGCGACATGTTGTCTTATAGCAGTGAACATTTGTGCAAAGTTATATTGAAATCCACTGTTGCATGTAGAAGTTACAGAGGGGACACGAAAGCGGGACGGATGGACGGACAGTTTGATTACTATATGCCTCCCTTTGGATGATGGTTTTGTGAAAGGGATATATCAGACAATGGTGGACCATTTATAACCATAAATGTTTCTCACCTCACCAATAATACATAAATCTTGAGGATAGTTTTGTGTAATGGTTCCATCTGGCCACCATACATGTATTACACCACTTGGATCAAGTTTGTAGACTTGACCTACTGCCTCAAGCTCCTTTCCATCCTGTAAATACATTTCAAAAGAGTAAAGTAATAGCTATAAGTCTAACCAAGTTAAATGAGACTTAACCCTTGACATGCTGAATAAAATCCTTTACAGAATCATTTTAAAATCAAAGGGCTGAAATGACTGGAAGCACTACTTGTAGGTTAATAATGCTTTAGAAAATTAATTCTAAGAACAACTCTGGCTTGAAAGGGACAAACTGGTGGTGTAGACAAAGATCAGACTGCACATATGTGCAGGCTGATCTTTGTCTATATTTCCTGCCAAAACAGGAATATTCCGGGTTCAGCATGACTAGGGTTAAAATATATCGAAGCAAAAGTTTGGCACATGGTTATTGATGGTAACTTGTTTAACCAAAACCAGATGACACAATTTTAGACTGATCCTGGTACCTCAAAGAAGTTTGAGGTACGAGATTAATCACATCTAACAAAGGTTGAAATAGGCTTGATCAGTTTTGAGGTACCAGATAACTTAATTCATATGGTTTGCCAATATTTTAGACAGTTCAGCCTTTTTGAAAAGAGTGAAATTAGATTTTGGAATTAACCCATTACCACACTACAAATATTTAGACTAGTCCAAATTGAAAGGAGTTGCAGACGACAATTGAAAGTGTATGATAATTTAGATTATTTCAACTCTCTGGTTAGAAAACATAGTTGAAAATGAAGAAATTGCTTGTTACAAGCAATTTCTTCATTTTACACGATGTTTTCCTAACTATCATTTTTAAGGGGCATCCAAAAGTGTCACTGTGTGGGAATGGATTAAAGAAAAGCTCAGACAGGTTGAACAAGCAACCCAAGGATTAACCCATTACCACACAGTAAAATATTGGGCTAGCCCAAATTGAAAGAAGTTGCAAACGACAATTTAAAGTTTATGAAATTTTGGATTTTTTCAATTTTCTGGATAGAAAACATTGTAGAAAATGAAGAATTTGCTTTTAACAAGCAATTTCTTCATTTTCCACAATGTTTTCTTAACTTTTTTTCTGTCAGAGGTGTGTAAAAGCGTCACTGAGTGGGAATGGGTTATGATTTACAGTCATGAATCAGTATCTGTTTATATAAATGGATATTACAGCAATTTATTCAACTATCATCTAGTTTTAAGTTGATTTTTAAAACATAGAGCAACCTGGAGGAACTAATGACTTCACGTATAACAAAAAGTTAATTTTTGCTGTAAATAAAGAAATTGCTTGTCACCAGCTGTTCCATCATTTTCGACGAGACTTTCCAAAACTGTTTTCCTGAGAGTCATGAAAAAATAGTGGATGCTTGGAATGGCACTTATGATTTTATTTACACAATGACTAAGGATAAACTTACTTGAAAGCCCCCAATCCTTATAACTGTGTGACCTGATCTAAACTTGTAATCTGGATGATCTTTAATATCGTACACACTCAGTTCTACTGGCTCTCTCTCCTCAGGCCTGCAAGAAAGACAGATTAACACACAGGCTTCCCACAATTCTCTACTTGCAAGATTTGAAGTTTTTCAAGACTTTGAAAGGATATTTTCTGAAGTTCCAGGTCTTTTTTTATCAACAACCCTTCTCCCGAAAACCAGCAATCTCAAAACATTTTGTCAAAAATTTGTATTATGCATTTTTGATTCTACCGCAATTGGGTCTCTGATGTGGGGTAAAAGTACCCATATTCCAGATGGGAGATTTTAGAATGTAAAATTTTGACAACAACAACAATAATGCAAGACTTAAAACTTGTTCCATTGTATGCCATTTACATTATGACTGTTCTGATTTTCCTTCCAAACAAATGGAGAGCCTCTGGAGAAGACAATTGAGCGCGTGCGTGAGATTTCCAACCGTTACACATGTGCGCCAAGTAAAGACTCAGATCAGTCTGTGCATCCGCACAGTCTGATCAGAGTCTTCACTCTGCGCTCTGTAGAAAGATACTGACTTAAAGCTTCTTTAAACAATCAGCCAATGTTCTAATTGCCCCAAATGGCTGTCCAGGGTGCCCAATGTGTGCAAGTCACGCACATACGAAATTGTTGGAAATGTCACGCACAGGCTCAATTAGTACATGTATCTATCAAGAAACTTTCATCAAACTCTCATGGTTTTCACAACTTCAGGTTTTGTAGGCCCGAGACTCATATTTCAACTCAAATTCCAATCAGAAAAACATCTTACCCCATGAAATATGCAAATTATGAAGGTTTTTTAATGCATAATTCAACACATGTCCAGTTCTAAAGTTTAAGAGCCAAATGCTCCTTGCTTATTAAGATATTAAGAGTGTTAACAAGAGCTCCGCCTACGGGTGTCTACACTCGGCTGTTTGGTTCTGGATTGTGGACAAAATGCATCTAGAATTATTCCCCTTGATAGTATAGGTTGCTCTTTTCATAATGAAAAAGTGTGCCAAGTTTCAAGTGATTGCCTTTAGTAGAACCAAAGATATCACAAAATGTCAAAGTTTTCTTAGGCTATAGCAATACTTTGGGTTTTCTCTAAAAACAGCCAAGCTAAAATGGATTCTTTCTTCACTAACTTCTAACTGAGGCTTTGGAAGTTCCAAATTAAACAAGAGCACTGCCCACGGTGCAACGCTTGGTTGCAGGTGCTGGATTATGCAATAATTCTAAATTGAAAAAAGGCATAACTCTTACAAAAACGCTTCTAGAGTTACCCCCCTTGATAGTCTAGATAGCTCTTGTGATGGTCAATACACATGACAAGGATATCTTCAATAACAACAGAGATATGACCAAGGTTAAAGTTTGCCAGGCAAACCAAAGGCCTGCGCACATGACGCCAAGGTGATGACAATTCCTCGGGTTTTCTCCGAAAAAAGCCGAGCTAATAAAAAAATTGCCATAAAAAGTAGACAACAGCATAACTGTAAGAATCACATGCTGGGCAAAACAAGGTTAACAGTATTACACCTTGAGATAGAAAAAAAGTTACCTTCCAGATTGCCCTTGGTATGGTTTTAACCATCTAACCATAACTGTTCTCTCTTTATGATCACAGCTAGTAATTACGCCATATTCCGTGTTTGTTGTATCTGTAACAAACACTATCAAATAACTAACCTCATTCAAACTCTGAATTTTATAATTACAGAGAAGCTTATATTCACTGACATTTTAAGGGATGACCAAAAAATGGTCCCTTAATACATTTTTGTGACATAATTTTGGAATATTTTCTTGTATACATAAGTTATTTCAAAATACTGTCTCAATCCTATGTTGTTTGGACTCATTAGAATTCTCATTGAGATGTTGTTTGGACTCATTAGAATTGTCTCATTGAGATGATTCTAATAAGTTCAAATAGCATGGGGTTTAATTAGTTTATTTTTCAAGCCAATTCTTCAACAAATATTTGATTATGGTAACTTGAAGTACTCCCTTAATAGAGGTGATCACTCAAGCATAGTTGATTTTAGTTGTGAACAAGAAGTGACCCAGCCGTCTTCATAGTGCAGTTGGTAGCGCGTCGGACTGTCAATCTAGAGGTCCTGGGTTCGATTCCCGCCGGCGGCACTCATTCTTTCCGACTATTTGTCTCTCACCAATGGGTCGATAATCGTAGACCTATGTGGGATAGCAGCTGGAGGCTTGGAAAGGATGTTATGGTAGTACTGGTGTGAGAAATACCATGAATCCATTGTTAGGTGCTCCAGCCGCCGCGATATGACTGAAAGATTGTTAAAAGCGGCGTAAAACCCCATTCAAACAAACAAACAAAGAAGTGACCCATCAATCAGATAAACAGAAACCTAAACTGGCAATATATCAGACACCAATATATATAGCCTTTGACTGCAAGCATCTGAACGAAAATGACAGAAAACACCAAACAGAGTGCTGAGTCGAATTTGTCATCTTACTTCAACATTTCCTTCAACCTGTAGAAAACACTTGTAGATCAATATCTGCATGTAATTTCTTTCAATATGCTCAAATCTACATAGTTGACAAGAGGACCATGATGGTCCTAGATTGCTCACCTGAATTGTCTGCTGTTTAAAAAAATGCAACTAGAGACAAATAACTATAACCAGTTTCATGAAGATTGAGCCAAAACTGTGTCTTCTATATTGTAAACAAAGAAATTGTCATTATGGCCCCTTTTCCTGTGCTTCCTATAGAACCTTCCCATAATTTATAAGGTTCCTCTTTATGACTTTACAATTATCCTGACCAAGTTTCATGACAATTGAGCCAAAATTATGGCCTCTAGAATGTTAAATAAATTGTCATTAAGGCGCCTTTTCCTATGTTTTCCAAAAGAACCTTCCTATAAACAATAGGGTTCATCAATGAGACCTAACAATTCTTCTGGCCAATTTTCATGAAGATTGAGCCAAAATTGTAGCCTCTAGAAAGTAAATGAAAAAATTGTCTTTAAGACCCCTTATCCTGTGTTTTCTTAAAGAACCTTCCCATAATCAATAGGGTACAAACTTATGCCCTAATCATTATTCTGGCCTAGTTTCATGAAGATTGAGCCTCAATTGTGGTCTCTATAGTGTAAACACTTAAATTGTCATTAAGGTCCCTTTTCCTGTGATTTCCTATAGAATCTTCCCATAATCAATAGGGTTCATCCTTATGCCCTAATCATTATTCTGGCCAAGATTTGTGAAGATTGAGCCAAAATTGTGGCCTCTAGAGTGAAAATAAAGAAATTGTTATTAAGGCCCCTTTTCCTGGGTTTTTCGGATAGAATTGTCCCATAATCGATAGGGTTTAGTCTCATGACCAACCAATTATTCTGACCAAGTTCCATGAAAATTGGGTCAAAATTGTGGCCTCTAGAGTTTAAACAAAGAAATGGTCATTAAAGCCCCTTTTCCTGTGTTTTCAAGAAGATCCATCAAATAAATCAACAGGGTTCATCTTTATGACCTAATAATTATTCTGGCAAAGTTTCATGAAGATTGAGCCAAATTTGTGGCCTCTAGAGTGTAAACAAAGAAATTGTCATGAAGGCCCCTTTTCCTGTGTTTTCGGAAAGATCCATCAAATAATCTTTTTTATGACCTAAAAATTATTCTTGCAAAGTTTCATGAAGATTGAGCCAAATCTGTGGCCTCTAGAGTGTAAACAAAGAAATTGTCATGAAGGCCCCTTTTCCTATGTTTTTGAATAGAACCCTCCCATAATCAATAGGGTTCATCCTCATGAAATAACAATAATTCTGACCAAGTTTCATGAAGATTGGGTATAAACTGTGGCCTCTAGAGTGTCAACAACGCAAGATGGAGGACAGACATTCAACTATCACCAAAGCTCACCATGATATATAAAATCAGAGATCACACAGAAAAGGGCTAATTTTCAGAGTATGGTAATTCTTTGAAGTATTTTGGTGGAGGATCAATAGATGATGATGTATACCAAATATCAAAGGTCTAGGCCTTTTGATTTGGGAGGAGAAGATATCTTAAGGTTTTCTGTCAGATGCCATAGCAACCAAAGTTCTTCATGGGTTTTAATTCTTTGAAGTATTCTGAAAAAACCTGACCTAAGGATTATTTCAGTGAGGTTTGGTTGAAACTCCATGGATAAGTTAGGAGAATTCAGGTGAGGTAAAAAATGTGCAACAATTTTATGAAAGGTCGTATTGATTACATAATTGGCATATTACTGTATTTTTTTCCAATCAAAATTCTTTGAAGGAATCCAATAAAGGTTCACCTAAGGATCATTCGCATGAAATTAGGTTGAAATCTTTGCAACACTTTCTGAGTAGAAGATTTTTATTGTAAAAGTTTAAGGATGGATGGACGCATGACACAATACCATGAAAATACCTCACCGGTTTTCAGGTAATAGGGCTAGTATAACCAGATAACAAGAGGACCAATATGGTCTTATATCCCTAACATGAGATTAATTTCATGATTTCTACAGTCAGATCGCTCTGCCATGATCCCATTTGTTTTGATTTGTTTGTTTGAATGGGGTTTAACACATCTTTGAACACTTTTCCCATCACATTGCAGCAGCTGGAGCACCTAACAATGGATTCCTGGTATATCTTGCACCTCTACCACCATTACATCCTTTCCTAACCTCCAGCTGCTATCCCGCGAAAGTCAGAGGAAAATGTCAGAAATGTTTCCTCCAGGGACCAAACCCATGACACCCCATGGTCAAAGATTGGGAGTCTGGTGTGCTACCAACTGTGCTGATGGCAGCCCCATTTGTTTTAAGAATTAAAATTTCATGAACATGTTTTAAGAACGATCACCCTAAAATCATTCCTTCTAAATGATTTTTAAAGGACTATTTCATGGTTTCTCTAAGTCTGAGTAATGAGCCCCTCCCAACCCCCTTGCAATGCCCCCATTTTCAAACTACAGGCACTTGAGCACCTGTATCGCTCCACAGGCCTGAACTTAATGATAAAGCCGATGGGAATTCAATATTTTTAATCATCTTTCAAACATTTCATTGTTTTACAAAGTGAAGTCAAGTATGAAAAATTCATTTACCAAGTCAGATGAAAAGATATTAACAAAAATTTACTGTAAACCATGGATTGAAATAGGCCATAAAAGCTACATTTTTTAACCAATCAAACTAAGATGAAAGAATTTGACAAAGAGTCAAATGAGGATTATTCCTGTGAAATTTGACTGAAATCCATAAACAAGTTTCTGAGAAGTATTCAGTATATACTATAAGTAGACATTACCCTCCCCGACCCCCCAAAAGCCATTTTTTATCAATTCAAATTCATTAAAGAAATCTGATAAAGGGTTTCCAAATGATAATTCCTGTGAAATTTGGTTAAAACCAATCTACTAGTTTCTGAATTTTTCTCTCTCTCTTTTTTTTTTAAGTTTTCACTATATACCATATATGGAAATTAGCCCCGTCAATTAATGCCATGCTTTTCAACCAATCAAAATTCTTTGAAGGAATCTGAAAAAGGGTCACCTAAGGATTTTTTTTATTTGAAATTTGGTTGAATACTGGTCCGTACTTTCTGAGAAGAAGATTTATAAAGTAAAGTTTACTGACGGACGGATGCATAAGTGACAACACACCATGACAATAGAACAACTGGCTTTCAGCAAGTGGAGCTAAAAAATTCATAAACAAGTTTTGAAAGAAGTTGCAAAATACTCCTCCTCTCAAGATTGGCCAAAATTGGCTTAGTGGTTTAGAAAAAGAAGATGTGAAAAAGAAAAATCCTATGACTACTGTCAGTCTGATAAGCCCAGTCTGTGACCACCACATTTTCTTTGCAAGATCAAAATTTAAAAAAAAGGGGGGAACATTCTTGTCAAGTATGGTCCAAATTGGATCAGTGGTTTAGGAGCAGAAGATGTTTAACCCTTTCCTGTTTAAACACGGGATTTTACGTTCCTGTGATTTTATACTTGAGAAAACATTGTGGAAAAAGAAGAAATTGCTTAAAACAAGCAATTTCTCCTTTTTCCACAATGTTTTCTACCACATAGGATGTTTTTTTTTCAAATGGCATCCAGTTTTCATTGTCGTCTGCAAGCTCTTTCAATTTGGACTAGTCTAAAATTTCCAAAAACGGGAAAGGGTTAATGAGCTATTCCATGATTTTTTAACTCTGATAAGTCTGCTATGCCCACTTTTATTGCAAATCAAAATTTCACAGACAATTTTTTTTTAACCTTTGTCATTGATGTTTTCATTGCCAATACATTTTCATTCATTCCATTTTATAAACTTTCTTTCAACCTATTCCAAGACAATCATACCTTTTGACGACCCCAAAGAAAAGAGTTTTGGAAAATGTTGTGGAAAACAAAGAAATTGTTTGTTAAAATCAATTATTTCATTGTCAACATTTTCTACCCAAAGAAACTAGAAATTACAAGATTTCATCAACTTTAAATTGTTGTCTGCAACTTCTTTCAATTTGGTTAATTCTAAGATTTAACCGTCTCAGATGGTTATATAACTGGATTCATTTAGAACTTTATTAGTTCATTAAAATGACTTACCAATTTCAAATAAGTTCCATCATCTCCGTAATAATATTACAGAACAGTATGATTTGCAGTAAATTTACCATAACTAAAACACATAGCTTGACACAAAACAAAATTGTACCTACTTTTTGCATCCACTACAAAATCACCAGGGAAGAACTCCATTTCATCTAAATGATGTATGGGGAATAAATCTGGAGATGGAATATTCTTCTCAACACTACCATCCTGTAGAAATTACAAGACCCAGTTACAGTCAGTCAATTAAACCCATTATCAGATAACAAAATTTTAGACTGGTCCAAACTGAATAAAGTTGCAGACCAAATTTTTATTTGAAATCTGAATTTTTTATGTCTTTTGAGGATGTTAACATTGTGGATAAAAAAGAAATTGCTCGTATAAGAAATTTCTTTATTGTCCACAATGTTTTTCAAAGCTCATTTCCTTGGAGGGTTTTAAAAAGTATTATTGTATAAGTATGGGTTAACACAAATCAAATAATGAAGTCTCTAAATCATGATTTATTTTAACCCATTCCCAAACAACAAAATTTTGACTGGTCAAAAATCAAAGAGGTTGCAGATGGCAATTCAAAAATGGTTTGTATTGAAAAATAAGGGTCATTTGAAAAAGAAAGGACAGATAACTGGTTCCAAGCAATTTCTTCTTTTCTTACAATGTTTTCCTAAATTTCTCCATTTTTCAATGTTTTCCTAAACCAATTATTGCTTCAGCGTGTTAAAAGGCAGGTTTGTGTGGGAATAGGTTAAAGACAAGTCTCCTTTAGTTTCAGATTCAATCTTTTAAACCACTAAACCCAATCCCATCAACAAAATTTTAGACTGGTCAAATTTAAAGAAAGAACCACATTCAAAGAAATTGCAGATCACAATTTTTGGTTGATGAATTCATTTCTAAACAGGTTTTTTTTTTTGGGGGGGGGGGTCAAAAACATTGTGAAAAAACATTGTGGATAAAATGTACTTGTCTGCAAGCAGAAAAACCTAATGTCAAAAATTGCATCATTGGAATTCCATAGCCCTCAACCACAATTAAGTCGTTCCCACACATTTTTTTTTTTTTAGACTAGTCCCAACTTAAAGAGGCTGCAGACGACAATTTCAAGTAAACAGAATTTTATTTTTTTGTGTCTTTTTAGAAAGAAAACATTGTAGATAATGAAGAAATTGCTTGAAATAAGCATAATGTTTTCCAAAGCTTTTTAGGGACTAAAAAGAGGGCTTGTCTAAGTATGGGTTTATTAATATCAGTACACCTTGAGTAAACCAGTGAAAAAAACTTTTTATTCATAAAATTTCAACAAACCTGCCACACAATATCACATTGTGAGAAGGTATAACATATCTCCACTGGTAATGTATCCCCCGGTTTGATTTCTGGCTGTTTCTTGTCTTTCTTCTTTGCCTTTTTATTTCTGAATTTCTTCCTTGATTTCACTGGAACTGATTTTCTTGCTGTCTTTTTCTGTTTCTTAGGAGTAGACTGCGAAGAATCATCACTTTCATTGTCTGACTCATCTCCACTCGCTCCATTTTCATTAAGGTCATTGTTTACATCTTCATTTACTTGTGTTACAGAATCATCTTCTTGAGCATTAGAACTGTCAATGGACTGCCCTGAACAAACTGAGTTTTTTGATTCCTGAGAGTCTTGGCGTAAGGTTACAAGACCATTGGCATTATTTCCAATAATCAGTCTATCATTTTCTTTGTTTATTAGTTCCAGGACATCTGGAGTTGCGTATTTTCTGGGTGTTAAGTTTGGGACAAGAGTGTCTGAAGGTTTAATAGTGTAATATCCTTTGTCCCCTATCTGTCTGTGGCAGTAATCAAAACAGTCTAAGCTTCTCATCCTGAAACAGTCAGAGATCTTAACAAATCAACAATATTTGCATCTTAACCCATTCCAACTCAATCCCTCCATTTTACGCCCCTCAACGAAAAAGCTTTGGAAAACATTGTGGAAAATGAAGAAATTGCGTGTATCAAGCAATTTCTTCATTATCCACAATGTTTTCTATCCAAAAAGACAAAAAAAAATCAAAATTCCACCAACTTGAAATTGTCGTCTGCAGCTTCTTTCAATTTGGACTGGTCTAAAATTTTAGTTTAGGTTTGATTTAAACCTATTCATCTAACACTCAGGTTTTGCACAGTTTTCTGCTTGCAAAATTTGAGACTTCAAGACTTTTATCTAGAATATTTTTTTCAAAATTCAAGGGCTTTTGTAATTAGTCAAATGAACACATACACACACAAAACAAGAGGACCATGTTGGACCCAAATTGCTCAACTGAGTCTTCTGCATGTTAAAGTGCTTTATGGTATAAAAAAGATGCGACTACAGCCAAATATTTGAAACAGTTAGATTTGAAAGACTTCTTTCTAAAAGATCTATCTGGTTATGCTATACAGATATAAATGCCTTAGACCTTATATATTGATTGCTCTAATTAAGTGTTTTTCCCTACTTAAGACCTCTGTGGCATGACCGTTTTTGTCCAAACGGGCAAAATTTTAAGTAATATAGTACAAAAACTTCTAGTAGTGCTATATAGCAAGTATGAATGTCCTATGCTTTATAGTTTTGGAAGAGAAGTCTTTTGAACTTGCTCTAATTATGCGTATTTCCGAACTTTAGAAGTTTAGGCTAGTTTAGGCCCTGGGTCAATTTTAGCAAACTTGGAATAGAACTATCTGGTTATCCTATATACCAGATTTGAATACCTTAGAACATACTCATAGGTAGGGGAAGATTTTTTAACATGCTCCAAATGAGTGTTTTTCAAATGCTGTAAATCGGGTTTTATAAGCCAGGGTTTTGGTTTTATTTTCATTAATATTCGCAAGTCAACGTGCTCGCTAATTCAAGAATCTCGCTTAAATTGCATCATTTTGTAAAGAAAAATACAGAGAGGTCCGAAGGAAGCTGTGGCCCGACGAACATTAAATAATTCACCCATTCTGGTGTCATCCTACTTTATTTTATTAATACAGGAATTATCACATTCTCGGCGTAAAAATGGAATAAATCAGTTTTGAAAACAGGACAAATCTTTAGCAGGTGGCAAAACTTTATAACCTGCCAATTAGGTCCACTTAGTCTATTGAACACGTATACAATATAACAATGGAAAGCAGACTAGGTGATAATATTCTGGGCGACGATAATTAGACAACAAGGAGCAAAAAAGTTGTAACTGACACTTTCCTGCATAGACTCTTAGAGCCTTTCAAGAAATTGAAAGTAGAGGGTGTGAAATAAATCAATTAAAATCAAACAATTGTACCTATTTTGTTACAGGATATAATTGTTTCATCTTTTAACAGTTTGGTAAACATAGTATCCTATTGATAATTTGACAGATTAGTGCCTACGACCTGAAACATCTTTTTGATAATGGCCTTTTAGTTCTTTTCAAACAAAAATATTTTTTTCTTAAACTTAAATACATACTTTGCGATCTTACAATGATTTTAGGAGAGAAATTGTTTTACTATGAGAATAGAGAATATGTAAAATGTTCTTAAATGGATTACTAGTAATCATTCTATTCAAAAGGTCAGGGCTTTTTTTACCCCACGGGCATTATTTCATCAAAATTTGTAGATAACTTTAAGGTCATGATATATTCCAAATATAAATGCCCTAGGCCTTACTGAGAAGAAAAGAACTTTTAGCTAAAATTGAGTGTTTTCTCCCATTTTGGATCCCTGGGGCAGAGTCGATTTTGATCCATGGGGCAGATCCATAGGGCATAATTTTAGGTAAAGTAGTACAAAACCATCTATAACTATTATGTTACATACCAAATATAAATGTCCTAGGCCTTACTGTTTAGTTTTTTAATTTGCTACAAATTTTTTCCAAACTTTGGACCTTTGGGGTGGGGCTATTTTTAACCCCATGGTTATGATTTTGCCCGTTCCCACTCAGTGACACTTTCAGTGCCCAAAGGAAAAAGGTCTGGAAAAATAGTGGAAAATGAAGAAAGTGCTTGTTACAAGCATTTTTTTCATTTTCCACTATGTTTTCTACCCGAAAAGACAAGATTGAGAAAAAAATCCATCAGCTTGAAATTGACGTCTGCAGCTTCTTTCAATTTGGACCAGTCTGAAATTTTGTTGTGTGGGGTTAGGTTAAGCAATGTGGTAGAGAACCATGTGGTTATGCTGTCTTTGGAATATAAATGCCTTTGGCCTTGCTGTTTCTGAGAAAATAAGATTTTTGAAGATTATTTAAAATATCCCGCTTTGAAATGCCATGGCAACAAAAGATTTTCTTGAAGTTATTTCTTTTAACAGCTTTTGTAGAACTTCACCCAGTGAACATTCCTGCCAAGTTTCCAGCTTGATTAGATTACTGGTTTAGGAGGAGAAGATTCTTAAAGAAATTGTGGAGAGAAAATGACCGATCACAATAGCTCACCTTGTACTCTGTGCTTTGGCGAACTAAACAGCATCCAAAACATTTTGCTAAAATCTTGTTCTATCATATATTTCAGATTCTTATGAAACTGGGGTCTCTCTCTATTGTGGGAAAATAGTATATATGTACAGTCAATCCTGTTTAAGCAACCATCTCTCTTAAGAGACCACTTCCATTAAGTGACCAAAATCAAAATACCCTTTTCAGAATTAAAAAGCTCATAAAGAAGTGGTTGTATTTTCTAAAAACATACTTAACCCATGCCATGCTGAACCTGGAATATTCCGGTTTTGGCAGGAGTAGTAGACTAAGATCAGACTGCACTTATGTGCAGGCTGATCTTAGTCTATACCTCCTGCTTGTACCTTTCCTGCCAGGGTTGTTTATGAAGTTGAATTCTAAAAAAAATTTTGATTTTTGAACAACAAGTACTATCAGTGCTTTCATCCCTTTGATTTTACAGCAGTTCAGTAAGGTAATTTATACAGCATGACAAGGGTTAAATTCAATGTTGTTTGGACTCATTAAAAATAACTTAGTGAGACGATTTTATGGAATAAAACAACTTAGATTTAGAGACAATTCTGTAATACTTTGTGTACTGGTATAAAATCCAATCAATCCTTCACATATTTCCCCAAGCACATTTTATGCTATCATTCTCACAGATGGCAAAATTTTAGACTGGTCCAAATTGAAAGGAGTTGTAGACGAAAATTTAAAGTTGATGAAAGTTTTTATTTTTCAACTTTCTGTGTAAACAAGAGCTGGTCACAGTCATGTGACAAATGCCTCCAAAGGACAGGGTAAAGCATGTGGCACTGGATTTGTTTTGTAAACACAACCACATGCATTTGTGATCTATACATCTGGGTTTTTAATAAATGAAATTTTTATACATATAATAATTTCTATAAATACAGAATGATATCAAGAAATGCATTATGGACGGATATTTCTAAGGTCAAAAGTAGGTCAATGGTTAAGGTCACTGGGTCAAGGTCATGTAAAGTGGTCATCTGCCAAAATATGGAATCAATCCATTGCAGAATAAGAGAGTAAATACAATTTAACCACTCTGGACGCCCCCTGGACCCCAGATTGTGACCTTGACCTTTGAGA
This sequence comes from Fragum fragum, assembly GCA_946902895.1. Lineage (NCBI taxonomy): Eukaryota > Metazoa > Mollusca > Bivalvia > Cardiida > Cardiidae > Fragum > Fragum fragum. Next base: position 75,864,505 of record OX336365.1, on the reverse strand, counting down.
TAGGAACCTGGGTCTTTTTGGAGACACATCATCTGAAGGTGGTGAACATTTGTATGATAGAAATTTGTACCTGCATGCATGCTTATAGAAGTTACAGAGCGGAAACGGAAAAAAGTGCAGATTTTTTACCTTCGACCCCAGATTGTGATATTGACCTTTGAGATAGGAACCTTGGTCTTTTTTGCGACACATCGTCTGAAGGTGGTGAACATTTGTATGATAGAAATTTGTACCTGCATGCATGATTATAGAAGTAACTGAGCGGACACAGCAAAAAGTGCCGATTTTTGACCTCTGACCCCAGATTGTGGCCTTGACCTTTTATGATAGGAACCTGGGTCTTTTTTTCGACACGTTGTCTTATAATGATGAGCATTTGTGCAAAGTTATATTGAAATCCACTATTGCATGTAGAAGTTACAGAGCGGACACGAAAGCTGGACGGACGGACTGACTGACGGATGGACAGACAGTTCGATTACTATATGCCTCCCTTTGGGGGCATAAAAATATTGTGGAAAATGAAGAGTCATGGTTCATATTCACTGCACTCTGCCAAGTTCTAAGATTTTCCAACATAAGATGTCACTGTCATGCTTCTGACAAAGAACAGGATGTAACACTCCCATCCTGGATTGTCCACAATGTAAACATCGACAAAGTCTGACTTACAGCAGACATCACACAGAAACAACAGCTAAGCATGTTGTGCGCAGGCAAATATAAAATGCGGCCTGTATACAAGAATTGACCTTGTTTTCAACCCATCTCTGTCTAGCAAATTTCTATCTTGACCAACATATTATGAATATAATCATTCTAACCAAATATCAAGATATCTGAGCATAAAATGTGACATCTAGAGTGCAAACAAGCATTTCTGACCAACATTGCACTAGATTGAAGGTTTATTGAGAAACATTCTGACCAATTTTCAAAACAAGATGTTGGTGCACAATGGATGGTGGACAAACCTAGCTCACAGAAGCTCACCTTTAAAATATTTTCATTTTTACCAAACAACAATGGTAACAGGTTAAAGCATCAATACAATATGAATAAATATAAATAGCAATACCTTTTGATATCATCTCCTTTTACTTGATCAGGTGGAACATCCATTTTGTCTAAGCTAGCTCCTAATTTTGTGAAACCATTACAGATCCAACGAATATCCACACTCTTTGTCTCAACCTGGAAAGAATTCAACAAAAAGGGTCAATGGCCTCCAACCCACTAACACACAAGGCCACTTTTTGACAGTCTGAGGTAACATGATCATTGCAAAAATTGTGGAGAATAATTATTGTAATAAGCAATTTTTCCCTTTCTCTCAATGTTTTCTGCCTTATTTTATAATTATTTTCCAATTTCAGTGCAATTTAAAATGTTATCTGGTAATAGAAATTTCCTGATACTTTATATCCTTGGCTCTTTCCTGTTTTTGGAAATTATGGATTTTTCCAAATTGAAAGATATAGCAGACGACAATGAAGATTTAATGAAATTTGAAATACAACCATCATATGTGGTAGAAAATATTGCTGGAAAAGGAGACAATGCTTATTACAAGCAATTTCTTCTTATTCCACAATGTTCTCTCAAGTAAAAATCATTGTGACGATTTGTACAGGAAAGAGTAAAATAATACAGCTCCAAATCTAAACTTGTGATCGGCTGTATCAAGGCAAAAGCTTTGAAATTGGACCGTCTTCTTTATTTTTGTCATAAGTAAAAAACTTCAACTTTAAGTAATCAGATTAAATAGCCTAGACACAGATTTTGACAATTTATGATCAACCACAACAAGATTATTGAAATAAAGAATAGCCAAAATTCAAAGACTCTTGAGACACAAAAAGTAAGGTCAATTTGTACATATAATCTCTTCAGTTTGTTTAACCCATTCCAACACAGTGGAATTTTAGACTGGTCCAAATTGAAAGGAGCTGCAGACGACAATTTCATGTTGATGGAATTTTAATTTTTTTTTGCCTTTTTGGATAGAAAACATTGTGGATAGTGAAGAAATTGCTTGATCCAAGCAATTTCTTCATTTTCCACAATGTTTTCCAAAGCTTTTTTGTTGAGGGGCGTTAAAAGGAGGGATTGAGTGGGAATGGGTTAAAGTATTTCTTTCTACTCCACAAATGTTTAAGAATTTTTGCTGAGCATTTCATATATACAGATAAAGAAATTTTATGAAGTAAAACATTCTGAGAAAATATCAAGACATATGAGAAAACAAGAGCACTGCCTATGGGTGCCTACGCTTGTCTGTTGGGTGCTGGATAGTGGACAAAATGCATTCCCCTTGATAGTATAGGTTGCTCTTTTGATAGTGAACAAGTGTGCAAAGTTTCAAGTGAATGCCTTTAGCAGAACCAGAGATATCACAAAATGTCAAAGTTTAAGAACGACAACGACAATGACAACACAAAACCTATAGCAATACCTCTGGTTTTCTGCAAAAACAGCCAAGCAAAAAAGTGACTTCTAGACCTATCTAACTAAATTTAAAAAAGATCACTCTTTTGCACAAAAAAGTCAAGAGAATGCAAAACCCCATTCCAACACAATCCCATTTTTGATGCTCCTCAAGGAAAGAGAGTTAGGAAAACATTGTGGAAAATGAAGAAATTGCTTGTAACAAGAAATTCCTCTTTTTCCCCCACAACGTTTGCTACAAAAAAAGACATAAAATATAAGATTTCATCAACTTTAAATTGTCATCTGAAACTTCAGTCAAACATCTTATTGTGTGGGAATGGGTGAACAGAGTAATCTTTGTTTCATGCACTAATAAATCTCAACACTTTACTGTTTTACAAAATTTTAGATTTGTCCAAATTCAAAAGTTCTGCAGACATAATATTTGGGTTAGTTTTATAAATAATCATTCAGTAGGGTAGAACATATTATGGAAAAAGTAGTCAGCAATTGTTACAAGCAATTTCTATTTTTTATTCCCCACAATATTTTCTCAAGTATAAAAGCACAGAGATGTAAAAAGCAGTGATTGAAAAGGGGAGGGTTAATCATCTTTTCAAAAATGAAACAGTTGATTAAGACAGATTCAATGAACCATGAAAAAAAGATATCAAGATACAAGGTAATTGCAAAATGTCTTAACAACGTTGTGATCTTTTCTTGATTAGTCTAAATTCACAATCAGTAGAGATAGAAGTAACAGTATTTCATTTCAAGCTTGGAGATACATTCATTTTGAATTTAATACTTCATAATTCAACAAAAATCATTTGAAACCTTTAATTGCAGTCCAAATTGGCTTGAAAAATTTATTGTTGCATAAAATTTTAACTCATTACAAGACCACAATATTTTAGACTGGTCCAAATTGGAAGAAGTTACAGACAATAAATTCAAGGTGATAAGATTTAAAATCTTTCATAGCGGAAAACATTGTTGGAAAAGATTAAAATGCTCGTAACGAGCAATATCTTCAATTTCAACACTGTTTTCAAAGCATATTTTGAGAGGGGCATAAAAATAAGGGATTGTGTAGGAATGGGTTAATTGGCATTATCATATTTCCAACAAAAAAATTGCTCTCAAACCTCTTCCACAACTACAGGAACATCATATAAGTTCTCTTTATCTAACTTTTTTGGACCTCTCTGTCGTGTTGTTTTAATCCATGTTGCGTCTTCATATTCCTCAACACTACCTTGTAACTGTTGACCAGGGTAAAAGTTTCGCATGAGGAACTCAGAGTGCTGTAAACAACATAAAAATAGATGAATAAATGTCATGAACACTCACACAAAAACTGCCAGTCCCCTCCCCACTACACACGCATCCAAATACACACAAACAGAGATTACTTTAAATACGCTTCACTATTCTCCTCATGTTTTCCTTAATTGAATTCTTCTGATTTACCAATTGCCAGATGGTAAAATCACAGACTGGTCCGAATTAAAGGAGTTGCAGACTACAATTTAAGGTTTATAAAATTTCATTTTTTTTCCCTCTTTCTTGGTAGAAAACATTGTAAAATGAAGTAATTGCTTGTTTTAATCAATTTCTTCATTTTACATGTATTCCAAATTGTTTTTCTTGAGGGGTATCTAAAAGGGTCACTTTGTGGGAATGGGTTAATCAAAAGAGAAATTGTGTTAGAATTAGTTACTAGACATAAATATTTTGACAGACCCAAGTTGCAATTCCAAACTGTAAAATGAGTATCTTACATAGAACAAGAGCTGGTCACAGTCATGTGACAAATGCCCCAAAAGGACAGGGTCAAGCATGTGGCACTTTGATTTGTTTTGTAAACACAACCATATGCATTTGTGATCTATACGTCTGGGTTTTCAATAAATGAAATTTTAATACATATAATAATTTCTATAAATACAGAATGCAATCGAGAAATGCATTATGGACGGATTTTTGGGAGGTCAAAAGTAGGTCAAAGGTCAAGGTCAATGGGTCAGGGTCAAGGTCCATTGAAGAATAAGAGAGCAAATACAATTTAACCATTCCAGACGCAATTTAACCATTCTGGACACCCCTTTGACCCGAGATTATGACCTTGACCTTTGAGATAGGAACCTGGGTCTTTTTCGCAACATGTCGTCTGAAGGTGGTGATCATTTGTATGAAAGAAATTTGTACCTGCGTGCATGATTATAGAAGTTACAGAGCGGACACATCAAAAAGTGCCGATTTTTAACCTTAACCCAAGATTGTGACCTTGACCTTTGAGATAGGAACCTTGGTCTTTTTTGCGACACATCTTCTGAAGGTGGTGATCATTTGTACAAAAGAAATTTGTACCTGCCTGCATGATTATAGAAGTTACAGAGCAGACACAGCAAAATGTGTTGTTTTTTTTACCTTGAACCCAAGATTGTGACCTTGACCTTTGTAATAGGAACCTAGGTCTTTTTCGCTACATTTCGTCTGAAGTTGTTATCATTTGTATGAAAGAAATTTGTACCTGAGTGCTTGATTATAAAAGTTACAGAGCAGACACAGCAAAAGGTGCTGATTTTTTACCTTTGATCCCAGATTGTGACCTTGATCTTTGAGAAAGGAACCTGGTTTTTTTTTTATCGCAACACGTCTTCTGAAGGTGGGGAACATTTGAATGGAAGAAATTTGTACCTGCCTGCATGATTATAGAAGTTACAGAGCCGACACGGCAAAAAGTCCCCATTTTTTACCTTTGACCCAAGATTGTGACCTTGATCTTTAAGATAGGAACCTGGGTCTTTTTCGCGACACGTTGTCTTATAGCGGTGAACATTTGTGCAAAGTTATATTGAAATCCACTATTGCATGTAGAAGTTACAGAGTGGACAAAAAAGCAGGACGGATGGACAGACTGACTGACTGACGGACAGACAGTTCAATTACTATATGCCTCCATTCGGGGGTATAAAATGTTATAGAAGGAAAAAAATTCCTTATGACCAGCATTTTTTACTGTTTTCATAATACATTTTTTCAGCACAAAAATCTATGCCATATCAATAACACTTCAAATCCCATTTTGTAAATAAGGGCCATCACTATATAATTCAAAGGAGAGCACCACAATGCTTGGCTGTCAAAGCACTTGATAATTGGTAAAAATTTTAAGTGAAAAAGGGACATAATTTATTCCACAGCACATTTAGATTTATCCCTCTTGGTAAAGACTGCTCTTTTGATAGCAAACATAAATTTTATTCCCAGGTTAACCATTCCGACACAATCCCTCCTTTTTACACCCCTCAAGAAAAAGGCTTTGGAAAACATGGTGGAAAATGAAGAAATTGCTTGATACAAGCAATTTCTTCATTTTTCACCATGTTTTCTATCCCAAAGGACAAAAAATTTAAAATTCTTTCAACTTGAAATTGTCCTCTGCAGCTTTGTTCAATTAGGACCTGTCTAAAATTCCACTGTATTAGAATGGGTTAAAGTGAATGCCTTCAGTAAAATGTCAAAGTTTTTGAAAGCAACGCAGGTGACAACCTGGCCATAGCAATAATTAGAGATTTCTTTGAAAACAGACAAGTTAATGTTCAAAGCGCTATTAGCCGTTGTCATAACGCAGTTGGTAGCGCGTCGGACTGTCAATCTAGAGGTCCCGGGTTCAATCCCCAACGGCGGCACTCATCCTTTCCAACCATTTGTCTCTCACCAATAGGTCAATAATCGTAGACCTATGTGAGATAGCAGCTGGAGGCTAGGAAAGGATGTAATGGTAGTACTGGTTTGAGAAATACCAGGATTCCATTGTTAGGTGCTTCAGCCGCTGGGATATAACTGAAAGAATGTTGAAAGCGGCGTAAAACCCCATTCAAACAAACAAATCAAAGGGATATGAAACCTATTCCACCAACTAATTCTATACATACCGAATCTCTTTTGTCATTCACATCTTCAAAATTAAGTAAGTTTGCATTGTCAACCTTGCACCTGAAAAGAAAATAATAGAGATCAAACTTAATCCTACTTATGAAATTATTAGTTTCTCTTCTCAGAGATTTTGTTGTACAAGAAAACAAGAGGCCAAAGAGAGCCTTAGACACTCTTCTAACCTTGTGAAAACAGTGTGACATTTTGAAAAGAAAGTAATAAGAAGACATGGACATGATAAACCTAAATGAGTAAATATGTCAGTTAAATTTCAAGAGTTACATTCTTGCCCTATTTCCACTCAGAGACGCTTTTCAACGCTTCCAAGAACAAATCTTCGGAAAATATTTTTGATTATGAAGAAATTGCTTGTTGCAAGAATTTCTTCATTATCTACAATGTTTTCTACCCAAAAATTAGAAAAATCCAAAATTTGTAAGCTTGAAATTGTCATCTGCAATTTTAAAGTTTACAACATATTAGATTTTTTTAACATTCTGGGTAGAAAACATTGTTGATAATGAAGAAATAGCTTGTTGCAAGCCATTTCTTCAATCTACACAATGTTTTCTGAATTCTGAATTGTATTTCTTGAGCGGAGTCAAAAGGCTTCACTATGTGGGAATGGTAGGGCAACATGAGATCCTTCCAGTAAAATTCAGCTAATTTTAGGCTGGTAGTTTCTGATGAGAAGACTTTGAAAAAGAAGTTACTAAAAGGACACATCCATGACAGAGACAAGGCCATGACAATAGCTAAGGTGATTTTTGTAGCTGAAAATTAGCATTGTAACTTGAATAGTTTTTAAGAAAAGAGAAAAAAGTTTCATTAAAGTCAAAATACACAAAACAAATACTCGGACAACAAATTTAAGAACAGACTATATATAACCTATTACCAGAGGGCAAAATTTTAGACTGGTCCAAACTGAAATGAGTTGCAGACAACAATTTAAAGTTTATGAAACTTGAGATTTTTTCAACTTGCTGGGTAGAAAACAATGTGGAAAAATGAAGAAATTATTTGGTTCAAGCAATTTCTTAATTTTACACAATGTTTTCCCAATTATTTTTCTTGAGAGGTGTCAAAAGGCGTCATTGAATGGGAATGGGTTAAACAAGTTGCAGATGCTAATTTTAAATCTATGTAATCTCATTATCCTTGTATTTTTGGGCATAAATAAGATATTGCTTTTATCAAGTAATTTCTTCTTTTTCCACTGTATTTTACAAGGCTATTTTCTCTTCAAATTCCAGACTAAAATTTCTTATGACCCTACAAACATTCTGAGGATCTAGTAAATACCTTTGCTTATGTTTTTTGAAAGTTTCTTTTGCAATTTGAAACCATCATTCTCAGTGACAGTACATACAATAGTATCCAGTGAAAGTTTAACCAATTACAGCACAACAAAATTTTAGACTGGCTCACAAAAATTTTAATTTCATCAAAATTTAAGTTTTTCTGTCTTTTGAGGTAAAAAACATTGTGGATAATGAAGAAATTGCTAATAACAAGCAATTTCTTCATTTTCCATGATGTTTTTCAAAGTTTCTTTTCTTGTGGGCATCTTAAAGTGTCCTGTGTGGGAATGGGTTAAAGGGAATCTGATAAAAATTTGTGAGTTATTCTAGTATCTGATGGCTAAACAGATCCTCTCTAATTTTGAAAGTGACAATCTTTATGGCCCTACAAATGTCCTGTGAATGTTTCAACAGATTCAAATATTATCTGTGGACTTTTCAATGTAAACAAAGCTAAGGTCCCTTCCCATATGTTTTCCTGACCAATCATTTCAAATTATTAAAGAAATAATCCTTTCCAACTCTGAAAAATCCAAGTAAAAATCTGGTTACATTTTTACAATTTACCTGTAATCAAGATTGTTTATAGTAAAATTCTAAAAGTCCCTTTTCCCATGTTTCAAGACAGATCCTTTGCAATTTGATTGATATAGTTCTTCAGGACTCAGGCCTGTTCAGCTAAAAACAACAATCTGTAACATTTCACTTTGCTTACCTTGCTCCATCAGGAAACCGTACAGTCAGTTCTTCATTCACTTCTACCATTTGTCCAACCCAGGAATCCAGTGTAAGGTCAGGCTCAGGGTCCCATTTCTACAAACAAAGCTACCATTACCACATTCCCACACAGTGCACTTTTGATGCCCTTAACATAAAACAATTAGGAAAACATTGTGTAAAATGAAGAAATTAATTGTTGCAAGAAATTTCTTCAATTATCCACAACGTTTTCTAACCAGAAAGTTGGAAAAATCTAAATTTTCATAAACCTAAAGTTGACGTCTGCAACTTCTTTGAATTTGACTGGTCTAAAATTTCATCAAGTAGTAATGGTTTAAACCATTACCACTTACCGGATGGCAAAATTTTAGACTAGTCCAAATTAAAAGAAGTTACAAGAATAATTTAAGTGCTTGAAAAATAAGGTGAGAAAAGGAGAAATCTCTAATTGCAATCAATTTCCCCTTTTCCAACAAAGTTATATACAGTAAAACCTCGGTAGTTCGTAGCGCAAGGGACCGGGGAAATTTATACGAATCAAGCGTAGTACGAACAAAACGGAGGGCAAGAGGTCGGCTGTTTAAGATACACGGAATCTGACACTGTCTTGTTCTGACTCCCATTTTGGAATTGATTCTAAATTGGTTATTTGTTCTACACAAGACCTGCAGATATTAATTGAGGAATACATAAAAATATATTAAAATATACTCGTCTTCTATTTTTATGCTTTAATCTTTGTGTTAATTTTTGGCATTTTTTAGTTTCTGTTTCAAGTGGTAGACTCCATCTGAGTGATTTCCCTTTACAATACATTGGATCAAATCACTCTGAGTATTCTGTCATTAAATCATAAAATGAAGGACCGACGATTGTGAAGTAAGTAACCGCAGAATAAAATAAAGTGCTAGAATCTCTAAGTGAGCAATAACACCGGTACTAATGGGTGTGCACCAGTTTAAAGTAAATTTTCGGCGATAATTATGGGAATCTTTATTCGATTAATTACCCATCTTACAAACCAAACAGCCCCTTTTAACTAAAGGTACATGATAACACTTAATTGTCATGTGGATCAGCAGGTGTGAAAATCAAGGTAAGTGGTGATTGGAGACGATTAGTTTATCACACCTACGAATTAAACATAGGAGTTTGTGCTATAATCATAGTTTCGGGACCTAAAATAGCCTACGAACTACGAACCACTGACGTTCGAATTAGACAGAGTTTTCTAACAAAGATAAAGAAGGAAAAAGATCGGGACCGCGTAGATCATACGAACGAACACATACCTACGAACCAGTGACGTTCGAATAAACGAGGTTCTACTGTATTATTTACCAAGGGCATCAAAAAGTTGGACTGTGTGGAAATGGGTTAGGTTATGAAATGAGAAGCTGGTACTGTACCGCAACATAGTCCCCTCCTAGTCTATAGACTTTATCTATTGAGGGATATTCCTGGAGCTCTGAGTGGCTTAGTAATCAACCAATTGTGCCTTTCAATCAAGGAATCAATCAAGCTATCAATTAATTCATACAGTCTAGAATTGAGCATTGAACTCTGACATTGGAGGTCATTTGTGTGAAACATTTTTGTTGGTTTTGCATCCTAAACGTCATAACCACAGCTTCTTCAAGCTATAGAAATAACGTTAAGGTTGCCAAATAACAAATTTACTTTTTTTATTATATGCTACTGGCTATAAAGTTCTCAAAATAACACCGTTTAAAAATGAAGCGGAATTTCCTTTTGGAGTCAAGGGGCAGGGCCAACAGAGTAAGTGAGTGGGCCAGTCATTTGTCAATTTACCCTGGTCATGCAGCATGCTGAATACAATTATGAACTGAAATCAAAGGGCTGATGGTATGGAAGTACTAGTCGTGGGTCTTTACATAAAAACATGTTTTTGATCCAATGAAAATCTCTACTCAAAATCTGATAGAGGGTTAATCCATTCCCTCACTAAGATGCTTCTTGACACTTCTTAAGAAAAACATTTGTAAAATGAAGAAATTAGTTATAACAAGCAATTTCTTCATTTTACACAATGTTTTCTATCCAGAAAGTTGAAATAATCTAATATTTCATAAACTTTTACTGTTGTCTGCAAATACTTTCAATTTGGATCAGTCTAATATTTTGCAGTCTGGTAATGATCATTTCTATCTAAGTCAATCAAGTAGTTTCTGCAAAATAGATTTTTCCTGGTGCAAGATTTTAAGTGTGATTTAAAATCATGACATAAAATACAGGTTTTAAATTTTGTTTGTCTGTTCATGACCTGGTCTTACCCTCAAATGAATAGGCCATGGATTTGTTTGACTTAAAGATGGTTTATCCTAAAAACTAATTGATTAAATACTGGTACAATACTGAACATCAAGTATTTGACAATCAGACTGGAAGGTGATTGAAGCCTGAAGGCTACAAGATTGTGATTGAACAATTTCGATTGAAGGATGATCGCTTTTCCTTTCTGGATGGATTGAACACTATCTATGCAAGATGCAACGCTTCAATCAATAATGTAATTTGTTCAATTACTACAGCATCAGGAATCAATGACAATGTCATTATTATTTTTCAAATTTAAATCACTGAAATTAATTTTGACAAAAATTTTAATTCGACAAAACTAATATGGTGATGTGAATTATTGAATGTTATTGAATGAACACTCTACATTAAGGACTGATTGATTGCAGATTGGAAAACTATGATTGCTATTTGACCAAACACTGAACCTTGACTGAATGTGATTGCCGGGATTGTTATTGAAATGATTGTCAAATAAACGATGTTCCGTACTTTACCTGTTTAATCATCATCACCTGAAGATTGAATCGGTAACCAAACCACAAAATCACCTATTACATCCGACCGTCTCGGCATTGTTTACTACCAAATAAAAAATGTCCCCCAAAGCCTACAATGCTTTTTAAGAGTAAGCCCTAAAGTTTAGATGAGGGTAAAATATATATATTTTTTTTTTTGAGAAATACAGGTGATTATCTGTCAAAAGCTGTAGAGGTCAAACCCATTTCAGACAGAATGATTAAATGTGTAAAGGCTTGCTATAAAAAGACATGCAACACATCATTCTCACAGAGAGCCACCATCATAGCGCAGTTGGTAGCGTGTCGGACTGTCAATCTGGTGGTCCTGGGTTCTATACCCGACGGCGGCACTCATCCATTCCGACTATTTGTTTCCCACCAATGGGACGATAATCGTAGACCTATGTGGGATAGCAGCTAGCGGCTAGGAAAGGGTGTGATGGCGGTACTGTTGTGAGAAATACCAGGAATTCATTGTTAGGTGCTCCAGCTGAAAGATTGTTGAACGCGGCATAAAACCCCATTCAAACAAACAAATAAATCATTGTCACAGAAAATTTACTGGCAGTTTTAGCAAAGCTGGTTTAGGAAAATATTTAGTCCTAGCCTATAGTTTTAGTCGAGTATTAAAACATGGTAACATCAGCTACCAAATGAAGCTCAGAGATTTTCTTCAACCAATACAAGGTTAAATAGATTTTCAAAAATTATACACATCACTGGTACACATATAAGTAACACACAACCAGAGGTGATCATAATTTTTGAAAGTCTGTTCAACATTTTATTGCAGAGGCTGTAACTATCTCTGTGTCTGGCTCACAAAAAGAAGTGTCTGGACTGATATGATCAAAAATAAATATCAAATTGTTGCTATGTCATTGGTCATAAATTAATGATTGTCTTCTACTACATTGTATCTGTCTTGACACAGGAAGTATGATAACAATTTTCCATTACAAATTTCTGATTGTTCATTTCTTTTGCATGAAAGGAGAATCTCATAATGTTGGAATGGTGATAAGATTCTTCATGAATTTTACTTATTTTGTCTGAAAATTTCCTTCCATCTTACATTTGTGAAAGTACCATTGGGTCACTTAACCTTTTCCCGTTCAAATACAGGATTTTAAGTTCCTGTGATTTTACACTCAAGAAAACATTGTGGAAAAAGAAGAAATTGCTTGTAACAAGCAATTTCTCCTTTTTCCACAATATTTTCTACCACATAGGATGGTTTCTTTTCAAATGGCATCCAGTTTTCATTGTCGTCTGCAACCTCTTTCAGTTTGAACTAGTCTAAAATTTCCAAAAACAGCAAAGGGTTAACTGGTTTCTTTTTCAAAGTATAGCACATATTTTCAGGACTCTTCAATCTAAAATAAATTGCCTTCCCCTTTGATTTGTTTAAACCCATTACCAGCCTACAAAATTTTAGACTAGTCCAAATTCAAAGAAGTAGACATTAATTTTTTTGTTGATGAAATTTCAAAAATCTTTGTCTTTTTGGTACAAATCATTGTGGATAATGAAACAATAGATTTCTTCGTTTTACACAATGATTTCAAAAGCTTTTTTCTTGGGGTGGGTCTAAAAAGCTGGAATGTATGGGAATGGAATATGAAATAATTACTAGTATTAAGCCGAGATAATAGTAAATTAAAGTCTCAAAATATACCTGTATTGGTTTAACATCTTTAATATTGATATTATAGATATAATGCTCAGTCCCCAGTATCTTCAGATGACCTTTGACATGCATATTCTCTATGAAGCCTCTTTGACTGTTTGTACCGCAAATTAGACGTCGAACGACATCTCCTGGCATCAATGATCTGTCTGCCAATATTAGCTGGAAAAATGTTTAACCAATAACCACATTATACTGCATTGATTGAATACATATGTAGAATATGGCAAGAAAAGAAAGATTGCTTGTACCATTAATTCTCTTTTTTCTTTAATATTTTCTCCCCTATAAGGCATTTATATTTCAATTTAAGCACACCTTGATTATGCTTCAGCATTTATCTCTGACCAGTCCAGTTGTCTCACTCTGAAAACAGGTAAAACAACCATCATTTTCATCAACCAATTTCCTATAATTTACTCAAGAAGCCAATCATGGTTCAATCCCCAATGGCGGCACATATCCTTTTTTCCGACATTTGTCTCTCATTAATGGGTGGATAATCACAAACCTAAGTGGGATAGCAGCTGGAGGCTAGGAAAGGATGTAATGGTTGTACTGGTGCAAAATATACCATGAGTCCATTGTGCTCCAGCCGCTGCTATATGACTGTGGTGTTAAAAAAAAGAAAAGAAAATGAATGTAAATGGTGAGAACCCTTCTACTGATCATATAATGATGCAGTACAGGAGCTAGTCTCTTTCAATATAAACCCCTCAGCTTTACTGTCAAACCTGTCTTTAGCAACATATTGAAATCATGTTTATTATTTATTTAGATATTGTTACCTCTGCAATAAAGGGGATTTTTCTGGTATGAACATTATTTAGCATGAAACTATGGGATAAAGAATTACCAGAACTAGGAGAAAATATTACTAGTAGTCACAAAATTACAGCCTAAAGCTCAAATCCATATTGTGTGATTTCTTGTAGCTCTTTCTCCAACAACATAGGCTTTGCCCTAATTTCATATCAATTTTCTTTTGCAACACCTTTACTTGGGCAAGTGGAAAATTTTGCAAAAACAGGAATGGGTCTAGTAATGGCAAAAGAAAAATCAACCAAGGAATAGCCCTTGCAGTTGTCTGATACAAAGACATCACATGTCCTTACCTTTTATTTCATCTAATCTATGAGCCAATCAAACATGACAAACATATATTACACAGACATAAAGCAATCAATAAAGCTAACTTTGTTTTCTGCGACGACGTTTTCGTTCCCGTTTGGATGCCATGCTACTTTGACAGTTCCCCTCTGTACACGGTCATCTACGTCCTCATCTTCGTCACTACTCATGTACTCGGAGCTCATGACAACCAACCCGTACTTGAAGCCTCCATTCGAAAGCGGCATACAAACTTCATCTTCTTCGAAAATTGTGTTGGCATCCATGTTTTCGTTCTTGAGTAGTGTAGTAATGAAAAGTTTTTAACTTTAGACTAGATTTATCGGTAAATTTCCTTAGACTGGAAACCATGTAGATTTCAACGGGTGATTTATGTGAGGTCGTAGATCTATAAAGAGTGAGGTTACAAGCCAAAGTGTGGTCACAAAAGGCACCAATTTATCCGGGTACTAGGAATTCTGAGGGTTTTCGCCCAACTGGCATGACGTCCAGACAATTTACTAATCGCTGACCCTGCCCACTTGCTAAATTTTCCCACGCCAACTGACTCACAACAGCAAGTCTCGCTTTGATTTTACACGACGCTGTCTTGCAACAAATTAGCCAGTAGCATTTAATTAAACTACTAAATAGTTGCTTGGTGCCCTAAATGGCGTAACTACAGCTTGAAAAAGCTGTAGTAACGACGTTTTTGTCGCCAACCCAACCAAAATGTTTTGCAAAAATGGCGGCAAATGTTGGAGTTTTGAGCTTAATTCTGGATTGACTGGTGAACCTGTCCCATCTACGCTGCTCTGCGATATTGTATCGTCAGATTAGGACAGGCTTACCAGTCAAAATTCTGGACTGAATGAATGATTTGATTGTCGATTGATCCTTTGATCGACAGTGGCGACTGGTCATTTCCGAAACACAACTTAAGAACACAGCTATACGAAGGGCAGGTATCCCCCTGCCTACAAAGAAGCATGAATTACTAGAAGCACTAGAAACATAAGGTTCAACATTCAGCAAAGACTTTAATATTTCGCCGTTCTAGTTTGAGTTTTATGGTAGCACTGTATTGCCTTAGGACTCTAGTTATACGCCCGTCGAAGACGCAACGTATTATGTCCGATGTACGGGCGGCGCCTATTTCTTTGTCCGGAGCATAATTCTGTCACCTTAAGACCGATTGACTTGAAACTTGGCAGTTATATTCCTTTCATGATTACGGAGTGCACAAGAACCGTAACTCTACCTAGCTTTTCTTTTTAGCTATTCCCATTTGTTGCTTTTCATACTTGGATGTTGTCCGGAGCATATCTCTGAAAGTATAATAGTTATTAACATGAATCTTTATGGGTGGGTAGATGTCATCAAGGGGAAGTACTGTGCACAAGAACCGTAACTCTACCCTGTCTATTTTTGAGTTATTCCTTTTTTTTTTTTGTTTGTTTGTTTTTCGTACTGAACATATCTCTAAAAGTAAAATAGGTATGAATATGAACTTCATGGGAAGATAGATATCATCCAGGGGAAGTGTGGTGCATAAAAAATCATAAACCTACCTTGTCTAGTTTTCAGTTATTCCCCTTTGCTGTTTTTCATACTATGATTTTGTTCGGTGCATATCTCTGAAAGTATATAGCTATGATCTTGAAACTTTATTGACGGATAGATATTATGAAGGGGAAGTGTAGTGCACAAGAACAGTAACTCTACCTTTCCTATTTTTGAATTATTTCCCTTTGTTGTTTTTATACTTGGATTTTGTCTGGATTATATCTTTTAAAATGTAATAGCTATGATCATGAAACATTATGGTTGGATAGATATCATCAATGGGAAGTGCAGTGTACAAGAACTGTAACTCGACCTAGCTCATTTTTTAGTTATTTTCTTCTTCTTTTTTTTCATACTTGGATTTTGTCCGGAGCGTATCTCTGAAAGTATTCTAATGCCCCTTCTTCGGACTCACATCTCAATAACCAGGGAGGGAGAATTCCCTGGACTCGGTAATCAATGGTAGAGTGTGGCCCGGGTCAAGAAATGGTCCAAAGGGAAGGAATAACCAGGGACCTCTGGAAACGAGATCCATACAAGACCGGTTTATCCGTAACCGGAGCAAGGGAAAAGGTGTATTACGACCTCAAGATTCGATTAAAGCAAAGACCAAGTTTAATTCAGGAATGTAAAAGAGGACTATGAGCCAGCCCTTTCGAGTTAACAAGTTTTAATAGAGATTATCGACAATTTCTCAATGAGGTTAAACTAGATAGATTTAGTAAGTTAATTTACATAAAAATATTCTGTTTATGAAGGCTGAGTAACGACCTGTTAACTCTGACGCAAAATTTATTTTTGACTTCGTAAATGCCATAAATAAATAAAAATAATACAGTTTCTTGTCAAAAGCGGTAGTAATGCTACGTGAGTAATTCCTCACATGGAAAGGCCACCTCAACTTTCTCACCAGAAATGAGGAAACCAATACCAAGCCTTCAGAAATGTACAACAGCTACATTAAACATGTGTTTTAACATACATAACACAATCAAAAGGGCTAGTGATAGACTTGTTTGAAAGCTAAACTGACGAAAATGTATATCTTGTTACTGAGGAAACTTGTAATAACAAACGTGCGTAAAGATATCGACCCTTGAAAGCTTCCTTAAAACACGAGGTTGCATGTATTCCAATAAAATACAAATTTAACTTAATAAGACTATTAAAAATAGACAATACAAATCACAAGACCTGTACTTTCTGACCGTTATTAATGCAGATGACAATACTAAACAAGTGCATATGAACTCAACATGTATACCTCGACCACACAAAATTACATTGCAACCTAGTCAGTTTTCATACAAAAGGTATAAACTCCTTAAGAGGACCCATTCCTCACAGTATAATATCTATCATCATGAAACTGTATGGGTGGGTAGATGTCATCAAGGGGACGTGCAGTACATAAAGACAATAACTCTACCGTGCCTATTTTTTTTTAGTTTTTCCCCTTTGTTGGTTTTCATACTTTGATTTTGTTCGGAGCATATCTCTAAAAGTAAAATAGCTATGATCATGAATCTATATGGATGGGTAGATATTATTAAGGGAAGTGCAGTGCACAAGAACAGTAACTCTACCTTGCCTATTTTTTTTAGTTATTTCCCTCTGTTATTTTTTCTTACTTGAACTTTGTCTGAATTATATCTCTGAAAGAGTAATAGATATGATCATGAAACATTATGGTTGGATAGATACTATCAATGGGAAGTGCAGTGTACAAGAACGGTAACTCTACCCGGCTTATTTTTTTTAGTTATTTTCCTTTGTGGTTTTTCATACTAGGATTTTGTCTGGAGCATATCTCTGAAAGTATAACAGCTATCTACATGAAACTTTATGGGTATATAGATATCATCAAGGATCATATATATTTTTTCAAATCTCTTATAGTGTAAAAGCCGATGTTTTTCAAAACCTCGTGATAACAAGAAAAAACGCCAGAACCATGAATTATCATCGTGAGTAGGTAGCAGCAGCTCTTCAGAACACCTGAGTCAGCACAATTTGTTCTTTATTCTATGTAAGTGGCCATTTTTAAGTTTGCGGAGGGAATTTTTGATACCTGTTATGATCTATTTTTAGCGATGAGTATTCAGTAAACCTATAGATTGACGTGCTGTTCTATTTTAATCTGAAGGTGCACATGTACTCT
Source organism: Fragum fragum (assembly GCA_946902895.1). Lineage (NCBI taxonomy): Eukaryota > Metazoa > Mollusca > Bivalvia > Cardiida > Cardiidae > Fragum > Fragum fragum. The sequence goes on along the minus strand of OX336365.1, from coordinate 75,846,739 downwards.
TGTAAAATGTTTTTCATGGGGGGCTGCGAAATATTAGGTCAGAGATTAACTCTAATAGTGATGAAACGCTATGGGAAAGGAAAAAAACAACAATCTAGACAGCATACGAATAGAGCTAGGTTTTTTTTTTTGGCGACTTAGTGGTTGTACTAGTAAACTTATGCTAAGGAATTCATTGTAAAGGGTTATTGTTGAAATCTTGTATCAGAAAATGTGGTATTCCGGAATGTTCTAACCCAGACTATTTTATCATTAGACATCGACTTAACCCATAAGCAGACGACAGAACTTTGAAATAGTTAAAACCATTGTTGCAGACGTCATTCGTGGTTTAGAGTATAAAAAGGATGAAACATGATGAAAACGTCGTAGCTACAGTTGGGGGTATACATTTTTCTGACAGATCTTTTAACCCTTGACCTTCAAACTTTAGACTGACTGAAATTGAGTACAATATAGAACGTTGTGACTAACGGAGAAATTCTTTGTTAGAGCATGGGTGGGTGTTTAGGACATGCACGTCTTTGTTGTTGGTAGGGGTCTTTTAACGCGTGACGCTAAAATTTTAGACTGGTAGAACTTGAGTAGAGTTGAAAACGTTACGGCTAAAGGAGAAATGTCTGTTTGTTTGTTTGAAAGGGTTTTAACGTCGCTTTCAACAATCTTCCAGTTATATCGCGACGAGTGAAGCACCTAACGACGGATTCCTGGTATTTCTCACACAAGTACTACCACCACATCCCTTCCCTAGCCTCCAGTTGCTATTCCACATAGGTTTACGATAATCTACCCATTGGTGGAAGACAAATGTCGGTGTTGTTACAGTTATAGGGCGTCTTTGATACTAGTTTGGATCTTTTAACCCGTGACGCTAAAACTTTAGACTGTCAAACACGAATGTAGAGTAGAAAACATTACGCATACAGGAGCGTGTTAGGGGGGTGGGACGGGGCCAATCCGCGCAAAGCTCTCTCTCTCTCTCTCTCTCTCTCTCTCTCTCTCTCTCCTCACTTATAAGCTAGTTTATTGGTTGTTTAACAAGTCTGTTCATACATCTTAATTTGGAATATGATATAATGATCCGGTTTAATCTTGTCAAATCTGGACCAGTCCAAACACGTTTGTGTAATACTATATAAACGCGAGTTATTTTTCCAATAATTTCATTCCACATTCTGACACACACGAAAGCAGACGATTAATTTCATAACCAGACGTCGGTAAACTCTATTCAGAAGCGTCTATTAATAGATATAGGTAAGGTGAATTTTCTAAACGCTGGGCAATTAGTACTCAAAACCTGCCTTTTTTCAAGCAGACGGTTTATTGTGACGTCAGACTGAAAGGTTTACTAGTTTGTTTATATCGCTCCGCTAGAATAACTCCAAGTATTTTACAAACTTTACAGTGCTGCGTTTTTAAAACGGAGTAGTAATTTAAAACAAGACAATTTATATTTACAATTTTTAATTCACATATGATTACAAGCATATTTACAAGCATATTTACAAGCAGTTTTATTCCATATCATTAGCACGGATCCAACTATTAAATTTTTTAGGATAATATTTCCATTTCACTAAATATTGTTTGTTTTGTCCTTTGCCTCTGGATTTTAATATTTTATCCACTTTCCACGTTTGATCTGAATCGACATTTATTTTCTGAAGTTCAGACTCATAAAATGTTCCTTTGATTTCTTCTTGCTGGAGGTCTCGAAGTCTGTAGATCGGCAATATTCCTCTGTGGTACCGTTTGTAGACTTGAAACACTTCCCCGGAGTAGGTCTCGTCATAGGCCCGTGTGAATACAGTTTTTAGATGACTGATACGTACATAGTCACCAATTTTATACTTGAAACGTTTCAAATCTTGTTTTGTCTTATTTTGCCTCGCGAAGTAGGTGGAAAGCCGAACTTCTTCAGCATTGCTTTCCTTGACGCGGGCTGGAGACAATCCGAGCGTTCTGTGATACGTCTTGTTATAACTGTCTGCTATGCTCTGTAACACAGTTAAATAACTGTATTCATCCTTATAGGTAAAGTAGCGGTACAATTTCGTTTTTATCGTCTTAATCGCTCTCTCCGAGGTGGAAGCCTTAGTTTCGTTTTGTGTGGGAAAATACCACACATCGTTTTCTGCCATCAAGGACTGTACTTTTCTAGCACGGAATTCCTGACCTGTAAAGATAAATAGTCTATGATGAGTTCGTGTATATCTTACACAATTTGTTACTACTCATATTGAAAATGTTATTTCATTGTCAATTCGGCCGAATTCAACTATTTTCAATCAATCTACAACTATTATCATGCCGATGGTAAAATGTTAAAATTTTTCTTACCTTTATCCGTCATCAGTTTGGCAGGAACTCTTCCGGTCTTTTTGAAAATGTCTTTAAAGGCCTCGGCTACTGCACCTCCCGTTTTGGTTTTAAGTGAACGCAACCAGACATACTTGGAGAACGTATCTATGACGAGTAGGATGTATTTATGGCCATAATTCCATTCTTCGAATTTCACCATGTCGATCAAATCAGCCATCCAAAGATCGTCTTTACCCGCACTTATCACGTGATTTCTTTGAAATCGTCTTCTTACGGGTTTATGTAGACTGTAGGGTTCTTGATTGTGAAGGAATTTACGAATGCGATACATGCCAATATCAAATTTTCCTTCGGATTTCACAATTTTATAGAGTTTCTCTGGTCCTGCAAAACTTGCCGGGTGAGAAGGGTCAAAGTAAATTGTCTTTAAATATTCTTCCCACGGTGCCATGTTCACTATACAGAGTTCACAACACTAATAAAGAAATTTAACGTAAAGTATTTCTTTTATACATTTTATGAGTCACTTTCCTCGTCACTGACGTCATCATCATCGGATCTCTCATCGGACGATTCCGTATCAAAAAGCTCTTGAAATGTGTTCTTATGTTTTCCAATGACTTTTCTGACAGCTAAGGTTGTATTTTGACCTTTAGATATCAGTTTATCTATTTGAGTCATAATTTGCTGATGTAATTTACTGCTCCGGAGAGGTAGAATGTAATTATCTATCAATGTGAGATATCTGCCGAAAAAAACTTTTTCGTCGAAATGTCTTATGCGCTCTTCAGCCTTGTCCTGAGCAGTGTCACTGTCTTCTCCGTCATCTCTAAATGTGTTGTAAATTTTATCAAATTTACTACTGTTACTTTCTCGGGCCCTTTTCCACAAGTGTATATAAGCCAAATTATCTTCAACAGAATCGTCTTCTAGGTCGCTATCGTTTGTTTCCTCGTGTTTGCGTTTCCTTTGGTCCCTGTTTTCAGGACACCACTCATTTTTTATATGTCTTTGCACGTCGTGAACAGTGTCAAATAATTGACCACAATCATCACAAGCTTGTCCCTTATGTTCCATGATTTCCTTGGAATTATTTTCTTTGAAATTTTCAAAGTTTTCCGGATCCCAGTATTCCGTGATGTTATCCGTTTGCCTTCCAACTGCAGAATGACTGGCTGCTTTAACGTTGTCTCCTTTTATAGGCAAGGTCACGTGATCAACTTTTGTGTTGGGGGATCCTGGTTCGATACACCGCAGTCTTTGACTATCCGGTGTAAATGGCTTTAAATCCACTAATAGATACCCATAGGGGTGTTTTGTAGCTTTGTTAAATTGCTTTAAAAGTATATTACTTTGCCCGGGATACATTTGTCTAGCTAGTGTCATTACCGTTTGTTTATCTACTGGGTTATTGAACAACACCATGTAATGACAGTTTCTTCTTTGTGTGGGATCCTTGGTACCAAACAAATTTTGGTTGATAGATATCACAGAGAGGGATCTATGACTGGAACCCTCCGTAAAGAGGTCTGTGATACGTTTATCTTTTCCTGACTCTGAGTACATATCATCTAGGATTAAGATATTATTGACTCGATGGTCAAAGAAGTCGTCTTCATCTAAGTCGGTTGGGATGCCTTTTATAAATTCTACTTTGGGTCGTACAGTATTTTTTATGACTGTGTATAAGGGTTGCCACCTTTTGTAGAGCCATACAATTCTTTGAATATTCGGCTGAATTTTGAAGGTGTGTTTCTGTAATAAGTCCCTCACCATCGTTGTCTTGCCACAGGCTGGAACAATTCAAAAATAAGATTATTTTTTTATATATAATAACAGACTTTTATAAATGAGCAATTATTGTTTAACAATGTCTGGAAATTCAGAAAATAGAACAAAGTTACATTCAATACTATACGATTCACACCAGAGACAAAACTAGAAAACACGTTTGTTTAATACGCTGGTTAATTGGCAGAAAAAAAGGACTAAAACTTCTACAAAAATATGGAGAAGCTTTCAAAAAAAATCAGACGAAAGATGGTCTATGTTTATAAACTAAGTAACCTCCAAAGAAAATATTTGAGAGAGCTTCTAGAATATAACAAACACATCTGAAAAAAACTTGTCAAAGATTGAAATATTTCAAAAAATATATTAAATACCTGTAGGACCCGTTATTATCATTGTAAATGGATGATAAAACATAATTTGTTCTTTTGGTGGTGGCGGCGGTGGTAAATACTCCGCACTGTGCTGCGGCGGCGGCGGATACGCCTCACTGCACTGCGGCGGCGGTGGCGAAGGTGGCGGCGGCGGCGGTGGTGGCGGCGGCGGTGGCGGCGGCGGCGGTGGCGGCGGCGGATACGCATGACTGCATATTGGTGTAATCATTTCATCTCTCTTTGGCTCTTGTAAAGCCTTAGATGTATTTAAATTATTCCAATGTTTAATCCGTTTTTGTCTCAACATAACATCTCTCCGTGAGAAATTCTGAAAACAGTCTGGACATTCTATTGAATACATGTTATCCTTTCAGTGAATAGGAACTAAATGATCTTGCTTAACAAAACATACCTTTTTAAAGGCTTCGTCAATGTTCACTGATTGACCAATCTAATTAGTTTATTTCAGTCAAACGAAGTATAAAAAGACTGCTTATTGGAGACTTTATTCGAGCCAAGAAGTTGACACAATTTACTATGTAAGTTTAATTTCGCTTTGCAAGAGTGTCAATATATAATATTTTATTAAATATAAAGTGTTGTCTCGCCTTGTAATTTTTGCTGTATTTATATTTTTCCTTTACCACCTGAAGTCATTGCAGTAATTGTTGTCTCGCCTGAGTTAATGACTGTTTGTAGAATTATTTTTCAGACCTGTTAGAAAGACCTCAAAAACGAATTGCTTCAACTGAGATTAATTGTCAGTACCAAAAGTGTCCTGTCAGACTTGTGACGTACCTTCGAAAGACATTGATCCTTATCCTACCACTATAATAAGTAAGTACCATTTCTATTTTGATGTCTCGCCTGATGTGTCAAAAAAATTAAATTGTTCTAGAATTTTTTTTTTTTTTTTTTGTAGTCTCGCCTGGCCTTTTTGTAGTCTCGCCTGGCTTTGCGTAAATAAAGTTAAAACGTGCTACTAGACTTATTGATTAGTCAATCATAATCTGTTATTTCAGCTCAATTTGCTGAGACACACTACTATAAAAGGCACCAAAAAATCATCAGCCTCATTTGAAATCAATGTGTCGAGGAGAAAAGTACGAAGTTTATAGATCCTTTGCCAAATATTTTTTTAAAAAAAAGTAAGTGCCTTATTTGTGTTGTCTCGCCTGACTTTCTTTGTTGTTTCACATGGCTTTATCGACTCTTGTCTTTTGAATTACTTTTTAAGACTGTAATTTTGCAGTCTCACCAGGAATTTCCCCCTCGTGTTTGATAACAACTCGTGTTTGTTTTAATCATGCATAATAAATAAGTAGATCTTGTACTTTTCAACCATTTGTTTCACTTTATTAACAGATCCAGATCATGGCTTACAGTTGTGAAGAATGTGGAGCTAGTTTTGCCAAACTTAGTCTGCTCAAACAGCATCAGCGAACAGAAAATCACTGGAAAAAATATGAATGTAATATCTGTGGAAAGTGGTTTACGAGAAAAGATAATCTAGATCGTCACTTGGAAAAACACAAGGTCTCTCATTCAATTCATTGTGAAGAATGTGGAAAATGTTTTAGTCGCCTTGACATTCTCCAGCGCCATCTAAAAGACAAACACCAAGTCGGAGGAGGTACAAAACGATCTATGGGTGATTCTCATGACCGGTTGGACAACTCAACTACTAAAAAATTGAAGAAGACTGATGACCCAAGAAAATTTTACACAATCAAAAAAATCAAGGAGCAGAGGATTGAGAAATTCAAAACAATAGCTTCCAGTTACAACATTAATTTCAAAGACATAGAAGTTTCAGAAAATATTCTTGGAACCCTCCGAAAATTATTCAACGCTCTGTTTGAAGACTTGACACGTGGATCAAAATCAGAAGATTTAGTACGATTGACAATACATAGTCCTAGTATCGATTACCCAATCATCATACCATTTCTGAAAATACAGCAACTTACAGCGGACAGATTCATGGCAGAAATAGAAAGAGTTCTGCAATCTAATGAAGACTTTGTTATTGACTCTGGCTTAATAATTGAAGTGACACTGGTAGATATGCCAAATGGAGGTGCACGGAAGAGGTGTAAGTTTATAAATGCAGATAAATTTCTAGAAAGCAAAAAGTGTTTCATTCGTATACAGAACAAAGATGACCTGTGTTGCGCAAGGGCTATTATTACTGCTAAGGCAAGACTGGATAAACATGAAAAATGGAATACCATTAGACAGGGAAGGCCTATTCAACTCCAAATGGCAAAAGAACTTCACCAGCAAGCCGGGGTAGCCATTGGCCAGTGCGGTGTTGATGAAGTCAAAAAGTTCCAAGAGACGTTAAGAGAATACCAGATCCATGTCGTATCGCGTGATCATTTCAACGCTATTATCTACGCAGGGCCCGAGACGGAGAAGAAAATATACTTGTACTACCACAATGAATATTATGATGTGATAACCAGTATGTCTGCTTTCCTGTCGAAGAACTATTACTGTACAACTTGCAACAAAGGATATGACCACAAAGAATATCATCGATGTAATAATGTATGTCACGCCTGTCGTAAAGTACACAAAGACAGTGATCAAAAGTGGATTCAGTGTGACGAATGCCATCGATTTTTCCGTGGGCATGAGTGCTTTAACCTTCATACCAAAACAACACTGAAAGGGAATTCGACATGCAAATCTATCTATCGATGCACAAACTGTGGGAAAACTGTAAACAAAAGGCTAGACAGCAATCATCAATGCGGACAGACTTACTGCTCTGTATGCCAAGAGTTTTACCCTGAGGGACATCAATGTTACATGATGCCTGTAGAACCCTGCCAGCCAAACATATCCATAGAAGAAGAGGTGATAGACGAGAAAGAAAATTCAAAAACATTTATATTTTTTGATTTTGAGTGTACTCAAGATGATTTAGTAGAATGTGGACAAGGTTTTAAACCAAGTATCAATGGAAAATGCCAAAACTGTTTAAAATCAAATTGAGGGTCATATGAACATAAACCAAATCTCTGTGTTGTTCAAAAAGTATGTACACTATGTATGGATGATACTGATGAATGTGACCAGTGCGGGCAAAGAGAATACGTTTTTTGCGGAGAAAATACGCTTGGGAATTTTTGTCAATGGTTGTTTTCCGAGGAAAATTATGACAGCACTGTCTTATGTCACAACTTTCAGGGATATGACTCTTACCCAATTTTGCAATATTTGTATAAGAATGCCATTGTACCAATAATTGTTCCTAATGGAGCTAAAATCATGAGTTTAACGGTCGACGTTTGTAAAATCAAGATGATTGACTCTATCAATTTCTTACCAATGGCTCTCTCAAAACTACCGGGTATGTTTGGGTTTGAAGAACTGAAAAAGGGTTATTTCCCTCATTTATTTAATAGAAAAGAAAACCAGGACGTAGTTCTTGATCGTCTTCCAGAACTTGCCTATTATAATCCTGACACAATGAAACCTAGCGATCGAGACGCATTTCTGATTTGGTATAATGACCATAAACATAACATGTTTGACTTCAAAAAAGAATTACTTGCTTACTGTCAGTCAGACGTCGACATCTTGAGGCGGTGCTCTCTTAAATTTAGGGAAGATTTCATAGAAACAACAGGTATTGATCCGTATGACCAAAGTATTTCAATTGCGTCATCATGTAATTTGGTTTTTAGGACATGCTTTCTTGAGCAGGATACCATTGCTTTAATTCCCCACCATGGTTATAATCCCCAACAAAACCAATCTATGAAAGCCTTGCAGTGGATTAAGTATTTAATTCATATTCAGGGACATCAGATCCAGCATGCTAGGAATGGGGGTGAAAAGACGATAGGTCCTTACCGTGTTGATGGGTATTATGAGACGAAAGATGGGCAAAGGGTGGTTCTTGAATTTCATGGAGACTTTTGGCACGGGAACCCGAATAAATATTCACAATTTACTGTAAATCCTGTGAACCATCAAACTATGGGAGACCTATATGAAAAGACCATAGGAAAGAAACATTATTTAGAGAATCAGGGTTTTATCTATAAGTCGATATGGGAATCGGATTTTGATAAAGAATATCAAGAAAACCCCGATATGAGAGCTTTCATAGATCAATTACACTTTATAACAGCTCTAGAACCCCGCGATGCCTTTTACGGCGGCCGTACTGAGGCATATACCCTCTACAAAGAAGCCTCTGATGATGAAGACATTAACTACTATGACGTCACTTCCCTGTATCCCTGGGTAAATAAAACAGGTAAAATACCATTAGGACACCCTGAAATCATAACTGAAAACTTCAAAGATCTAAGCAAGTATGAAGGACTTGTCAAATGCAAAGTTCTACCTCCAAAAGGATTATTTCACCCAGTTTTACCTTGCAAAATGAATGGTAAATTATTATTTCCTCTATGTAAAACCTGTGTCAAAACACAACTTCAGTCGACTTGTGCTCATTCGGATGAAGAAAGAAGTTTCGTTGGTACCTGGGTCACTGACGAATTAAAAAAAGCTGTTCAAATGGGATACATACTTATGGATGTATATGAAGTATGGCATTTTACAGAGATTTCAAGGTATGACCCAGAGACTATGACTGGAGGATTATTTACGAAATATGTCAATACATTTCTAAAAATAAAACAAGAAGCCAGTGGGTGGCCAGACTGGTGTAGTACTGAACAAGACAAGCAAAAATATATTAACCTTTATTATCAGAGGGAAGGAATTCGTCTCGAATACCCTAAAATCAAGAAAAATCCTGGTTTGCGAGCGTTAGCAAAGCTCATGCTAAATTCATTCTGGGGTAAATTTGGTCAAAGATCAAACATGCAGCAGGTTGATATCGTAGATGAACCAGTCCGGTTTTTCAACAAGCTAACCTCCGACCAGGAAGACGTGACTGCAATCAATTTTATTTCGGACGAGGCTGTGGAAATGAGATGGAAATACAAAGAAGAATTTGTTGAAAGTAACATAAAAACCAATGTTGTCATTGCTGCATATACTACGGCACAAGCCCGTCTCAAACTTTATTCTTATTTGGAACAATTAGGAACTAGGGCATTGTACGCCGATACCGACTCTGTGATTTTTTCGACGAAGCGAGGTGAACCAAAACCACAACTAGGTGACTATTTGGGAGACTTAACAGACGAAATGCCGACAAATAACAGAATTAAAACCTTTGCCAGAAGGCGGACCAAAAAATTATGGATATGAGTTGTTTCATCCTGATAAAGAGGGAAATAAAACATTTTGTAAAGTTAGAGGGATTACTCTTAATTACAAAAACCTTTTAAATGTAAATTTCAATGTTCTCAAACAATTTGTAAAAGATTTCCCTAGTGGTTCAGTGTCCGTTTTAAACCCCCATAAAATTTTGAGAGATAGGAATAGCGTTAAATTAGTGACCACGACAGAACGCAAGGACTATAGGCTAGTATTTGACAAACGTGTAATCAGAGATAACTTTGTTTCATATCCATACGGATACTGATTATACTTTCTTGTAATTATTTATATTGTACATTTTATGCTGTAAATATATCGAATAAATGTTTTTAAAAGATGTTCTGTTTGTTGTTTTCAATGCCAGCCAAACAGCCAGTCAAACGGCCAGACAACCGGATAGATAGATAGAGAGAGAGAGTGAGAAAAAGAGAGCTTTGCGCGGATTGGCCCCGTCCCACCCCCCTAACACGCTCCTGTATGCGTAATGTTTTCTACTCTACATTCGTGTTTGACAGTCTAAAGTTTTAGCGTCACGGGTTAAAAGATCCAAACTAGTATCAAAGACGCCCTATAACTGTAACAACACCGACATTTGTCTTCCACCAATGGGTAGATTATCGTAAACCTATGTGGAATAGCAACTGGAGGCTAGGGAAGGGATGTGGTGGTAGTACTTGTGTGAGAAATACCAGGAATCCGTCGTTAGGTGCTCCACTCGTCGCGATATAACTGGAAGATTGTTGAAAGCGACGTTAAAACCCTTTCAAACAAACAAACAGACATTTCTCCTTTAGCCGTAACGTTTTCAACTCTACTCAAGTTCTACCAGTCTAAAATTTTAGCGTCACGCGTTAAAAGACCCCTACCAACAACAAAGACGTGCATGTCCTAAACACCCACCCATGCTCTAACAAAGAATTTCTCCGTTAGTCACAACGTTCTATATTGTACTCAATTTCAGTCAGTCTAAAGTTTGAAGGTCAAGGGTTAAAAGATCTGTCAGAAAAATGTATACCCCCAACTGTAGCTACGACGTTTTCATCATGTTTCATCCTTTTTATACTCTAAACCACGAATGACGTCTGCAACAATGGTTTTAACTATTTCAAAGTTCTGTCGTCTGCTTATGGGTTAAGTCGATGTCTAATGATAAAATAGTCTGGATTAGAACATTCCGGAATACCACATTTTCTGATACAAGATTTCAACAATAACCCTTTACAATGAATTCCTTAGCATAAGTTTACTAGTACAACCACTAAGTCGTCAAAAAAAAAACCTAGCTCTATTCGTATGCTGTCTAGATTGTTGTTTTTTTCCTTTCCCATAGCGTTTCATCACTATTAGAGTAAATCTCTGACCTAATATTTCGCAGCCCCCCATGAAAAACATTTTACAAGAGTACATGTGCACCTTCAGATTAAAATAGAACAGCACGTCAATCTATAGGTTTACTGAATACTCATCGCTAAAAATAGATCATAACAGGTATCAAAAATTCCCTCCGCAAACTTAAAAATGGCCACTTACATAGAATAAAGAACAAATTGTGCTGACTCAGGTGTTCTGAAGAGCTGCTGCTACCTACTATCGTGAATTGTTACCCTTTCTTGAATTTAGACTTAAATTTTAATCCCCTTCCCCAGTCAACATCCAGCAGTGTGGCGGGTGTATCTTGTGACAATTTGCCACATTGTTTTAAAATGTATTCACCTTCAAATATAGCCCCTGAGAGGTAATGGTGGTCTTGTCATTCTTTCAAAATCACAAATTCGAAATTGCGCGAGGAGAACAAATAGAGGATCTACTCCCGTAAGGCGATAAGTACTATGTGTATAGATCTGGTGAAATGTCTTCGAGAAAAGCTGCTAAATACTAGTATGGTATGATATTCCAGGTTTTAACCAGATTGCCGATCGATCATTTTCTTAAATGTCTGAGATATATGGCGGATGCGTTAGCCTAACGTGTATCTAAAGTAAAGTCTCTGGTCATCCCGTGCACCCACACAGTTTGTTCAGAGTATCTAGATAGCTATATTGACCAAAAAGTTTCTTTAAACTATTAATTCACTGTGACTGTTCAGGCTGCTGTGTGTCTCTGGTGCACGCACAAGTAAAATTCACGTCGCTGCAATTGTCAAGCACATGCTCAAATAACATTATTAAGTGAATACCACGATGATGAAATCATAAACTTGATATTGTTTAATGTAATTAGATAAACTAGTTTTTGTTGTTGTTGTTTTAATTATCGAGTTTTCACAACACTGATCCTTGTTCACCGTTTGGCAGCCCAAATCCTCGTAACTTCAAGTTTAGCTGTACGTATGGAGTTCGGTCGCCCTACGACGACCTTTAATTAGTATGAAATGAAATTAAGCCATGGCTTCATTTCAATTCACGGCGTTAAATCTTGTCGTTTGGCGTTTATAACACCGTGTCCACAGTTTGATTCGACGCCAAACGATGATATCCAACACGAGTGGTGTGCCAGTCATTACAGGTAATGTCCATTATTGTATGTGCGTGAATTATAGATCATATAGGTGTAGTCACTATTTCTTTTCAGGTATGAATGATACAACGTTGAAGCGACGGATCAAAAACATTTCGGGAAATGATGGAGTAATAGTGTGCCCGCCCTCACTCGGACGATTTCGACAAGTATATAATCCCGAGCAAGGAACGGTGTTGAAGATTATATTCTGTAAATAATTATCCTCTGTATGCCTAAAACATCTACTTTGATCTGCCGCCGAAGGAAGTCATAATATTAGCTTACGAGTGTGCACATGCAATCCAGATGGACATGCCAGAGACACGGAAAACAAACAAACAAGCCGGACAGGACTGGTCGTCTAATTTCGTCTAATTTCATGAAAAGGCATCCACGTATATTTATTCGCCAAGCTGAGGCTACCAGTTTACACAGAGGAATGAGCTTTTATTGGATAAATATTCGTTGACAAGTTGACGGAAGTTGTACAACAAGATGGTATAGATGCAAGCAATATTTGATTGTGATGAAACTAGGGTTTCCATGGTTCATAAGACAATAAGGACATCAAGCAAATTGGAGCTATCACCTCTAGAGAACGGGGATTGAATGTAACCACGTTGCTTCCCTCAGTACATCAGGAAACTCCAAACCAACCTTGTTTGTATTCCCGAAAAGAATTACAACGATGATTTTAAAAATGGTGGTCACGTTGGTTCTATCGAAGCTGTTCACCCAAGTAGATAGATGACAGCTGCAAGCTTTACGAAGTTCATTAAACACTTTTCCTACGTAAAACCTAAACTTGAGAAAAAGCTCCTTTTACTTCTTGGTAAACACGATTCGCACATAGGTATAGAAACGCTAGAATATGGGAATTACTATGGAATAGTAATGATATAATTTTCTTCTCATTGCAATCACAAACTACAGACGTTAGTTAGATCTGTAATTGGACCGTTTAAACGGCACTTACATGAAGGCCGGGGTCTAATACAGAGTCGCCACGCCGGGATAACAATGACTACATGATATTCCAGGACAGTTGAAAGATGCATGGCCCTTAGCATCAACGCCTTCAAATGTAACAATCGGTTTTTTGCGCCAGCGGGATATTGCCAATGAATAGCAATGTATTCGAAGAAAATGAATACGGACCATACTCAGTAACACACCAGCCCTAGAGGAGCTACAAGAACCGCCTAGCAGTAATTCACCATCTTCTTCATCTGGCGATGTAACGCTTTAAAGCAACGATTTGCGTTTTGGCAATATATAAATGCATTCATGATTGAAAAGGGTAAGGAATTCGCGACGGTTCCTGGAAATGGACACTGCTTATTGCACTTGTTCCAAAACAATGAAGAGAATAATTTTTGTTTTCACTGAGGTATGCACCTAAGAACTTAAATACGCGAAGCGAACTCATACAGTTATGTTATTAAGAGTATTCTCTTCATTTCTTATAATTCAATGCGACAAAGCAAAAAAAAGCAAATACTTTACTAGTTTCTAATTAAAAATATATGGATCTACTTTGCACACAAGCATTCAAAGTAGTTGCGTGTTCAAATTTTGTTCATGGTAGTATCAATAAAAATTCAGCCAGTCAAAACACTCGAATCTTGACGGACGAAACTAAACATTGAATTGTATTTATAATTTAGAAAAAAACAGTACTAGTAACAATCATGATTGATTGCATGGGGGTACCAAGTAGAAATAGCAGCATAGATCATGTGATGCGTAGTTATAATCAATGCCCGAGGAACCATTTTCTTCTGAGAACGGAGTTTGTGTCCATGATGCTACAATTATAAATTTGGCAGCTGTCTTATTAGGTCAAATAAAAGGTTGATAAAATACGGTAATTCGAAGTTGAATATAGCACATCAAAAAGCCAGGATTGCTGCAAAGCCAGCTAAACGGTTTTGCAAGGTCACGTCGATACTGGCTAAGTTTGATCCTATATTTCACGCAAATCACTGGTTTGTTGCTGCTGGTGATGTCAGTGAATTGTTTGTTGTTGTTGTTTTAACTGAAGCCATATTATAATAGTTGTTGTTGATATCACGTCTGAGAAGCCGAACTTGTACTTGGAGTATACTGGGTGATGTCCCTCACTATATGTTGCATGTTAATTCATTACGAGTTTTATTTTTTTAGAGTCCTTTTGTAATAATGGCAAGCTTTACCAATAGTTTAGGTGAAGAGTTAACGTCTACGTGAAAAGTCCACAGTTGATACTATGCCAAAAACTGATGTTTTATACTTTTTATAACTTTTGATAATATTACAAATTTTCGGAATTATGGGTATCTATTTGACACTGTTGTTAGGGCGGTAGACTCGTATTCTGAGAGTAGTCGAGGGTTGTGGGTTCGAATCCTGACCGAGCCGCAGGCTACGTGGAAATGTCCTTTGGCAAGACATTCAAGGCTCAAGCCTATTACTAGTGATGCAAAGGAAGCACATGATTAAATGGACTTCACCGTATACATCACTAAAAGATTGTTCAAAGCGGCGTTAAACTTCATACAAAAACAAAAATAAGAAAGTTTTATAGTAGTTCTCAGTATATTTCCGACACTGTATGTAGTTCACTTATTTTCAGTTGGATATTGCAAAGGTTCTCTCTGGATGGCAGCTCTGGCTGTTCAGACTAGAGCACACATAGAAATACAATTGTACTTCTGATAGACGGTTGGGTAATGATCAAATGTATCATTCTGTGCCATGTGGTGGTGTTATCCTTTTAATTAGTATAATTGTAATAATAATGTTCATATACTTAGTTCCAGGTATATAGGGATGAATAATTAGATATGAAATGTTCATAAGCCTCCGGATCCGTTTCGCAAAGTCTGCAAGGCAGCTCTGTTAGCTTGTAGTATCTAGGTCAAAAGTATAATCTTTGCTTTCACTTCCGATCTCTTTATGTCTGTAACCATGGTGACTTTGACTGATCCTCGGTTATATGTTAGACGTCTTTTCGTTTAATCATTGAGGCTATATTTTTAATTATTATATTCATAATTTATATCGTATTCTATCTGTAGGAAGAGGGCCCATAGTTGCATATGAGGCACCATTTGCTGTCCGTATGGAAGGTGTTGTATTTTCTTTCAACATTTAGTTCGAAAAGATTCTAGTTTTTTAATTTCTGTTTCGATGAGACTTCTAAACCATATAGTTGTCTTGGGACAACATTAACTTTCCAAATATGTGATTTGATATTTTGGTTTAGTCCTTTACGTTCGTTGAATCCAACAATCTTGGAAGTGATAAATCAAAAAATCCATTCGTGTTGAAATGTTTTTAGACAGATACTAACGTAACAGGCTTTGAATAAAGCTTCCACACAAAAAAAAGGAATAATTCGATGTCAACAAATAGCAGCCATTTTGTCGGTCATCTTAATGGTGAAAAGAAGATGAAATATTTCGAACTTGACCAAGATATTGATGAAGACATTGATGAAGGAACTGAACAAAAGTTTATCGAACGATAGATGAGAGAAATGTCAACTGCAAAGATGGAGGTGAGAGGTTTCCTCTTAACCATACTTTAAGAAAATGTTGTGTGGTAGAAAAGCTGTAAAATAGCAGAAATTTTGTCAGATATTTTGCAAACGGTTTGTGATCGTAATCAACCCTTCGGACTAATATGAGATATTAATAAATGTGTTCGGTCAATCCATTGTGAATTCGATAGTTATCGCCTGTGAAATTTAAGATTTATTAGAATTGTAGCCATTGTGACGGCAACCTTGAAACCGACCTGTCAAATTAGAAGAAATCGATCGAAATAATTATGGGGGATGCATGCATATATTTTTAAATGAGAGTAATAAAAATGTTGTATAATGCCAAAGACCAAAATAAATCGAATCATGGCTATTTGCTGACACTTAAATAGACTACCACTTAAGTACATAATACTCCTTAGGGCTCAATGTCACAGAGTCCTAGAAATAAAGGGTTTCTTATTCAAATTTTTCAACTCAGGGCCATAACTCAGGGCCATAACTCAGAGAATGAGGGGGCAGGATTTATAAAACAACAACAAAGAAAACTAACACACATGCGCGCGCGAGAGAGACATCGGTTAAGTGCTTAATCATTGCCAAGGAATATCACACAGACAATGGCAACAGACAGAATTCCACTTTTTGACATGAACTAACAGTTTCGATTTCAAGGCTTTACTACTTGGGAGTTTATCGTCATTGGTCAAAGATAAGACAATTTGGGTCAGTGCAATAAGATTGGGCGAGTAAAAATGGACGTAGCGCTGAAATTGGGCTTGTGGTTGTTAGTACTACATTGTAATTATGCTGCAGAAATTCACATATATGTTGGTGGAAATGGATCGGATAAAAATAATAATGGGTGGGTTATACTTTTTTGTGCGTTTGTCTTATGTACTTTTTTAACAGTCGATTGGAAAGGGGGGAAGAATGGAATCAAGCTCGGGTCAGCTATCAGACATACTGGTAGTTTAGCATTCTACCATTCTACAAACGACGCAATGTTATTCTTAGTCGAAATATGCATTGGGTTTTTAACCAATTACCAGAAAACATAATTTTATGATGATTCAAATTTTGAAAGAAGTTGCCGAAGATAATTTTCAGTTGACGACATTTCAAAAAAATTGTTGTTTCAGATTGAAATCATTGTTGATAAAGAATTTGTCTGTTAAAAACAATTTATTCATTTTCCACTATTTTTTCTTGGGGTGTCAAAAACGACATTGTGTGGGAATGGATTAGACTCCTGCCTTTGACACGTGATATTCAGGGTTTCTGTTACCGCTATTATATTCAGAACATGTCTCTCAATTCATTTATTTGTCTACAAAAAAGCAACGAGTGTTCCGAATTCACCCCGAATAAGACTGGTCTTTTAAAGTTTTACTGTAAAGAAAGGCTGGAATAAGTTTGTGTGGATAAATCAGAACTTGTGACCCATAACTTAACATGTTCCTTTGTTAGGACCTTTGAAAAAGGGGAGCCTTTGGTTAAAGTAATGTTTACGAGGTTTCGGCATTCAAGCAAAGGTGTGCAGTTGGCGGATCGCTGGTTTCGCAAACTGAATTTCGTCATGAAATTCGACTTGGACATTAAACAACGTTATTTTTCATGAATAAATTGGTTGGTAAGATGTAACAAAAACGTTAATTGGTTGGTTTGTGATATAAACGTCGTAACTACAGCTTGAAATAGCTGTGGTAACGACGCTTTAGTCGCCAAACCAACAGAAGTGATTCACACAAATGTTGACCGATTTCCGACTTCAAGGTGCGGTATAAATGAATGATTCGATTGGTCTATTGATTCGTGAGTTGTACTTTACCTCTTTGAAATCCATTCATAAGTGTAAAAGATATGCTAGGTCAGTTTAAAGGTGTCATACAACAGGTTTTGGACAAAATTTGGTTGTTCTCGATTTCTTAAAATTTCAATCTATTTAATTAACTACAATTAGAAGAACTTAGAAACAATCAAATGTATCCTAAAAACACACCCACAAAACAACAACAACAACAACAACAAAACCCAACAACATCAAAAACAACAACAAAAAAAAAACAACAACAACAAACACACACACAAAATAAACAAACAAACAATGAAACAAACAAACAAAAAACCACACAAAAAAACAGCAACACAAACAACCCGGAACTTTGAAATGAGCTTAAGCGCCTGCATGGTCTTGAGCCTTATTTATACTAACAGTAACGTTAAATTTAATTCATGGTCGAACTTTAAAGATAATTTTCCTTCAAGATGAAAATACATGCTTTTCCAGTGAAAGGTAAACATAAAATATTTCAGAATGCGTTAATATCATGTGAAATTTGAAATGTTCACGAAAATATGGTGTATGGTGTAACTTTAAGTTTAAGAAATTATGATTTGAAAAAAAAGGTAGAGTGACATGAAAATATATTTCTAAAATTTTTAATCCATCATTGACAACGATTTGTTGAACCTTTATCATGTATGCAGTTTGATAGGCAAAATTGCCTTTATTTCCTGAATAAACTTATACTTTAATACTACCCTCTAGGGCTCAAGTGTAGAAAAAAATGAAAAAAAAAATAACTATTAAGACAGTATTTAACTCTGTAGTATAGCGCCATTGGGTACATGGGACTCACGTCAGTAAGTTTTGAAAGCCATTGCTACTTACTTAACCTTTGTCACGCTGAATAAATCCATTTTTGAATGGCATTAAAATAAAAAAAATCTGAAAGCACTGGTAGTACTTCTTGTTCAATCATCAATATTTCTTATGAAATTTAATTTCATAAACAAATCAAGCATGAAAAAGACAAACAGGAGGTGTAGACTAAGATCAGACTGCACTTATGTGCAGGCTGATGTTTGTCTTTACCTTCTGCCAAACCGGAATATTCCGGGTTTAGCATGACAAGGGTTAAGAGTCTGAAATACGCAAAAACGGAATTTGTTAAAATCCCGGGTAATACTTTTTTTTACAGCACAGGTGTTCAACATCCCGTCCAAACCATTGGAAAAGCCTTTAATCTGGCAACTTCACCAATCAACCATGGTAAAGGTATGTGTTCACATATATGGCTCGCCAATCGAAAATGAAGGATCACTTTCGAAAGATCGATCACTGCTTAGACAGACTGACCTGTTATGATACTTCGAGACCTTTGGACCGATTGTATCAAATGTACCGTTTTTATCCAATAGATCGATTTTATCAAATTGACCGATTTCATAAAACGAGCCCTTGCTTGACATTTCCATAATCGCAAACCTACTGAGATGAGCAGATGGAGTTTTGGAAAAAATGTAATGAAGGTACTCGTGTGAGAAATACCAGGAATCCATGGTTAGGTGTCCCAGCCTTCGCGATATGACTGAAATATGTTAAAAGTGGCGTTAAACTCCGTTCAAACAAACAAACAAATTGACATGTCCAACCATTTCACACGTATGTTAGGTGTAGACACCGTACAGGCTGAACTTTCACTCAGGGCACGTAGAATATTCGATGATCGCATTTAGAAGCTTTGAGTCAATATCTACCTGTAGAGAGCATGGTAGAGACTCAGATTAGTCTGTGTATCCGCACAGGTTGATCTGAGTCTTTACCCGACACACGTGAAATGGTTAGAAAAGTCACGCAGAGACTCAAATGGTTGTTGATTTTTGTTTGAATGGGGTTAAACGCCACGTTGAACAGTATTTAAGTCATATCGCGGGGAATGAAGCGCCAAGCAATAATCTGAGAGAGGTAAAAAATGGGGAGTGTGTGGGAACAGGTTTATATTTGTTTTACTGTATATCAGGGTAGAAACGGATCACATCCAGTGCTCCGACACTAGTTGTATTCAATTTGAAGAAAGCTGAGGTCGTAACGTTACATTTAGATTTTAAGCAGTCGGAGACGCGGCCATAGCGCAGTTGGTAGTGCATGGCACTTCGAAAAAATGGGGCGCTGGGATCGAGCCCCTGTCGCGGCGAATATCTTTTCCGATATTCGTCTCCAACCAGTGATTTGATAATCGTAAACCTAAGTGCGATGAGCAGCTGGAGGCTCGAAAAGGATTTTGTTTTCATACTGGTGTGAGAAATACCAGTTACCCATAGAGAGATACACAACTCTCCGCGATGAAATTGAACAACTGTTAAATGTTGTGTTAAAAAATCAATTAATCAATCAATCAATCAATCAATCAACCAATTAAAATCAAATCAAAACCATTTCAGCGGGTACGAAAACTGGCATCACCTCTGGTCACTTGGGAATTTCATTGGGCAAGACATTTTAGTGTGCAAGCCAAGTACTAGCGATACACGGAAACGCATGGATAAGTGAACTTCTCCGTGATATAAATGAAAAATTGTTTAAAGCGGCGTGAAACTTCAAACAAACCAATCGCATATTAAATACACTGCAACTAAAATGAATACATAAATAAATAGAATAATGAATAAATACATAATAGATTGGAGGAACAAAGTTGCCCACTTTTTGCCAATGATAGCTAAGTCTACACCCATATGATCCCCTCTTTTAACCGATTCCAACACAATTGCGCCTTTTTACGTCTCAAGAAAAATTGCTTTGGAAAACTTTGTGGAAAACGAAGAAATGAAAAAATTGCTTGGTTCTTCATTATCCGTCATATTTTCTACACGAAATGGAAAAAAATAATGAATAGGTAAAATCAAAGTGCCGTACGCACTGTAATTGGTCGTCACTGAGAAATTGGACATATCGTTGCATTCCGACTTTAGAATTAGGGTAAAACAACTTTAATTTCTATTACTTTCACAACACGTAGGTTCTATCCTAGTGTATGATATTTCCGTAAATGTTGATTAGAACTAATATTATTTTACACGAACGTAAGACCTTGAATCAACATGGGTACCGACAAAAAAGCAGCTTTTTGTGAAAACTAAATTTTTAAAAATTCTCGATTGTTAAATAGTCATGGTTAGATCATCCCTGCAAGCTTTTTTTTTTATAAAGCCAAAACAGAAAAATTATGGAATTATGATAACTTAAGTTTAAGAGCAAATGCTGACAGCAGGTTCATGAAATTTCAAAACCCTCTCTTTTTCTGGGCAGAAATTAACAAGTTCCTAAACAGCGCTGATTATAAACAAAGGAAAAAAAATGATAATATTCTTTGGGCGAATTCTTTAGACAGCTTGAAAGCATAATAATCAAATTTGCTCTCCAGAAGAACTTTCAGTACTTTGATTAACTTATTGCTGGAAAATAATTGAGTGGGAGTATCATCTTTGTTTACACCTCGATATGATTGAAAGAAAGGGCAGTTTTGGTAAATTGCAGCGACCGAATCTCGAATTTATGGTTATATAAATTGGTCTACGACCAATTAAAAATGAATGAACAAAACAATGTGATTTTATCGACTAGAATTGTCGACTTCGACATCATTGAATATGGACCAGTCTAAAATCTAGTCGCTGGTAATGTCAAATAAAGAGGGAAATGCTTTTCTTTTGAATGAGGCTTAATAACGATTAGAATTTAACAAAGATGAACATTTTTACACAGTCATACGTTTATCTCAATCGTATGAAATCTACTGATGCCAAACACAGACCGAACCTGTTTGGATACGAAATATGATATTTTCAATTTCCTCAAATAATGCTTAACGCTTTAAAATTTTACTCACAACTACCATGCTAAAGTTACTAGTATGCTTGGCATGCGCGTGTACTTTTCTCTCAAAAGTATGATATGACTGGTTTTCGTTTCAGATATCTTCATTGAGCTACTACAGGGGTATCACGATCTTCAAGGAACAGCCCATGTTCAACATAGTGGTAACAGCTTGACAATACGGTCCTACCAGAATAAACCTGTAACTGTGGTAAGAAAGTGTAGTGCATCAAGCGAAAAAAGGGTCATGTTTCCTAAGTTTGTTTATCCTTGCCCAAACAATTTCTGAGAAAATCATTGATTTTCTCAGAAATTGTTTGGGCAAGTATAAACAAACCAAAAATGATAAAAATTCATTAGAAAACCCCCAAACAAACACAATTGTTTTTGGCACAGGTTATCATTTCATTCTTAACTCGGCTGTTTTCAGAGAAATCCCGGGTTATTACTTTGGCTAAGTCTGCGTCTGCGACGTCGTCCGAAAACTTTTACATTTTGTAATTCCACAGACATTCATAATGACCCACAATATCAGGCATTTCACAAACCACCTGTTTTGCCTTTTAATTTAAGCGTTACAAATAGAATTAATTAACAAAAAATAATAATGACCCACATTAACAGGCATTTCAAACAAACTTATACGAACAAAGAGGATAACTCTAAATGCATTTTTGAAGGAATTATGCCCTTTTTTCGACTTAGAAATTTTACCCTAGCATTTGATCAGCCGAGCGTGGGTATCTACATGCGGCCCTCTTGTTTTTCTAACCGCATTCTTATCAGTCTCTATCTCAGTTTTCATCTGTTTCTTTCTCCAATATCAAAAAGCCTAATTCCCGTCGTTTGAAGATGGGTTTAAGAAGAGCACCAATATTTCAATACTTAAAATTCCATATCGATTTATAGTCAGGTTTAACAGCCTAACGATATTTCTTCTCTTTTCTTTGCCAAC
Organism: Fragum fragum; assembly: GCA_946902895.1. Lineage (NCBI taxonomy): Eukaryota > Metazoa > Mollusca > Bivalvia > Cardiida > Cardiidae > Fragum > Fragum fragum. Next base: position 75,824,354 of record OX336365.1, on the reverse strand, counting down.
GTAACCCTTGTCATGCTAAACCCGGAATATAAACATTTGGCAGAAGGTATACGGACTGAGAACAGCCTGCACATATGTGCAGCCTGATCTTAGTCTAAACCACCTGTTAGGAATTTCAATTTCAGAGTTGTAAATAGTATTAATAAACAAAAAAATAATAATAAAAAAAATTAAAAAAAAAAAAAAAAAAAAAAAATAAAGAATTAAAAAAATTATGACCCTCAATATCAGGCATTCCAGTGCCTTTCAGCGCTTTGATTTTAATGCAATTCTGATTAAGGAGTTTATTCAGCTGACAAGAGTTAAGTGAGTTTTTAAGAATATTTACGACCCCATAAGTAATTACGCGACGCATTGACACGTGTTCTTTACATAGAATTGACATTCGAAATGCATGTATGTGACGATATCTGCACTAAAGAAAATGTTCTTGAATTTGAATTTCCTAGTCCACTATGTAATTGACGGATCGCTGGTCTGAAATTGAATTTCCTAGTCCACTATGTAATTGACGGATCGCTGGTCTGAAATTGAATTTCTTAGTCCACTATGTAATTGACGGATCACTGGTCTAAATTTTAATTCCTAGTCCACTATGTTATTGACGGATCGCTGGTCCTGCTCACCGACCTCCAACAGGAAGAAGGACTTTGATATTAAACGGTGTTCTTTTGCGAAATTCTTCGATATATAGGGAGTATTACAACAGTGTCTTTTTCTATTTGTTGTTATCGTGTTCGAGAAACGTGTGTAGGTATTTTTATTGTATGAGACCGAAGGTCGAATCCAATAAAAAATACATACGCACGTTTCGAGAACACGATAACAACAAATAGAAAAACACACTGTTGTAATATTCCTTTTATTATATACCTTATGGACAAGACATTAAGAAAATTCTCTTAAATAATTAAGAAATAACCAACTTTCCGAAAAAACCGAACGTCAATACACAAAAATGTAGTCCGTGTTTAGCGGTACTCGACGAATACGGCTTTTTGGCACACGTCGAATATTGATTTTTTTCTGTCGAGTTGTATTAGATAGCCTGATTTTTAATTCATATCATTTATTGGTATATAATAGAAAAGTAAACGTGGTTGGTTGGCGACCCGAACGCCGTATATTCATCTTGAATAAGCTCATGTAATAGTCGCTATGCCAACAAAAGCACTCCATACGAATGTCTTCCAATGTCGGGGTTCAACGTTCACTTGCGATCTTAACAGATGATTTGATTGGTCAGTCGATCTTCTGATTGACATCGGCGATCTGTCCAGAGGACGAGGGTGCGCGGAGCGTAAAGACACAAAGACACACGCTTTGAAGTCTTGGATAAGATGTTTTTCGATTTCCGATAGACTGGTGGCAAGCGTATACCTACAACAAGCTTCCGTAAAGTCACCGACACAAACGTGCTCAATACTCTACCTGCAGCAGCTCGCCAACACGTGAGTCTTTTACCCTGCTCCTCTCTGGAATATAAATTGAACAAGTACTATATACAGTATCAAACAGTAAAAGCTATGTTAATCCTTGCCCACACAGTGACGCTTTTTGATGTCCCCAAAGAAAAACAACTGAGAAAACAATGTGGAAAATGAAGAAATTGCTTGTATCAAGCAATTTCTTCATTATCCACAAGGTTTTCTAACCAAATAGACGGACGATTTAAAATTCCATTGATTTTGAATTATCATCTGCAGCTTCTTTCAATTCGGACCAGTCTAAAATTTGCCGTCAGGTAATGGGTTAAAGAATGCGTTAAGGGTGTGTTAAAAGTTATTAACAGAGATAAAGTAACAAAAATGGTAACATTCTGGATTTTTTCTTATGTTATACTGTTAACTTTCTTATTAAATTGATAATATGAGAACACTCATGTTTTTTTTACTATGTTGACGGGTACCCAAGGCAGTCATTTTTTTGCAACCTTTGAATACATCTAACTTCAATCAAAGTAACGTAGGTAACTTTTATATATTCGAATGTGCTTGACCTTACACCAACATGACTCTGAAAGACGTCCCAACACTTCCCCAAAGAATTGATAACATCGATTACTTGTTGCAAAAGAAAGTAAACAACTGTTTAATTTTAGATGTACATTAACGTATTCCCACTCAATGTCGCTTTTAGACGCACCTAGAAAAAAAGCTCTAGAAAACCGTCATTGTGAAAAATGAAGAAATGGCTTTGTGAGAAGCGATTTCTCCATTATTCACAATGCTTTGTACACAAAAGGTAAAAAAAAATCCAAAGTTTCATAAGCTTTCATTTGTCGTCTGCAACTCCTTTCGATTTGGACTAATCTAAAATTTTGCCTTATTGAAATGGGTTTATACCGATGGCCAAATTTGACGTTGTGGAGTTAATGGATCTTTATTAAAATGAGGGGATTATCAGATTAATAAAAAATCTCTGGAAAATATTCGCCGGATCATCTAAAATTATAAAGGGAGGATCGATAGTAAATTTTAACTCCGGGTATTATGTAACTTGTTTTCAAATTATTTCTTGTCGAACATAAAAAAGACGAAGGATAATCGTTTGCTTAATTGTAAGATCGATTTATCTTTCATTCAGAGAACAGCATAACTTATATTTACATCCTCGTGAAAATATATATTTTGTTGTTCACGATGAAAAAGAAGAAGAAGATATTTCAATCTTTCACGAAATTCAGAATCGTGTGTAGGTATTTTTATTGGATGAGACAGAAGGTCGAATCGAATAAAATCACCTACACACGTTTCGAGAACACGATAACAACAAATAGGGAAACACACTGTTGTAATATTCCTTTCTTATATACCTTTAGGACATGACATTAAGAAAATTCTCTTAAATGAAAATAACCCACTTTCCGAAAAAACCCTAACGTCAATACACAAAAAAGTAGTCCGTGTTTAACGGTACTCGACGAAAACGGTTTTTTTGGTACACGCCGAATACGACTTTTTTCTGTCGAGTTGTATTAAATAGCCAGATTGTTATCCATCTCTTTTGTTGGTATATAATAAAAATTGTTTGTTACGGGAGCATGTTTGAAAGACCACGACATTTGAACGTAACAAAAATCGTAAAGAAACAGTACAGTTATATCTACTCGAACTTTTCAGTAAACCAACTTTCGTTTCTGCTCAATATCGTCATCCCCAAAAAGTGTTGTTCAAGTGGCCATCTTCTTCTCACCTTACCATTTTCTTTCAAACCAGGTACGCTACGTCCATTTACCAGATCTACATATAACCAATTACGGCACTATAACTGAATATGGCTGGGGTGGAAGACGCATAGCGCCTCTAGAAGTGTTTTACAACGAGAAGCCTTTTCGGTTAGCAAGATGGCCAAACAAAGTAACGTTTATATTTGAATGTTGAAAGCATAAAACACCTTTCTAGAGTACCAGAGATTATGATAAATTCTTGCACACAACAAAGTAGTTGAGCTATCTACTAATATGCACAAACTGACGGATCGCGTCTGTCAATCGACTAATTAAATAATTCATTTGGACCGGATTCGGTGAACGTTGAACTCCGACATTGGTCGCCATTTGTCGACGTATCTTAGTTGTTTTCGCGACTTACACGTCGTAACTCCAGTTTATTCAAGCTGAAGTAACGACGATTAGGTCGCCAAAGAACCTTTTTGTTTTTATTTACATATTACTTGCCACAAATCTTGCAAATTAACGCTGTTTGAAAATTGAATGGAATTTCCTCTTGGGGCTCATTGGGCGTGTTCAGCGATATGCTATTTGCACGTAACATTTCGTAAATCTATACAAAAAGCCGTTGAGGATTTTGTGGCAGGGTGTAATTTACTCCATTCCGCTTCGATTTTAAACGGCGTTATTTTGCAAAAGTCATGGCTAGTAGAACCAAACAAAAATGGTAAAAAGGTTGGTTGGCGACTTAAACGTCGTATTCAAGCTGTAGTTACGACATATAAGTCACAAAACCAAAAAGGTAATTGTGGGAGCCCAAAGTTAACTTCCTGTCTAAATGATAGATTTGATTGGCAAATTGGTTTTTTTGATCGACAGTGGCGATCCCTCAATTCTTTGATCGGAAAGTTGAATCAAAGTACATTGAAGATCTTTTAACCCTTGTCATGCTGAACCCGGAATATTCCGGTTTTGGCAGGAGGTGTAGACTAAGATCAGACTGCACGTTTGTGCAGGCTGATCTTAGTCTACACCTCCTGCTCATACTTTTCCTTCCCGAGTTGTTTATGAGGTTGATTTCTAAAAGAAATATTTATTTTTGAACAACAAGTTCTATCAGTGCTTTCAGACCTTTGATTTGACAGCAATTCAGTAAGGTAATTTATACAGCATGACAAGGGTTAAAAGCCACGCGAATGTAACTTTGAAAACAAGAGGGCTATTGGTCCTAGAGCGCTCACCTGAGTCGATGACTATAGAAGTAAAATGGCACAAGTGACCTTATCTTGTCCTTACAAGACTGGTTACTGAAGTCTGGTCTCAGAAACTTAACTAGAAAGACATACTTATCATGTTTAAAATATCTACGCCAGGAGTATGGTGACTTCATAAAAAGGATGGTTTTTATAAGATCTGACTTAGTGACTTTATTTATTAACTTTTTTCTGTTTTGCAAAATTCAAGACCTGTTCAAATTCAAAGTTTTTGCAGACGAAATTTTCAAATTGGATTAATTTTGAAAAAACAACCTTTCAATAGGGTAGGCAATATTGGTGAAAAAGAAGAAATTGTTTGTTGCAAGCAATTTCTTCTTTTACTACAATTTCTTCTCAATTATGATATCACAGGGACATAAGAAACAAGGATTAGACAGGAAAGAGTAAACCCAGTGCCCAATATCGAATATGAAAGAGTTCATGGAAAATCATTCTGAACAAATATAAAGACCTATGTCACAAAAATAAGGACCTCTGCGATGAACACAAGGTTTTGCCAAGATTTTACCTGGTGACCTAGTTTTTAACCCCACGTGACCATTTTTTTTAACTCCTTCAAGATATCATGTAGACAAACATTCTGACATAAATGCAAGACATTTGAGCCAAACATGTGACCTCTAGAGTGCACACAAGAACTCGTCCGAGATATTATGTCGACAAACATTCCGACCAAGTTTCAAGACATTTGAGCCAAAAAATATGATCTCTAGAGTGCACACAAGGTTTTTCTAAGATTTGACCTGGTAACCTAGTTTTTGACCGCACATGACCCATTTTCGAACGCGTCCGAGGTAACATGTAGACAAACATTCAAACCAAAAATCAAGACATTTGAGCCAAAAATGTGACCTCTAGAGTGCACACAAGATTTTTCTAAGATTTGACCTGGTCACCTAGATTTGCCCCTGCACCACCCATTTTCCAACTCAACCATGATATAATAACGACCAACATTCTGACATAATTTCAAGGTATTTGAGCCAAAAATATACTCCAGAATGCACAAAAGATTCTTGTAAGATTTGACCTTGTAACCTAGATTTTGACAACAAGCAATTTCTTCATTATCCACATTGTTTTCCGCTCAACAAGAGTGTGATTTTTAAAATTTCATGAACTGAAAATTGTCGGCTGCAACTTCTTACAAATTGGATCAATCTAAAAAGTTGTCGTGTGGTAATGGGTTAAATCCAAAACAATCACACATGCACACACAAACAAGCAGACTATTGTTTTCGCGAAAAACATACATACTCATACTCAACCCACAACCAACACCAACAAGATAAGAATGGAAATGGTTGAAATCGGTACATTGTAATATTTGTGTCACAGGATTTTATCGACATCGTTGCTATACCAGATGGACGATATGGACACAGAATAAAATATAATTCCACCAGACCTGCGTCATGGAAGCTATTGTCGGATGTATGGGTCTACGGACATTGGTAAACACTAGCACCCTGTCTTGTTTATTAACCCTTTCCTGTTTTCAAACTTTTTTACTCCTGTCTTAATTCAATGATTTGCGAAAATTTAAAGAGGATTTAATCTGTAATAAAACCATTTATTAGTTCAGGAATTATTGTTACAAGCAATTTCTTCTTTTTCTACAATATATAAAAAAAACAAACAAAAAACAACAACAGGGATTGTACAGGAAAGGGTTAAGTCAGTTTTGCTCTAAAACAGTATACAGTATTTGCCATTTTACCTTCGTTCTTAAATTGTTTTCTTAGTGGCTAGAAACTCCAATAATAATGATTTTGCCTGACTGCGACGCAAAAATTGATGAAGACAATTAAGAACCGGAACCTAAGTCAGAACGATATTTTTATACGATTTTCTTTCTTTCTTATTGGTTCGATACATAATATCAAAAGTAGTAAATCTCAAGTTCTACATTTCAAAATTCGATTAATGTAGTACTTCGCGCTGTACACTACTGTTACTCGAACACTTTGTTAGTTTTGAAGCTTTGAGCATATAATGTGGGAGTAAATTTGCAGTTTCGTAGGTTTGTATGTTCAAACTAAACGTCGACCTGGTCATCGGTGCCTTCAGCACTTTGGTTGTATTATTTTATCCGTTGGAAAGACATAATCGAACAATTTACCAATCGCGGCTGTCAATTCAATAACCAGTCGACCGATGAAATCATTCATTGAGACCAGGCATGAGTTTTAATCTCCAACATTGGCCGCCATTTTCGTTATTAATCAAGCTGTATTTATGGCGTTTAGGTCGCCAATCAACTCTTTTTCTTTTTTGTTACATGCTATTTGACATGATCTTTTAAAAATAATTCCGCTTAAGATCGAAGCAGGATTTCCCGTTGGAGTCAAAGGGCGGGCAAACTTAGTAAGTGGGCGGGGTTTGTGTTTGATAAATAACAAAGAGATAGACATCAAAAACACTTTTTTGTACTTCGGTTTATTCTTCAATAATTTGATTGTTAGTTTCGTCTATCAAAAACGAGCGATCTGATTGGTCGAAAAATTTAATTCATACCTCCATGAACAAAATTTTGAGTACGCAGCCATTTTGAATGCTTCCGCACAAAATAGTTCACTACAAAAAGATATCAAAATTTGTTAAGTTGTTGCATTTTTCGCTCGATGCTATTAAATTATAAGAAATGAAGATAATATTTTTTGTTTTCATGGAGGTATGAACCGAAAAACCTAATCACACAATGTATGAATCCGCTTCGCGTATTCATACAGTGTGATTAGGTTTTTCGGTTCATACCTCCATGAAAACAAAAAATATTATCTTCATCTCTTAAATCATCTCTGTAGTTGGCCCAGTAATTAATCCACCAATACGTCATCATTTCGTAACGGATTTCAATTTAAAACCTGGAGTATGAATACGACATTTTTTCCGTTAGCATTTCAAACGGTTTTATAACAAAAGTAGTTCGGTGGTCTAAAGTTAAATTATCAAATTTTAATTCTGATATAATGCATCTTGAACCATAATTATTATGTCCTTAAGTTTTATTTCTTGTCAAACATCAGAAAAGTAATATATGTTTCATTCCTTGGTTTGGCAAGAATCTATCGCAGAGGTGTTTGGCGAGAGTACCGAACGACAACTCTGCTTTGAAATATCGCCCATTCTTTCCCTGAAATTATCCCCCTTATGGTCTCTCTCAAAATTAGAAAGCTTTTCGTCTAATATTGAATATATCTGATAAATACAGTAAATCTTGTATTTAGCGACCACTCACAGACGACAAACATGTGGTCGCTTTAGAAAATGTTCGCTTTAAACACATTTCTGTGAAATATGTAAACGATGTTATGACTCTTTAGCATCGTCTCACTGAGTCGTTTCTAATGGGTTTCAACAACATTGGATTTATTTATGATATGCTTTTAGCAAATACGACCACTTCTAATGTCAGCTTTGATTTTGAGAGGAGATTTTGATGGTGGTCGAATAATGCAAGTGGTCGCTTAATAGAGGTGGTCGCTCGAGCAAGATTGACCGTCCATATCTTTTTAGACTTGGAGCAAGCTTAGTTTTAAGTAGTCTCTCTCCCCTATTTATTAAAGTTATAACAGCTTAATTTGGGACCCTAACACTATTGGATGTGACGGGTTCAATCCCCGGCGGCGGCAAACATCCTTTCCGGCATTTGTCTCTCAACCATTTGTTTAACAATACTGTTAAAAGTGGCGTTAAACCCCGTTCAATCAATTAATCAATCAACATTTGTCTCTCACCAATGGGTGGATAATTGTAAAACCTAAGTGGGAATACAGCTGGAGGCTAGGGAAGGATAAAATGATGGTACTGGCGCGGAATATACCGGGAATCCATTGTTAGATGCTCAGGCCGCATCAGTATGACTGAAAAATTGTTATAAGCGGCGTTAATCCTCATTCTAACAAACTAACTAAACTCATCTTAAATGTTGTCTGATATCCTTGCAGGTATAGCAACTGGAACGAGAGAGCCTATCACGTTGAAAACTTGGACACGAAAAATATGATGATCTGCTTCAGTAACAAGACAAATATACGATCCGGGTTCAGACGAGGTTGTTACATCTATTGAACTACAGTCGACCTCCCATTCATTTACTTGAACCGATTATCAGACGGCAACATTTTAGATGGGGTAGAATCGGTTAAAAAATGTTGCAGATGTTCATTTGTATCGGATGGAACTATATGTACCTTTGTTATTTGCCGAGTGTAGAAAAATGTGGATAATGAAGAAATTATGTGTAACACACATTTTATTCATTTTCCACAATGTTTCCGCAAATCATTTCATTGCAGGGCCGTAAAAATTGGGACTATCGGGGAATTGATTGAACGAAGTAGCTAGTGTCCATTGATGGTCTTTTGCCACTTTATCACGCATTGGGTACTAAGCGACTCGAATCCAATAAAAGGTTTCGTATCTAAGCAAAAACATATTCATTACATATATTTGTCTGGGGCCACCTAGGACTTAGCGAACTGTGTATGTTCTTTGCTTTTAGTCAATTCTTGGTATAGAATAGTCATTCTACTGTACCGTGATAAGAAATGAGCATATGCCAAACATTTGCAACCATTTCACAAGTGCGTGAAGTGCAGACACTGAGCTTCCTGAGCAACCACTCAGGGTATTTAGAATATCGTCTTAAGAAGTTTTAAGTCAGTATAAATAATAATTATTTGGTATATAATTTTTGTCTTCATCACTATCATGATGAACATTATTATTTATCTATTCAATATAATTATCTTTTTTATATAACTGTAATTGTTTTAAGTAAAATATGTACGTTCCGCGTTCGCGAAATCGGACACGACAGAAATAAATCCGTTTTTGATAGTATCGAATACGGTTCTCTAAAATTACGTCATTTTCATTCTATATACGACATCATATTGAGAATTAACGCAATCAGAATAGTAAAGGAGAAGGTTACACTCGTAGAAATGCAGATTTTTTTTCATTATTTCATCGAGTTTATCTAATAAAATAATAGGTATATAATAAATAAAATATTATACTACGATTTTGATACAACATCTGTATTTGCTTCTCGCTGCGGAGGAAACTTTTATATACCACACGAACTTCGGTCTTCCTGAAATATCAAAATTCTACTCCGCAGCTCAAAGTAATTACAGATATTGTATCTCTATCGTAACACAACATTTCCTATTTATTTACTATCATTTTCAATTCAGGACATTTTTATGGGAGTCGGCCAACTGACGGAGGTTATTTTCGATTTTTTAACGTTCTATCGGAACTTGACGAACCCGTGAGTATGTAGTTATTATTTATACTGAAAACAATGAGTTCAGGAAATCATTTGTTTACTTTTATTATATAATTACAAACTATATTACAAATAACAAAAAGCAAATGGTTAAATCAGTTTTAAAATCTCTGTTCTTTGAAATTATAGTAAAAAGGGTAAAGCTTCATCGAAAAGCGAAATTAATGAATATAGGGGTCGTTTTGAAATATCACACCATTTAAACACCATTGTAACGACACCATTTGCAAGGCCTCATAGAACGTCTTCTTTCGTTTTTGGCTAATTTGGGTTGTATCTTGTCCAGTGATGACTTATTCATTTATTGTTTGAAAACGACCAAAGCCCAACATACCTGCCTTTTCTGTGTTTAACAATAAAACTTTATGTTCATTTAACGCCATTCGATGACATCCGTCTAAAAAAATTGCCATTCGCCGGGGATTCTGGTGATCGATTGAATGGAACCAATTGACTTTTGTCAATTTTTGCGAACAATCATATTTTCTCCCGTGCTACACTGAGTATGACATGTCGGTATCATAGAAGTCATACTTTAGACATCGATGGACGTGTGAACAGAGAAGACATGATATGAACTCGAATATGTATACATCACAAGTCTTATGATCATTATAAATGTCTTTTTATTTCTTAAAACTTGTCAAATTGATAACAATCAACTAATTTTCAACATTGACATGATCAAATCTTGAAAAACATGGAAATTATAGGTTAAAGAAGCTTTGGCGCTTAGCAAACTATATCACAGTTCTGAAGAATCCGGGTGCTTCAAAATCCTGATACACATAATTTATAAAGATAATGCGTAAGATTGTTACACAAAGAAATTCATCACTTGCGGACTTCATAATTAGTCACTTAGTTGACAAATCGCTTGCCCCACCTATTGATTCCCTAGGCCCCGTCCATCAACCCCGGCAGAAAGTTCCGCTTCAATTTTCACGGCGCTATTTTGCAAAGTTTATGGCCAGCAGTAACGAAAAAGTTTTTTTTTCTGATATAAGTATCAAATCTCTTAAACGATCGCTCCTATAACCTACAGACAATTTGACTTTCGTCTATACCGTCTTTGAAATTTGACCAGTCTATGGTTTTATCTTCTGGTTAAAGATTTTGAATATTTATGAACCGATTGTTTCAGGGGGAATATTATGTGGACAAAGCAATCTGGTCGAAAATTTTCTTGTGTGGTAATGGGTTAAAGGTTTTGAATATCTAGGAACCGATTGTTTCAGGAGAATATTATGTGGACAAGAAATCTGGTCAAACATGTTCATGTGTGGCAATTATGTTTTGAATATTTTAATCGGTTGTTTCAGGGGGAATATTATGTGGACAAGAAAACTGGTAATCTGTATGTTTGGCTACCAACGAGTGATGGTTCACCGAAATCAAACGACATCGTCTATGTATCTCTTATACAAACTTGCTTCATGTACGTATAATAACCTTATTAAACAGGTCCTTTAACCCACTCCCACACAAACAACTTCTTTTACAAGCCTCAAGAAAACAGCTGTTGAAAACATTGTGGAAAATGAGAAATTTCTTGTATCAAGCAATTTATTCATTATCCACAATATTTTATATTTAAAAAGACGAAAAAATTTAAAATTCCACCAACTTGAAATAGTCGTCTACAACTCCTTTCAATTTGTACCACTATAAAAATTTCTTTTTTGTTGGAATGGGTTAAGTTTAAAAAAGCCTCCCTTTTCATCACGTAGTATTTGATAGCAAAACTCATGTTTAGAACCCTTCTATTTCATAAAAGTCCGTTTGGAAATGCCGTCGGAGATTCCACACCAAAAAGTATTTACTCCGCCCAACAGCAATAATCCAATTAACAAATTTTCCCCTGAAAACAAGTTTGTCACCATGAATAAATATGGTTGTTAAAGATGTTATATTAAAAAAAAGTGGGGGGAATACCCCATAGACTCTTAGATTTTTCTCTTCGTTACTGATCTAACAACATATTACATGTCTGCGTGTTCTTTCCATTTTGCCAAATAAAAACCGTCTTCTATTTATCAGTTGATGAAATTTTAGAATAATGATGGAATAAACTAATCTAAAATTTCATCAACTTTAAATTGTCGTCTGCAACTGTTTTTAATTTGGACCAGTCTAAAATTTTGCCGTATGGTAATGGGTTAAAGCTAGTTAATATTAGTCATAGGAGCCCTAACAGCTTAGTTGACGGATTGTTGGTCCCGCCCACTGACACCGCTGTCCACACCAACTCCAACAGTTATTTAACGGAGTTATTTTGCAGAATTTATTGCCAGTTACATGTAACAAAAAAAGCAAAATCGGTGTTTGGCGGTTTAACGTCGTAACTACAGCTTGAATAAGCTGTAGTTACGACGTTTAAGTCGCTAAACCAACAAAAATACTAATTGTAAGTGTCGGCAAAGGCTGGAGTTTAAAGTTAATTTCCTGTCTAAATGAAATAAACAGATTGGTCGATTGATTCTTTGATTGACAGCCGCGATTAGTCAATTAATCCTGTCAAAAATTGATAGTCTCGTGGTGTCCTTACGGAGGTAGACTGAGACCATGAATTTTTCATTCAATTTTACGGGCGTCGTAGACGTTGCGATTAACATACGAAAAGCGTGAACCATCATCTACAATACTTTTAGTTGAAAAAGAGATTAGTTTAGAAACCCCACCACTCACAGAGATTTTACCAGAGTTAATACTTCTAGCACATTTCAGAGGGTAACTGTTCTCATTATGAAAAAGGAAAAAGTAACCCCAACCCCAGTATAAGTACGAGATGTATCGACCCTATTCTGACTGCACAGATTGACCAGCCGGAGGATGATTTTTAGCTAGCAAAGCGCCAGCTTTGATAACTTAAGTTAACGGTCATCTCATGGTTCATAGTGCAAACCACTAAATCCTTTGAATGACTACTCCATAAAAAGTAGTTCTTATGTATTTCAGGAATATTACAAACTCTGCCTTCAAGTTCATCTTCTAGGTATTTTAGCTCACTTGAGCAAATTGAGTTCAAAATGAGTCTGATCAGAATCTTCACTGTGAGTTCGCTTCGTATGGCTACAAGATTTAACTTTATCAAGATTGTAGAGAACTCTTTCAAAAGCGAGCAATTTAACCCAATCCCAATAAATTCCGCTTTTTAAGCATCTCAAGAAAAAAGCTTTGGAAAACATTGTGGACAAGCAATTTCTTCAATACCCACAATGTTCTCTACCCTACAAGGCATAAATTTTCTAGAGATTCCACCAACTTGAAATTGTTGTCTGCAACTTCTTTCAATTCAAACAAGGCTACGATTTTGTCATGTTGTAACGGGTCAACTCTTAGATAACCTTAACCTCATTTGTTTATCGTAATTTATCCTTTAACCTTTAACAAAGAAGATTACTTAACAAAACTTTGCTTTGCTAGCTTACAGTACTTTCAGTACTTTGATCTAAATATTTTATCCTATTTTATATTTATTCTAGAAACGATTTATCTAAACTTATCTCTGCATGATCTGACCTATTTCTCAAATATTTGGACCTTGAGGTCCCTGTACAATATTTTCAAAATTCATCGGTTCTAAGTCAGCTCCTACGATCCTCATACCGCTCTTGATGTGTGTGTGTAGGTAATAGTTTATCTGAAATGGTTTTTAGCCTGAGATTGCGCATGCAATCTGAGGCTAAAGTTACAATGCTAAAAATTCAAACCCATGCAGAGTTTAATGTGAAAACATAATGTAAAAACATCTATCGCAATCAATGTGATCTCCTGTCGCATAAAAGTAGATCGGATCTGACCATAAATTAATACGCCCGATTGAGGCGAGAAGTATGACTCATTGAAAGCTGTTCTTTCGTGTGAGTGTTCTGAATTTGGCAAAATTATCAAAACTTGACGAGTGAATGGAAAGAAAGAAAGGAGATATATAATATATTGGAAATTATTAAACATATATAATCATAACATATTGTTAAGAAAAAATAAGGTGTTTGTTTCATACCAAAATAATATTACTTATTCTAGAGTAACAATGTTAAGACGGTCCGGTTAGACGAAGTTGCTGTATAAAGCTGATAAGCGAAGCTGTCGGTTTACGCACGATTGGAATGTTTTGATTAACAAATTAATTTGTCATTCATAGGATCATTTTCGCACTGTCTGAAAACAGTTTGGTCGTGCTCGGGCTTAGTGTCTATTTAATTTTACCTCCGAATTCTACCCAAAGGAGGCAACGTCTACATACCGCTTTTGAGAGGTATACATAATCATGTTAATTTGGTAAACGACCGCCCGCCCTCTCTCGCTTTCTTTATCTGGAGATTATAAAGCGCATATTTACATAACGAAATAGGTTTGTGTGGTAGAATACTCACATCGCACGCAAGAGCCTCCTAGTTCGAACCTGGCTACACGCTCCGTTCCCCCATCTCTCTCACTCTCTAGCTCTCTCTCGCTAGCTCCACTGGCTGTAAGCCACCGAGCTTTTGTCATGGTGTGGTTTCCGTCGTCCGTCCGTCCGTAAACTTTTACTTTAAAAATCTTCTCAGAACGTACTGAACATAATTCAACCAAACTCAACCAACATTCACAGGAAGGATCTTTGGGTGGCCTTTATCAGATCCCTTCAAAGCAATTTGATCGGGTGAAAAATATGTAACGATATATACATATAAATATATCGTTACAATACCTCAACGGGATGAAAATTATTGCGGACAGGTTGTGTCCCCTAGCGCACTAATTGGCATGTCTGCGCATAATCGACAGTAGATTTGGGTAAAAAGTGGCACCTCCGATAATTCGGCCATCAAACTTTTTCTGGCCAGATTATATATCTCCTGTATACACATCTCAGGCTTTCAGCGCTTTCGTTTTTTCACCTCAACAGCACCCCGTTCGGTGACCTATTTACCATGTTATTGGAGTTTAACCCGAATTGAACCGAAATACATCGGGTAAAGGCGTTGTCTTTCATTTTCACCGAACATTGCCTTACTTGTGTTTTCCGTGACGTATCAAATACGTAAATGGCTCGCGATAGCTAGTCTGTCGTTATCGACTTCATGGTTAGGTGCTCGAGCTGCCCGATATAACCGAAGTACTGTTAAAAGTGGCGTTAAACACAGGTCAAAACATCAAACCGACTTCGTGCGAACACTAACGACTTCACGCGATAAAATACGATGTTTCAAAGTAGAGCATTAAGAGTATACTATATTTTAAATTGCACCTATAAAGGATTAAGTAGATTCAGCGCGAAGAATATTTTCCTTGAAAATGCCATTGATGAGTTACGAAAAAGCAGATACTTTTCCCTTTTCAAATTTTCATGAAAACCTGCTAAAGAGCCTCTTTAACATGGAACGTTAATCCGAAATCTTCTTGTTTTTTTTCCAGAATCAACCCGAATGTTCACAATGTTGTATTCTCGAATTTCATCATTGAAGCATGTCGTGAAAAGGGAATCTATGGTCATGCATTGAAAAACATTCAGTTTAAAAATATGGAGATTCGAAACACTGGTAAGACATTTAGCATTCTGCCATTTACTATAGACATATTACATGCACTCGAAGATCCAATGATTGAAAAGGGGTTTAACGTCACTTTTAACAGTGTTTCAGTCATATCGCGGCTGGAGCACCTAACCATTGATTCGTGGTATTTCTCACACCAGTACTATCAATACATCCTTTCAGAGCCTAGAGCTACTCATTCCACATATGTTTTCGATTATCAGACAATTGGTGGGAGACAAATGTCGGAAAGGGTATTCGCCGCGGCCGCAGAGATCGAACCCGGGACCCCTTGACTATGAGTGGCCTATGAGTGACTATGGCTGTGGCCGCGGCTCTTTATTCGAGGAATAGACATAGTTAAATGGACATGTATATAAAATGATACTTTCTCAAAATCAAGACAGTTTAACGTTTTTTTAACTCTACAAAGAGAAAAACCTCTCACCTTGTCACTAGTATGGAAATCAGAATGCAAATCATTATCGTTATGAGTAAATCATAGGGTCGTTCCGAATCGGATGAATCAGACTTGCATATCGTCGTTGTCGTTCCAAAACGTCGTAACTACAGCTTGAATCAAGCTGTAGTTACGACGTTTTGGAACGACAACGACGATATCTGGCACGAAATTAGAGTTACACACATCATGAAAATATAGTTGAAAATATACAGAGAAATTGGTCATAATAAGCATCCTCTTTCTTTTGTCTACTATATATCGTTTGAGCGCGAACGCATTGTCGTAACTACAGCTTTAATAAAGCTGTAGTTACGACTTTTTGATGACGAACCGACGACATTATCTCTCCGTCGCTTGCTGTTTCTAAACCTCAGCCAGTTTGCTATCAAAACGTCGCAAACACAGCTTGAATAAGCTGGAGCTTATACGAGGATTGGTTACCCACTGATGATTATGTTACAATGGAACTAGACTTTCATTTAACAAAAGCATGTGTGATCTACCAGTTGAAAATAGACTTCCGGGGTGTTCTATAAAAACTAATATTTAAAAAATACAAAGACTCAGCAGAGGTCAACCAGAGATATATCGTAAGGGAGTTCGACAATTATACATTCAGTAAGTTGACAAAATTCGAAAACTTTCGACCCTACCAGCCTGTGCAACCTGACCAGAGCCGATACTTTTCATGTAATTTTTTTCGCCTAACAGGTTATATTCATTCAAGACAATCGAAGTCTTATTCGAAATAACCGATGACGCTCTCAATTAACTAATCGGTTGTCAATCAAATAACCAGTCGACCAATGAAATCATTCGTTTAGACTGGAAGTTAACTTTGAACTCCAACATTTATCTGAAGGATTTATGTTGGGTCGCCAACCATCTATTCCACTTTTTTCTTACATGCTACCGACAAAAGTTTTTGGAAAATAACGCTGATAAACATGGAAGCAGAACATCTTGTTGGAGTCAATGGGCGGGGCCAACGGAGTAAGTGGGCGGGGCCAGTAATTGGTCAATTGAGATGCGTCAGGTGGAAAGGGACCCCCCGGTTGTTCCTATCCTCACGAGTGAAGGGGTATCGAGATCATCTTTTTCTCTAATATCGTTAGAACGTTCGCTGCCCTCGGTACGACAAGATGGGTTGTTCCTGAAACAAAGACAATTTACCTGAAACTGAGATCAGATCAAGTAAAGGTCGTACAGAAAATGTAGTTCGAAAATAATTAAATACTTAGGTAGAATGACCATTTTCGATTATGAAGTTTAGCTGAAAGCGTTTCGTTAAGACCCTGATCAGTCTGCATAGTTTGCATAACCTGGCCTATATAAACAATCGTTCTTAGAAGGTATTTTTTTCTGCTCGACGAGTCATATTTGACTGAGATCTAGAAAAAATGTATCTAGAAATTTTGCTGTTTAGGTATTCTAAAAGTTTTATATGTATCATACTCTATTAATTCAATACCAGATGACGAAATGTTAGCCGGATCCAAATCGAAAGAAGTTGCAGACGATAATTTGATTTGAACTTGAATTGGAAAACAAGTGCTAACTAGGGTAGAAAACATTGTGAGAAAATGATAAATTGCTTGTATCAAGCAATTTCTCCTTTTCCCACAAAGATTTCCATGAACCCAGTTCTCCAGGGCGTAAGAAAACGTCATCATGTGGTAATGATTTAAAACAAATTGCAGGAGATTACGGCCTTAGCCTGGATAATGATGCAACCCAAATCACAGTGTCAAAATGTAACATCCATGATACTGATGGCGGAATCCATTTGTCAGGTTTGTTTAATCGAGTCATTTAATCCATTTAAACATAATCCATTAAAAGGTAATTACTCCTTTTCTCGCATTTTTTCCCTATTCAACCCTATATGATCTTTATACTTCAAAATATTTTCCTTTTTTAACTTTGTTTTATCTCATTACCGGATGACAAAATTTAAGGCTGCTCAAATTTGAAGGAAGTTACAGACGTCTTTGAGGTGTGACTTTAAAACATTATATAAGTATCAATTAGAATAAAAACGTTTAAGAAAAGAAGAATTTGCTAGTTACAATCAATTTCTCGCTTTCTCGCAATGTTTGTCGAAACTTCATTCCATTAGCATGTAAAAAAAGACGAACTGATTGGAAATAGGTTAGCCATTTCCAGTTCAATCTCTGTTTTTCTTACGCCCCTGTGAATTTATAATTGAGAAAATATTGTAGAAAAAGAAGAAATTGCTTGCGAAAAACAATTTCTTTTTACTCACGATATTTTCTACCCGTCGGAGTGATTATCTTTCAAATTAGATTCACTTTCTATTTTCAACTGCAAAATCTTGAAATTTAGGTCTAAAAGTTTGCAAATTAGGGACGGGATAAAGGGACATAAAAACACCCAAAATAAAAATATATTGCAGGCGGCAGTCGAAAGACTCTTGTAAGTAGTGGAAATGTGATAGAGGACAGTACCTTTTATAGATACGCCAGAGAAGGGATGATCGGAAAACCAGCAGTTAGTCTTTATGGTGTTGGTTCCGTAGTTCGACATAATGAAATATTAAAGGGACAGTCCTACGGCATTAGATTTTCGGTACGACTTTTGCCTCGTTAAACGAGTGTTATATCAACAGGTAAACAGAGGTTTTACCGAGTTTTCATCTGTTTTTGATGACGAGTTAAAAAAACCTCAGATTTTTATCAACATGTACTATTCATAATATGTCCTTAATCTTTGCGACCAATTAATAGATTTAATATGATATTCCATAAAATATAAGGCCGTTGTGAAATGATGTCATTACATGCATTGTTACGTCATTTACGTGGAAACAAAAGGGGCAATGGCTTTCAAATACATTTGCATCGTTACAATCTCATCCTCTCTACGAAACCATTACGTTATCTCTGCGTTCAATGCAGGGACGTGGGAACAATTTATTATTGTGGATATGATTTTGATAAGATTGCAGGGACGTAACAACAAGCTGTCACAGTAGCACTGATTTTAATCAGATTGCATGGACGCCACAACAAGCTATTATAGTAGATCTGATTTTTATAAGATTCCAGGGACGTAGCAACAGGCTATTATAGTGGATCTGATTTTAATCAGATTACCGGGACGCAACAACAAGCTTTTATAGAAGATCTGATTTTAAACAGATTGCAGGGACGTAGAAACAAGCTGTCATAGTGGATCTGGTTTTAATCAGATTGCAGGGGCATAGCAACAATCTTTTATACTGGATCTGGTTTTAATCAGATTGCATGGACGCCACAACAAGCTATTAAAGTGGAACTGATTTTAATCAGATTGCAGGGACGCTGCAACAATCTTTTATACTGGATCTGGCTTAAACAGTTTTTAATCAGTTTGAAATAGTTTCTTCACCAGTGTAATATCACTCGTGTAAAATAAAAACATATTCACATGGTTTATTGCAATCACTCGCCGTATGACATGTGTTACTTTTTGACAATGAGTGTTATTGAACGATTCAATGGTTTTAACGTTAATACGAATTAGCGTATTGAGAAATGATTAAGATATCTGGTTTAAATTGTCCAGAATTATTCTCCTTACTTTAGATATTTTATCCGCGATCTGTCGGCGACCTAAACGTCGTAACTACAGCTTGAATAAGTTGAAGTCACGCCGTTTAAGTTGCCAAACCAACAAAAAATGTTTCATATAAATGGCAGCCAATTGCGGAGTTCACAGTTAACTTCACGTCTACAGCCGCGATTGGCCAATTATTTGATGATGCATTTTTTACTACATTTCTTTACAGGGTAACGACCACATTATGGAATATAATCACATTCACCATGTATGTTTGAAAATTAGTAACTGTGGGGCTGTATACTCTAGCCAAGACTGGACATTCGTAATAAATGTTTTATTTCTCTCTGTCGCAATGTCATCTTGAACTGCTTTTTTACGTCCCTGTGGTTTTATACTTGAGAGAACATTATAGTAAAAGAAGAAATTTATTGTAACAATCAATTTCTTTCTTTTTTTCTCTCGATATTTTCTATCCTACTGAATGATTACTTTTTAAATTCAACCAATTTTGAATATTGTCTGCAAATGTTTGAATTTGAAATGTCTAAAAACAATGTAGGAAATGAAGAAATCACTTTTTATTAGCATTTTTTAGTTATCCAAAATAGTTCCTGCCTAAAAATACAGTTTAGAAAAAAGATTCATTTGTCGCCTGCAAACTTAATTTAAATTTGGACCAGTCGAGAATTTTTGATAAATCAGTTGAAATGTTGACCTTATTTTAATTATATTCCATGGCCTTACGCTAATCATGTCATTATTGCGATTTGTACATTAACCCATTTCCACAAACTGACGCCCTAAGAAAAAACAACTGTTTAAAACATTGTGGACAATGGAGACATTTCTTGTAAAAGCAATTTCTTCTTTACCTATAATGTTTTCAACCTTAGAAATATTTCAATTTTAGATTTCATGAACATAAAATCATCGTCTTCAATTTCTTTGAATTTGGATCAATTTGAAATTCGGGTTATTTCTATAAGGTTAAAATAACAATTTGAAAAATAATGATAATAATAATGGTATATAATGCATTTTTTAATACCGGTATTTACGAATTAACGAATAATTTAACTTTAGTTTCGACAATCAAGATTCAAGCATTTAGGTTGGCTGATTGTTTATTCGTCATACTTCGATAACAATTATTTGAGCGCGCATGTTTGCAGATAAAGTTGATCAATAAAATTTTACTTTAAACTAGTAAATATTTGCTTTGTTTTGCTTGATGAAATTAAATTATCAGAGACGAAGAAAATATCTTTTCATTTCACTGAGGTATTAACCTAAAAACCTGAACACACTCAGTGTGATTAATGACGATTTCGGGGTTTTAGTTTACAGACTATAATTGGTATTAGCTCTAGAAAATGGTTTTGATGGCATTCTTTGTTAATGCTCGGCATCCATGCTAGTAATATTCTTTAGGATATGACAATACCTTCCAGGGTGGATGCCCAGTCTGAAACCTAGAATTAAGGCCACAGCAAGGTCAAAGGTCAAATAGGTACGCTTTCATATTATAATCGTCATTGTGATATTTTCAATTGCTATACATGCTGTATTATTAATTCCAATTGTGCTAAATTTTCTGAAAACTGCATTAGAGTCATTATTTTATTAAAAAGACAACTTTTTATGCCCTCGTATCGATAGATCGGGGGCATGGTGGTTTACCGGTGTCCGTCTGTCTGTCCGTCTGTCCGTCTGTCTGCAAAACTTAACCTGCCAACTAAACATTCTCCTATAACTTCCACCCTGATTAAGTTACAATGCTAATATTTGGTATGTAGATAGGTCTCAACAAGGCACAACTGGGGAAGGTCATTTCATCAAGGTCAAGGTCAAAATTTTAACCCTTTTCCCTAACACTTTACTCAAAAACTTAACCTGCAACCTAAACATTTCCTATAACTTCATCCCTAAGTAAGTTATAATTGTTATATTTGGTATGTAGATTGGTCTCAACAAGGCGCAACTGTGTAAGGCCATTTCATCAAGGTCAAGGTAAAAAATTTAACCCTTTTCCCTATAACGTTACTCAAAAACTTAACCTGCCAACTAAACATTTTCCCCAATTAAGTTACAATGCTAATATTTGGTATGTAGATAGGCCTCAACAAGGCGCAACTGGGGAAGGTCATTTCATCAAGGTCAAGGTCAAAATTTTAACCCTCTTACCTAAAACAAAGAAAAACAAGATGTGTTTGTGAAACACCATGCCCCTGAAACAGAAATTCTTTAGAAAAGGTTGATTTTTTGGGGTTTTTTTTCTAAGCTTTGATATTTGTATCAACACAGGTTTTGAATTCTTTTAATACTAACCCATTACCAGACGGCATTTTTTAGACTTGTCCTAATTGAAAAAAGTTGCAGAGGACTATTTAAATTTTATGAAATTTTGGATTCTTTCAAATTTCTGGGTAGAAAACGTTGTGGAAAATGAAGAATTTGCTTGTGACAAGCAATTTCTTCATTTTCCACAATCTCTTCCAAAACTTCCTGGGGGACGTCTAAAAACGTCACTGAGTGGGAATGGATTAAGAAGAGTTCTAGACTTCTGTTCAATAGTTTTGTTATTAGCCTCTATAAAGGAAAATGACACTTATTTAATTACCCTGTGCACACTGCTAGCCACTGTACCAGTAAAGACAGCGCTACAAAGCGAAACACCAATTATGCATGCGATGCAGCAGGATGTGCTAATCCTGTATGACTTCGAGCAGCCTTGGAGGCTATCGAGTACGCGGAATCAGTGCAATTTCCACTGGCCGATCCTGTAAACACTTTTAAAAGGTCTCTTACAAAAATCTTTCTGAAAGTAGTCACATATGGACATTTATTAGAAGGTGTGGTAATACAAGCTGTATATCAGAAACTGTAACATGTATATGACAATTCTATGAAGCATTCTGTTTCATCATGTTTACTGACGGTATTGTGATATTTTATTCCGTCCTTCCGTCATTCTGTCACTAATCTTGTCCAGAGCATATCTCCTAAAGTATAAATGCTATCAACTTGAAACTCCATAGGTAGATAAAACTCATTCAGGAGAAGTGCAGTGCACAAGAACCACAACTCTTGCTTTCATAATTTAAAGACTTAGATTTTGTCCGATGCATATCTCTGAAAGTATCATGGCTATCTACTTGAAACTTTATAGGTGGATAAATCTCATTGAGGAGAAGTGTAGTGTACAAGAACCACAACTCTTGATTGAATAATCTTTAACGGTTTCATGGGTCATGTGTCAAAGACTTACATTTTGTCTGGGGCATGTTTCCTAAATCATAAATGCTTTCAACTTGAAACTTCATAGGTGGATAGATTTCATTGAGGAGAAGTCAGTGCACAAGAACCACAACTCTTGCTTGCATAATTTTGGAGTTATTAGCTTCAGTTTACTATCAAGCTTTTACAACGGGGAATGGCCATGTCCGACATGGCTCTTGTTACTTATTTGCATTTGATTTTGTTCCTATTGTCATAATATTCAAGATGAAAATAATGTACAATGAACATTAGTTGCATGTATTTGCAAGTTTCACACATTAGAACGTACTTTACCCGTGACCTCATTCTGAACTGAAATTCGAAACAGACACTAAGCAAGCATTGCTTAAAGTAGTCTAGAATAGCTACCTTCAATTACATGAATGCCTTGGATAATATGTATGTAATAACAAACTTTTTACTCATATTCAATCAAAGTTTTGTTAAGTATTGTGTTCTTTTTTGTTATTGACCATAGTGGTTTTTTTAGCATAAATATGGTAAAATTCTGTTTGAAAGAGACAATATAGGCTCTAGGGTAAGCCTCTGTTCATTCCTGATTCAATTCATATGAATTCGTTCACATTGCTTTCATTATGTGTTAACGCAAATAAATTTGCTTTAGCAACAAGCCAATTTTTCTTGATTTTTGAGCTCATTGACCTTTGACCTCACTGTGACCTTAAATCAAAATATCACGCTGGGCATCCACCCCTATCTTGTTTGTAATAGTCTAAGGAACAATTCTAGCATGGATGCCGAGCATTAACAAAAAATGCCATCAGGAGTCATCGTAGGATTTAAGGGAGGCAGACTATTTCATTTGGTCCATCTTTGCGCATCTTTGAAAATCAAATATATCGGAAATCACATACGCTATACTCCTCAAATTTTCACGCAAGGAAGACTCATATTCAATAAGTAAATGTGTAAAGTTTCAAACAAATAGATCACAAGTTGCGTTTTTTAACAGTATTCACGCAACTCGGATAATGTTTAACCCATTCCCAAACGTCAAGATTTTAGACTTCATGGTCCAATTGAAAGAAGCACTAGACGACATTTTCAAGTTCATCATATTTTAATTCTTTTCGTCTTTTTGGTTAGAAAACGTTGTGGACAATGAAGAAATTGCTTGATCCAGGCAATTTCTTCATTGTCCACAATTTTTCCAAAGTTTTTTTCACGAGGGGCGTAAAAAGGAGGGATTGTGTGGGATTGGGTTAAACATAACGTTATCTATCGGTTCAGAACGTCGAATCCGCGTGCCGCTTTAAATAACCCTTATTCAATTCTGAACGCAAAACTTTCAGACTTGCACGATGTCGATTTTTCAATTTAGGTATTCTCAACCTAATTGCATTACAAAATAATGTTTCCAGTCCATGAATGGCTTGAGATTAACACATTTTAAAGCGTACAAATTTCTACCTCTGTCGACATCCATGATAGAAAAAATGCGATTTTCTAAAAAATTAATAGGGTGACACCCTGTTATTTCTTATAATTTCTAATAAACAAATATTGACTTAAAAAAAAAAAAAAAAAAAAACACGCACAAAAACCGCATGGAACACATTTTTAGAAAATCAAGAAATAGTACTCATTTGTGAATTCAATTTAGTTAGTCTTAATTCAATCTTAGAGCGTTTATAGCCATAAATTACGTTTGCACTTTTAAAAACATACAGGAATATCATAGTAAGACACACATCATCTCTGTGGGTATCTCGAACTATTTGGACATGCCATAAAACGTAAAAAAACGGTAGGCCCCTATGGCAGTAGGCGGCGTTTTACACAAAATCTGATTCGATAACCTAGGACATATTGTGGTCGTGTTTCGTCCGTCGTCGTCCGTCGTGCGTTGATTTTTAAGATTTTTGACTTCTTCTTAAGAACCCTTGGACGGATTTCAATCAAACTTGGCAGGAAGCGGCTAAAGATTTGTACGCGTTGAGTATTATCCCCTGGGAGCCCCATTAGGGCAAAAAATGTACAGCTTTAAAAACCTTGGTTTGATTCACATTTGGTATTTAGAGTCTTTCGGACAAGGGCTGTAAAGTTTGAACAAGAAAAGAAAAATCTTAAA
Organism: Fragum fragum; assembly: GCA_946902895.1. Lineage (NCBI taxonomy): Eukaryota > Metazoa > Mollusca > Bivalvia > Cardiida > Cardiidae > Fragum > Fragum fragum. The sequence goes on along the minus strand of OX336365.1, from coordinate 75,799,683 downwards.
GAAATGGCCGTGCTTGGAGTAAGGGGGGGGGGGGCAAAGAGAGGGGGGGGGGGGGGTTATAGGCTTACATAGTGACAACTTTAAAAACATTCTCCTCCGAAACAGAAAGGCCATGGGCTTTGATATTTGGTATGTAGCATTATCTGGTGGACTTCTATCAATCAATCAATCAATCAATCAAACAAACAAACAAACAAACAAACAAAATTTCTTCATTTCTTAGACAGTTTGATTTTCATTACATTTATTTACAGCGAGGCAATAAAGTTCGTTTCAACATAATTCACGACATCAAACAGATTTATTCAGGAAATGACGTCAGAGCAGTGATGCTTGACAGCCAATTTTCCTCAGCTGAAATTTCGCACAACATATTTTACAATGTAAGTATACTCGACCTTTTGTTTGGTGTTACGCTTGAGTAATGCAGTTTATAAATCGCTGGCAACACCAACTGACCTCCGACAGGAAGTTCGACTTAAATATTTTACAATTTTATGGTCAGTAACATTTAACAAAAACATAACATGGTTAGGTGGCGATCAAATTGTCTAAATTGGCTGTAGACCAATGTTTAACCCTTTCATGTTCAATCCCTGGTTTTTAAATCCCTGTGGTTTTATAATTGAGGAAAAAATGGTAAAAAGTGAAGAAATGCTTGAAACAATATTTTCTACCCTACTGAACGGCTTTTTTCAAATTCAATCCATTTTAAATTTTCGCCTGAAAAATCTTTGGAGAGGTCTAAAATTTTTTAAAACAGGAAAGGGTTAAACCGCCAAACCAACAAAAATACAAAATCTATGTAGGAGTTCAAAGTTCACTTCCGGTTGAATGATTTTATTAGCCAATGGATTCTTTGCTTGACAGCGTCGATCCATAACCCTTTCATGTTTAAAGGTTTCCTTCATCAAAAAACGACTTGAAACAAAACAGGAATTTGAGATGAAATGTTCATAACATATTTGAGTTTCGAATAAATATATCCTTATATGTCCTCTAGATTTAAAATCAAAACCGTTTTATCTTAACCCTTTCCCGTTTTTCCAAATTTAGACCTGTCCAACTTCAAAGGTTTTTCAGACGACAATTTAAAGTTGATTTTATTTGAAAAATAATCATGTAGTAGGGTAGAAAATATTGCGGGAAAAAAAAAAAGAAATTGCTTTTTACAAGCAATTTCTTCTTTTTTCACAATATTTTCTCAAGTATAAAACCACAGGGACGTAAAACCAGCGATTTAAAAGGAAAGGGTTGACCGTCACTTACAAAGCACTGAAATTTCTGAGAATGTGTATCACGATCGTGTTTTGCAAATACAATAAAAATTAAGCGTTTAATATAAGGATAATGCTTTCAGAAATATAGGCCCCTACCATTTGAAACTTAACCAATCCAACACAATGACGCTTTTGACGCCCTAGAAAGATAGCTTTGGTACAGATTGTGGAAAAGGAAGAAATTACTTGTTAAAGCTCTATCCCCCGAAAAATAAAAAAAGAAAAATACCCCAAAATTTCATTCGCTAAATATGTGGTCTGCAACACTATTGATTTTGGACCGGTCTAAAAGTGTGTCGTCTTGAAATGGGTTAAGACCAACTGAAAAAAATATAGACAAAATCGATCTTGATTAATTAATTCAATGTCCACAATGTATTCCACACTAAGAGCTAGCTTCTTTCAATTTAGAGCAGTCTAAGATTTTGTCGTGTGGTAATGAGACAAAACGTTACGAATGCAGTCAAACCTAACGATGTTTCCTCTATTAGAACCAGGTACATGTTCAGATTGGTGGAGGTCGTGATAATACAGTTCAGTACAACGTAATGTACAACGCTAATAAAGACAGTGTTCAGGTGGACGGTCGAGGGCCGAGATTGAGCTCGAATGGAAAGAAAACCTTGCATAACAGACTATACGTGAGTTCATCATCACCAAACAACAACAACAACAACAACAACTTTTTTAACTTAGGACATAATAATTGTAAAGCGATTCCCGAGAGAAGTTATCGAATAACTATTTCATGATGTTTTTTGGATACTATGCTAGTATCAACAGCTCTTTTTTACATTACAATTTAAAAAAAGTATTTTTCTGTTTCAGAAACTATATTGTTATTTTATAAATTTCGCATATATTTAAAAGCTAAATCGTAAATGTATCTTATGTTGTTCAACCAACGCAAATAGTCGTCGACATTTACACGCCCGGTAATCTCGGGCTCCATCTCATTTTTGAGAACAGTACAAAAAGGAGACAATGATACTTCCGATATGGAGCCAAGGACCGGGACTGAACAGAAAAGGTAAGAAAAACAGTGCACCTCGGATACAATTTGATCTCCTATTAACCTATTATGCATTTTCCCGAAACGTCTAGAGTTTCATACCACATAGAAATGATTATATTATCCGTTGGCGGTGAAAGATTTCAAAAATAATTCCGTTTGTGAATAGAAACTTGAATCAAAGTTTGGACATCGGACCCGATCAAATACGAAAATGCGTGTTGAAATCGTTCAAATCCATGTTTTTACTAGTTCTGAAAGATTTAAGTGGCGTTGACTGTGAAATGAATGATAACGTGTTAATATAAAATAATGCTACCTCAAAGAACTGCGTTTTCCTACCCCTTTTACGAATTTTATTCGATGAGAAGGAGACCAGGATGCGGTGCGGGAGACAAGATTCAGAGGGAGAGGCGATGCATATATAAATGTACTGTACAACTTCTAATAGAACCCCATACTCTTATGTAACCCCAAACCCCTCTTCGGACGTCAAAACCGACCCTTTTCGTATGATTTTCTTAAAACTTATAGCCTGTAATAAACCCCAATCCCAAACAAATCAATGCCACAATGAATTCAATAGAGGGCGAATATAACTGTTCTCAACCAAATGTTCCGGCTTTTGTGATGTTTCTATGCTTAGATTGCTTTAAGTTTTTTTCTTTATATTTAGAGGGCGCTGTATCCTAGATTATGTCAAAAGGTCAAAAACTTCACTGCTACGGTTAATCACACAGTGCAATTGACAATTTTTGGATGATTTGGGAATGATTTCTTAATGAAATTGAACGAGTTTTGAATTAAATTAAAGGGGTGTAATCCAAGATCGCTAATTTCGACCAAATTGCACGAAATTTGCCTTATTTATTACCTCCCTTTATTAAAATCTACGTGATTTTGTGTTTGTGTGTCTTCATGGACCAATCAGACGTTTTAAAACCCAGAGCAGACAATAAAAATTGTGAAAATTGTTATCGATTTGAATGAAATGCTGCTCATTTTGGACGGTTTTTAAATGTTTTTGAACTATTTTGAGCGTTTTTAATGGTTTGAGTGAGTGTTTGGAGTGGAATTTTGTATACAATAGCTGCTCGTGAAGTGGTTACAAACCGAACATGAGGGTAAACCGACTACCTCTCCTCCCCCCGAGCAACCCGCCGAAGGACCCGGATTAAGACCCGGGGGGATAGGCGGGTCGGTTCCCCGGGAGGAGAGGGAAACTACAGGAGTTTGGAGTGAATGGAGAGTGATTTTGAATGGTTTCGATCGATGTGAATGACAATTTCACGATGTTACTAAATATGTATACTGTAAATTCATTCCATTCATGAACAACCTTTGGTTTTGATCTGCTCTTTGCAGTCGAAGTAAATCTTCGTGCTTGATATACTGTCGGCCGTATCTGTTATAAAGACTTTTGAAATAATGTTCTTTGATTGGCCAATTCACTTGATGTGTGATCTCAAAGTTAACACAAGTCAGCAGAAAATAGACCAGTGTGAAGCTGAGTTGTGACTGAAAGTAATGACCTCAAAGCGCGGGTTCTGTATTTATTTATTGGTGAGTTGTGTAACTCTATTCTTGCGACTTTGATATAAATATGGCTGTTCTAAAGAGTCTTAGAGACACATTTACTGTGTAAAAAGGAAAGAAAAGGTGTCCTGTAATATTCATAAAGTTACAGTCCTAGAAAATCATTCACTGTATTCTTATATGCATCGCCTCTCCCTCTGAATCTTGTCTCCCGCACCGCATCCTGGTCTCCTTCTCATCTAATAAAATTCGTAAAAGGGGAAGGAAAACGCAGTCCTTTATAGTAACATTATTTTATATCAACACGTTATCATTCATTTCACAGTCCACGCCACTTAAATCTTTCAGAACTAGTAAAAACATGGATTCAAACGATTTCAACACGCATTTTCGTGTTTGATCGGGTCCGATGTCCAAACTTTGATTCAGGTTTCTATTCACAAACGGAATTATTTTTGAAATCTTTCACCGCCATCGGATGATATAATCATTTTTATGTGGTATGAAACTCTGGACGTTTTAGGAAAAAGCATAATAGGTTAATAGGAGATCAAATTGTGCCAGAGGTGCACTGTTTTTCTTACCTTTTCTGTTCAGTTCCAGTCCTTGGCTCCATATCGGAAGTATCATTGTCTCCTTTTTGTACTGTTCTCCAAAAAGAGATGGAGCCCGAGATTACCGGGCCTGATTTAGCAATTTCCCACACAACAAAATTTTAGACTTGTCCAAATTGAAAGAAACTGCAAAATTTGAAGCTGGTGGAATACTTCATTTTTTTTCGTTTTTCTTGATAGAAAACATTTTGGATAATGAAGTAATTGCTTGATACAAGCAATTTCTTCAACTCCACAATGTTTTCCATAGTTTTTTCTTGAAGAGCGTAAAAAGGGGGGCTTGTGTGGGAATGGGTTTATTTGTCATCTTATTTCGACTAAACTATAGCTGCGACTCCCTTTTGTTATTGTTTGATTTAAATGTTTTTGATAAAAAAAACCCCATTACTTATTTACAGAATATGCCCTTCAACGGAACTCTATGGTCATCCAGATACCCAAATCTCGCAAGAATACTCTCACATAACGAGAGCCTGCCGATGGGTACGAACACTTTTTGTTGCCCATTATCTTGTTAATCCATTACGAGATGGCAAATTTTTAGACTGGTCCAAATTGAAAGGAGTTGCAGACGACAATTCCAAGTTTATGAAATTTAAGATTTTCTCAACTTTCTGGATAGAAACATTGTGTAAAATGTAGAAATTGCTTGATACAAGCAATTTCTTCAATTTGCACAATGTTTTCCCATTCATTTGTTTATCTTGAGAGGCGTCAAAAAGCTTCACGGTGTGGGAATGGGTTAATAAATAGATCTCAGGCCACACAGGGAGACTCACTTAGATATTAAACGTGGGTTTTTGCAAGGTTAATAGTAAGTAACATGTTACTAAAAATAAAATAGATGGTCGCAACCTAATTGTCATAAGTACAGCTTGAATAAGCTGATAAAGCAACGTTTAGTCACAAAACTAACAAAAATGCTCTGAATAAATGTCGACCGACGTCGGTGTTCAAAGCTCACTTCCGGTCTTAATTCATTTTATCAACCGATTTGATTTTTGGGCGACATCACTGATATGTATATTCCGGATAAGGAACAAGCATATACGAAGATTAGATAGTATACAAATGGTACCATTTCATTTAGCTGGACCGGATCTAAAACATAAGACCACTCAAGTCGAAACTCGGGGGTTGTCGACCGTTTTGATAATTTATTTTATACTTATCTATACTTCTGACAGTATTTCTGACTATATTTCGATTTTTCCGTAACTTGGACAAGACTGGACGTGTTGATTACATAAAGGACGGACCAAAGATGTCAATCAAAAGATCGATTGACGAATCAAATTTAAACGAACTATCTGCAATTAGAAAGCAGAAGCTGAAAACAATATTTGCAAGAAGCAAAATTCATTAACAAAGATAGCTAATAATGATTGACAATGTACACAGTAATACAAAACATTACCTTAGATGTTCAATCTTTAAGAGATTTATTCCTACTGAACTATCAATGTCATGTCCTAGTCAACATTTAACCTTTGTCATGCTGAGTAAAATCCTTTTCAGAATTGTATAAAAATCAAAGGGCTGAAAGCACTGGTAGAACTTGTTGTTCAGTTGTCATTGCTTCTTTTGAAAACAAATTTCAAAAACAACTCTGATTTCAAAAGGATAGACAGGAGGTATAGACTAAGATCAGACTGCAATAATTTGCAGTCTGATCTTTGTCTATATCTCCTTTTTAAACCGCAATATTCCGGGTTCAGCATGACAAGGGTTAATTAATATGATCCAAATTTAGAATGAAGCAAAAACACAATAATTTCCTTTTAGTCTAACTATTTAGAATAAACAATTGAACCAAACATTCATTTATATTCTTTAGTAGAATTCTTTATCAATAAAACAGCTCAGTTCTAAAGGTAAATACTGAGAAAACAGAGGTACATTTACATAGTATCAAACAACCAGGAGGAAGGTTAGATCTCCGACATCGAGTTCAGACAATTTTCCCTTTCGGGCAACTTAGCCTATTACAAGACGACAAAATTTTAGAACCTTTCAAATTGAAAGAAGTCGCAGACGACATTTCAAATTGCGTTAAAATTTGAAAACAAGTGCCAAATAGGGTAGAAAACGTAGTGAGAAAAGGAGAAATTGATTGTTACAAAGTTTTCCATGATTTTATTCCCCCAAGGGAGTAAGAAAGCTCCATTTCGTCGTGATGGGTTAAACGTCGAAGCTGCAGATGATTCAAACTGTTGCAACGACGATTTGATCGCAAACGAATTATTTGCCTTTTGTTTTATTTTCCTAGTCACATGTTTTACCAAACAATGTCACGGTTTCATAACGTTGTCGCAGGTCAATGGGCGTGGTCACTATCTGTCATCTGACAAAACACCACGGTCAAAATCGTTTTACGAATCAAATCACTCTTTCAGTGCAGATCTTCGTCCTAAAGTAAACCCATTTTGTGAACGGACGATTAAAACGTAGTAACTCCAGCAAACCAAAATCGTATGAAATTGTTTTGTCCAGGGCAAATAATCTCTTCATTCCAGGTAATCAAATTCGTAAAAATCTTATCTTCAATCCTCCTCATAGACGCATCATCGCCGGCTTGACAGGATGGGTAAACAATCCAGTGTATTATAACTTCTCCGAAAACGGATTTGTAAGTTTTATTCTTTTAATCAGTTTCAGAATAAACTCTTCAATTTTCTGATTTTCAAAACGATTTTTTTTTCAAGTAAATCCACACGAGAAGAAAACACTGGTTGTAACAAGTTTTTTTTTCTAATTCTCAAACCACTTTCCGCTTTTGAAATATATTCTTACTAGTCTGGATATACACATCTACTTCGATTTTAACCTCTGCATTTAAATTGGGTCAGTCTAGAATTTCAGTCTGGTAATGGTTTAAAAACCTGCCTTGATCGCAGAAAAAAAATAACAAGTTTGAGATATGTTTTTCCTTTATTGTTGTCTTTCATTGAAGAGAAAACGAGCTTAGAAATGAAGAAATATGTGTTCCCTTTTCCTAGCGCTTATTTCCTTTGGTAAAAAAACAACAACACTCCCCCGAAAAAAAACAAAAAAAAAAAAAAAACAATAAGAACAACAAAAACAAAAAAAAAACAAGGGCTTGTGTTAGAATGTGTTGAAATAGGAGAAATACGTAATTATTCCATTTTCACCCAATGACACCTTTTGATGCCTTGCAGAAAACACGATAATGGAAAACTATGTGGGAAAGAGAAAAAAGCAATTTCTCCAATCCAAACAAAGTTTCCTCCATATTTGGCAGTTATTTTTCAATTCTAGCGCAATTTAAATTGTCGTCTGCATTTTTTTCAAATCCGACCAGTCAAGAATTTTGTCGTACTGAGTATTTAATAGAAGATTACGGCCAGACCGAGGCTACAAAACCAGAATTCTCACTTACAGTGTTTTGCCCTAACGGGCGAGCTATCAAGCCATACCCTATCTGCGGTCGATTAAAATATTGTTGTTCTTTCGGTGAAATCATGATATTTTTTGCAGTCTTACGGAAACCAAGACCATTTTGACACGAGGGCCGGAGATTTCCGAATACGTTGTCACGCCGCTGTCTGGGCCAATCGGGTGAACTTTCAGCAAGTCGTCTCACCTAATGACGTGGGACCTAGATATGACGTCGGACCTTCATTTTCGAAAATCGGTATTGATGATTGAGTTGTGGACTAATTTTCATTCACACATGTCTTATTAACCCATTCCCACACAATGAAATGTTAGACTGGTCCAAATTGAAAGGAGTTGCAGATGACAGTTTAAAGTTTGTGAAATTTTAGTGTTTTTTTTTTCAACTTTCTGGTAGAAACATTGTGGAAAATAAAGAATGTGCTTGTTACAAGCAATTTCTTCACTTTACACAATGTTTTCCCAATCGTTTTTCTTGAAGGGCGTCCAAAAGCGTCAATGTGTTGGAATGGGATAACTGAACATTTACTATCCCTGATAACTTTATACCAAGACATTTTCTTAAGATACCTAAACTACAGCAAAAAATCACAGTATAGGCCTTTACGTGTAATTTACGGTTCGCTGACCTAATCAACTTAACTCGGATAGGAAGTTCGATTTAGATATTCAACGGCTTTATTTTGCAAAATTTATGGCCAGTCACATTTAACAAAAAATAAAATGACCTTAACGTCGCAACAACAACTCGACCGAATAATCCAATAAACCAACAAATATGCTTAACATAAATATAAACCAATGTTCAAAGTTCACTTCTGTCGAAAATGGATTATTTAATTGGTCAATCGACATTATAACAAATAAGGTTATAGACGACTATTTTCTCGGAGCGCCAAATGCCTTGTAAAGAGGGCCCAGATGACTGGAAATCATCTGTGACCGTTCAAGCGAAACAGTACGAGGTCAGACGTTAGAAAAGTAACTGACCTCGTCAGGCTGTTGAGGCTGATCTAGTCGAAACACTTTGCTTTTAGTAGATTTTATAAATACAGAATGATGCTACTACCTTACTTCACTTCCATTTGTGAAGTAAAATTCCCACTTGACATCAGATGGACCCGATGCCTTTTTCAAAAAAAGAAAAAAAAAAAATGTTTTAAGGACGGCCCTCGGGGACTTTTCCCTTGGCGGGTTGTATTTTAACCCATATCCACACACTCCCCCATTTTTTATTCGCCAAAGAAATATGGGTATGGAAAATATTGTGAGAAAAGAAGAATATGCTTGTAACAACAATGTTTTCTACCTCAAATGGCGCTTATTTCTAATTCAAACAAACAATGTTTCGTGGTCTATAACCGATTTCAACTTGGACCAGTCTAAATTTTTGTCGTTTGGGAATAGATTAAATTTGATCACACTCGCTGTAAGTTTCTTTATATCATCATAACAGATCTTCCATTATTCCAGTGCACCATGTCATCAAACTTACCGGGTCAGCTAATTCTTGTCCTAAACTAGCACCAGCCAAGAACTCTCCAATGCCATCTTATCTCCCGGACGGGGCTGGACAGAAACCATTGTTCAAAGTATACGACGAAGGTACTTCTTAATTTTCTTGCGTGTATTAATCCATTTCCGGATAACAATATTTTAGACTGGTCCGAATTGAAAGAAGCAGAAGACGACAATTTCGAGTTGATTGAATATTTTTCCCGTTTTTTTGGATAGAAAACATTGTTGATGATGAAGAAATTTCTTATTACGAGCACTTTCTTCACTTATCACAATATTTTCCACAGCATTTTCCTTGATGGGCGTTAAATGGAGGGATTGATTCGGAATGGGTTAATGCAAGGTTGGATTCTTGTTTGTTTAATTTTAATTTCTTGAAATCAATAAAGTAAAGTTAGTTAAACCTGGAATTTCATCAAAAGAACATTTCAGCGCTGAAATTGGAAAGCAGTATGAAACATTTAGCATTTTAGTTTCTTTTCATGATATGGTGCGTAGCAGTTTGTAAGTCCTTTTAACCGATTACCATACAGTCCCGCATTTTACGCACCGAACAAGCAATTTCTTCTTTTGTCACAATGTTTTCTACCTCGCATGGCCCATAGTTTTAAATTTAAACAAACTTTTTTGTTGTCTGCAGTATCTTTCAATTTGGACAACTCAAGATGACAAAACTTGAGACTGGTCAAAAATCAAAATAATAACAGAAGACAAGTTCCAGTTGATTGAATTTCATTCATTTTTTTTTCTATTTTTCGTCTGTATGAGATGAAAACATTGTAAAAAATTGCTTCTTGCATGCAATTCTTCATTCTCCTCACCGTTTTCTCAAACCTTTTTCTTTTGAGTCATAAAAAGTTGAATTGAATGGGAATGGTTCAATATACACAGAAACACAATTAGTTTTTCATTGAATAGTTCCAGTAATGTTTCAACAAAGGTTATAAATTACATTTTAGTAACTATTTGTGCGACAGGATATTGGTTAACGTTGAGTAGGGATTAGACTGGAGAACCTATTCCATCTAAGCTTAAGACAGGCTCTCCAGTCAAAAGTGGGAAAGAGTGAAGATACACAAAAACGCTATTACTTTTTCTCATCGAATATTTCGGATTAAGTTTCATCAAAGAATTCAAACCATATTAAGATTTAGTTATTTTTACCACAGGATGTTGGTTACACGTTGAAAAATGCACGAATGACCCCGAGGCTGTTGGAACATACCGAGATATGTATGGGGAGAGACTACACGGTGCTGTGGATGATGAGGCTGCTTGTCTCCACAGAGCCAGCGAGCAATGGCGATTCTGTGGTTCAAAACCTAACGAAGTTGTAGTGGCAATCTATGGGCCAACAGGTTTGTTTACCTTTTCCGTTACAATCCCGCTTTTTGACTCCCACAGGGAAAAAATTAAAAAGATTTAGGAAAGCAATTTGCAATATTCATAAATTGCTTGTTACCAGCTATTTCAACTTTTTCAACATTGTTTTCTACACTGGAAGACAGACATATTTGAAATTCTATTAATTTGTACTCTATTCTCGTCCGTTACTTGTTTGAGTTGGAGCCGGTCTAAATGTTTGTCGTATGGTAATGGGTTAATAATAAAATAACAGAACTGATGATAATCAGGGGTTGCCCGTGTGGAAGATATCAGGAAATCTGCAAATGAAGGTAACCGTATTTCAAGTCCATTCCCACACAATGACGATTTTCTTATGCTTGTTGCAAGCAATTTCCTCATTTGAAATCGCTTGTTGCAAGCAATTTCTTCATTTTCCACAAAGTTTTCTACCCAAAAAATGTGAAAAATCTAAAATTTCATAAACTTCGAATTTTCTTCTGCAACTGTTTTCAATTTGGACCAGTCTCATTTTGTCATCTATTAATGGATTAAGCCCAAAGCCCCCCCCCCCCCTTCTATCATTTTTTATTGGCAGCGGGGATCCGTCAATTTAGGAATACATGAAATTGGCCAATCGCTGGCCCCGCCTACTTACTTCGGTGGCCACGCCCACCGACTCCAACAGGAAGTCCCGCTTCGATTTTACACGGCGTCATTTTGCAATTTTTTTCCAGTAAAATGCATCAAAAGAGTAGAAATTGGATTGCGACTTAAACGAGTTCAAAGCTCATTTCTTAGCTAAATATATGATGTTATTGGCCGACTGGTAATTTGATTGACAGCCGCGATTGGTCAATTTGATATCATCTAGAACGTGTTCTGTATGTTTGACAGGAGCGACAACCTATGGTGGTTCTGGTTGTTACAGGGCTGAGTACGGTTGTCCGCAACATTCAGGCCCGGCGGACGGTCATGTTGTGTCTGGTCGATTAGTCCATGATGGTCAAGGCGAGGCCCATCGTAATGGTGTCACTCCACAAGAAGTATGTCTGTCACACGCTATAGGAGTATGGAGATATTGCGGCTCACACCCCAATCATACAGTCACCTCCATTTATAGACCGACAGGTTGATATGGTATTCATTTAAGAGATGAAGGGAATATTTTTTGTTTTCATGGAGGTATGAACCGAAAAACCCAATCACACTGTATGAATGCGCGAAGCGGATTCATACATTGTGTGATAAGGTTTTTCGGTTCAAACCTCAATGAAAACAAACAATATTCTCTTCATTTCTTATAATTTAATAGCATCGAGCTAAAAAACAAACGCATTACAAATTTTGATACCTTTTTGTTTGGGACTATTTTTTGCGGAAGCATACAAAATCGCTGCGTGCTCAAAATTTTGTTCATGGAGTTATGGAGTTTTTTTCGACCAATCAGAACGCTCGTTTTTGAAAGACGAAACTCAAAATTAAATTATTTAAGAGATGAAGAGAATATTTTTTGTTTTCATGGAGGTATGAACCGAAAAACCTAATCACACAATGTATGAATCCGCTTCGCGTATTCATACAGTGTGATTAGTATTTTCGGTTCATACCTCCATGAAAATAAAAAAGATTCTCTTCATCTCTTAAATACTAAATATGGATTTCGATGTTATTCAAATGTTGCATAGAGTTAGTGATATGATTTAGTACAATAGTTCAACCCATTACTAGACAGCAAAATTTTAGACCGGTCCAATTTGAAAGGAGTTGCAGACGACAATTAAAATTTTATGACGTTTTAGATTTTCAACTTTCTGGAGAAAAAACATCGTGTAAAATGAAGAAATTTTACAAACTGTTTTCCCAATTGCTTTTCTTGGGGCGTTAAAGGCGTCACTGTTTAGGAATGGGTTAAAAGAAAATATATTCTATCAATAGCTTTTTAATTTCGTTTGGAAATCTAGTCGAGATATTTTATTCAAAAGTAAATCAATACAAACTAAAACATCTGAAACATGGTGTAAGGCAATGGATTTCTATACAAGTGCTGACTTTTAAAAGAGACGAAGTTTTTCATAATGTATCTTATTTGAAATCTAGGTAATGGGGCATTCTAAACCCTTGTCATACTGAGCCCGGAAAATTCCTACGTTCGCAGGAGGTATAGACTAAGATCAGCTTGCACATATGTGCAGTTTGATCTTAGTCTACACCACCTGTTTGACTCATCTAAGTGTGAGTTGTTTATTAAATCATTTTTTACAAAAATAAATATTTGCCCACAACTAGAGCCTATCAGTGCATTCAGCCCTTTGATTTTACTGCAGTTTTAAACAAAATACTAATATTGAGCAGGACAAGGGGTAACATTTCAAAGAATTTTATTCTCTCCCCGCACATCTTTCGTATATATTTGGGCAAACAATGGTAATTCTGGAAAGAGTCCAACATTGTGCTATTTTTTTTATTACAGGCGAGGTGAGAACGGCTGGTGCTGGATGCTGGATTAGTATGGAGAAATGTCCAAAACACACAAACATGAAAACGACGTTCTATGATGCCGAGGGAGCAACAAACGCCTTCTCTGGTAAATCGAACGGAGTATAATTCTATGATCCTTTCCTGATTTTTTATTCAAACCCGTGATTTCTCCTTACATTACATTCATTATGGAGTTCCGTCTGCAACTATTTCAAGTAAAGGCTAGTACAAAATTTTGTAGTATGGAAACGGGCTAGTGCTTTTTATTCCACAAGCGCTTGTTTCATTATTAGATCATGATACAAAATAAGCAATGTATTGAAATTATCATAATTTTATCAGTAATAGGTCGGTGGAAGACCGCAATGTCAAAGGAAGATCTGCTTTCAAACTGTTTTAAGACGTGCATTGTGGTCCATCGACGTTATGATAATTCTTATACTCCCCCCCCTCACACACACACACATACACACACACACATACACACGCGCGCTCCAAGTGTCTATGTCACGTCTCTAAATGTGTATTTTTTAGATGATTACGAACGAGTGTGTTTCTCTCGAGCCGAATACTACTGGAACAATTGTGGGTCGGACCGCCATTATCCCGTTACAGCGACCTACAGGCCTACCACTCACGCCAGTACCTTTCCGTGACAGAGTTGGGGACAAATAAATGGGATACAACTTATCATTCCTTTATAAAGAATTCAATACAAGTATTGCGGATTATATTCATTTTCTTGAATCCAATATACACGTATTCATTCAACTTGAAATAACATTTAATTCCCAGATGTCATTGAAAAGTTGACCTTGCTGGACACATCGAAGATTTTACAAAAATATTTATCGGATCGCTGCTGTCAATCAGCAAGAGGCACCAAGTGGCCCTAAATCGCCTACCTTGATTTTTACTTCAAGACAAACAGTCTGACCAATTTTCAGGTCAATGAATAGACTGTATCAGTTTCTATAATGTTTTCTATATTTTGAACTTGGGGTCTAGTTTGGCTTAAAAGGGTAAACATGTTTTCTTAGATTTTTATTTAGTCACCCTAAATTATTATTCTCATCAATTTTCAGAATACTGTGAAAACATACTTGTTATTAAGAATGACCACAAGCCTTCTATAAATGACCTAGGTCTTGATTCAAGGTTACTCAATTTTGAAGTTTTCGAAGAGTTTATCTATACAGACATTGACCAACTTTTAGGTTGACTGAGCGCGAACTGTGTTCTATGGAGTGCCAAAACGGGGTTTCTATGATTGTTTCAATTAGAACCATTCTAAATCTAGTTCCTGGCCATGGGGTAAAAGAATATAAAAGTCCTCAGCCACATTTGTCTTAATTTACATTAATAGCCCCATTAGCTCAGTTGGTAGAGCACTCTACTTCAAACCTCGAGCGCGCGTTAACCCTTTCCTACACAATCCCTCATTTTTATGCCTCTAAATATAACAACTGTAGAAAACATTGTGGAAAATGAAGAAATTTCTTGTTTCAAGCAATTACTTCATTATCCTCAATATTTTCTATCCAAAAAGACAAAAATAAAATAAAATTCTATCAACTTCAGATTGACGTCTGCAGCTTCTTTAAATTTGAACCAGTCTAAAATTTTATTTCGTGCGAACGGGTAAAATAACCAGACAGGGATCTTAGCAGTTTCGTCCTGTATCCTTGCACTATCCCCTCGTAATCTTCGGACGTCACTCATATGGGTATGTGTAACGGTAGCGACGATAAGTAAATGGATGTCCGAGTGATATAGGCTCTTGATTCGTGATTTGGAAGTCACATGATCGAGCCCTACCGTAACCGGGTTGTGTCCATGTTTAAGACACTCAATAGCCAGCCCAAATCTACCAAACTGAAAAATTTGAAAGCAGTGTGTTTAAGCCTCTACCCCTCTTTCAGAGATATGAAAACATCTGAATTGTGAGTTTTCGAGAGCGACTTTCTACCCATTACCACACGATAAAATTTTAGACCGGTCCAAATTCAAAGAAGTTGCAGACAAAAATTGTTAAGTTGATGAAATCTTTAAAATCTTTGTCTTTTGGGGGTAGAAAACATTGTGAATAATGAAGAAATTGCTTGTAACAAGCAATTTCTTAATGCGCCACAATGATTTCCAAAGCTTTCATATTGAGGGTAGTTTAAAAGCGTCACTGTGTGGGAATGGGTTAAAGCTTCAAGCTTTTATCACAATCGAACTAAAATACTAGAACTAAAAAGGAAAATAATTTTTAGAAGAAAAGTTTATTTCTCATCAGATAACATGAATAACAATTTGCTCTCAAAAATATGAACACTGTCCAGCGTAACAGAAATAACATAAACAATCAGTTCAACCTCGCCATACTGAATATTATTGCATTCAGGGAGTATAGACTACGATCAGACTGCTCGAATATATAGCCTGATCTTAGTCTATATTGTTTGTACATGCATTGCTATTCGGAAGGAAAAGGTTTAAACAATATAGCACTTTCTCTTACATATATAAGCAGATGATTTTGTTAAAAGAACTATTGAGAGGACTTGTAATTGAAGGATCGCTTGCCACGCCCACAAACCTCCGACATGAACTTCGACTTGAATACTAAGCGTTGTTATTTCGCAAAATTTATGGTCAGTAAAATGTACCAAACATGTAAAGTAGTTGGATGGTGACCTAAACGTCACAACTACAGCTTGTAAAAACTGTAGTTTCGACGTTTACAACGTAAAACCAACACAAATGCTTCACATTAAATGTGGACCATTGTCTGAGCTCAAAGTTCATCTCTGGTCTGAATAAATGATCTGATTGGTCTATGTATATGTTAATTAACTTCAAAAATTTTGCAGATAAGTTTCATTATAGAATTCTCAAATCAAGGAATTTTATGAACTGATGGAGCTTATGGATCTTTTGGTTCCATAGATTATTTTGCTCCTTTCCTTCTTGTCTTTCAAAACAATTGAATCAGTATTTTGCTAAAGGTGACAAGAATTGGTATGAATAATGTCGGATTTTCAGAGATTTAAGATGCACTTTAACCCATTATGGTACAAACCCATGTTGTGACACCCTTTAGAAAAAAAGCTATAGAAAACTGTGTGAAAAGAAATACCTCTTTTCTAAAATCACTTTCTACCATATTTGGTACTTATTTTACAATTTTAGTACACATTGAAATGTCATCAGCAACGAATTTCAGTTTAAAGCAGTTTAAAACTTTTGCAGTCTGGTAATGGGTCAATCTGGGATTATCAAAAGAAAAACGTGTATTTGTTTTTTCTTTTAAATTTACATCACAAAAAGTGCTTTCCTTTGAACTCCTATTTTGCTCTTTGAACAAGATCATCTGCACGAAGACTCCTTTTATATATAAAACATTAATTGGGTCCGCATTCAACAACAGTTCTAAATCAGCAAAATACAAAATAACACAACATACAATCCTATTGCCCGAGATTTTTTACTCAACCCATTTCATCCGCTACTTAGGGTATTTAAGTTTACCTACTGAATTTGGAATAGTTGTTAATTGACCAATCGCTGGCCCCGCCCACTAATTCTGTTGACAATGCCCATTGACACCTACAAAAAGTTTCACTTCGACAAAATTCATGGTCGGTTGCATGTAAAAAGAATGGTTGGTAGGTGATCTAAGCGTCGTAAAGTCAGCTTAAATAAGCTGTAATTACGACGTTTAAGTCGCCAATTTAACAAAAATGCTTCACATAAACGGAGACTAATGTCGGGGTTCACATTAAACTTCCAGTCTAAATGGTATCATTGGTCTACTGATTATTTGATTGACAGCCGTGATTGGTCAATTACGGACCCTGAAAACACAGACATTGACATAGACATAAACTAAAATAAAAATATAATACACAAACCTGACGATTCGTTCCCTTAATATTTTCATTGCTTCAAATATTTATTTGGCTGCAGCACTGCTATTTGGCTGCAGTGCTATCTACCGTACAAATATGTTTCCAAAAAATTTGTAAAATTAACATAAATATAATAATGATATAAAATTTCTGTGCTTCAACAGGTCTGTTTTAGTTTTTTGAGTTCTCATTTTTTGACTCTTTTTTGGTCAGGCATTCGGGCTGTTTGACCAGTATTCTTTTGGTCGTTGGATTATATATATAACGTAAATGTAAGAACTGTTACATTTGTTATTTAAATAGAAAATTCTGTGCTAAAATTCACAAAAAACTAAATTTTAAAACTAGGGTTTTCCTTACCAAAGTTGATAACTATGTTACTTATAGTCAATGATAACAGTTTACGTATTATCTTCAACGAGATTCTAAAACATAGTAACTATAGTTCGACAACCGTAGTTACTACGGTTTGAGAATCCATCGACGATATTTTACCTAGCCCATTCCCCTAAACAAAGGCGTTTTTAGGCGCTTAAAGCAAAAATATTTGGAAAACATTGTGGAAATAGAAGAAATTGCTTATTACAATGTTTGCTACATCAAAAGACAAAAAACGTTAAATTTCACAATCTAAAAATTTGTCGTCAGTAACTGCTCTGAGTTTGAACGAGTCTAAAATTTTGTAGTTTAGGAATGGTTTAACCCATTCCAACTCAATCCCTCCTTTTTACGCCCCTCAATAAAAAAGCATTGGAAAACATTGTGTAAAATGAAGAAATTGCTTGTATTCCATCAACTTGAAATTGTCGTCTGAAGCTTCTTTCAATTTGGACAAATCTAAAATTTTGCTGTGTTGGAATGGTTTAAGTAGCCTAGAACTTGTGTATCTTACCAAAATTATTTCGAGTTCATTATCAACAAATTGTTCAATATGTTTGAAAGTGATTTTTTCTTTCTTTTTTCGAATTCAATTAGCCCATATTTTCATAATCATTCTGATACTTTCTAAAATAAACAACATAAACAAACACATGAATATACGATGTACAAATTAATCTATTGAGTTAAGACGAAAGTAGTTAAAACTTCTTATAGTACACTTAAAATGATTGATGACGTCACTCAATCAAAAATCATACCAACATTTAGTCGCTGTAGTTTGTGCTTCAAAATGATGCAGTCTTGGTCTACGATCGACCAATCGCGTCTGTCAGTAAAATTACACGTCGACCAATAAAATCATTTTTAACCCATTCTATCACAACAAAATTTTAGACTGATCCAAATTGAAAGAAGCTGCAGACGACAATATCAAGTTGATGGAATTTTTATTTCTTTCATCTTTTTGGATAGAAAACATTGTAGATAATGAAGAAATTGCTTGACACAAGCAATTTCTTCATTTTCCACAATGTTTTCCAAAGCTTTTTTCTTGAGGGGCGTAAAAAGGAGGGATTGAGTGGGGATGGGTTAAGCCAGAAATGAGTTTGGAACTCAATGGCCGCCATTTTTGTTAACCTTTATGTTGGTTATTCAAGCTGCATTTTCGACGCTTAAGTCACCAATCAGCTATTCTACTTTTTTTGGCATGCTACTAGACATGAATATCGCGAAATAATGCTGTTTCAAAAGGAAGTGGGACTTACTGTCGGATTTAATTGGCGTGGCCAACGTAGTAAGTGAGAGGGGCAAGCGATTGGTCAATAAACGAACCCCTGACACACTTACTTAACCCTTTCCTGTACAATCACTGGTTTTTACCTCCTTGTGATTTTATACTTGAGAAAACATTGGGGGAAAAGAAGAAATTGCTTGTAACGAGCAATTTCTTCTTTTTCCACGATATTTTCTACCCGACTGAATTATTATTTTACTAATCAAATCGACTATAAATTTTCGTCTGCAAAACCTTTGAATTTGGACAGGTTTAAAATTTTTTTTAAAAAGGAAAGAGCTAAGTGCGACAGAAAGTCTGCCTGAGATATTTAACGGCTTTATTTTGCAAAATTTACGGTCAGACACTTGTAACATACAGTAAAATGTTTAGGTGGAAACCTAAACGTCGTAACTACAACTTTAATAAGCTCTAATTACGGAACAACTTTTCGAACGAAATGAGAAAGATTGATTTTTTAAAAGAGCTTTAAGGCTCTCGCTGTGGCTTATTGATGAGGCCATTTGATCTATTTTCCCCTTTTTTGCGAGAGGATGTCGAGAAGTGTAAAGCATTTAAAAAATTAAAGACTTAATCAAATAATTACGGATCGCAGCTGTCGGTCAAAAATTCTGTTGACCAATCAAATTATTGATATTGACCGAGAGTGAAACTCGACTTCCAACATCTATATCAGATATTTTTGTTGGTTTGATGTTTAAACCTCCGTAACTGCAGCTTATCCAAGAAGTAGATACGGCATTCATTTCGCCAACCAACGATTTTTTCTGTATGGTTTAGGTTTCTGACCTTACTTACGCAAACTTACCTCGTTTGATATCACAGTCGATCTGCCTTACCGGAGGTCAGTTAGCATTGCTAGCCGTTCGTCAATTATTAAGTTGATTATACATTCGGACCTCATACTTTGGGGCTATTCTATCAGAAAGACAAGCATTTTTCGATCCACAACACTGAATAAATATTGCTAGTTTTTGGTGTTGTTTGTGGACCTCAACCCATTAACACACAATGACGCTTTCCGACACTCTGAAAAATTATGACCAATGAAATTTTTGTGAGAAAAGGAGAAAATTGCTTCCAAGAAGCGATTTTCTCCTTTTCTCACAATGTTTTCTATCTTATTTGGCTATCATGTTCCAAATTTAGCAAAATTTGAAATGTTTTCTAAAACTTCTTTCAATCTTTGTCGTTCTAAAATTTTGTTGTTTGGTAATTGGTCAAGAAAACTTGCCGGGCAGAAACCACCGATTTAAAAACATTTTAAAAGAAAATATTGTCAATAAATAGGAGGCAGAGAAATAGTTCAGTTATCAAAAAACATCCATCCATATAAGGCACTTTGAGGACATTATCACACACAGACAACCTGATACTCTCATGTAGTTTTCAAACATTTTCTTGATGACAAAAATTTAGACCCATCCAACTGCAGAGATGTTCCAGGCAAAAATGTATCCTAGGCAGATGAAAATTATGTATCGCATGGGATAAGAAACACTGTAGGAGAAGAAGCAATTGTTTCTTTTCCAACAAAGCTTTCTCTGATAAAATAATACATCTGAGCATTATAAAACAAGTGGATTTTTCAGGAAAAGGTTAAACTAACACAAAAATTAGGGGCCTAACATTTGAATCTTCACTTATATTTCTAGAGCTTAAGATAAAACTGCTATTAGTACAAGAATTATGTTGACCAATTTCTTTATATTTGATATAAGTGGCTGTAAAAATGCACCATATTTGCAATTAAAATGCGCAGAATGAAATACCTCTCAATTTAAGTTTATCAAAAGAAAACCAAGGCTTTACTATTTGGTTTACGTCGAAAACTGCCTAACTTTTACATTAATCAAGATGTTGTTAAAAGGGTTAAGTACACGTGAACCAGAAATGTACATTATTTAACCCATTCTCACACAATGATGCATTTTGACGCCATTCAGGAATAATATTTTGGAAAAAAAAAACATTGAGTAAAACATTGTGTAAAATGAAGAAATTGCTTGCAGCAAGCAATTTCTTCATTTTACACAATGCTTTCTACCAAGAAAATTGAAAACATCTAAAATTTCAAAAACTTTAGAGTGTCGTCAGAAGTTCTTTTGGACTTGATTGAAATTTTGTCTCTGGTAATGGGTTAATATTTTCCATCATGATCTATGCTCATTTCTAGAACTAATTTTGCAAAATGAACAGAGTACAAATAACATTTTTACTAAGTTTTGAAGATTCCTATTGTGGATTTAGCAGGAAACACAGACCAAGATCAGCCCGCGTTTATTTACAGTCGGACCTTAGTCTAAGCTACCAACAAATTTCGTTCAAGTTCACGTATTTTTCATGTAATGGCGTTGTAAGATAATTGATTAACTTATACTATACAGATTAAAGGGTCAATATTCATTGATAATGTAAAAGAAATAAAGGTACATGTACTCATATAAAGATTTAGCCCGCCGATTTTCGTTACTACATGCGTAAATCAAAGTGTTGAAAGCACTGTAAGCTAGCAGAGTATGGTTGCATTTAGAACACTTTCCCTTGTTGGGTAGAAAACATTATGGACATTGAAGAAATTGCTTGTACAAGCAATTTCTTCATAGTCCGCAATTTTTTCATAAGTTTTTTTTTCAAAATGCTTAAAAAGCGGGATTGACTGGGAATGGGTTAAATAGCGTGCGTTTGACACAGTTCACTATAATTTGAATAGAGTTTGCAATATTCCCGAAATACATTAAAAACTACTTTTAATGGCGTAGGCATTTAACGGATTTAGTGGTTAAGCCTCCAGTGGTAGTTTGCACTCGTTGAACTTTGAGACGGCCTCAAAATTTCGTCTGTTAACTTAAGCTATCAAAGCTGACGCTTTGCTAGCTAAAAATGTTTTGAAAACCAACCAATACCATGTAGATTTATTCTATGAATGTTAAATTAACGGATTGCTATAATCAATCGAAAAACAATTGACCAATCAAAACATCCGTTAAGACGGGAAGTGGCGTTTAAACTCCGACATTGGCCGACTTTCTTTGGATCTATTTTTGTTGGTTTGGTGGCTTACACATGGTAACTACAGCTTATTTAAGCTGTAAGTTGTAGTTATGATGTCTAGATTGCCAACAAACCAACCATTTTTTTATCATGTTTCTGACCATAAATTTGCAAAATAACGCCGAGGAACTTCCTGTTGGAGTTTAGGGGCGTGGTCAGCAATTCTTTAATTTTTAAATGCAACACAATATTCTTGAAAATGTTATCAGAATAAAACTATATTATGACCAAACAAATGAATATATCACAATGCATTGTTTTGGAAACAAATTATGATCCTTACATTACACAACGATAGATATATACAAGGATTTCATAGTAAATAAACACTATTTAACACTTTCCCGTACAAACCCTAATTTTTACGTCCTTGTGATATTTTACTTAAGGAAACATTGTGAAAAAGAAGAAATTGCTTGTAACAAGCAATTTCTTCTTTTTCCACAATGGTTTCTATAATATTGGATGGCTACTTTTTAAAGTACCTACTTGATAAAGTCGGCTGCTACCCCTTTGACTTTTGACAAGTCTATACTTTGAAAAACAGTATAGGATTAGAATCACATTGTCTTGTGTTCCTTTGTGTGTTTGATCAGCCAGTTAACGCTTTAGCAGACGACAAAATTCTGGTTTCGTCGAAATCCAAAGAGGTTGCAGACAGCAATTTAATGAAGAATTTAAAAAAAATCTTTGTCTTTGCAGAAAACATTGTGGGAGATAAAGAAAATGCTTTTTAATAGGCACCTCCATCATTTTCCGTCATGTTTTCTAGATTTGTTTTTTGAAGGGCATAAAAACGGGGTTGTGTGGGAATAAGTTAAAATCCCAGTAATAAAACACCAGGCTTTTAAAAAATCATACTTTCATGTCTTATCTATAACATTAAATCAACTTGTATAGAAACAAACTTTGAATTTAAAAACATAAAAAGTCACGTGATCGAAACCCAAATGGCAAAGAATCATAAGAGCCGAACGGTTAATCAAACAGGTTGATAAAATGATATCTAAGAAACACCACTAAAATAAATCAGCATTTGGTGACTGCAGCAATTTTTATTTAGTAATCTGAGTGTTACTTAGAGTTTAACCCATTCCCACTCAGTGACGCTTTTAGACGCCCTCAAGGAAAATAGCTTTGGAAAACATTGTGGAAAATGAAGAAATTGCTTGTTAAGCAATTTCTTCATTATCCACAATATTTTCTACCGAGAAAGTTGTAAAAAACCAAAATTTCATAAACTTTAAATTGTCGTCTGTAACTTCTTTCAATTTAGGCCAGTCTAAAATTAGCCGTCTGGTAATGGGTTAAGATGTTTCTCTCTGCTAATACAAAAAATCTATAAAAAATGGAGTAAAATTATCGATTTATAAAATTAAAGAAGCTGTTTACTGTCTTCTAATGCCGAATCCCTTGTGTATTTCGTAAAAAAATCCTCGATAACCATGTCTCAACCTATTTTATAAACTATGTTCAATTAATGAATGAATAGAAACGTAAACGATGGGTGGTAGAGGATAGGTGAATGTTGTCAGAAGATAATATGGCAAGCGTGAGGAGAAAAGTGTGCGTAAATGGCGCAAAAGTTGTGATTATGCAATTCGGTAAGTCACTGGGTAATTTAAAAAGTCATGATTTAGTTTACGTTCAGTTACACAGTACACCTGGTTCAAATGTAATATGTCCTATGGTTGGCTGATAGGACCCTGCCAGGTAGTAAACGTCCTCATTATCATCCAATGAAATTACGTCTTTTCTACGTCGATATTCCGCGTATGGTATGACGTCACACTTGTGAGAAATCGTTTGGACGTCGTTGTCATCTTCATGGTCAGACCGGAACAAGGCGCCCTATAATAAAACAGTTGTCCTAAGTCATTTAGGAAAAGACGGGGTGGTGTTTTTTTCCGTTGAAGTAGGGACTTAAAACTTAATCACACTAATATATGAATATTTTAAGTTTTTAGGTTAATATCTTAACGACAGCAAAAATATTCTCTTAATTTCTAATAATCTAATGCCATTAAAAAAAAAAAAAACACACACACACACAAAAACAAAACAAAACAAAAAAACAAACAAACAAACAAACGAAAAAACAAAAACGAAAAACCCAAACAAACAAACAAACAAACAAACAAACAAACAAACATTTTACAACTTTTGAGCAAAATATCTATCGGTCTATTTTGTTGGCAAGTATAAAAAAGTAGTTGTATTCTCACGATTTTGTGAAAGAAAGAGCACCCCAAAACAGCCAATAAAATCACTTGAATCTCGATAAACAAAACTAAAATGAAATTATTTATCTTTATCCAAAATTTAAATTATCAATAATACTAATGATGCGCGTAAAGAAATGCCCTTTTTATATTCTTTGAAAATAGCCTATTTATCTTAAACGTTGAAACGCTAAATTAAATCCTTTCAGAATTGCATAAAAGGGCAGAAAACACCTTTAAGATAGATTGTAGGTCAATATTTCTTTTGAAATTAAAGTTTTGTAAACAACCCTGAATTAAAAAGGAAAAACTTGTAAAATAGACAAAGATCAAACTGCACATATGTGCCAGACTGATCATTGTCTATTCATTGTGCCAAAACAGGAATTTGCAGAGTTCGGCATGACAAGGGTCTTATAACGAGTCTACCGAAAGTTTATAAAAATATTTCAAAAATTTTACAGTAAAATTATCATTTTCTAAGCGATACATGTTTGACCTTTCACAAAATCGCTTGCATTTGCACGTTCGTAAACTAAATAAATCATAGCTGTATGCAACATAAAGCTTAATGCCAACAACTTCGAACGATTACAATGATAAAACAGCCTGATTATAAATTCAATCTAAATTCAAGAGCAGGGTACAAATTGACGGGTCGCGAATGTCCACCAAAAAATCAATTAACCAATCAAATCATTCGTTTAGACCGGCTGATATTTTTATGAAGCAATTTTCTTTGTTTGGAGCCTCAAACTTATTTAAACTGCGGTTACGACGTTTGGGTTGCCTACCAACCATTTTACATTTATTAGCTATAATTCTACAAAATTACACCATTAAATGTCTTCCTGTCGAAGTCTAGTGGGCGTTGCTAGGGATACGTTAATTTAGTTCTACTAGCTCTGGTCAAAACATTAATAACACTGTAACGAATGAAATTTAGATAGTATTTTTTTCTTGTTAACCTCGATTTATTTAGATAGTTATTTTTTCCTTCAACAACTAAAATGAAGCAAAAATAACACGTACCTTCATATTCTGGAGACGTTTACCTCCCTTTGTCTCTTCTGGGTGATAAAACCATTTGACCTTGACCGTCATATGACCACCCCAGGACTCCCACAGGCTCTCAATACGACCAACGTACGGCAAATTTGGCCGCCCTATAGAGAGAAACACGGCGCTTTCTCCCACCTACAAGAAATGGATAGGTATTTTTTTTTTCAAATTTACAAGATGTGGTATACTATGGCGCTTTAAATGGGTCAAAATCCACTTTAGATCGTACACGCTAAAATAACGCGAGCACGCGTAAAGAGTACAGGTGCACAAAAAAAAAAATATAGCCGTGCGCTATTAAATGCTGAGTGATCAAGGGTATGTAATGTATGCGTACCA
Source organism: Fragum fragum (assembly GCA_946902895.1). NCBI lineage: Eukaryota > Metazoa > Mollusca > Bivalvia > Cardiida > Cardiidae > Fragum > Fragum fragum. Next base: position 75,774,233 of record OX336365.1, on the reverse strand, counting down.
ATAAATTTTTAAGAACACGCACAATTTGAAGGTGATTTCTATTTACGCGGCCTCGCTCGTATTTTGAAAGTGGACGCGTTAACCCTTTCCTATTTTTCAAATTTTAAGCCTCGTTCAATTTGAAAGAAGTTGCAGTGCAATTCAAAAGTAAGCAAATTACTTGGTGGAAAATATTGTGGGAAAAAAAGAAATTGCTTGCTACAAGCAATTTCTTCTTTTCCCACAATGTTTTCTCAAGTATAAAATCACAGGGACGCAAATACCAGGGATTGCACAGGAAAGGGATAAATAACGCGTTCACTTTCAAAATCTAAAGCGAGCGAACTCAAGTTTAATATTTTCTTGTATTTAATATTTACGCTGGGCTAGTTCTTTATTATAACGCGTTCTAAAGTGGACTTTTGACCTAAACGGTACATCATGATATTCCAGTCAAGAGGTAAAACCAATACAAATAGTGTAGGTAAAGTCAATAGCAGATTCCTTAAGTTTTATCTAGACCTTAAGCGGTTGGTTTTGCATAATATCAGTATCTGAACTTATCAAAAAATTAATTCTGTCCCGTTTGTTGTATTGTTTAAATAGTCCAAATTGAAACATTTTGCAGATGACAAAGAAAATCTGATTTAATTTGAAATGAAACCATCCTTTGTGATAGAAAATATTTTTGGAAAAGGAGAAATTGCTTATTACGAGCAATTTCTTCTTTCCAAAATGTTTTCTCCAGTATGAAATCACAGGGCTAAAACATCCTCAAGTTTGTACAGGAAAGGTTTACCAATAAGTAGGTTACATTTCTTTTCCGAGAAGGAACTATAGTTTACTACATGAAGACTCCTGAATTCATCGCATTTTGTTTTACTAAAAATGACAAGATTATCGCTTCGATTAACCAATCGCGTTCGTCAATCAAGGAATCAATCTACCAATCACCTCATGTGATATTTGGTTGAAATCCCTCAACAGGTTTCTCAGAAGAAGATTTTCAAAATTCTCAGAATGTATTCCATATATGGAATTAGTTCTACACACCCTAAAAGCCACGATTTTCATCCAATCAAATTCATTGAAGAAATCAAATGAAGGATCTCCAAAGTATAATATTTCAAAATTCTTTGAAGGAATCTGATAAAGGGGCACCCAAGAATCATTTTTGTGAAATTTGGTTGGATTCTGTTCCGAACTTTCTGAGGAGAAGATTTTAAAAGTATAGGGAAGCTGCGATTTTTAATTGCATTTTCAAGTTTGATTATAGATAATAATCTCTCAATAGTATAAGTTTATGGTTCAGAAATAACATAGAAATGTATTTTAGGATGAAACGAACATTTCCATCTCTAAAGTTTGCATTAAACAGCCGACTTTAAACTAGTCAGTGCAAAGAAATTAAGGATAAAGTCCAAGTAAAACACTGATAAGGACCAACGTATTTCTGGAGAGTACTCAAGAGAGATAACCCAAGAATGTCTCTCATTTAAAATATCAAAACTTTTTCGTGAATTATGGCTTACCGGGAAGTATTATTTAGATTTGGTAATTGCAATATTCATATTTCTTTATGCTTTCGGGTCTCGAGCATGCTTTTCTCAATAATATTGTAGTGTGTTTTCCGGGAAGATATGGTTTTAAGCGAGGTTTGATTTGCGCAATCAACCATAAAGGCCATTGATGGAGAGCCTTCACATTTTGAAATTCGTATCTGAAAACGCAAGCTAACTCACTTTTTAAATACCTCTCTAAATAAATTTTCATAAGAGCCAAATTTTCTCATACCAAATGAGCGCGTGTGTGACATTTCCAACCATTACACATGTGCACCAAGTAAAAAATCAGATCAGCCTGTGCATCCGCACAGTCTGATCAGAGTCTTCACTCTACGCTCTGTAGACAGATACTAACCCAAAGCTCCTTTAAATATTCAGCGAATATTCTAATTGCCCCGAATGGCTATCCAGGGTGCTCAATGTGTGCGAGTCACGCACATGCAAAATTGTTGGAAATGCCACGCACAGGCTCAAATAAAAGTGCGTATATACACGCCCGGTAATCTCGGGCTCCATCTCCTTTTGGAGAACAGTGCAAAATGGAGACAATGATACTTCCGATATGGAGCCAAGGACCGGAACTGAACAGAATAGGTAAATAAAACAGTGCACCTCGCGTACAATTAGATATCCTATTAACCTATTATACATTCCCCCAAACCTCCAGAGTTTCATACCACATAGAAATGATTATATTATCCGTTGGCGGTGACAGATTTCAAAAATAATTCCGTTTGTGAATAGAAACTTGAATCAAAGTTAGGACATCGGACCCGATCAAACACGAAAATGCGTGTTGAAATCGTTCAAATCCATGTAATCAACAGTTCTGAAAGATTTAAGCGGCAATGTCTGTGAAATGAATGATAACGTGTTGATATACAATAATGTTACGACAAAGAACTGCGTTTTTCCTACCCCTTTTGCGGATTTTCTCAGATGAGAAGGAGACCAGGATGCGGTGCGGGAGACAAGATTCAGAGGGAGAGGCGATGCATATATAAATGTAAACTTCAAATAGAACCCCATACTCTTATGTAACCCCAGCCCCTCTTCGGACGTCAAAGCCGACCCTTTTTGTAGGATTTTCGGAAAACTTATAACCTGTAATAAACCCCAATCCAAAACAAATCAATGCCACAATGAATTCAATAGAGGGCGAGTGTAACTGTTCTAAATCAAATGTCCCCTTTTGTGATGGTTCATGCTTAGATAATTGGTTTGCTTAAAGTTTTTTTTTTCTTTATATTTAGAAGGCGCTGTATCATAGATTATGTCAAAAGGTAAAAAACTTCACTGCTTAAGTTAAAACACCGTGAAATTGACAATTTTTGGATGATTTGGGAATGATTTCGGAATGAAATTGAATGAGTGGGAGGAGCGAGTTTTTGAATGAAATTAAAAGTATGTAATCCAAGATCGCTAATTTCGTCCATTTTGCGATATTTTTACCTCAGTCGCTTTAAAACCCACAGCTGCCAGTAAAAATTGTGGAAAATTGTTATCGGTTTGAATGAAATGCTGCGCATTTTGGACGGTTGTTAAATGTTTTTGAACTATTTTGAGCGTTTTTTAATGGTTTGAGTGTTTGGAATGAATGATTGGAGCGCTGTGTGAGTGATTTTGAATGGTTTTGATCGATGTAAATGTCAATTTCACTATGTTACTAACTGTATACTATGTATACTGTACATGAACCACCTGCTCTTTACAGTCGAAGTAAATCTTCGCCCCCCTTTTTTCCGTCTTAACATCTGTAGCCTGTAATTAACACCCACCCCTTTTTAAACAGATAAAGATACAGATACTTTATTAGACATGAAGCTATTACAAGCTCATTAGTCAAAATACAATCATTCAAATCAACATGCTATGAAAATCGGTAGTGGTTATGCATGACATATATTCAATGATAATAAATGATAATCTACGTGAAAGTATATAGAAAGAACAATTCTAATCAAGTTAGGTTTAGTTTGAGTGCATAAAATATTTGTTACTCATCTCAAATCCCAAAGAATAAAAGTTTGATAATTTTGTAAGGGTTTTCTTATTTGTAGTTTTCAATAAATCGATGGATTTGTACATACTTTGGTGTTTAGAGTAATAACTAGGAATAAACATTGTTCGCAAATCTTGGAAATACGGACAAATTAGAGTAAAATGGTATTCGTCTTCAATGTCATCTTTGTCGCAAAGTGTACATTTCCGTCTGTCTCTGTCGATGTTTCTATGTCTGTCAGTCTCAATTTTCAGGTTATGGGACGAGAGACAAACTTTAGCTATTATATTTCGCACTGACCTTTTCCCTAATAATTCAAGGTACCCGGCTCTACCAAAATTTGGTTTGATATGCGAGAACAGCGATAAAGAACTGTATTGTTGTATTTCATTATGCCATTGGTTAATATAAATGTCACGAAGTCTAACTCTAAATATTGGGATGAAACTTTTAATGTTGATCGATTCTGGGTATAACCATGGTTCAGCGAACCCGACGGATTCGAGGAGATGTTTAATTTTACTTGCCCAATTATTTACTCTAAGGTTCGTCTCAATATCGCGAATTTGATCGGAAATGACTGCTGCTAAAATGCAATTTTTTGACTTAGTATTATGTAGATGTAGCCAGTATTTAATAATTCGCGTTTTTCTAGAGAGGCTGAGCGGAAACCTCCCTAGTTCTGAGTACAGCGCAAGAGAATTCGTGGATGACTTTACATTTAGTAACCATTTGCAAAATTGTCTGTGAACGCGTTCATTATTTTCGGCCTTGTCAAACCCCCAAATTTCACAATTGTACGCCAAAATAGAACCAACAAAAGAATCAAATAAATCAAACATTATTTTAGGTGGGACCTCTATGTTTTAAGTCCTTTTAAATAGGGAATATATGGCACGAAGCGTTTTTCCTTCTAGGTCGTTGGTTGCGTGTTTGAAAGAACCTCCACTGGAAAGTACAAGACCAAGATAATTGAATGTATTAACAATTTCGATGGATTGGCCATCTATATACCATTGGTAATTTTCGCTCAATCGTCAGCCTTTTCGGAAAATAACTATTTTTGTCTTCTCAATATTAATTGACAAGTTCCATTTTAAACAATATTCGTGTAAACTACCAATTGAATTTTGGAGACCTGTTTGGGAATCGGATGGTAATACAGCATCGTCCGCAAATAGTAATAGGTAAATTGAAAGTTGATCAATGCTGATACTACAATGATCAATATTTTGTAAATATAACTCAATATCGTTAAGGAAAAGGGAGAACATTATAGCAAAAGTTACCTCCCCTTGTAACAGGCCCAAATTACTATCGAATAGGTCAGAAATGCTTCCCATATGCTTTACACATAGTTTAACTTCCGAGTACATAGATCTTAACACTGCCAAAAGTTTTCCATCTATACCACTTTTGATCAATTTTTACCACAATGAATTTCTGTCGATCAGATCAAAGGCTTTTCGAAAGTCCACAAAACAAGCAAATAATTTATTTCTACAATTCAGGTGCTTTTCGATTATCGAATTACGTCTGTTGTGCTAAGGTTAGATCTAAACCCGAACTGTGCGTCCGTGTAAAAATTCAAATAAACCACCGGTGTTGTTATAGAGCTTTTACAACGTATAAGGCACAGAACGTCCGTTTATTGCAGATCTAAACTCCTTCCGCCATACATATTTCTAAGAACCAAGCGTATTTTTCAAATTTTGTGATGATCTGAATTCTCAAATTAGCTATTTGTTTTTCTTTGATAATGTTTCGTTAGATTAGATTTACAAAAATTATACGCGCTCACTTTATATTCACCATTGTGGCCCGGTAAGTCAGTTTGGAGAAAGGAGAAAAATATAGACCAGATATAAATATGGCTGTTCTAGAGAGTCTGAGAGACACATTTACTGTGTAAAAGGGAAAGAAAAAGTGTCCTGTAATATGCATAAAGTTACAATCCTAGAAAATCATTCTCTGTATTCTTTTATATGCATCGCCTCTCCCTCTGAATCTTGTCTCCCGCACCGCATCCTGGTCTCCTTCTCATCTAAGAAAATCCGCAAAAGGGGTAGGAAAAACGCAGTTCTTTGTGGTAACATTATTGCATATCAACACGTTATCATTCATTTCACAGACATTGCCGCTTAAATCTTTCAGAACTGTTGATTACATAGATTTGAACGATTTCAACACGCATTTTCGTGTTTGATCGGGTCCGATGTCCAAACATTGATTCAAGTTTCTATTCACAAACGGAATTATTTTTGAAATATATCACCGCCAACGGATAATATAATCATTTCTATGTGGTATGAAACTCTGGACGTTTTGGGAAAATGTGTAACAGGTTAATAGGAGATCAAATTGTACGCGAGGTGCACTGTTTTATTTACCTTTTCTGTTCAGTTCCGGTCCTTGGCTCCATATCGGAAGTATCATTGTCTCCATTTTGCACTGTTCTCCAAAAAGAGATGGAGCCCGAGATTACCGGGCGTGATATAGGACTAGAGTGAATTAATAAAAACTCCCTCTGAATCACAGTTCACAAATGTATTTTTTCTCGTTGTCATCGTGATCATCATAACATTGAAACTCTTTAGTACTGTTCGGTAAATGTAAAGCTAACGATGAAATGACTAGACGACTAAACAATACAACAAAGTGAATGTAAGCCCGTCAAAGATGAATATGACAACAACACAATAAAGCAAAACAAAAAGGAAACAATAATGATATGAAACATGTAAACCGAAACCAAAAAACTGAAAATAAGCGAATTCAGAAGCTTTGCAACCCTTCCGGTCATGAAAAAAAAAAACAAAAAAAAAAACAAGCAAAAAAAAAAAAAAAAAAAAAAAAAAAAAAAAACGGACAAAGACCATGTAGATGGGCCAACTCACAAGGACTAAGTCATTTTAATGGGTTGCCAGTGTAAATAAAAATCGATTACCAAATCAAATAAGAAGTGAAACTAGACCTCAACCATTCGTGCCAAGATTTGTTTTTTATTTAACCCTTTCCAATTTTTGAAAATTTTAGACTGGTCCAATATGAATGAAGCTGCAGACAACAATTAAAAGTGAATGCAATTTGAAAAGTAACTAACATACAGGTTAGAAAAAATTTTGGGAAAAGAAGAAATTGCTTGTAACAAGTCTTGATAGTCTTGATATACTTGAGAAAACATTGAGGAAAAAGAACGAAATTGCTTGTTACAAACAATTTCTTCTCTTTCCACAATATTAACTACCCTACTGAATGATTATTATTCAAAGAAATTCAACTTTAAACTGTCGTCTGCAAAACATTGGGATTTGGACCAGTCTAAAATAATTCTAATTCTATTCGGCCCTGGCTCATACATATCAACGAATTTTGATCCTTATAACTTCTTGTAGACACACTGGATTGTTTTTTCAGTAGTATAGAAAGATATTTTTTATAAAAATAATATTATTTTATGATGTTTGAATTTTGCAGTGTAAGGAACGAAAATATTTTGGGCCAAAAATATTCTGTATCTAGGGTCTAGAACTTTATCGACCGTCTAAACGCACCAGGAAAATCCGTCTGCGTAAGCGATTGTTACTTTAACAACAAATATCGTCGGATTTCGATAACTTTGTATTAATATGATAGAAATTACAAAGTTGCGAGATTCATTATAGTTTGAATCAGGTTTTAACAGAATGTTTTCTGGTTTATAGAATCATATGCAGTATTCTGACATCAAAAATAAGATGACTTTATTTTTTGTCGTGAACGTTGATACAATGACTATTCCCAAATGGGAAATCCAAGGGTTTTACAGCTAGGAATGTCTTAACCCTTTCCTGTACAATCACTGATTTTTACGTCCTCGTGATTTTATACTTGAGAAAACATTGTGGAAAAAGAAGAAATTGCTTGTCACAAGCAATTTATTCTTTTTTCCACAATATTTTCTACCCTACTGGATGGTTATTTCTCTAATAAAATCAACTCTAAATTTTTGTCTGCAAAACCTTTGAATTTGGACAGGTCTAAAAAAATTTAAGACAGGAAAGGTTTAAATGAACTGTGATGGTACATACATGTATATGTGACAATGAATGAAACACTGAAAGGAGTGACGATCAATCAAGTAATGTTTCGTGACAATGTGATAGACGTGAATATATCGTCAATGAGCGATCAAAATATCGTAAATACAGCTTTATTCAAGCTGTATTTACGACATTTTTGTCGCCCACTGACGAAATATGGATGACCCGATGACGAATACATACCGATATGCTTTCTCTACCACGGACAATAGTTTTGTAATATTCTTTCTTTGCTTTGCCTTTAAGGCCTGGTCGTTTAGTTGGAGAGCCAGACCAGCTCCAGAGGCCTCTTGGTGTCGGTGCTAGAACTAAAACAAAACGGTACATCTCAACATTCAAATCTAAAATTATATCATTTATCTTTTGCGTATTCGTTTGTTGTTTTTTATATTTTCACTAACGTTTCATATTACAAAGATTTTGTTTAAAACAATTGCACAAAGGGCAAATATTGAAATCAGCATTGAATAATGCAAATAAAAACGAAACTATCAAATATATAAAGCTTGAGTCGCATTTTTATATACACTTAAATAAACAACATATACGTCACATTGAAAGCAAATCAGTTTTCAAATATCTGCTGAAAAGATCATTTATGTTACACGAACAATTTTTTCATTAGCAACAGAAATCAGTAAATTGTGTGATAGATTATCATTCGACAAAGTTTGCTTTATGATTTCTTTTCTTTTTATTTAACGCATTACCAGACGACAAAATTTAAGACTGGTCCAAATTGAAATGAGTTGTAGACGACAGTGTTTATGGAATGTTAATTCTATTCAACTTTCTGGGTAGAAAAAAAAATGTGGTTAGTGAAGAATTTGATCGGTGCAAGCAATTTCTTCGTTTTACACAATGTTTACAGCAATTATATTTTTGATGGGGCGTCTAAAAGCGTCAATGTGTCGGAATGGATTACACGGAAAAGAAGGAGAAAATAAAAAAAAAGGACCCCATAAAAGTACACATATCAAAGACCCCATAAAAATACACATAACTATATTTCAGGCAAACAATGCCAGGGTGAAAAGAAATAGATTGGACAATTGACCAATCGCGATGGTCAATCAAGGAATAAATCATCGACCGCTCAAGTTATAAATTCAGCCCGGAATCGAGATTTCAACTCCAACATTGGCCGCCAATTGTGTGAAACATTTTTGTTGTTTGATGACTTATACGTCTTAACTACGGCTTATTCAAGCTGTTATTACGACCTTTAGGTCGCCAACCAACGATTCTACTTTTTGTTACATGCTACTGACCATAGCTTTTGCAATATAACGCCGTTTAAAATCGAAACGGGACTTACTGTTGGAGTCAATAGGCGTGATCAAAGGAATAAAAGGGCGGGGCCGGCGATCGGTCAATTAAAAATACTCAAAGCAAAGAACACAGAAGTCATGCACGTATATATACATCCGCAGAAATATAAAGGAGTAAACTTATCATGTATGACAGTATGTATTTCATGCAAAATACTAAACCTTTGAGCCGTTTGGTTTCACAGAAGAAGATTTTTTAACATTTACTTCTTCAATCTTATACAAAATGGGGAAAGCAATGGCAGAGCCGAAATCGTCACCAAGAGTCATCATATCGTCGTTGGGCGTGCAGAATGTCGCAATTACAGCTTGAATAAAGTCGAAGACAACAAGGTGATGTTATAAACAAGGTACCATAGATCTAGGTCTTTTGGGCTCAGAGAAGAAGATTTTTACAGACTTCCTTCTTTGTTTCTATGTGAAAAGGGGTAGTTACCTTAGGATAATCGTATGAATGAACTTGACAAAGATACATTAGTATATGTTTCAGAGAAGACTTTTTAAAGAATTCCTTTTTTTGTTTCTATGTAAAATTGGTCAAGCCTGGGCGGGGCCCAAAATGTGGCCACTGTCACCACCTGGTAGATTATCTTACATACAAAATACTAATTTCTACGCTATTTGGTTTCAGGGAAGATTTTTTTTAAAAACGAATCCTTCTTTGATACTTTGTAACATGAGTTGAGTCCGGGCAGTGCCAAAATATGAGCCAAGATTCTCCGTATGAACAAATTTAGTAGGGGGTCAAGACTTTAGGCTAAATACCAAACACCTAATCTCTAGGCCTTTTAGTTTCAGAGAAGAAGATTTATGAAGATTTTTTTTGTTTCTGTGCAAAGCCATAATCTAATCCAGGTTTATCATATGAGTAAACTTCGTCGATGTCTACCAGAAGATGCTAAATACCAATTAACCCAGCTCTAGGCCATTTAAATTCAGAGAAGAATAACTTTAAGGTTACCTTTTCTGTTCTGTGCTGAACTGGGTAAAGCCTAGGCGGAGCTCAAATATGGCGCCACGGCTACCATATGAGAAAACGTTGTATAAATCCAATAGGTGATGCTACATGCCATGTATCAAAGCTTTAAGCATTTTAGTTTCAGAGAAGAAACTCTTTTAAAGGTTTATACTTTTTACTCTTTTTGTTGCTCAGGCAACAGACTTATTGTTGGATTTTGTTTGTTTTAATCAATGTTGTTGAGCTTTACCTGAGGAAAATCTTTGCAAGTTACATTAAGATTGGCTCACTGGTGTAACAGATGAATATGAACGTGACGACGAACGACGAACATTGGAAGACAACAATATATAACCTTGAGTACTTCACGCTCAGGTGATTTCATAAAATACAAGTCGTCCTTTATGGCTAGGCGGGTCAAACAAATTACATATTTGATACTATATAACAAGACAAAAACTTCCCACAAAGCAAAAGTGAAAAGACATACAATACTAAAAGCGAAATAAATAATGTTGATACTCCATAAACAAGACAATAAGAAAGGTAATCTTGCTTGAAATAGGGTATTAACTCCACTTTTAAAAGTATTTAAGTCATATCGGGGCGGCTGGAGCATCAAACTATAGATTCCGGTATTTCTCACACCAGCACCAATACTACATCCTTTCCTAGTCCACAGCTGCTAATCCCACTTAGGTTTTCGAATACCTGCCTATTGGTGGGAGGCAAATGTCGGAAAGGATATCTGCAGCGACCGGAGATCGAACGCTGGACCGTAGCCTAATTCTTAGAACAAGATGCATTAAAAGGTACTTTTTGTTGTGTTTCATAATTTGGATGGAGCAATTAAAAATCGTACAGACAATTCAAAGTTCGGCCTGTTTATTGAAAATACCAGCAATTTAAAAAAAAGTAAAAATAATGCTGTAATAAGAATCATTTGGTTTTCTAACTACAATAATTGAAGGCTCGCAGCTGCCAATAAAATAAAAAAACAAACAAACAAACAAACAAACAAACAAAAATTACACCCAAAATACAACGGACCAATAAAATCATACATATAGGCCGGATATGCAATTTGAACTTTGACATAAATGTTGATATTGGTTTGGCTACTTATACGTCGTAACTACAGTTTGAATAAGCTGTAGTTACGACGTTTAGGTCGCCAAATAATTTATTTTCTTGTTTGTTACATGTTACTGATCACAAATTTTGCAAAATGACGCCGTTTCATATCTAAGTCGAACATTCTATCGGAGCCAGCTGGTTTTGGCAGCAATCCATCAAAGAAAGTTTATTTCTAGGTATTACTCTAAACACCCTAGTATGTATACATTTATCGATTTATTGAATACTACAAATAAGAAAACCCTTTCAAAATTATCAAACTTTTATTCTTTTGGATTTGAGATGAGAAACAAATATTTTATGAACTCAAGCTAAACCTAACTTGATTAGAATTGTTTTTTTCTACACACTCTCACCTTGATTATCATTCATTATCATTGAATATATGTCACGTATAACCACTGCCGATTTTCATAGAATGTCGATTTAAATGTTTGTATTTTGACTAATGAGCTTGTAATAGCTTCATGTCTAATAAAGCTTCATTTCTTATAAAGTACATTTGTATCTCTATCTGTATCAATAATCGGGCACAGATGTCAAATCGAAATACCTACTGATAATTATTGATTTTTTAAAAATAAATCAACTCACCTTCAACGTCATCGTCATCATCATTATCATCATCACCATCATTGTCACTATCATCTTTAGACTGTGTTGGCTCTTTTGTGTCTGATTTCTTTTTGTCGGAAACAAACACATCGTCGCCACCCATCGACTCGTTCGATAAGAGTCGGTCAACTTTGGGCGGGCGCCCAGGGCCCCTTTTGGGCTTGTCCTTGGGGTGCTGGGCGGGCATTGATGTAGCTGGATTGGCATCTGTTGAGGCAGACTTTCTAGGTTCACTGGTTTCGGAGACAGAAACAGTTCGACGCCTTTTGGTGAGGAAAAGGAGTGGATTCGGGTCATATTCTGAAATGATTTGTTGAGAATTATATTTCGAAAGACAATATGCTAATGAATGATTTGTGTAAGAATAATATTTCGAAAGACAATTTGCTAATGATTTGCTTTTATGTTCTAACTTAGAGAAACTGATAAAGGTGGTCTTTCGAGTTTAATGATCCAATCAATAGATTGATAAATCAAGCAGGATATTCTATTGTCGAAATCTCCTACTCATTTTTAACTGTTAACCCTTTCCAACACAAACGTGCACACTGAGGGATTATTATTGAAAACATTGTGAGAAAAAGAGAAAATGACTGTAAAAAGCAAACTCATCTTTTCTCAAGGTGTTGTCTACCCTATGTGAAACTTATTTTTCAATTACAAACCGCAATTAAACGTCGTGCAACTTCTTTGAATTTGGACCACTCTAATATATATTTTGTCGTCTGTTAACTTGTTACCATTCGAAACTATCCTTAGGTAACCGTAATCTTGTTGTATCAACAAATGTCACCATTATATCTCAACCAAATGATCGACCGTATCATTGTAACTCCAGCTTATTCAAACTGTAAGTATGATATTTCCATTGAAGGTGGTTTTTTTTGTAGATCTGGATTATGAATTCGAAGGAGTACATTCCTTTTGTATTTTGTATCACCCTATTTTCTAATATAGTGAAAAATTAATAATACTAAACTGTATGATTTTTTTCAACATCCGACAAGAGAAATCTACACATTTCTTCTGTTGACCCTAAAATAGTAAAGTATAGTAGGCAGCATATATTAAGAAAAAATCAGACGTTTCTAAAAGCCTAATGAAAAGTACTTTGATACAAAGTACTATGATTTTTGTCCCCATAAAAGTCTTTTGAACGTTTCACACTTAAGTCCTTTTTCCTAGAGTTGGTCTTGTGAAGAAAGAGTGCACTTACCGACTAAGGGGAAGTCCTGTGGAATGATTCGGATATGGTCCAATGGTATTCTACCGGTGTCACCATCGTCAAACTCCACGTTTAATAAGTCCTCTTTATTGTCGTCTGGATCAGGGCTCGCTAGAAACGTGAGGTGTAATGTAATAAACGTACATTTTTGATACATACATACATACATACATACATACATACATACACACACTCGATTTGCATTCGATTTGCATCACATTTTTTTTGGTTAAATTTACGTTTCTTGGAATATTTACAGGCTCTAGACACAGTTTCAAAACAGACAAGTTTTGTTTGTTAAAAACAGTCAAATATGCATGTACAATCTATGACTTTGATCTGCGGATAACATTGAATTGATAGACCAATCTAATTGTACGTTTGACAGGAAGTGGACTCTGAACCGCAACAGTGGTCGACAATTTTGTGAGGCATTTTTGTTGTTCTGGCGACTTAAACGTCGTGACAGCAGCTTAACCAATGTATAGCTACAAAGTGTATGTCACAAAAATGTTTGTCATTTCTTTTCTGACACAACAAAAAAAGCACACACCGATTTTTTAACGCACAAATAGCAAGAAACTTAAGTTTTTCATTGCAAAGTGAAAGAAGAACTTCGAGCATTTCGTTGTACAAACGAAGAATCATATAAATAGATTGAATGTTTTTCATACATTTCTCATGTATATACATATACTACCTCTAGATATAGTCCCAGGATAGAGACAACTAAACTGCTGACTCCAGTACGCACAAATACGAGTTCCTTCTCTTAACTGACTTTGGCTAGTAGGCTTTACATCTTTGATCTGAAAAAAATATCCGTTACATAGAGTCTCAAGATGACACAGTGCAAACAGCAACAATATATATATGTAGGCACTGTTTAACAAATGCCCACACAACAACATTTAAGACTGGTCCAAATTGAAAGAGGCTGTGGACGATAATTTCGGAGGAAAAGTTGATAGAATTTTGATTTTTTTCTTTTGTCTTTTTGGATAGAAATCATAGTGGCTAATGAATAAATTGCTTGGTACAAGCAATTTCTTCATTTTCCGCAACGTTTTCAAAAGCCTTTTTTTTTTCTTGAGAAATGAAAAAGGGGGGATTGTATGGGAATGGGTTAACAATATAATATATATAACATAATTTCATCGACCATGTAAATGTGTAAATGGTGATGTTTCAATGATACGTGCCTGGAGTTAATGTTACTGTATCAACTTTTAATATACTATTGTCGTATTTCATTGAAAAGGATAATTCTAATCTTCAAAGGATCATTTTAATCTTTGTAAAATCTTCGGGCTACTGTCTTCGATTTCATTGCCATAGATTGCATCCAAACCCCAAATCATTTTATATCGTTTTATAACCAGGAATATACAATCCGTTCTATTGATCCTTTTACATAATCTAACCATACAATGACTTCTTTTCATACAAACCCATTCATGCTTTCTCTTCGGGAATATCATATACATTTACCTTTGACGTTAATGTAAATTGTTTTGATATATAGGAAATATTATGTTACGGTAGTACACGATAGTGACAAAATGGCTTGTATTTGCTTCGGGCCGAAGGTCCAGTGAAATATCAAAATTTTCCTCTACAGCGAGACGCAATGACAAGATGTGTCATTATCATAACTTATTATTCCATTTATCATATACATGTACCTACATTTCTTATTAAATGAAAAAGAATAAATAATACAAAAATCTGTATTTCTACAAGTACTTGCCTTCACCTTCACCATTCTTGCGACGCCATCAACAGAATGAAATTTACGTTAAATTAGACTACCAAATATGGAACGGTATTTAACAGGTACGGATTTTCTTTCTGGTGTTTCCAATTTTGTCTGTTCGGAATGTGTATGTTTTACTAGATATATATTACAGCAATAATAATTAACCCATTACTGCACAATGACGCTTTCTAAAGCCCCTAAAGAAAACTGAAGTAGGAAAACATGCTGGAAAATGAAGAAATTGCTTGTAACAAGCAATTTAATCATTTCCCACAATATTTTCTTAAAAAGACAAAAAAAGGAGAAAAAAAGAACATCGATTTGAAGATATCTGCAACCCATTCAATTTGGAACAGTCTAAAATTTTGTCGTCGGGTAATTCTTTTATAATAGAATAGCTCGCTCAATGATTATCTTAGGACAGTGATATGACGTAGCTCACTTACTGCGTCTTTGAGAATCTCCTCTTGTGAAAAGTAGTGCGGGCGAGTTTTACGCTCGTTATCCAATATGGCACCGTAAATATCCGGCGGACGAATTGCTTTTAACTCCCCTTCATGAAATAGTCCGTCCATAAACACGAGAATTCGCACACCATCTTGTAGTTCATCTTTTTCAATGACGCAGTTTGGTGCTGCTGGGAAAGACAACATCCTTTATATTCTTAATACAAGAGCACCACCAACGGGTACCAACGCTCGGCTGCAGGTGCTGGATAATGCAGTCGAAAAAGGGACATAACTCTTACAAAAACGCTGTTAGAGTTATCCCCTTGTTAGTCTAGATAGCTCTTGTGATGATCAATACATATCGATGGCTTAGAGCAAAAACATAGTATTGCTCTATACATTGTATAGAGCCATACTATGTTTTTGCTCTAAGCCATCGATATGCCAAGTTTCATAAGGATATCTTCAATCAAAACAGATATACGTCCAAGGTTAAAGTTTGTCACGTCAACGCCAACGCGAACGACGCCAAGGTGATAACAATACCTCGGGTTTTCTCCGAAAACAGCCGAGCTAAAAAGAGGGCATATTTGAAATGCTGTTCTAAGTTTTCGGCCTTGTGCAAGTGAGAGCGAACAACACTAGACTATCATTTCGTAATTATATTTTATTTTTTTCTAAATCTAAAATCATGCAGTATCGGGAATGATTAATCTGAGTTAGAAGAACTTGTTTCCCATTCGACGTAAAATAAATAGGTTTTAACCCCAAATGTCCTGATTGGCTAAAAATTCGTTTCTTACCTCTAAGAAAAACGTTTTGAAAAGAGGCCTAATTTGTATGCGTACGCACAAAGAAGTTACATAAAAATCTGTCAAGGACTTGTTATTTTTCTTTTTCTTTTTATTTACCAAATTATAAGAAATAAAGAGAATATTTTTTGTTCGCATTGGGGTATGAAACGAAAAAACTTATCACAATGCTTCGCGGCTTCATACAGTGTCATGGTTCCTTACCCTAAATAAAACAAATACTACTTTGTTCATCTCTTAACTCATTTCAACACAATGAAATTTTAGACCGGTCCAAATTTGAAGATGTTGCAGACGTATATTTTAAGTTGGTGAATTCTCTTAAATCTTTGTCTTTTTGGATGGAAAAAATTGTGGATAATGAAGAAATTACTTGATACAAGCTATTTCTTCATTTTCCACAATGTTTTCAACAATTTTTTCTTGAAGGGCGTTAAAAGGAGGGCTTATATGGGAATTGGTTTATACACAAACCATTCACTAAACTCTGACAGTTAAATGAAACATGACAAATACAATGCATGTACTTATAATAAATATTAATGATAACCAATTTTCATTACATTGCATAAAAAGAGAGTCATTACTTTTTGAAACAGCTCTACTCTGACCAATCACGGCTGTCAATGAAAGAATCAGACGACTAATCAAATCAGTTTTTTAGACTGGAAGTGATCTTTGAAATTTGATATTGACCGGCATTTATTCGAAGCATTTTCGTTGATTTGGCGACTTAAACGTCTTAACTACAGCTTATTCAAGCTGTAGGTACGACATTTAGGTCGCCAACCAATTTTTTTAACTTTTGTAACAATAATACTGGCCGTGAATTTTGCAAAATAACGCCGTTTAATATCGAAATGGAACTCCCTGTTGATCTTAGTGGATGTGGCCAGTAAGTGGATGGAATCGGTGATCCTTCAATATTTTGAAGAGTTGATTTATATAAGTTGTTCTTTACCTAAATGTGACCAATGGGTGGATAATCGTAAACTTAAGTGGGAAAGCAGCTGGAGGCTAGGAAAGGTTGTAGTGGTAGTACTGGTGTAAGAAATACCAGGAATCTATTGTTAGGTGCTCCAGCCGCCGCGATATGACTGAAATACTGTTAAAATCAATTTACCTAAATGTTTTTGTGAAGGCCTAAGAGAACTGAGAGGTAAATCGTCTGCTTCACTATCCGACCCTCCAGCAGGTCCACACGACATGCGTTTTTTCTTCTGCTCTTTTCGTTTCTGTGAGAGCTGATCACGACTTGCCTGAAGTATATGGTTTATAAAAAATCAAGATTGGTCTTTTCAATAGTTCAGTTAACCCATTACCAGACGACAAAATTTAAGACTGGTCAAACTGAAAGGAGTTGCAGACGACAGTTTAAAGCTTGTGTAATTTTAGATTTTTTCAACTTTCTGGGAATAAAACATTGTGTGAAATGAAGAAATTGCTTGTTACAAGCAGTTTCTTCATTTTACACAATGTTTTCCAATCGGTTGTCATAAGGGGCGTCAAAAGCGTCACTGCGTGGGAATGGAGTAAACCCCAAACAATCCAGATTTTCACGCGATTAAAGAAAGAAATCTTGGGGAAAATCCTATGGGGAAAAAATTGCCTAAAACAAGCATTTTTTAAACAATTTCCCACAATGATTTATACCCAGGTAAAAAAAAAGATTTCAAGATTTTTGATATTGTCGTCTACAACAACTTGAATTTTTAAATCTCTAAAAAAGTGTTGCAATGGTTGAAGAAGTATGGACGTACAAAGAAAGGTTCACAGATTAAATTATTATGTTTTATCCTTACGATTATTAACACAGTCCCGAACACAATGACGCTTTAAAACGCCCCTCAATATAAAAGCTTTGACAAAACTTTGTTGGCAATAAAGAAATCGCTTGTCACAATCAATGTCTTCATTTCTATCCCAAACGACAAATATTTTAAAAATTTCATCAGCCTAAAATTGTCTCCAACTTCTTTGACTTTGGACCAGTCTAAAATTGTGTGTGGTAATGGGTAAATCAGGATATGATACAAAAAAAACGCATTAAGACATTTCTTAGATGTTGAATAAAACTACAGATTCAACTAGAAGATAAGCACATAACTTCTATAAAGGGAAACATTCATATAGCTCAAAAATTGCTGAAAAATCAAACAAAATAGTTTGTACTTTACTACCACACTACAACTTTTCAGAAAACATGTCTTCATCTTACTGAAAAAATATCATAAAGTCAATCTCACGTAAGTGACCACCGCTATTAAGCGACCATCTCTATTAAGCGACCAGCATCAAGTCCCCTGTACATAAACGAAAGATCTTCATAATTTGACGTTTATTCTAATAAAACTGCCAAAACCTAAATCACATGTTGTTGGACTCATTAGAAACGTCTCAGTGATGCGATTCTAATGAAATCCATCGACATTGAATTCAGTGAGAATCCAGCAATAATTCATGTATGCAGTCGAGCCGAGCCTACATATATGTCATAAAAAATTGTATTATGTGAACATTCTCTGAAACAACCGCATTTTGTTTGTCCCTTAACCCAATCCCACACGCCAAATTTTTGACCAGTCCAAATTCAAAGAAGTTGCAGATGATAAATTAAGAGTTGATGTAATCTTCAAAGTCTTTGTCTTTAGGGTGGAAAACATTGTGGATAATGAAGAAATGGCTTGTAACAAGCAATTTCTTCATTCTCAATGTTTTCCAAAGCTTTTATATTGAGGGCGTTTAAATGCGTCAGTGTGTGGGAATGGGTTAAGCGGTCGTTTTATACAAGTCAAACTGTCCTTTATCTACCCACCTTGAGTTGTTCGGTTTTATATTTGGATTTCTTCTGTGTCATAACAGCCGAGTATTTCTTCTTCACTTTCTGTGAAAGATTTACCGACCGGCTTTTCTTCGGCTGTTCCAGTTTTCGAGTTACCTCCTTTTTCGCGTCTTTTGTTTTCTCGTCTTTCTTCGATTTTCCGTCCGGAGACACAGCGTTCGGACTAGTTTGTGGACTAGGGTCATTCAGAAATATTCTCTCACTCCTTCTAACATTCCATTCGTCCAGGTAGAGAGGTTTTAAAGGTGTTTTACCCTCCAACTGTAAAACAAGATCTATGAGGTTTGATGATGCATTCAAAATTTCAAATACACTTCTCGTTGTTACCTACTTCTTTAACCCTTTACCAGACGGCAAGATATTAGACTGGTTCAAATTAAAAAGATTTGCTGACGAAAATTATAGGTTTACAAAATTTATTATAAGATTTTTCAACTTTATGGGTAGAAAACATTGTGTAAAATGAAGAAATTGCTTGTGACAAGCAATTTCTTCATTTTAGACAATGTTTTCCCAATTTCATTTCTTGAGGGGTGTCCAAAGCGTCACTATGTTGGAATGGGTTAATCCATTCCCACACAATCCCGCATTTTGACGCCCCTGCGAGAAAGAGCCTTTGGAAAACATTATGGAAAATGAAGAAATTGCTCGTTCGTTATCCTTTTTGTCCCAAAAGACAAAGGTTTTTAAAATTTCATAAACTAAAATTGTCGTCCACAACTTTTTTTCCAATTTTTCCAAGCCCGTCTAAAACCTTATGGTTTGATAATGGGTTTACGAGATTTTCTCAGAAACAGAAAAATCACAAATAGGGGAGTTTCAGAGCCATCTCGTCCGTTTTTCCTAACGATTTATTTCAATCAAAAAGACAAACGGGCTCCCTCAACAGCGAAGATTGTTTAGAACCTGGAAACGCTATTAAGTCTCAGTGGAAAAAACGAAGGATTTTCTTTTATTTCGGATGGGGTTTTATGCCGCTTTCACCGATCTTTCAGTTATATCGCGGCGGCTGGAGCACCTAACATTGGATTCCTGGTATTTCTCACACCAGTACCACCATCGCATCGTTTCCTAGCCTCCAGCTGCTATCCAACATAGGTCTGCGATTATCGATTCATTGGTGGGAGACAAATAGTCGAACCCGGGACCTCTAGATTGACAGTCCGACGCGCAACCAACTGCGCTAAGACGGCGGTAAAAAGAACGAAGGAGGGGAAGGTCGAACAATACTACGCCGAGTGAATGCGCTGGCCTCGTTCATTGAGCTCTAAAAGGAAATTCAACTTCAACATTAAACGTCGATATTTTTTTTCAAAATATGTAGCCAGTAACATGTAACCAAAAAGTAAAATATATATATTTTTTTTTTTGGGGGGGGGGGGACTCGAATGTCGTAACTACACTTTAATGATGTCAGATTTCAAAGTTCACATCCTGTCAAAATGGATTATTTAATTGATCGACAGATTCTTTGATTAACAGTCGCGATTTGTCAATTATACCGTGTTTAGGCTCGGTTTGTCTGGATTACACATTATCATTCGATTGGAATAATATGATTGGTCCAAATTGAAAGAAGTTGCGGCTGAAAATTTTTAGTTGATGAAATTTAGAAAATATTTGTCTTGTGGTAGAAAAAAAGGTGGATAATGCAGAATTTCTTTGTTACAAGCATTTTTTTCAATTTCCACATTTCTTTCTTCAAGTCTGTACTTTTCTTTGGGCTTGATTGGGAATTGGATACGATATTAGATCGGGATACTCTTCGACCAAACCTACTAATAAAATTTGAAGCACAGGAGTAAAGTTGGGGAGACATTTCTTACAAAACTTACACTTATTTTCCTTTCTTGTTTGGGTTCCTCCTTCCTGGCCTCTGTTTGCCAGCGGAAAAAATCGATATGTTTCGACTGCTTGGCCACGATCGTTTCTACAACAATAAATATTCAACTTGAAATACAAAATTAACTTTAAAACATTCTTCTTATATTTACTTGTATAAAACATCTCTTCCAATACTCTGAGCTCTTAAATGTGTACTATTTCCCGATTTATTGCATCTTTCATTCGAACAACACATAAAAATAAGATAAACGAAAAAAAGTATAAGAAATACAAAACACTTGCATTTTAACAATTACCTCCGAGGAATATGCGAACCAGATTAACGAAGATAGGTTTAACTTCAGCCATTTTTGCTCAAGCGACCATCCTATTAAGACACACCTTTCATTAAGTAGCTTAAACCAAATTTTCATTTCTAAAACCAATATCTCTTAAGATGTATTTGTAAATAAATAGATATCGTAACTAAATCCTATTATAGTTGTCTCAATAAAACGACATTGAAGCCTAATGAGTTTGAACGACAAGGGATTAAGCCATTCCGACAAAATTGCATTTTAGACCAGTCTACATTCAAAGAAGATGCAGACAGCAATTTTAAGTTGATGAAATCTTTAAAATCTTTGTCATTTGGGGTAGAAAACGTTGTGGATAATGAAGAAATTGCTTGTTACAAGCAATTTCTTCAATTTCAACGATGTTTTCCAAAGCTTTCATATTGAGAGGTGTTTAAAAGCGTCACTGTGTGGGAATGGTTTAATTGAGCTTTCCGAAAAATCGTGAATATAAGCAAAACGCGTAGTAAGTGACCACTCTCTCAGGCGACTACCTTTAAGCCGTTTCTCGAGTGTTTGCTTTATACACATTTTACTGTATGTTGATTGATTGAATGGCATTTTCTGTATACATTCTAATGTATACCACTTTTAATACTTACCAGTTATACCCGGTCTAATGACGTCACACTTTTTCGGTCGCCCTGGTTTCCGTTTCTTATTCGGCGACTCCGGAGATGGCGCATTAGAGAAACCTAAATAAAAGAAAACGAGAACCAAGTTCGAATAAATAAATCATAATAACGACGTACGGGTTCAAATTACGCTCAATTCATCGCGAAGGGAGCCATTTAAACTAACATTGTTCATTATTAACGAGACTTCACTTTTATTATACCGTGCTCGAAGGAGATAAATCAATCCGTAATGTTGCGGTTTTTTCCCTTTGGTTATAAAGATGGCGCCAACTTACTGTCAATAGATTTTCTTTTTCCGCCGGATACGCAATTAGTTTGATTAGTGATGTCTTGAGATTTGGTTGCGTATTCAGCCAGTAGACCCAGACCGTTCTCGACAGACACACCTGAAGTATTTATAAATATTATAATTAGAATTTAATATCATGCGAACCAGATAGAAGATGTAATCGATTACAAAACACATAATTTTAAAATTAAAGTTGCGAAAGAAGACAAAACATTCCGCGCAAAAAAAGAAAAATAAATGCGTCAAATAGGATAGAAAATAGTGGAAAAAGAGGGAAATGCTGATTACAGCATTTTCTTCTATTTCATCTTTCGATCCCCAGATAATCGTAAACCTAAGTGGGATAGCAGATGGAGGCTAGGAAAGGATTTAGTGGTATTACTGGCTTGAGAAATACCAGGAATCCATTGTTACGTTCTCCAGCCGCCGCGATATGACTGAAAAACTGTTAAAAGCGGCGTTAAACACCATTCAATTAATCAATCGATCTATTTCATCATTTTACCCACATCTTCATAGCAGAAGAAATAAGGGGACAAAATATTTCTTACAATCTTAAAGAAACTTATTTTCACAGAAGCCATAAGGAAAAGTCTTTTCTCCTCATTCGGGTAACACAAAACAAATGTTAAAAGCAATTAAATCAATTTTCATCGTCTGGTTTTAGGTTAACCCATTACCAGACGGAAAATGTTTAGACTAGTCCAAATTGAAAGGAGTTGTAGACGACAATTAAAAGTGTTTGAAATTTTAGATTCTTTCAACTTTCTGGGTAGAAAACATTGTGGAAAATGAAGAAATTGCTTGTAACAAGCAATTTCTTCATTTTACACAATGTTTTCCTAATTGTTATCTTTGGGTAGGGGGCGTCCAATTGCGTCATTGTGTGGGAATGGGTTAAGCGATATCGACATAAGCAGAACTTCCTGAAAATATACTTACTCTTTTCCCTCTTCTTCTTTTTCATGCCGGTTGCGTGGAATAATGAATGTTTCTGCTTCTTTCTCTCATCTTTTTTATGCCAAAAACCTGTAAAAATAGAGGAAAATTGAGCTTGAAGATCCGTCGCTGATGGACAAATTATGCTTCGCCAATATTTCGGACATACATAGACCAAGGCACCAATAAAGACTGCAACAGAACTTAAACAATAAGGAATCGTCTACGATCAATCAATGTTGGTGTTTAAAATTGAGTATAAAGTATGGTGGAGAATTAAGATTATCAGCGAAGGCGAAACGTTTCGATCCTTTGCCAGCCTACTCAATCCGTTTTGTCTCACCTTGTCGATAATTGAGGTATTGTGGTTGTAAATTAAATTTTCAATCGATTGATTGATTGAATGGAGTTTAATGCCGCTTTAACAGTATTTCAGCCATGTCGCGGGGCGCTGGAGCACCTAACAATGGATTCCTGGTATTTATCACACCAGTACTACCATTACATCCTTTCCTAGCCTCCAGCTGCTATCCCACTTAGGTTTACGATTATCCATCAATTGGTGGAAGACAAATGTCGGAAAGAATATGTGCCGCCGCCGGGGATCGAACCCGTGACATCCCATGATTGAAGATTAGGAGTCTGACACGCTACCGACTGCGCTGTGACGGCGGCAAAGAATCAATCGACCAGTCAAATCAATCGTTAAGACTTGATGTGAACTTTGAACTCCAAATTTTACAAACACTGGTTTTGCGTCTTAAGCCTCGAAACCACAGCTCATTTACGATGTAGTAACGAGGCTTAAGTCCACAAATCAACAATTGACTAAGCGGAAATTTCTGTTGGAGCTCAGTAGATGTGACAAGTGGAGTCAGAGGGCGTGGCCATATGAAGTCTGTGGTCGTGGCCAGTGGAGTCAGTGGGCGTGTCAAGTGGAGTCAGTGTGCGTGTCCAGCGAAGTCAGTGGGCGTATCCAGTGGAGTCAGTGGGCGTGTCCAGTGGAGTTAGTGGGCATGGCCAGTGGAGTAAGTGGGCATGTCAAGTGGAGTCAGTGGGCGTGTCCAGTGGAGTCAGTGGGCATGGCAAGTAGAGTCAGTGGGCGTGTCCATTGGAGTCAGTAGGCATGGCCAGTGGAGTCAGTGGGCGCGTCTAGTGGAGTCAGTGGGCGTGTCCAGTGGAGTCAGTGGGCATGGCCAGTGGAGTCAGTGTGTGTGTCCATTGGAGTCAGTAGGCATGGCCAGTGGAGTCAGTGGGCGCGTCTAGTGGAGTCAGTGGGCATGGCCAGTAGAGTCAGTGGGCGTGTCCAGTGGAGTCAGTGGGCATGGCCAGTAGAGTCAGTGGGCGTGTCCAGTGGAGTCAGTGAGCGTGTCCAGTGTAGTCAGTGGGCATGGCCAGTAGAGTCAGTGGGCGTGTCCAGTGGAGTCGTGCTAGCGATCTGTCAACTGTTACATGTGTAAATCAGATGAAAGTAAACCTGATGTTGTTAAAAAAGCTAATTGAAGTAACATTATCGAATACTCCTGTAAAAATAAGGAACTTTACCCTTGTCACCATGAATCAAATAGTCTATAGAATTAGTTTACAGTCAAAGGGCTGAAAGCATTCGATGTACCAGTAATGGATTGATATTTATCTAGTTAATATATTTTGTAAACATTTCTTGTCTTAAAAAGGGCATGCAGATGGTGTAGACTGAGATCAGACTGCACGTATCCACAATCTGGTCTTTGTCTATACCTCCTATCAAAACGGGAGTATTCCGGGTTAAGTATGACAAGAGTTGAGAGATAATTCATTTTGATAATCGCAAAACTTTACTTGATTTATTAAATACGGAGTAACATAAGAAGCTGATGTTACGTCATAAACATGGCTGCCTACCTCCCATGAAGCCTCGCTCTTTTCCACCGAACTGAGAGAATCGGGAACGTTTTATCAGCTTTCCAAAATCAATTGGCTTGGTGTGGTGAGCTGAAAAAATCATAACAAAACATTATCACTTATAAAAATTTGTTGATAAGATTTAGATGCAATGATATCTGTATGCGATTCGTCACAAAAAGAGATGTTTCAACCCATTCCGACACAGTGACACCTTTTGTCGACCCCCAAGAAACACAGTTTGGAAGCATTGTGTAAAATGAATTAATTGATTGCAACAAGCTATTTCTACAATGTTTTTACCATGTTTTCTACCCAGAAAGTTCAAAATTCTAAAATTTCGTAAGCTTTAGATTTTAATCTGCAACTCTTTTCAATTCGGACAAGTTTAGATTTTGATGTCTGGTAATAGATTAAAACGTCGACCTTTATCAGACTGCGCGGGGTAACCTATAGGTTAAATCATATTGTAACATTTTATAAAAGTAGAATTTCCATTCTGCTGAAATATACATTGTTTTGTTTGCAAAAACCACCCAGTATCAATCGTAAAATGCAAGTGATTGGTTCAGTCGCCTTTTTACGCACATTGACCAGGGAAGCGAAAATGGACTCCCTGGAAGTTCAATATATAAATATTTCAAAAGAGGTAAGATACAGCACAGGTAAAAAAGACAACATCTTTTTAAATACATACGTTAAAAGGCAGAATGGATTTTTTAAGATTCGGATTTTTAAGATTCAGATTTTTTACAAAGAGTGAAAATTTTCGGCCCAGGTCAGCCTGCGACGTCCAAGCAATCTTATCTGGTTCGAGTTCGATATATTCCCTTTAGCTTGACGGGTCCCATATTTTATTTCCCGTACTATTATACTTATCGCGTGTCGAGATAATTTCCTCTACTCTACATGCGCATTGTAAATATCTCAATGCTTGAGCGACATTACAATTAACTCATTTAACTCATGACGAAATTTTGGATAGGTCTGAATTCACTTTTTGGGTACAAAACATTGTGGATAATGAAAATATTGCTTTCTTTTTTTGAGGCGTCTAAAAGCTATATAGTGTGGGAATGGGTTAATGTAAATATCACTTCTCTAGCTGCTTTTCAAGTTCAACCCATTCCCTAAAAGTCCCTCCTTTTTATGTCCCAAGGAAAAAAGCTTTGGAAAACTTTGAGGAAAATGAAAAATTGTTTGTATAAGGCAATTTCTTTATTATCAACAATGTTTTCCATCTCAAAAGACGGAAAAATCGATCAACTTGGAATTATCGTCTGCAGCTTCTCTCATTTTGGACCAGTCTAAAATGTCTGGAAAAAAAATACCTGTTTCGGGCCTCTCGCTTCTCTCTGGTGTTGAGGACGTGGCAGTGCATGGAAACTCGATACGAGCCGGAGCGATCAGGCTAACTTTCTTACTTAGTGGAATCTGAAAAGGTTCAAATTAAAATTGCGTTACAAGGATAATTCAAAGTTATCAACATGTTAATAGCTATTTATTCTTTTCCACTGCAATTCACAAGTTATCATCTATGATAAATCTTTTTACACAGTGTCGTTTGAAATATCTTGAAATACGATCTTTTTTCTGTGAGAATGAATTATGACATGAATCAAATAAAATGAATTAACCCATTCCAACACAGCAAAATTTTAGACTGGTCCAAATTGAAAGAAGCTGCAGACGACAATTTCAAGTTGATGGAATTTTGAATTTTTCCGTCTTTTTGGATAGAAAATATTGTGGATAATGAAGAAATTGCTTGATACAAGCAATTTCTTCATTTTCCACAATGTTTTCCAAAGCTTTTTTCTCGAGGGGCGTAAAAAGGAGGGATTGAGTTGGAATGGGTTAAAATGAAATAAAAGAAAAACCCCGTAACAAGTACATGTCCCGTACACGGAAAAAAAATCTTCAACTGTGCTGATTTCTGACCTGTCATAGCAAAATACGTGTATATCACCTGACGTGAAGCCCATAATTTTTTCTCTTTTTTTTTTAAATTTTTGTCTAAAAATTGCTACACCAGCAAAGAAAGGATTGTGAAAAACGTTATAGAAATTGAAGAAATAGCTTGTAGTAACAATGTTTTCTGGTTTTAAAAAATACCCCAACTAAAGATTGTCACCAGAAACTTCTTTAAATTTGACAATTCTAAAATTCTTTCGCATGGTAATGAAATAATGATATAAAGTTATAACTTTGTTAGTTTTTGAAATATTTACACATCATTTTTATTTTTGTAAATCAGAAAAAAAGTTTACTTCATTTTTTTTTCTAAATTTCGGCTGGTTTGACAACGGATCACGTGTTCTATCCTAATGAATACAACATGTCTCCAAAGTATCAAGATTAAAATAAAAACAATCTATTGTATCACCCTTGATTATTATAGATTTAAAAATTATGTTTATTTCTTGTCAGTTTCCGGTGCATTCACATCAATGTCAAATGGGTGACACTCGTTTAAACAGGCAGATTTCTGAACACATTACGTCGATGGGCGATCAAAATGCCGTAAATACAGCTTGAATAAAGCTGTATTTACGACATTTTGTTCGCCCACCGATGATAATCTTTGATAAAACCATGTACCGTTAAACCTGCTTCATCTATAAAGCTACTATTTTCGTTGACAGAGCATAATTAACCCATTCCCACACAATGACGCTTTTGGACCCCCCTCAAGACAGACAATTGAGAAAACATTGTGTTAAATGAAGAAATTGCTTGTAACAAGCAATTCCTTCATTTTACACAATGTTTTCTACCCAGAAAGTTGTAAAAACCTTAAATTCCACAGGCTTTGAATTATCGTCTTTTATTCCCTTCAATTCGGACCAATCTAAAATTTTGCCGGGTGGTAAAGGATTAAATGTCCCGTTTCAAGAAAGGGAACCTCTTAATAAGAGGGTCTATATTCTTTAATCCATTACAAGACGGCAAGATTTCTGACTGATATAAATTCAAAGAAGTTGCAGACGACAATTTCAAGTTGGTCAAATTCTCGAATTCTTTGTCATTTGGGGTTGAAAATGTTGTAGAAAATGAAGAAATTGCTTGTAACATGCCATTTCTTTCTTTTTTTACAAAGGTTTCCAAAACGGGTGTTATTTGGGGAGGGGGGGCAAAAAGGGGGGATTTTTAAGGAATAGATCAAATTCATAAATGTTTTGTTGATGATAATCCGAATGCGATGATCAAAATCAGAACCAACAATATAAAAAAACTGCGAGTTTTGTTCGATATTCTATACTTTGCAAATGGCATCGATCCGAAATATAGTTGTTATATTTAAAAAAAACAAACAAAAAAACAGGCAAAATCAGCCCCCCTCTCCCAGAAAAATTAGACTAGTTCGAATCTATCTTTTCTAGCAGACGTTTCTAATCCCCTTTTCAATACACCATGCGCCCGCTAAATTATCACAGTTTAAATACGAAATCATCATCATAACTACAGTTTGAATCTAAGCTTAAACTACTTTGAAAATCTATCTACCGGTGCATTTTCCCCCTGCTTTTTTGTAATCAATACCCGGAAAAAACAATTATGCAAAAATTGGTATCGTCTGTTATAGGGGACGAATAGAAACCGACATTGTCTATTTCACTTGAGAGACTTTACGATCAATTCAGTTGAATTATTCATCAGTTGGAAAAATTCTGCAGACGTTTCTTGTCATTTTTCGAATTTTTCAAAACCCTTGTCTTTCTTTGAAAGATATGAGGGCAGTGTTTAAAAAAGAACAAGAGGCCCACGAGGGCCTGAAACGCTCTACTGGTTATCAATTTTTCCGTTAAAGAAATCTGATATTTAAGGAAGTTAATTACTCAAAGAAGAATGCATAAAGAAAGAAAAAAAGGGCTTTATCCCCTTTATTATTTTAAGCAACAATCCTCAAGGCCCCTTCTCCCGTGTCTTATGACGGATCCACTCATTTCCAAAAGAAAGTTACCTTACGACCCTACAATCATTTTGTGAAATTTTCATTAGAATCTGACAATGACTTTATCACATAAACAGGATTGTTCTGAATTAAATTCAATAAGGCCCCTTTTCCTGTGTTTTCTGATGGATCAATTTCATTCCAAAAGGAACTTTCCTTACAACCCTACAATTGTCCTGTGAGATTTCAAAGACAATTTAATAATGATTGTGATCTTCATCACAAACACAAGAATGTTTTGAATGATAATCTGTAAGGCCCCTTTTCCTGTGTTTCGGATGCCACAATTATTCCATGTATCTTTGAAGAGAATCTGATAAAACAGAGATATGAAAATCAAGTTCTCATAAGGCCCCTTTTACCGTGATATTTTACTGTTGGTTTTATCATTCTGTGAAAGTTAAAAGTGAATCCAATGAAATGTTTGGACATCATTATGTTTACTAGAATATTAAAAAAAAAAAAAAAAAACAAAAAAAAATAAATCATATGGCCCCTTTTTACATGATACTTGATGGATTATACCCAGTTCTGAAAAGAACCCTTTAACTGATTGTACAATCATTCTGTGAAATTTTGAAGAGAATCCGGTGAAATCAAGGGACATCATTGTGTTAACCAGAATATTTAAAAAAGTTTTTCATAAGGCCCCTTTTTATGTGACCCTTGCCATAATCAGATCCACTGTCAAAATCAACAATTGGATTGATGGTACAATCAATCTTTGTAATCTGTGGAATTTATTGTGTTAATGAGTTTATAGTAAAATTTTCATAGGGCCCCTTTTCTCATGATACTTTACAGAACAAACCAAATTTCAAAAGGAACAATTCTAATGAAGGTACAATCATTCTTTAAAAATTGAAGAGAGTCAATGAAAACAGTGGACTGAATTGTGTCAAGAATTTTTGTAACAAAATTTTCATAAGGCCCCCTTTTCCGTAATACTTAACAAATCAGACCCAATGTACAAAGGAACAATCCTAATGCTAGTTTGATGAAAATGATAAAGACCTGGGACTTTATTGTAATAATGATGTTTTGTAATAAAATTTTTATAAGGTCCCTTTTCTTGTGTCACTTAACCAATCAGACCTAATTTACAAAGGAACAATCCAAATGATGGTACAATCATTCTATTAAAGTTTGAAGAGATTCTGATAAAGACTGAGGACATTGTTGTGTTTATGAGGATTTGGTAATAATTTTTCATACAGCCCCTTTTCCTATGATACTAGACAGATCAGGCCCAATTTGGAAAGAAACAATCCTAATGATGGTATAAACATTCTGTGAAAGTTTGAACAGAATCTGATGAAAACTGCAGACTTAATCTTGGTGTAAAATTTTTAAAATAAAATTTTCATGAGGCTCCTTTTCCTGTGATACTTGAAGGATCAGGTCTGATGTCAGTATCAACAATCGTGATTATTGTACAATGATTATGTGAAGGTTTGAATAAAATCCAATGAAAGCTCTGGACTTGGTTACAAGGATTATAGATAAGATTCTCAAAAGGCCCCCTTTTCCATGATACTAGACAGATCACGCCTAATTTGAAAAGAAAGAATCCTCATGATGGAATAATCATTCTGTGAAAGTTTAAACAGAATCTGATGAAAACTGTTGACTTTATTGAGGTACAAGGATTTTAAAATTAAATTTCATAATGCTTCTTTTCCTGTGATACTTGACGGATCAGGTCTAATGCAAACATCAACAATCATTATTATTGTACAATTATTCTGAGAATGTTTGAAGAAAATCCGATGAAAAAATCTGGACTTGGTAACAAGGATTTATAAATGAAATTTTCATAAGGCCCCTTTTCCTGTGTTTCTTGAAAGATCAAACCATGTTATGAAAAGAATGAAAGTTATGACCTTCCAATCATTCTGTGAAAGTTTCAACAAATCTGATCAAAGCTATGGGCTTCATTGTGTTAACAGGGTTTTATTTATTGAATTTTCATATAGCCCCTTTTCCCATGTTACTTAATGGATCTGAACCAATTCCAAAGGGAACTCTACTTACAAATGTATAATTATTCTGTTTGAGTATAAAGACAACCCCATCTCATCTGTGGACTTACAAGCATTAATTAAGAATTTTTTAATTGAATTTCTCTTGGATCAGACCCAATTTCAAAGGAACAATCCTTATGATGGTACAATCATTATGTGAAAGTTTGAAGTCAATCAGGTGAAATCTAGGGCCATGATGTGTTAACTAAGATTTTTTTATTAAATTTTCATAGGGCCCCTTTTCCCACGAAACTTGATGGATCAAACCTACTTTCGAAAGGAACAATCCATTTAATGTAATAATAATTCTGGGAATGTTTGAAGAGAATTTGTTGAAAACTATGGACTCTATTGTGTTTACGATGACTTTTTCAATCCATTTTTTATCGGGCCCCTTTTTCCCGTGGTCCTTCACTGATCAAACCAAATTTTGAAAAGAACAATTCTTATGATGGTACAATCATTCTGTGAAAGTTTGAAGTCAATCAGATGAAAACTGTGGACTCTAGAGAGTTATCAAAGATCTTTCAATTTAATTTTAATAAGGCCCCTCTTCTTATGTTTCTTGAGGAATCATATCCGATTCCAAAAGGAAAAATCCTTATGATGGTACAATCATTCTGTGAAAGTTTGAAGAGAATCCGTTGAAAATTGTTGGCTCTAGATAATTAATGAGGATTTTTAATTAAAATTTTCATAAGGCCCCTTTTTCCTGTGTTTCTTGACGGATCATACCCAATTTCGAAAGGAACAATCCTTATGAAAGTACACTCATTCTGTGAAAGTTTGAAGGGAATCCGATGAAAATTGTTGACTCCAGAGTGCTAACGAGGATTTCTTAAAAGATTTTTCGATTAAATTTTCGTAAGGCCTATTTTCCCGTGTTTCCAAGTGGATCTGACCCAATTCCCAAAGGAACAATCCTTATGATTGTACAATCATTCTGTCAAAGTTTATATACAATCTGATGAAAACTGTGGACTCCAGAGTGTAAACGAGGATCTTTTAATTAATTTTTCATAAGGCCCATTTTCCCGTGTTTCTTGACGGATCATAACCATTTTCGAAAGGAACGATCCTTATGATGGTACAATCATTCTGAGAAAGTTTGAAGAGAATCCAATGAAAACTGTGGACTCTATCGCGTAAACGAGGATTTTTAATGAATTTTAAATTAAATTTTCATAGGGCCCATTTTCCCGTGTTTCTTGACGGATCATGCCAAATTTCAAAAGGAACGATCCTTATGTTGGTACAATCATTCTGCGAAAGTTTATATAAAATCTGATGAAAACTGTTGAACCTAGAGATTTAACGAGGATTTTTTAATTAAATTTTCATAAGGCCCCCTTTTCCCGTGTTTCTTGACGGATCATACCCATTTTTGAAAGGAACAATCCTTATGATGGTACAATCATTCTGTGAAAGTTTGAAGGGGATCCGATGAAAACTGTGGACTCTATTGCGTAAACAAGGAAAAGTTTAAAGGACGGACGATGGACGGACGGACGGAAGCACGGACGCACGGACGCCGGACGGGAAAAAGCCATCGCTATAGCGCTATTGGCCTTCGGCCAGTAGGGCTAAAAATGATTACCGGGCAAACAAAATACCTCACACTGTTTTTTTTTCTGTAGAAAATGTAGCCTGTTTATGACTTGGTACATGTAGGAAATAAACAGACCACGACAAGAATTTGCATAATTTTCATTACCCACCCTACACAAATTGTATAGGCTGCTTCTTCAGTTAAAGAAGAAATGCTTGTTACAAGTTAAACCGTCTTTCTCATAATACATTTACCAGTTTTGGATTTTTTTTTTCAAACTTCACGCATTTTGAATTGGTGCCTGCAATTTCTTTAAATTTGAATCACTGGAAATTTTTGTCGTCAGGTATCCGGTTAAAACACATAGCACAGCAAATACAAGATAAAATGTTCTCTTGCGATCGCAGGTAACGACTTAATTTGCAATATAAAGTGTTTTAATGTTAACCCTTGTCATGCTGAACCCGGAATATTCCTGTTTTGGCAGGAGGCATAAACAACGTTCAGCCTGCACATACATGCAGTCTGATCTTAGTCTACACAACCTGCTTGTTCGTGTTGTGTAAGACTTTTTCATAAAATAAATTGTGTAAAGACATATTAGTTCTCTTTATGAGCTTCTAGTGCCTATATCCCTTTGATTTAAATGTATCTTTTTGAAACAGATTTTATTCAGCATGACAAGGGTACGCAGATGAATTTCTACTATAACACTGACCTTGAACGAGCTGCCAGTCTTTCTAAAGACTCGATCTACCAACAGTTCGGCCATTCTTTTCTTCTTGTTGATACCATGAGTTTTGTGTCCTGTTTGCGAAGTTCCGTTGGCTCCTTCCTTTCTAGGACCCTTCAATCTAAGTGGATGGTCAAAAATGAATTTTAGTGTTGTATGGATGGATTCGGGTTTCAGCACAGGACAAGAATTATTATTTGTTTTATTCAATCAAAGACAGAATTATCCTCTTTTTGATTAACCCATTC
This sequence comes from Fragum fragum, assembly GCA_946902895.1. NCBI lineage: Eukaryota > Metazoa > Mollusca > Bivalvia > Cardiida > Cardiidae > Fragum > Fragum fragum. The sequence goes on along the minus strand of OX336365.1, from coordinate 75,741,038 downwards.
CAACACAGCAAAATTTTAGACTGGCCCAAATTGAGAGAAGTTGCAGACGACAATTTCAAGTTGATGGAATTTTTTAACTTTTTTGTCATTTTGGATAGAAAACATTGTGGATAATGAAGAAATTGCTTGATACAAGCAATTTCTTCATTCTCCACAATGTTTTCAAAAGCTATTTTCTTGAGTGGCGTAAAAAGGAGGGATTGAGTTGGAATGGGTTAACTGGATAACATCACGAGTATTGTCAATGTTCACAGCCACATCTATTTTATTTTGGACAATCAAAACGCAAACTAAAGTATTTTTTCTCAAACATCGACAAACCAAGATGACCGCCAAAAACAAACACAGAACGATCTAGTCCGCCCTGTCTGTATATCAAATAGATATTATTTTGTGTGTGTTTTGGCCAAGAAGGTCCACAAAAATTTTGAAGTAATAAAATTGACACTCAGAATCAATTATTCAAGTGAATCGTTCATACAATACCATATTTTGTAATTCAAAATATGTAAAAGATTTAACCCATTCGTACATAATGTCGCTTTTTAACGGCCTCTTAGAAAAACAATTCGAAAAACATTGTGTAAATTGAAGAAATTTCTTGCTCATCTTGAAAAAAATCTATAAATCTATAAACTTTAAATTATCTTCTGTAACCTCCTTTATTTAGGACTGACCAATAGTTTTTGCATCTTGTCGTACCAAGGGCGGCGAACATTCTACTTATATATATTAGAGAAAAAGATGATCTCAATACCCCTTCATTCACTCGTGAGGATGTAGCTTTTGCGGTCTGGTAAGAGCTTAAAGAAATCAGGGTTTCGGATAACAGGACGAAGAGTACTTATCAACGTTTCTATCAGGTATTATACGTTATTTGCTAGGTCTCTAATAAAACGTCCAACCAGGACAGACAGTCTCACGTGACAAGCGGTGCAACGAAAATGGAAACAGTGACTTTCGACCCACCTCCAGTCACAGAGTCTAAAACCCTCTAACCCATTCAAAAAGATCCTTATTGAATACATATTATATATTAGGTAAGAGGGGACTCGTGGAGTGGTGGTGGCTAACTCCCGGGAAGTGCAAATGTATAGACTCTGAGCAGCTTTCGCGGAATTCCAAGGTTGATCAGAATCGAAAATGTGCGATCTTTTGAGTTTTTCCTTAACTAGAATGACCAATCTCTCTTATTCTTTGATCAATATCATTTCAGCAATATAATCTCTGTTTGACCTCTGCTAGACCCAATCTTTATTTTAAGTATTAGTTATACGAAGCACTCGGGAGACATGTTTTCGCACGGCGGGGCAACAATATTACGAAGGCAGCAATACAAGAACAATAGATAAACATGTAAAATAATATTTCTTATTAACCAATTACCAGTCGACAAAATTTTAGACTGGTCAGAACTGACAGAAAACGGCATTTCAAATTGCGCTAAAATTGAAGAAATAAGTTTCAAAAAGGTTAGAAAACATTGTGAGAAAAGACGAAATCGCTGAATGGGTTAAAAGGGCAAAGTTTTTTTTAATTTCTGGCGATTCATACTTGATTCTGTGTGCATCGTTTGCACAAGATCACTCCGCACTGTTTTTTGAATAGCTTTACAGAAGACTTACGATCTTGAATAGATTTCAAGCATAACATCTAGATCTAATTGGTCTGTCAAGCGATAAATGAATAAAGTCGACTGTAATGTAAGGCGTTCTAATTCCTTTGTCAAAGGATATGGTAAATATTTGGTGACCGTAAGTAATGCACTCTGTTTGAAAGCTTAAGTTTATTGTTAAATTCCTGGCGCATGCGCGTACTTAATAAATCGCGTAATCTAAATCAATTTTTTTTAACCGAGTTGTAAATGAAACGATAGCTCAATGTATGGCAAAGAAAAATTGGGACGGCTGTTGACTCTGTTTAGGTTTAAAGAATGCATGACTTAGCAGATTTAATTTTCTTGAGTTCCAGAATATGTTTTCTATTCCTGGCTGTTTATGTAGTCTATAGTCTCTAATGCATTAAAAAATTTAGGTGGTAATATGTAAATTTATTTAACACATTCCAACACAATGACGCTTTTGGACACCCCTTCAAGAAAAAACATTGGGAAAACATTTTAACAAGCAATTTCTTCATTTTCCACAATGCTTTCTATTCGGAAAGTTGAAAAAACTTAAAATTACATGAATCTTTAATTCTCGTCTGCAACCCCTTTCAATTTGGACCAGTCTACAATTGTACCGTCTGGGAATGGGTTAACCCATTCCCACACAATGAAGCAGTTCCTTCATTTTACACATTTTTTTCTACACAGAAAGCTTAAAAACCCTTAAATTTCATAAACTTTAAATTGTCGTTTACAACTGCCTTCCATTCGGACCAGTCAAAAAACTTGCCATCTGGTAATGGGAGATAACTTTAGCTTTTGATCAGTTTCACGTGTCTTTGAAATTCAATCATAAACAGGTCTAAATACAAAGAATCCTAGATGTATGTACCTAGAACCTTCCTTCGAGTCATCACTTTCCTGTTTGCGTTTTTTTGGTCGCCCTGGTCCGCGTCTGGATTCTTTGGATTTGTCAGAACTGAAAAAGTAAAATCGATTATTTGATAGAAATAGTAATTAATTTCATAATTCTATTCTATATCGTGGTCCGTTTGCTTCCCGAAGATTTTTATGTTACAAGTTGAAGTCCTCTAGTGATTTATAATAGGTTAATTGTACCGAGAGAATTGACGAGGTTTCATCTGCACTGAATCGCATCATAGGAAGATTAACATTTACAATTAAAGTGATGTCATTGGTCGAGAGTTAGAGCGTCGGCTTCTCGATCAAGAGGCCCCGACTTCGATTTCCGGGAGCGACTATAGATCTTGGTTCTGTCATTTGCCAACGTAACCGCCGTGAGTACTGGTGTATTCTTCAGAAAGCACAAAAGGGAGAGATTGATCAAAGTTGAAGTAACTTGTTTCCAAATCGATGTAAAATGAATAGATTTAAACCTAAACAATAAGATAAAACTGCACATGTACATTAAATGTTACAATCCTGTTTTGTGTTATTTCTTTATTTCACCTATATATACGTGTGTGATGTTGTATTAAGAGAAATATGTTTGTGTTAACAGAATATCCTTGGAAAACGTCTTGAAATGAAGACACGCTCAAATAATAATTGTCGTGAAAGTTAAGACCATGTGAGCTCAACATTACCTTGAGATACTCTTTTCTGTGTCTTTTTCAGACTCTTTGTCCCTCTTAGGCGTAAGTCTCGCGAGCTCTCGTTGCTTTTCTCGATAACGTCGCTGAAGCTCCGCCAGCCTCATTTTCATTTCCATCTCGATTGAATCAATGACGTCATCGTCTAATTTAAGAAAAGAATCAAGGTCTGTTTCTTTGAGTTGTGATGTCAGAAAGACGGAGCAATAGGCGGTGATGTTAATAGGATGGGATATGATAGGTTAAATGTCCCTTAGCCTTCCAGCAGATTAACGTTACACAAAAATAAGATTTAAGAGGCATTATCGCCATATTTAAATCATATTCAATCAAAATTTCTGTATCAAACAAATTATATATATCAAATTAACCATTTGCATGCTGAATAAAATCATTTTAAAATAGCATGGTAATCAAAGACAGAAAACAGTGAAAGTTTTAGGTCAATATTCATATTGAAAAAAGAATTAAAAAAAACAAACTCTGACTTAAAGGGACAAGCAAGAGTTATAGACTAAGATCAGACTGCACTTATTTACAGGCAGACCTCCGTCCATACCTCCTGCCAAAACAGGAATATTCTGGATTCAGCATGACAAAGGTTAATAGTATTCCATCTCAACAATTCATTAAAATTAGCTTAAGAAATTTGTAGAATTTTCTATACTAGCTTTATGTAAATTTCTTTTAGAATGAATTCAAGCCTTTCTACAGACTTACATTATCAAGTGTGCAATATTCACCATAAATATCAAGAAGAAAATGGGAGTAATCACGCTATTTATTATATTAAACAATTGCAGTAATGGCAATAACTATTATATACAATTATCATCTTTTTCTGTTTTTACAAAATAATAACCTCGAGTATATAATGACGAATGTGTTCATAGGCGATAAATTGTGGATCACCTCAGACAATCAAAACATGATTGACCAATCAAATAGTTCATTAAGACAGAAATTGAATGTTCAACTCCCATATATAAGTCAAGTATTATTGTTGGTTAGTCAACCCCTTTCCTGTTCAATCACTGGTTTTTACGTCACTGTGGTTTTATATTTGAGAAAACAGTGTGGAAAAAGAAGAAATTGCTTGTATATAATTTTGTATATAATTTTTACCCTGCTGAAAGTTTACTTTTTAATCAAAATCATCTCCAAATTGTCGTCTTCAAAATCTTTGAATTTAGACAGGTCTTAACTTTTGCAATATAGTTTAGGGTTAAAAAAAGCTTATTCAGCTGCATTTACGGCGATTAGGTCGCTTATAACGATTAGCTTTTTGCTCTGTGTTCTTCACCATAGATTATGCTAACTGACTTCGTTTTATATCTTAGTCGAACTGCCTTATCGGAGGTCAAAAGCGTAGCCGGCGATCCCTAAACCCATTCTCACACAAGCCATCCTTTTTTACGGCTCTCAAGAAAAAAACTTTGGAAAACTTTGTGGAAAATAAAGAAATTACTTGTATCAAGCAATTTCTTCATTATCCACAATTTTTACAATCCAAAAAGACAAACAAATTTAAAATTGCACCAACTTGAAATTCTCGTCTACAGTTTCCTTTAATTTGGACCAGTTTAAATCTTATTGTGTGGGGAAATTAAGATACTAATCTCGAAATGTATTTTTTTTATGATAACGCGTAGAAAATTAAAACGAAAAAATTGTTAGGCATTTTAATCTGCTTGAAGGGAAAAGGGAACACAGATGAAAAACATTTTATGAATATACATCATTTTAAAATAACATAAATAGTATTCATTAAAATATATCATTCCAATGCTATTACAGTTATTCAATTAAGAACAAAGAAGGCACTTGTTTCACAATACTCTAATCTACTCAATATTTTAATTTCTAATGTTAATTCTAAGTTATAGAAGTTAAAGGAAGACTTATATGATACTTTTCTCTGCAGCCGTTCTAGTCTTTGACTGGTAAGCCTGTCCGCATCTGACGATACAAAATCGGAAAGTAGCGTAGGCGGGACAGGTTCACCAGTCTATTCTTGTTTCCAAGTTCAACAACTTGATTCAAGTTGTAGTTACGAGGTTTTAGAACGACGACGATGATTTACAATTACTGAAAGTGAAAACATTTTGCGCAACTTGGAAAAAGGTTAATCATTATTATGGAATCCATTTGAATATATCTGCCACATTAAATTTTACATGCATATTGAAAAAAGACGCTCTCTAAAAAACAAACTAGACACTCTCACTGAAAGTCCCCCCAATGGCACTAGGTTACACACACACGCACACACAAAAAATCATCACATTTTATTGCTGGAAAAAAGCCTTTTTCAGATTTTTCAACAAAGGATCATGACTATAAGAAAAGTAAATGGGTCAATGCCCAAAGGCAATTTGCACATCTCTGCTTGATACTGATTGCACTTGTAAAATGAATATCAAATTTATTGAGTAAATTAAGCGAAAATCAGCGAACAAGATTTCATTAAGTTCCATAACTCAAGAAAAATAAATAAACAAATAAATAAATAAATAGAAATGAATAGAATGCAACAATTTGAATAAATTACATCAATTTTTATTCGAATTACATTCAGAATCGGCAGATAACAAAAAGATACAGACCTACTAATCGACCGACCGAGTGAATAAGTGACCTACCGACCAACCAACCAACCAACCAACCAACCAACCAATAAACAAACAACTATCAAACAATCCAATCAAACATCGACCGACCGACAAGTAGACTCCATATATATCCCCAATATTTTTTTTGTTAGGGATATAAAAAGAATCAAATATTGTCCTGACTTAGAGAGTTAGAGAGGTTTACAACACCAATAAGTGCCTTATTTGTTCTAACACATCTATCTTTGCTCTGTCATTATTTTACATCACATGATTGAAAGTTTGAACTCCTGTCAAATTTCAGGGGGCGTGCCCAGCTATCCGTCAATTTATCTAGCATTTAAAGGGTGCAGTACTGGACTAAAACTACATTATGGATAATGGATTAAGTTTATCTACGAAACAACAACATATTTCTACTCAAGTTTTATGAATCGATGAAGAAAAATAATTTCTTTTAAACTCTGTTGTTCAACATATTGATTGATTGATAGATTAATTGAATGGGTATTAACGCCACTTTTAACATTATTTCAGTCATACCGCGGCGGCTGGAGCACCTAACAATGGGTTCCTGGTATATCTCACACCAGTACTACCTTTGCATCCTTTCCTAGTCTCCAGCTGGTATCCCACTGAGGTTTGCGATTATCCACCCAATTGGCGCGAAACAAATGTCGGAAAGGATATGTGCCGCTATCAGGGATCAAACCCATCACATCCCGTGATTGAATATTGCAAATTGAATATTGATGCGCTACCGACTTGTTCAACATGTATTCTTCTCTAATTTGGTCTCAATTTCTTTTAATTTCCAGATGAAAAGGTCAAGATGATAAACGACAAATGACTACTTTCTGTCATGACATCGGTTTAGCAACCATATCATTCAGAGCAAAAGCGGAATGTTGACATCCGGTCTTTTGTCGAAAATGCTCGATTATGTTATTGTTTTGTATAATACGTGACCAAGGCTTCAAATCAAAGTCAACTGCTTGCTTGGCGACCGAAACGTCGTATCTACAGCTTAAATAAGCTTTAGTTACGACGTTAATGTCGCCAAACCAACAAGATGCAATAAAATTGTCTGCATATTCTTCAAACTTTGCACCAGTCTAAATTTTGTCCTGCAGTAATGGGTTAAATAATATTTTCAAAAACTGTTTTCGAATGGCGGATTAAATACTCACCTTCTGGTATGGTGATTCCGCAAAAAGTCATCATCCGCTTAGGCGAGGGCGAAGTCGGCGTGGCATCTTCCTTCTTCCTGGGTTTAAATGCATGCCCACAGCGAACCCGGGATCTAATCTTCTCAGACAGATCCCCCGGCTCTGAGCCCTTATCCAGTTGAACTTTAGCTTTCTCCAACCCTGGTATATTAAGAATTGGTTTTTTGTCGGGTTTAGACATAGGAGCACTTTGATCGTCTTTGAAAGTGTAAACATCGTCCTTAGATTCAGCTTCAGAAGCTACTAGTAAGGGTTTGTTATCAGCACTCTTATCTTCATTATTGGGGTTTAATGAGGTTTTCTCGGCCACAGCGAGAGCACTAAGTAGTTCTAAACCATCTGCGGCCTGTAAAACATGCGGATCTGTAAACGGATTATATTCCGTTAAGTCGGTAAAGATATTCCGATCAGATTTCACAGGTTTGGATCCCCCAGAAAACGCGTGTTCCTTCTTACAGTCGGAGATCGCTTTGCTGGATACCACTGAATCGGATTTTGTATTTACGACATCGTCTTTGAGTTCACCGGATTGGGATAATTGTGCCACATTGCCTTGTGATTGTTTAGCGGATAAGTCCCCTTCAGATCTATCGATTATTTCATGTTTGTTAACAGAGTTAGAATCAATCTTAAAACTATCACAGACGGCAGAACTTGTGTTCGTAACTACTTTACATATGTCTGAAATGCTTTCAATGTTTTCCTTTTCGCATGACAAATTTTCTATCACAGTCGAATTTCCATCACGTTTGATATTTTTATCTGGGAGTGTCTCAACAATATCCTCCGATTCACTACACGATTTAATTTCGGCAATCGCCGAACACTCTTCGTTATCTTCCGCCGATGAATCGGTGGCTGGTAACATAGGGGAAGTCCCCCGAGATTGTACTGTAGTCTGTTCTTGTTTTAAATGGCCGATATCAGGGCTCGCCTCAGGTATGTTCTGTGAGGGTAAGAGCGAGTTAGAATTAAACACAAATGGAACATTGGATGATTGGAACGTAAATGTCTGCCCAGTAGCCAGGGATATATCTGAAAAGAATTGAGAAAAAAATGTCAAGAAAACGGGACATCTGCGGACTCTATAAAAGAAATGGTTGAAAGATATAACGGATCCTGCAGAGAGGCCAGTCAGTGTATTTTTTTAAACGGCTATACTGTGAGGTATAACTGCCATTCTAAATCGAGACATTCTATCGAAAACAATAAGTTTTAACCAAAGTCAGCTTGCGCATTCCTCGGCATCTGCCACGGACCGATACTTACGCATTCCCGAAACGTTCCCTTTTTGTGTGACGGATAACATCACCGGAAAACTTATTCATTTCATTACAAAACTACGCAGAATATTTGTACACAGGGAAATACTTAATAAAGTAATTATAATGTGATTTTCAATTTTACTTTCGACTTCCGAAGGTATAATCTTTGTATGACCAACAATAACATTAGATTTTTTCATCATTGTTGTTTTTATTATTATCAGTTCTCATTTCATTTTATTTATACCTGTGACAATGGCTGTTTGTATTTTGTCTTTCTCAATCTCGCGCTCTGTGTTGAGATTCGAGGGTACAGCTGCGCCATCTTGTCCACTCGAGATAATTACAGGGGGCGCTACCACAGAGGATGTCGTCTGATGCGGGGGAAGGTCGCCTTTGTCCAGTTTAATTGCTACTTCAGAGCCAGGTAACACCTGAGACGATAATTTGTGCAAATCACGTTCAACCCTTTCCTCTACGATCCCTTGATTTTACGTTCAGGGGATTTTATACTTGAGGAAATATCGTAGGAAAAGAAGAAATTACTTGTAACAAGCGTTTTCTTATTTTCACCCTATATATTTGTTATTTTTCAAATTACACTCACCTTTGACTGTCGTCTGCAATTTCTTTCGAATGGGACAGGACTAACATTTTGTAAAACGGGAACGGGTAAACAGAATTTTCATGGCGAGCACAAAGGGAACATAGGTTCGATAAGTATCAATTCAAAGCCATTTAAGCAACATTAACTCACTGTTGGGCGACAATATTAACTGGGAAAGTTTTAATCCAAAAGTGAATTGTACAAATATAAAGAATATTGTTGGCTAGAAAGCAATGATATAAAAGAAGAATCTGTTTGTAAGCGTTATTTTCTTGTTTTTTTTTTTTTTTTTTTTTTTCAAATATAGCATGCCATTGTTGAATAGTTATTATGATTCATATCAAAATGATTCTCTGCTGTTGTTTTTTACCCATTTCATTATTTTTTTCTTATACGATGTGTAAATATGTTCCTTAAGGCAACTTTCTTTTATTGTAAGCTTTTTCCATTTAAGGCAAAAAGGATATACATGTACATAGATAAAAATATGTTGTGTGACAGAGATGTTTCGAGTAGATGTTTCAGAATCAACACATTCAAACTCAATCCCTCTTTTATACGCTCTCAAGAAAACGCTCTGTAAAACATTATAGAAAATGAAGAAACTGCTTGTTACAAGCAATTTCTTCATTAACAACAATATTTTCTAGCCCTTAAAGACAAAGAATTTCAAAATCTTATCAACTAGAATTGTCGTAAGAAGCAAATTTGAATCTTGACCAGTCTAAAATTGTATCGTGTGGGAATGGGTTAAAGCGCGTGACCTTATCATGTAGATGAACTGAGAGTTATATGATACAATTATCCAATGTTGACAATTTTTGTTTTGTGGGGAGATGAAAGCCCTGTAGAAATGAAACTCGATCACGTGGGCAAATGTACCTTGTGGTCAGTTTTGTTATTATAATCGAGGGGTTTTCCAATAATGATGAGAAAATAACAAGATATGGAAAACCAGACTGTTGCCCTACCATATGTCCCCCTAACAATGGCTACCCTAGGGGATTTGAGAAAGAAATTTCAATACACAAAGACATTACAAAGTTAATCTTCTCTTTAACCCATTACCACACAATAAGGTCTTTTCAGATCCTTGTAAATTATTACTAAATAAAACATTGTTGGACAAGAGAACAGGCTTGTACTACACAGTAACGGCTTTAACGTAACTGTAAATCATTACTTAGGAAAACATTGTGAGGAAAAGAGAAAAGGCTTGTACCACACAATAACGCCTTTACGTCTCTGTACATTATTACCATGGAATAAATGTGGGAAAAAGAGAAATGGCTGGTACCAAGCCATTTCTCCTTTTCCCACAATGATTTCTACAGTATTCACTTATCATTTTTCAAATTACACACAATTTGAAATATCGTGTGTAGGTTCCTTCAATATGGACCTGTCCAAAATTTAGTCATCTGGGAATGGGTTGAGTTTATATATTGATTCCATTCCATTAGTTTTTTTTTCTTTATATTCTGAGTATTTCACACACCTATTGTTACTATTTCTGGTGATTTGTACACTCTTAAGGAGAAGAATTGTCGAAACTCACTTTTGTAAGTAATTTGACTTTCTAGAGTGATATTCTTTTTAACCCATTCCAACTCAATCCCTCCTTTTTACGCCCCTCAAGAAAAAACTTTGGAAAACATTGTGGAAAATGAAGAAATTGCTTGTATCAAGCAATTTCTTCATTATCCACAATGTTTTCTATCCATAAAGACGAAAAAATTCAAAATTCCATCAACTTGAAATTGTCGTCTGCAGCTTTTTTCAATATGGACCAGTCTAAAATTTTGCTGCGTTGGAATGGGTTAACCGAATGACTGCATAATCCATCACCAGATGATAAAATATTAAACTGGTCCAATTTGAAAGGAGCTGGTTGAATACATAGTGATAAAAAGAGAAATGGCTTGTTACAAGCTCTTTTTCTCAAAGTGTATTTCTTAATATAATTTTTACAGGGTGTCAGACGGGGCTATTGAGTGGTAATGGGTCATTAGAGAAACACTTGGAACGATTAAAATGATGAATTTCTAATAGCAATTGAGATTAAATAATCAATGATGTAACGTAGAGACCCTATCATATAGGTTCCTTTTTATAGTATAGATGGGAGTGCAAGGGATGTATTCAATGTTCGGTTCTAAGATGATGTAAACAAATAGTGTCAATTAGCTTATTCGAGCTGCGGTCACGATGTTTTGATCGTCTAGCAACGATATGCAATCTTAAAAAAAACTTACACTTGCGTTGTAGATTTGTGGAAATTGTGGTACGGAGAAGTCCAATGTTGTAGTTCGATCACTGATACCACCCGGAAACAATGTTGGGGTGGTGGGTAAGGGGGACGGGGTTTGTTGCCCTGTTATCACCGGGGGAACGAAGGTAGATCCCTGATGTATCTGGGTACCAAGGGGATATCCAAATACCCTGCTTGTGTCGTACACATCCGTACCTGGTAAATTAAAAAGTAATTAATAGATCGCCACTGTCAATAAAAAACGATTGACCAATCAAATCATTTATCACGATCCAAAATGAATATTGAACTCCGCCATTTTTTGTCAAGAATTCAAAATTTATACCCCTGATCATATGTTTTGCCAAAATAACGTTGCTGGATCATTCCCCACAGCTCGGTCGATTCCGTACCTGAACGGAGACTTCAATAACCGCTCGAGGATTCCCGAATGGTTGTTGGATATCATTCAAACATCATTGGCGAACTTCGGCAGGCGTGGCCAGCAATTTGTCAATTGCAAAGCGAAGAAGCCGACCTCTTGTAAGTAAGGTATTTAAGCGTGATATTTTATACCATTCCCACACAATCTCTACTTTATACGACCCTCAAGAAAAAGATTTAGAAAAAAATGTGGAAAATGAAGAAATTGCTTGTATCAAGCATTTTTTTCATTATCCACAATGTTTCCTATCTCTTAAAAATTAAAATTTCATAAATGTAAAAATTGTTACAAGCAATTTCTTCATTATCCACAATCATTTCTTTCCCTGGAGACAAAAGAAATTATCAACTATAAACTACCGTCTTCAACTTCTTTCAACTTGGACCAGTCTAAAACTTTTTCGTGTGGTATGGGTTTGGGATAAACCAGCGCACAGGTCAATAAGACAGCTCAGTGAATATATTCTTAACCCATTCCCACAAAAATTCTTTTTGACGGGTCGAATTTGAAAGAAGTTGCAGAAGAAATATCAAAGTGCGCTAAATCGTAAAATAAGTGCCAAATAAGTTAGAAAACATTGTTAGAAAAGGAGAAATCGTTTGTTACATGCACTTTCTCCTTTCCTCACAAAGTTTCAATATTATAAAAAAATTTCAGGGTGTAAAAAAGAACAACTGTGTGATAATTGGTTAAAGGTTTAATTCTGACATTTGCAGTCAGAAGATGGAATTGCTAATACATCACTTCTGTTGTCTCTATTTATATTCCGTAACATTTGGAATGTTGTCATATCGGAAGTTTCCTGGGAAATTTACCAATCGCGGTTTTCAATCAAATAACCAGTCGACCAAAGAAATCATTGATTTAGAGCAGAAATTAGTTTTGAACCCCAACAGTGGCCGCCATTTTTGTTAACCTTTATGTTGGTTTGACTACTAGATCGTCGTAGCTACAGCTTATTCAAGCTGTAGTTACGATGTTTAGGTCGCCAACCAACTATTCTACTTTTTCTTCATGCTACTAGCCATAAACTTTGCAAAATAGCGCCGTTTAAATCGAAGCGAGACTTCCTGTCGGAGTCAATGGGCGTGGCCAACGGAGTAAGTGGGCGGGGCCGACGACACGTCAATTAGCAGATGTTAGAACAGTACCTGTTGGGATCAGTAGTATTTGTCCAGTCAGTGAGTCCTGTGCCAACTTATAACCTGGTGGTACAGTGAGTGGAAGCTGGTTACCCTGACTCCCCTCAGACGTGGTTGTGACGATCCCCTGGGGTAGGGAAAACTGAGTAGGGTTATACCATGTGGTGGGTGTTATTGGATGGCTGTTTTGTAAAACCTGAGCGGCTAACTGCCTGGAAGCAGGATCGTCAGGCCAGAAAACTCCCTGTGTCGTGGAACCCCCTAGAATTAAATACGAACAAAATATATATGATACAAAAGTAATATAAAACGATGATACCTGTAGTTAAAAAACTTAAAAACCTCTAAAAAACTTCTTGCTCTGACTTTGCTGATAAGTAAATAAATCTTAAACGTCTTTCGCTAAACTCAGCATCAGACGACAAATTGCTAGACTGGTGCAAATTGAAAAAAGTTGCAGACGACAATTCAAGTTGATGAAGTGTAAAAACGCATTTGTCCTTCTAGGTAGAAAGCATTTTAGGGAAGTCAGGAAGTAGCTTTTTAAAAGCAATTTCTTCATTTTCCAAAATTTTCTCTAAAAACGAAATATGTTTGGAATGGTTTAAACAACATAATATTACCGGACTTGGCTGTAATTCGTCCCTGTTAAATAGGACTCAAATGTCACCTCAAAACAATCATAAAAGAAATAGAAACAACATTGTTTAACAAAATAGATAGAAAAAGTGTTTGTGAAACATCACGCCCTCGAAACAACCTTTTTTTCGGAAAAATAACGTTGATTAGTGACCTTGAACTAGATGGATGGCCAATAACTTACAACTAATGCATGGAACCTATGTCCAAAAGCATGAGTCATGTATCTTGAATTGTGTTAAAATAACAGAAAAATGATAAGTTTTTGCATTGATTGACCATGATAAATGACCTTGATCTTGAGGGACGAACTTGACCTTACAACGACTTGATGTCTATCGATGAAAGGAGCATGTATCCAAAATATAAGCCACGTATCTTACCGTCGTTTGAATAACAGCTAAAGTGTTGATATTTTTAGTTTACTGTTCGCAGACAGACGTACAGACAGACGGGCTAACGATTAGACAGACATTGGTACAACAGTATGCCCTGATCTTATTGTTGAGGAGGCATACAAAATAATTTTTGAAAAGCATAGTCTCAACTCAGTTCGAATATCGCGACCTTGGCCCATACCTGTAACAATGAGATTGGCCGGTAACTCGTTCCTCTTGTCAGCCACTGTTGTAGCCGAACCCTTTGTAGACGGTCGGATAATCTTCAGGGGCCTAAAATACAGAAATGCGACACGAGTTTTATTGTCATCGACGGGTTCCCAGTCCTCACTTTATTTGTATCATATTAACCCATTACCACAGGAAAAACGTTTGGCCTGGTCAAAAATTGAAAGAAGGTGCAGACGGAAATTCATAGTACCAGGAATTTTAAAAAAATCTCTGCTTTTTGGGATAGAAAACTTTGTAAATAATGAAGCAATTGCTTGTAACAAGTAATTTCTTCATATTTTACAATGTTTTCCAAAGTCTTTTTCGGGGGAGGGTAGAAAAGTGAATCAATTAAAATTCAAATTCCTGATTGAGGAAGGTGTGTACAAAAAAATCGAATATATAGGAGAGCGATGGTCGGACCAGAACGCCAAAAAAAGTGGGTCCAGATGGGCTCAGAAATGTAATTCTGTAAATCTGAATTGGGTCATATTTATAAAGAAACGAGGTGTATAAAAACATTATCAAAGTTGCTCTACTTTTAAGACGCATTATATAGAAACAAGACAATTTTTCTATGAATCAATATAAAACGTAACCCATTTAATCTATCACAAATTACCTGATAGGTTTAATATCAGTTGCCTGCGGCTTCGATTTCGAATCTTCTGTAGACTTTCTTCCATCCTTGTCTGAAAGATGAAATTTTGAAAAGTTATCAGTTTTTGGTAATTTATAAGAATTGCGAGATCGCAGCTGTCAATCAAATAATCCATCGACTGGATAAATCATTCATTTAGACTGGAAGTGGACTTTGGTCGATATAAATGTGAATCATTCTCCGTGGTTTAGTGACTTGAACGTCGTAACTACAGCGTATATTCAAGCTGTAGTTACGACGTTTGGGTCGCAAACCAACTATTATACTTTTTTGTTACATAAAGCTATTGGTCATAAACTTCTGAAAAATAACGAACTTTAACCCATTCCCACCAAGTCCTGTTTTTACGCCCCCCAGAAAACATCTTTACGCCCCTCCAGAAAACATCTTTAGAAAACATTGTGGACAATGAAGACATTCCAAAGCAATGTCTTCATTATCAAAATGTTTTCAACCTTAAAGGTACCCCCCCCCCAAAAAAACAAAGAAAAAAAAAAACACATTAACATTTAATAAACTTTCAATTTGGACAACCCTAAATTTTTTATTTCCAGTCGGGGTCAATGTGTGTTGAGGTCAGCCGGTGAGGATAACGATCGGTCAATCTTTATCACTTTATCTTTCATGGTGTAATATAGGGAAAGGGAAAAATGCATTTTACAGACAAAACCTTCGTTTGCCACAATATCGTCAAATGCAAGTTATTTTTCTCTTTCAATTTACACTTTATTGTATTGTCGTCTGCAGCCTCTGTCAATTGTTGTCGTCTGTAGATTTAATGGACTTACGTTTAGACACAACGATTAGGGGATTCTCCTCTTATTATTTAATCATACATCTGACAACATCACATCTTTTTGCGTTTAACCCTGTCCCATTTTTTAAAATTTTAGACCTGTCCAATTTGAAAGAAGTTGCAGACAACAATCAAAAGTGGGTACAATTTGAAAAGTAACGAACCTACAGATTAGAAAACATTGTGAGAAAAGAAGAAATTGCTTGTGACAAGCAATTTCTTCTTTTCCCAAAATATTTTCGCAGGTATAAATTCACAGGGACGTGAAAACAAGGGATTGTACAAGGGTTAAGAGTTGAAGACAATATTTTCATGTTTTCTTGCAGGTATGAACCGTAAAATCTAATCGCACTGTATGATTCCTCGAAGCGAATAAGTGTGATTATTATTACTGTTTTTTTTTTCGTTTCATACCTCTATGAAAACAAAAAAATATTATCTTCATTTCTTACGATTTAATGACATCGAGCTAAAAAAGCAAATATTTTACAAATTTTGATACATTTTCATGGAACTAATTGTGCCCAAGCATGAAAAATAGTACCGTGCTGAAAATTTTGTTCAAGGACGTATGAATAAATTTTTTGTCCATTCAGAACGCTCGTTTTTTGACAGATGAAAGTAGTAATCAAATTCTATAAATATCAATATTTAGTACTTGGTTTACTTCGTACTGAGACAAGGAGAAAAAAATAACATGTCAAGATAAAATCTAATCGTATTCTTACCGTTTGAACCCGGTACCTTGGGAGCGATACTTCTTTGTCGAGCAACAGCTATTCCAACTGGGATACTTTGGCCTGAAAACAGGAATGAAATATTCATTTATACGTGTTCGAACGAACCAATGATTATTTCACATAGAACACATTATTTGTAGAAATAGAGAACTAGAGGCTCTTTAGCGTCATCTTCTTGACTCTAATAATGGTTTCAAAGTACCTACATAAAGTTTCTGAAAAATTGCATGATATGCCAAATCAGAGAAACTGAATTACAATCTTCGTTATAAACTTACATGTATATAAATATTAGGCCTAACCACGTCTTTTCAACCTCTAAAAATTCTTTAAAAACTTTAAGAAAGGATCAGCAAAGAAACGTATCTTTAAATTTATTTGGGAATGCGCTCGATCGTGAAAATCTAAAAATTCCAAGATTTAAAATATAAAATAATTTGATATAGTTTATTATCATGAAATGCGGTTAAATAAATTAGTCCATTTCATTGGTTTTCAACGGTTCAAACTTTCTTGAATGAACAGGGTTAAATTTTGGCTGAAAATTAATATGCAATCTGGTATTAAAAGACATTTGAGCAATTGCGTGACATTTCCAACCATTACACATGTGCGCCAAGTAAAGACTCAGATCAGCCTGTGCATCCACACAGTCTGATCAGAGTCTTCACTCTGCGCTCTGTGGATAGACACTGACCGAAAGCTTCTTTAAACAATCAGCGAATATCCTAATTGCCCCTAATGGCTGTCCAGGGTGCTCAATGTGTGCGAGTCACGCACATGCGAAATGGTTAGACAAAGATCACGCTGCAAACATGTCTTGACCTCCTGCTTTTCCCTTTAAAGTCAGCATTGTTTATACTATTAATTTTCTAAATAAATATTAAACCAAAATGCGTTTCTTCTGCGTTTCTTCTGTGATTTGAGTCCTTTGATTTAAGATGATTTTGTAGAGAAATTTATTCAGCATGACAAGTGTTAAAAAACGAAACAATTGTTCCTAAAACGAATTCTTTAATAAAACTACTTACTTCTTGTAATATTTCCCCCTTTTAAAAACGAAAATATCTCGATTTTATATTTACAGTATTATGCATCCGCCTTCTGATAACAAAAATATTCTTGTTTCAAAAGCACATACCTTGTGTAGGTTGCTGCGATTCCTGGTTCTTCGAGCTACCCATTTTGTATGTCTGTTCTACAGGTCTTGAAGGAGAAGAGACACTATGCGACCCGAGAGGGGAATCTTTTTCTTTAGAATTTGTGTCCTGAATTCTTGATTTACCAATAATTGGTTTAACAGGACTAGTTTGCTTTTTGGTAACATTTTTATTGTCTCGGTTGGATTGACTCGATATCCTCAAATTGTTGGATACTTTATTGTCTCTACCATCTTTGTTATCTTCAGCTGGCTTGTCTTTAGTATTTATCATGCCTTTTGATAAATCGATGGCTGATACAGTATGCAAGGACGTTGATTTTGATGAAGACAGTTGTGATGATGAAGAAATTGATATTTTTTGCAATTTCCCTAAACTGTCACTTAATTTGTTTTTATTTTCTGAATTGTGATTAAAATCACATGAGTGTTTACTTCCTTTTTCAGAAACTTTTGGACCATCACTTTTTACACTTATTTTGTCAGATTTTATATCAGTTATATTGTTACTCGCCTCGCGCTTTTCTTCACTAGGTTCATCGGAATGAATCTTTTTTATCACAGACTTTGCCCCTCCCATCTGATTTAAAGAACTGTTTTCAGTTAAATCACATTTAACATTTACAGTCTCAAATCCTTCCTCGTCAAGTTTATCTACATCTATGACTTCATGATCGGGTTTTAATTCCCCTTCTTTTAATGAACACTTTTCATCGGAACCTTTGATGATTTTTGGATTACTTTTATCTTCACACTTTGACGAAGAAACACTTTTACCTGTTCGTATGTCTTCTAAGTTTGACTTCGTCTGATTACTCTCTCCGTTCCCTTTTTTAGAAAAATCGCAAACTTCATCTACGTCGATATTTATTACATCGATTTCGTTTTTATCATTTTCTGTGTCTGAAACATTTTTCTCTTTTATGTCCGTTATTTCGCATTCTCCTTTTCTTTCTAATTTATCAGATATAAATCCGAGATCTGAATTTGACAGATTCAAAGCTTGTGTGTTATCTTTACATTTATGTGTATCAATAACATTGATGACCGAAGGTGCGCCTGCTACAGGACTAGATATTGTACCTATCTCAGGAACATACGTAACCGCGTGGACCTTTTTACCGTCCGGAGTGCTTCTTGAATACAGATTATGATAATATGGCAGAGAGTACGTGGTAACTGTTGTTTTCTTGTTTGATGGGCTGATCTGGGAACTGTGTGAAGATGTACCTGAATATACAGTAAGGAAAATTATTGTTAAATCTTCTGTGATATATATAGTAAATCTTCTTATATAACTATTTGATAAGATATGAAACATTGGTGAAGAAATGTTGGTAAAATTAACGTCTAATTGATAGGGAATTCTGCTAAAAATTTCTGTCTGAACCAGACAATTTTCTTGTATGAATAAAGATTTCTTTAAAGATGGTACAGTCTACCTGTTGAAAAGACAGTCTACCTATTGAAAAGACAACAAACAAAATCAAACTAAAAGGTAACTAATATCAAATCCTACAATATACAATTATTCATTTTTTTTTTCATTTTCAATAACTAATTTAACCCTTTCCAAACATTCCCACCTTTTATATTTAAAATATTGAAGAGAATGTTTTTAGTTTTGATTAAGGCATGGACACGAAGCGGATTCAGACATCAGTTTGATTAAGCTTTTAGGTTCATACCTTGACGAAACAAGAGGACCATGATGGTCCTAAATCGCTCACCTGAGGCATCTGCAAATTATAGTACTTTTTTGTAGAAAAAAGACACAACTTGAGCAAAATAAATAGAACAAATATAAGATTTTGGGCTTTGTACAAAACAATCCAGTAATGCTTTAAAATGAAAATGAATGCCTTTGGCTTCATAGTTTAATTGATTACCAAACTATCCCAGAATTTGTCACCCTCAGGGAAAAAGGTTTAAAAAAGCATTGTGAGAAAGCAAGCAATTTCTCCATTTCTATTTAAGAAGAATCCTTTCAATGTGATTTATGCAATTTTCAATCCCAGGAGCAGAGACATTTTTTTATCCTAAGAGCATATTTTCCTGTAACATAGTACAAATTATTTAGTCATGCTACATACCAAATATGAATGCCCTTCATCTATATTTCAGAAGGAGAAGACTTGAAGTTGCTCTAATTGGGTGTTTTCCAAAATTTGGGACCTCTGGGGCAGTGCCATGTTTTATCCCAGGACTAAGATTTTAGCTAACATAGTAGAGAACCATCTGGTTATGCTATAAATCAAATATGAATACCTTAGACTTTGTAGATTAGGAGGAGAAAACTGTTGAACATGGTCTAATTGAGCATTTTTACGAACTTTGGACACCCAGGGAAGGGGTGTTTTTTAACCTACAGGCATAATTTAATCAAAATTGATAGATAACAGCCAGGCTATGCTACACTCAAAATATAAATGCCCTCCGCCTTAAAATGAAGAATTTTTTTCAACATACTCAAATTTTGCGTTTTTTCCGAATTTTTGGACCCCTAGTCAGGGCCTTTTTTGACCCTTGGATGAAAACTTTTTTTGATATAGTACAAAACCATCTAGTTATGCTCCATACCAAATATGAATATCCTAGACCTTATAGTTTAAGAGGAGAAGCCTTTTGAAATTGCTCTTATTAAGAATTTTTCCAAACTTAAGACCTCAGGGGGGGGGGGGGCATTTTTGACCCCAGAGATTAAATATTTAAAAACTTGATAGAGAACCATATGATTAAACTCTTTACAAAATATAAAGGCCTTTGGCCTTGTAGTCTATGACAAAAACAACATCAAAGATTTACTAAAATTTCCAATTTTCATATGCCGCGGCAACCAGAGTTTTTCATGGAAAGAAATTCTTTTAACAACTTTTTAAGAGCTTCATCAAAGGAACATCCAGGCAAAGTTTCAGCTTGATTGGCCTACTGATTCAGGAGAAGAAAATTTTTAAAGATATTTAAAGAATTACTAAAGATTCCCATTTTCAAATGCCGCGGCAACCAGAGTTTTTCACGGAATTAAATTCTTTTAACAACTTTTGAAGAGCTTCACCCAATGAACATCCCTGCAAAGTTTCAGCTTGATTGGCCAACTGGTTTAGGAGAAGAAGATTTTTAAAGATATTTAAAGAATTACTAAAGATTCCCATTTTCAAATGCCGCGGCAACCAGAGTTTTTCACAGATTTAAATTCTTTTAACAACTTTTGAAGTGCTTCACCCAATGAACATCCCTGCAAAGTTTCAGCTTGATTGGCCAACTGGTTTAGGAGAAGAAGATTTTTAAAGATATTTAAAGAATTACTAAAGATTCCCATTTTCATATGCCGCGGCAACCAGAGTTTTTGACGGAATTAAATTCTTTTAACAACTTTTGAAGAGCTTCACCAAATGAACATCCCTGCAAAGTTTCAGCTTGATTGGCCAACTGGTTTAGGAGAAGAAGATTTTAAAGATATTTAAAGAATTACTAAAGATTCCCATTTTCAAATGCCGCGGCAACCAGAGTTTTTCACGGAATTAAATTCTTTTAACAACTTTTGAAGAGCTTCACCGAATGAACATCCCTGCAAAGTTTCAGCTTGATTGGCCAACTGGTTTAGGAGAAGAAGATTTTTAAAGATATTTAAAGAATTACTAAAGATTCCCATTTTCATATGCCACGGCAACCAGAGTTTTTCACAGATTTAAATTCTTTTAACAACTTTTGAAGAGCTTCACCGAATGAACATCCCTGCAAAGTTTCAGCTTGATTGGCCAACTGGTTTAGGAGAAGATTTTTAAAGATATTTAAAGAATAACTAAAGATTCCCATTTTCATATGCCGCGGCAACCAGAGTTTTTGACGGAATTAAATTCTTTTAACAACTTTTGAAGAGCTTCACCGAATGAACATCCCTGCAAAGTTTCAGCTTGATTCGCCAACTGGTTTAGGCGAAGAAGATTTTTAAAGATATTTAAAGAATTACTAAAGATTCCCATTTTCAAATGCCGCGGCAACCAGAGTTTTTCACGGATTTAAATTCTTTTAACAACTTTTGAAGAGCTTCACCCAAGGAACATCCCTGCAAAGTTTCAGCTTGATTGGCCAACTGGTTTAGGAGAAGAAGATTTTTAAAGATATTTAAAGAATTACTAAAGATTCCCATTTTCATATGCCACGGCAACCAGAGTTTTTGACGGAATTAAATTCTTTTAACAACTTTTGAAGAACTTCACCCAAGGAACATCCCTGCAAAGTTTCAGCTTGATTGGCCTACTAGTTTAGGAGGAGAAGATTTTTAAAGAAATTGTGGACGGACGGACAGACGGACAGACGGACAGACGGACGGACGGACGGACGACGGACAACGACCGATCACAATAGCTCACCTAGCACTTTGTGCTCAGGTGAGCTAATGAAAAAAACAAACTCCTTTCTCATGTTAAAATGCCATCAAGCAAAACAAAGCAAATATTTTGCTAGTTATAAATAAAATAATATGGACCTACTTTGTGCGCATGCGTGCAAAATAGTTCCGTAGTCAAATGTGATTTAAATATAAATGGGACCAGAATATTTCTATTTCACAAGATCCTCATAACTAACCTTTTCCAGTATTTGTATCAATGGAAGTGTCAGATCTTGTTTGCTCCGAAGTGAACACATTTTGTGTTGATGTCACTGTAATGGTCGTTCCCGTGACGACAGATTGAGTTCGGATGTATTCTTTCGACACCGCACTATCATTCTTAACATCCCCGCTTTTACTTCTCTTTTTGTCTTTGACACATAAATTTTCGGGGACTTCTTGCACCTGACTTGCTGATATCGCAATATCTCCTTGACTAGGTGAATGTTTCTTTGAAACAGGACTATACACCTTGACCGATCGCCTATCAGGACTCACAACTCGATCATGTCGAGATGGACTTATTAACGGGCTATGTTTTAACCATGGATCAGAATGTTCTGAACGTTTTCTGTCTCTTTCCCGACAGGCAGAGTCAACCATGTCTTTGATAACCCTAGTTTCAGTGTCAGTTGTAGGAATGGAATCGACATCGATATATAATCTGGAATTCGAAGAACTAGCAATACTTTTTGACTGATTAATATTGCACTGATTTGGATTTTGTGAATACCTGTCTGTCCGCACAGATTTACACGAACTTTTGATCTTATCTTTGTCATCTGTTTTAGAAATAAATCCCTTCGAAGTTTTGTGCGTAGGTGAAACTTTAACTCTATTCTTATCTACGTTAGTTTGTTTATCTCTATCAATATCACTACAGCCCTTCTTATCGGTGCTATCTTTGCCGTACGAATTGCCTTCTTTTTTGTCTTCATCTTTGATTTCGGTTTCACTGTCTTTGTCGCGCTCATTGGGCCTCGATTTACTAGAACTGGGAAGAGACAGGTTGGTTGCCTCTAATTGGCCTCCCGGTGGAAACAGATGTGGTGGATAAAATCCTCTTGGAACGGTACCAGTATTGAAAAGGGATTCTGAAAAAGGCAAGTAATTAAATTTAAAACAACAACAGCAACAAAAAACACCCCCTAAAACAACTGAGGTTAAACATCTCAAATTTTCTTCAGTTCATGAATCACATAAAAGTACAAGTTTAATGATTATTATGTACGCCTGAAACAATGATATTTTGAGATAACCTTATTTATTAAAGGGTTAAGTGAACTTTGCACGAAAGTTGGTTATAACAAATGTACATGAATTATGATAATTCTTGATTTTTCCCGGATACTTATTAGCTACGAAAAATTAGCATTGTAATAGTATAATAGTTTCTTTTCATAATAATCGATATATATATATTCCTTCAACCGACTGCACACTCAAAGTCATGATTACCTATTTACTAAAAGCTGAAATATAGCTTCATATAGAACAATTGACCAATTGCAGCCGTCAATTAGATAACCAGCCAACCATTGAAATCCTTCATGTAGACCAGAAATACGTTTCAAACTCAGACATTGGCCGCCATTTTTGTTTACTTTTTTCTTTTGTTTTGCGACTAAAACGTCGTAACTACAGCTTGCTCAGTCTGTATTTACGACGTTTAGGTCACACACCAACTGTTCTACTTTTTTACAAGCTGCTCGCCATAAATTTTGTAAAATAACGCTGTTTGAAATCGAAACTGAACTTCCTGTCGGAGTCAATGGACGAGGCCAACTGACTAAGTGGGCGAAGCCAGCGATTAGTCAACTAATTTGGTTGTCATGAAATTCCCAAGTTATACCGCAGAATCATCAGTAACACAGGAGGCAGCAATAACTTTTTTGTAATTTAAATTGAAACAGTATCAAGTATTTCTCTTGTATCATTTGCATCACCATGTGATCAATATTTGAAATTTAAAATTCTAGGAACTTTCCTGTAAAATTTGATTGAATTCTACCTTTCGTTTTTTGAAAAAAACTATGGAAATAAACCCTCTCCATAAAAGCAATGTTTCTTTTAATCGAGCAGAATTCTTTGAAGGAGTCTGATAAAGTGTCATCAAAATAAGCTTGCCAATAAAAGCCGCATTTTCATCTGACCAAAGTTCTTTGTAGGAATCTGATAAAGGGCCATAGAATGACTAATTCAGTAAAACTAGAGGCGCTTGAGCGCCCTTATCGCTCCACAGGCCTGGTAGCTCTGATTAACCCTTTCCTGTTTTTTGAAATTTTAGACTGGTCCAAATGCAAAGGTTTTGCAGACGACAATTCAAAGTTGAATTTATTTTATAAATAATTATTCAGTAGGGTAGAAAATATTGTGGAAAAAGAAGAAATTGCTTTAAACAAGCAATTTCTTCTTTTTCC
This sequence comes from Fragum fragum, assembly GCA_946902895.1. NCBI lineage: Eukaryota > Metazoa > Mollusca > Bivalvia > Cardiida > Cardiidae > Fragum > Fragum fragum. The sequence continues at coordinate 75,716,849 of OX336365.1, read as the reverse complement.
ACAATGTTTTCCCCAGTATAAAAACACAGAGACGTAAAAACCAGTGATTGTACGGGAAAGGGTTAAGCAAACGGTGTTTTCAGACTATGTTTCCGACCAATCAAAATTAATTAATGGAATCTGAAAAGGAGTCGCAAGAGGATCATTCCAGTGAAATTGGGTTGAAATCCATCAACTGGTTTCCGAGAAAAGGATTTTCAAGGCTATCAAATTAGCCCCGCCCACTAAAGCTATATTTTCATCCGATCAAACTTCTTTGAAGGAATCTGATAAAGGGTCACCCAAGGATTATTTCTTTGAAATTTGGTTGAATTCTGTTTGGTACATGTATTTCCTGAGGAGAAGATCTTTGAAGTAAAGGTTTGCGGATGGACGGACGCACGGACGCACGGCGGACACAACGCCATTACAATAGCTCACTAGCTTTCAGCCAGTGGAGCTAAGAAATGGTTTCTAAGAAGTGTTTACTTTGAACCTTGGAATTTTGCCCCGCCCAAAAATCTGATTTTTTATCTTGCATTCTCTTTTAAGAATCCGATGAGTTACCTAGGATCATTCTTGAATTATTTTTTTGAAATCCATCACCTTTTTCATAGAGATGATGATTTTTATTTTTTTTCTATTCACTGTATATGGAAATTATCCTCGCACATAAACGCCGTATTTTTCGTCCTGTCAAAATTTTTTGAAGTGATAACCAAGGATCATTACTTTATAATTTCGCAGGAATCTGAACTGCTCTCTCTGAGAAGATTTTTCTCGGATGATTTTAAAGTATGAGTTTATAGACGGACGGACGGACGCCACTACCACGAACGCTCGATAGACACAACGCCATGACAATAATCGTCAATATTCAGATGTCGGGTTTAAAAAAATCGGTATTTTATCAATAAACATCTGTAAAATGACCTAACTTCTTCAATAAATAGATTGAATTGTTCTTGAAATCTATCGACGAGAAGGGTTTCGGAAAAGAAAAAAAGTGTACATTTATTCGAATTTATAATCTTTCCTTTTTGGATCCGAAAATATGGATTCGAAAATTCTGAATGTCATATTGAATCCATAAAATCGAAAACAGTTGTTTTGCTTTTGATAAGCAAAACGTCAATTAAATTAAGTTGCGAAACAAAACAAAAAACAAACAATAATAGTAATGATAAAAAAAAACAAAAAAAAAAAAACCCACCAACAACATATATAGAGCTAAGAGAATCGTTGATTTACCTTTTTGCAGATCGTATATCCTGTGATGACCTTGGCCTTGAAGGGCGGCATGTAGCTGTGCATTAGCTGAATTCTGGGCGAACAAGGACAGAGTGTCTGTGGCAGGGAGGTACGGCAGGTAGGGGTAATAAATGTTGTTGAGTAGATACCTTGCGTAACCTGAAAGAACAAAAATGGAATTACTCATAGTCAAATTAACCAATCGCTGGCCCCGCCCACTGACTCCACAGGAAGCCCCCCTTCGATTTTAAGCGGCGTTACTTTGTAAAATTCACAGCCAGCAGCATGTAACGAAAAGGTCTTTTTCTAAAAGAATAAGCTGTAGTTACGACGTTTAAGTCGCCTAACCAACAAGAATATTATACGTAAATGGCGGCCAGTGTCGAAGTTCAAAAGTCAATTCGGGGCTGAATGAATGATTTGACTGGTCGATATATTCCTTGATTGACAGCCGCGATTGTTCAATTAAAAAACATATGAGCCACTGGCTCAAAACAGGAAGTTTGACTTCGATGTTAAGCAACGCTGTTGTTAAGAAATTATGGTAAAAATATTAACCTTTGTCATGCCGAATAAAATCTTTTTCAAAGAGATACCAATACATCAAAGGACTGCAAGCAATGGAAGCTCTTACAGAGAACTTATATTTCTTTAGACAATTAATATTATGAACAACTCCTCCTCAATAGGGACAAGCTGGTAATGTAGACCAAGATCAGACTATACGCATGTGCAGGCTGTTCTTTGTCTATGCCTCCAACCAAACTAAAAATATTCCGGGCTCAGCATGAAAAGGGTTAAGTTGTGGTTACCATGTCAATGCCGCCTAAACAAAACAAATATTTAACATATATATGTCGCATTTCAGGGTTGACTCCCGGTCTAAGTCAATGATTTGATTGGTCAGTCGACTTTCTGATTAAATACAGCAGTCCGCAAACTGATAAATCGAGGCTGTCAATCAAAGAATCAAACTACCAATCAATCAAATTATCAATCAAATCATCCATTTACACCGGAAGGGAACTTTTCACTTCAACACTGGCCGACATTTTTGTGAAGCATTTTGGTTGATTTGGTGAATTAAGCGTCAAAGATACAGCTTGTTCAAGTTAATGCACCTTAATTTACCCATTAACAGACGACAAAATTTTGGACTGGTACAAATTGAAAGATGCTGCAGATGACAATTTCAAGTTAATGGAATTCAAGTTTTTGTTAGGTCTTTTTGGAAAGAAACATTGTGGATAATGAAGAAATCGCTTGTATCAAGCCATTTCTTCATTATCCATAATGGTTTCTAAAGTTTTTTAAGAGATGTTAACAGGAGGGATTGTGTGGTAATGGATTAAATCTTATTCGCGATATTTAGTCGCTCAAAGACGATATGATGCACCCGGTCATGAGTAACTCATTTCAAGTTTTTTCCATGGTTTCTGCCCAGGTGGATTATAGGTTTAACGTGTCAGGCAGATGATATTCCCAACCTGAACTCGGCGTGAAATGTTTAGGAGATGAGATAAATGTCATTTGACAGATCCAGAGGAGAAAAACAGTAATTGAATAAACATGTCTGCATTTCAGTCCTATATAACGGTAAACTATGCATGTACTGCTTTTAGGCATAGGCTGTAATTCACAACGAGCAAAAGGCAATTCAAATACAATGAAATCTTCTCAGTTGTAACTCTTATAATAGCAATATTCACTACTTTCTCTGCACAATCGTTAGATATAAAGAACAAACAGCACCTTTTGATAGAAATTTCTGTTAAATTGCAAAGAAGTGCTGACAAATTGATTAGTAAAGTTTTTAACCCATTACCAGACGACAAAATTGTAGACTCAAAGGAGCTGCAGACGACAATTCAAAGTTCATGAAATTTTAGATTTTGTCAAATTTCTGGGGAGAAAACGAGCAATTTCTTTATTTACACAATGTTTTCCCAGTTTATTTTCTTGAGGGGCGCGCAAAGGCGTCATTATGTGGGAATGGGTTGAGCGAATTAACCTAAAATTGGTTCACCATGGTGACAGTGCAAAGGGAGATCACCGTTCTCGGGAGAGGTATGGTAAAAAGTAAACATGTCAGTCTCTACTAATCAATATTCTCGTAAATGTCACGCCCGTCCCAGTTTATGTATGTTAAATGTATTCAAAGCTTAAAATTCGTCTCAAAATGTTCGATGGCGAAATACGATTTTTTGAAAATTACGAAGAATTTTACACACAAAACTCGCAAACATTCCGAGACCAGATATTGTCTTTAAAGGAACAAAATGTCTTAAGAATAGCTAGAATAAAGCTGCATTTACAATATTTCGGTCGCTAATAGACGGTATTCGTTTTAAAGCTCATATGGCTCTCTGTAGGGGCTCTAATTATTACATAAATTACTTCATAGTCAATAATCTAACTCCAGTTGTGTGAGTAGGTTTTATTTTAACCACTTTGTTAAAGCAAGAGGACCATGATGGTCCTATATCGCTCCCCTGAGTATGATGGCTAAAGGCTTTATAACATATACAAAATATCAAGGCCCCCACCAATTCATTTCGGAGTAGAAGGTTTTCTCTTTTAATCTTATGTATATTAAAGACCCAACCATATAGCGCTAATTTCTAGTGTACGGTAATTCTTCCGAGTATTTTGGTAGAGGGTCAATAGGCACTGAAACATACCAAATATCAAATCTCTAGGCATAATAGTTTAGGAGTAGAAGATTTTCTAAGAAATCCTTCTTGTTTCATTTCTACAATCAGGAAATGCACAAGAAAGGACTTATTTTCCAAGTACGGTAACTATATGAAGTATTTTAATAAAGGTTCAATAGACATTGATACATACCAAATATTTTAGCTCTAGGCCTTATGACTTGGTAGAAAAATATTTCAAAGCATTCCTATATAAAATCAGGGATCACAGAGAAAAGGGCTAATTTTCAGTGTACGATAATTCTCTAAGGTATTCTGTGGTCAATATATGATGATTTACACAAAATATCAAAGCTCTAAGCCTTATTGTTTGGGAGGTGAAGATTTTAAAAGATTTCCTTCCATATTGCTATTTAAGACAGGGAACGCACAGAAAAGGGATTATTTAAGAGTACGTTAATTATTTGAAGTAATTTGGCAGAGGGTCAATAGATGATGATTTATACAAATTATAAAAGCTCTTTTTTCAATCGGTTACCATGGCAATCAAAGTTCTTCATGGATTTCAATTCTCTGAAGTTTTTTGAAAGAGCATGACCTAAAAGCTTGGTCGAAATTCAACGGTTAATTTAGGAGAATATTTTTTTGTAATTGTGAACAGACGAACGGACGGACAGATTGGCGGACGGACGCCGGACGATGACCGACCACAGTAGCTCGTCCAGAGCACTACGTGCCCAGGTGAGCTAAAAAGAGAAAAAGAGAAAAATCCTTTTCTCTTACCAAAATAATCTTTTTTGGACTTTAAACCTGGGCTTCGCAGCAAATATCATGAACACTTAACCCTTCCCCACACAAATACAATTTTTGACCCTCCAAGCAAAATGCTTGGAAAACATTGTGGAAAATGATGAAATTGCTTGCCACAAGCAATTTCTTAATTATCAACATTTTTTTTCAGTAAATCTTTAACGAAACATTTGGAAACCGAGATAGAATCGTAAAACAAATAAAAAGGAGACGAAGAGAATTTCTTTTTTTGTTTTCATAGAGGTATGAAAAGAAAAGTAGTGTGATATGATTTATCATTTCAAACTTCTATGAAAATAAAATACAACTATTTGAAAAATAAATAGATAAAAAAAGATACCCTTTTCATGAAACTACTTCCTACACGAGCATTCAAAATAAATACGAGCATAATTTTTCAAGGGGGTATGAAAGGATATTTTTTCAAATACAGGAATTTCATAACACGAAACCCAAATTAAACTAATTGAAAATAATTCATTACGGATAAGGAATCTTACAGCGTGATCCGCCAAAAACTTTTTTCGTCAATACCAGTGTTTCTGCGATCTTTTATCTTAATGTTTTCTATCGACAAAACAATAAATCAACACGTTACTTGGTCATGCGCACTTAAAATTTGCGATTTTACATTATCCGTAATTTTCCGAAAATAATACATTGTCGCAAAAATCTCAAGTTATATGGTAATTGGTACAAGTCTGATATGGACAGTGGTTCACATGCGAGGGTTTGAGCACGAACAATACCAAATAGAAACTGTATATGATTTAGGCACTCTGAAATGATACAATTTTGCTCCAGGGACCCACATCTGCAGCTGTGCATAATTTATAAGCGTCCGTTTATCTATTTATCTTAATTCGAAATAAATTAATATAAATTGCTGCGCCAGTATAAATGAAGTCAAAAAGCAAAAAATACCAAAGTCTAACGTCATGTTTAACTCGCTTAAATGTCGAAATAATATACCAAAATCACTATACACAATTAATGATTTTTTGATAAACCAGATTATACTTTATATTTTACATTTGAAAACGGCAAAAGCAAAACACTTATGGAGAAGTAAAAATCTGATAAGCAGCCGGAAAAAAAATTATTTGAGCATTTCTCTTTAAATAATTCTAAACTATTTTCATGATTGTCACGCGATTTCTTTATTTTCAATCAATTATTTTAACTATAATCATTATCGATTATCGATAATATTGCTACTGTTTTATTAATTTTTATTTTTTTTTTATTCGTTGGCTGAAATACTGAACATACTTCGATTTTTGGGCAAGTCCACTGGCAACTGGGGGCATTGCATTTGTTTAATCCATTACCACACGACAAATACTTAGACTGGTCTAATGTCAAAGTCTTCACAGACGACATTTTTAGATTGAGAAAATATTTAAACTCTTCATCTTTTGGGATAGAAAACATTGTCGAAGATGAAGAAATTGCTTTTAACAAGCAATTTCTTCATTTTCCACAATGATTTCCAAGAGTTATAAATAATGGGTGTAAAAAAAACCTGGATCGTGTAGAATGGGCTAAACAAATTATACATGTAATTGATCGCAGTTACCAAAAAGCATCCGAATTCAGTGTTAAATGTCGCAAAAATGCACTGGGGCTATTGACCTTTGACAATTGAAGCTATGAACATGCACTTCGACTATGTGATGTCTCGGTGATAATTGGTTTTTGTTTTGATGATTGTGCACGGCTGGTGATCAAAGCATATGTTTTATTTCTTGGTTTTCGTAAACAGTCGGAGCCGACGATGTTTTCGTGCGTTACCATAGCTGCGTTTTTAATAGACTTGTGGTTTCCTTTACATTTTGCCCGCAGATTTCACAAAAAAAACCTTAGTTATACTTAATCCATTACCAGAAGACAAAAATTCAGTAATTCTAAAAAAATCTGAAAATGTTTGCCTTTGATGTAGAAAAAATGTGGATAATGAAGAAATTGCTTTTGACAACAATTCCTTAATTTTCAACAATTTTTCCGATGTTTTTACCTTGAGGGGCGTCTAAAAGTGAGATTGCGTGGAACTCGGTCAAACTATCGAAATATGAACAAAATAGTGTTTTAAGTGACCAAGCAATATGAACACACATAAAACAGTGTTGAATTTACCAGTAGATATGTACACTTTGGCCTTATCCATATCGGCGGCTCATTGATGAGAAACACACGATTTCCTGAATGACATCGATCATAATGATTATACCCTTTGTCAAAAATATCATTATAATTTTGACGATTTTGTTTTTATGGATCGCTAAGCACGTCCATGGCAGCAAATGAAGTAGGCTTGTTACATGGGGTTCTTTTTTTTCCACAATATTTTCTTAAGTATAAAAACACAGGGACGAAAAAACTAGCGATCGATCAGGAAAGAGTTAAAACAAGAGGACCATGATGGTCCTAAATCGCTCACCTGAGGCATCTCCAAATTACAGTACTTTTTAGTATAAAAAAGGCACAACTTATAAAAGATATATAAGATTTTGGGCTTTGTACAAAACAATCAAATAATGTTTTACAATAATAATGAATGCCTTTGGCTTTATAGTTTAATCCATTACCAAACTATCCCAGAATTTGTCACCCTCAGGGAAAATAGGTTTGAAAAACACATAGTGAGAAAGGGAGTGACAAGCAATTTATCCATTTCTCACAGTGTTTTCTACCTGAAATTCTTTGTATTTAGATTTCAATCAAACTCTAATTACTGTCTGCAACTTCAATGGGTGTAATTTTAGCAACCTTGGTAGAGAACAATCTGGATGTACTATACATCAAAATATGAATGCATTACAACTTATACATGAGGAGTGGAAGATATTTTAACATGCTCTTATTGAGCGTTTTTCATATCTTTGGATGCCTTGGGAAGGGCCATGTTTGTCCAAAGGATATAAACACGGTAGAGAACAATAATGTTATCCTTTGTTTTTAATGTAAATGCTCTAGAGCCAATATTTTAAGAAGAGTTCTTTAAATGCAATTTAAGCAATTTTCAACCCAGGAGCAGAGACATTTTTATCCTAAGAGCATATTTTCCTGTTATATAGTACAAAATTATTTAGTCATGCTACATACCAAATATGTATGCCCTTCACCTTATATTACAGAAGGAGAAGACTTTTGATGTTGCTCTAATTGAGTGTTTTCAAAAAAAATTTACCTCTGGGGCAGTGCCATGTTTTATCCCAGGGCTAACATTTTAGCTAACATGGTAGAGAACCATCTGGTTATGCTATATACAAAATATGAATGCCTTAGACTTTGTAGATTGGGAGGAAAAGACTATTGAACATGGTCTAATGGAGCTTTTTTACAAACTTTGGACACCCAGGGAAAGGGTGTTTATTAACCTACAGGCATAATTTGATCAAAACTGATAGATAACAGCCAGGCTTAGCTACACATAAAATATAAATGCCCTCCTCCTTAAAATGAAGACTTTTTTTTAACATACTGAAATTTTGCGTTTTTCCCAATTTTTGACCCCTAGTGCAGGGCCGTTTTTGACCTGAGAAAGACAACTTTTTGTGATTTAGTACAAAACCATCTAGTTATGCTCAATACCAAATATGAATATCCTAGACCTTATAGTTTAAGAGGAGAAGTCTTTTGAAATTGCTCTAAGTAAGCATTTTTCCAAACTTCGGACCTCTAGGGCGGGGCCATTTTAGACCCCAGAGATTAAATATTTAAAAACTTGGTAGAGAACCATATGATTAAGCTCTATATAAAATATAAATGCCTTTGGCCTTGTAGTCTGTGAGAAAAAAGACAACATAGATTTTCTAAAATTTCCCATTTTCATATGCCACGGTTACAAGAGTTTTTTACAGAATTAAATTCTTTTAACAACTTTTGAAGAGTTTCAACCAAGGAACATCCCTGCAAAGTTTCAGCTTGATTGGCCTTCTGGTTTAGGAGGAGAAGATTTTTAAAGATTTTTACAGATTTACTAAAGATTCCCATTTTCACATGCCGCTGCAACCAGAGTTTTTGACGGAATTAAATTCTTTTAACAACTTTTGTAGAACTTCACCCAAGGAACATCCCTGCAAAGTTTCAGCTTAATTGGCCTACTGGTTTATGAGGAGAAGATTTTTAAAGATTTTAACAGATTTACTTAAGATTCCCATTTTCACATGCCGCGGCAGCCAGAGTTTTTGACAGAATTAAATTCTTTTAACAACTTTTGTAGAACTTCACCTAAGGAACATTCCTGCAAAGTTTCAGCTTGATTGGCCTACTGGTTTAGGAGGAGAAGATTTTTAAAGATTTAACAGATTTACTAAAGATTCCCATTTTCACATGCCGCGGCAGCCAGAGTTTTTGACGGAATTAAATTCTTTTAACAACTTTTGTAGAACTTCACCCAAGGAACATCCCTGCAAAGTTTCAGCTTGATTGGCCTACTGGTTCAGGAGGAGAAGATTTTTAAAGATTTTTAAAGATTTCCTTAAGATTCCAATTTTCAAATGCCACGGCAACCAGAGTTTTTGACAGAATTAAATTCTTTTAACAACTTTTGTAGAACTTCACCAAAGGACCATCCCTGCAAAGTTTCAGCTTGATTTGCCTACTGGTTTAGGAGGAGAAGATTTTTAAAGAAATTGTGGACGGACGGACAGACGGACAGACGGACGGACGGACGACGGACAACGACCGATCACAATAGCTCACCTCGCACTTTGTGCTCAGGTGAGCTAATAAAACCATATTCATATATAGGGAATATTATGTTGTAACAACGATGCTCCAGCTGCATTGAAAAATTATTTGGTGTCTTGGGATATAAAATTTTCAACGCTGTGAGAAGTAAACACCAACTGTCGAAATGTCACTGTAACTTTGTATTACGTTTTTATGTACACCTACATTTGTAGATTTTAAAAGCGGGATCAATTGATTGATTGAATGGGGTTTAACGCCCCTTTTAACAGTATTTCAGTCATATCGCGGCGACTGGAGCACATAACAATGGATTCCTGGTATTTCTCACACCATTACTACCCCTACATCCTTTCCTATAGCCTCCAGCTGCTATCCCACTTAGGTTTACGATTATCCACCCATTCATTGGTGAGAGACAAATGTCGAAAAGGATATGTGGCCAAGCAATTTCTTTATTGTCAACAATGTTTCCTACCCGACAAGGCAAATATTTACTTAATTCCACCAACTTGAAATCGTCATCTGCAATACTTTTCAATTCGAACCAGTCTAAGATTTTGTCATGTTATAATGGGTTAACCCCTGGGTAACTTTAACCTCGTAAGAAGATTAATAATAATGAAAAAATATTCTGATAGCTTACAATACTTCCAGTACTTTGATTGTATATACATATGATTTGCCATGTTCAAAAGTTATGTTTATATGAGAGAGCGTCTGAAAATCAGTATTTTCAACTTATAATCTTCTGTAAAAGACAGATCGAGAATGTTAATCAAAGAATCAATAGACCAATCAAATTGTTCATTTAGGTCGAAAGAGAACTTTTAAATCCGACTTATTCAAGCTGTATTTACGATGTCGCCAACCAACCATATTACTTATTTCGTTATAGGCTAGTGGCCCTAAATTTACAAAATAACGCCGTTCAACCCTTGTCATGCTGGATACATTACCTTACTGAATTGCTGTAAAAGCAAAGGGCTGAAAGCACTGATAAAACTTGTTGTTCAAAAATCAATATTTCTTATAAAAAATCAACTTCATAAACAACTCTGGCAGGGAAAGTACAAGCAGGGGGTGTAGACTAAGATCAGACTGCACTTATGTGCAGGCTGATCTTGGATCAGACTGCACTTATGTGCAGGCTGATCTTGGTCTACAGCTCCTGCCAAATCCGGAATATTCCGGGTTCAGCATGACAAGGGTTAATATCGCAATAGAACTTCCCGTTGAAGCTCAGTGTGCATTGCCAGCGATCCGTCAAATGACTAATCAAGAAATAAACCGACCAATCAAAAACTTTGTTCTGCCCGGACCTAAGCTTTTCCACTCCAACATTGGCCGCCATTTTTGTTAATTTTTTTTATGCTTTGGCGAGTAAAATGTTGTAACTACAGCTTATTCAAGCTGTAGATACGATGTTTATGTCGCCAACCAACTATTCTACTTATTTGTAACATGGTCCTGGCCGTGACTTTTGCAAAATAACGCCGATAAAATCGAAGCGGGACATACTGTTGGAGTCTATGGGCGTGGCCAAGGGAGTAAGTGGGCGGTACCAGCGATTGGTCAATTCTCATCGTGACGTCACTTTAGTATGACAATTACGTCATCTGACACTACCACTAGGAAACGTATTCGACATTGTGTGTTATTTACGTATTTGATAAGGAAAATTTGGTCGAAATAAATAAATACATTTATCGACCATTTTTAAAAAGTCGACCCTTGATAACTTCGATTGATATGTTTCTTGTATTACAAGTTTTATTATCATTTCTATTTTCTGTTTTATACTAGAGATCTGTGATTCGTCAAGCAAAAAGGGGACCTACAGGGAAGTAATAACAGTGTTTATCCAGGTCAGACTGTGCTTTCCGCGTTTGCAGATTGTTGTTCCTTTATTCCTTGGAGACTACACCACACAGACCAGGGTCGAAGATTTTTCCCCTTCGACCATTTTCTGCATGTAGAATGACCATAATATCGCTCTATATGATTATCTTTGGATGCGACCTCTGTATAACATATTCCCCGCACAATGATTTTTTTTCACGCCCGCAAGAAAAAAGCTTTGGAAAACACAGTGAAATGAAGGAATGCTTGTAACAAGCAATTTCTTCTTTTTTTTACAATGTTTTTAACCCAGAGGGTTGAATAAATCTACTTAAATTATCGTATGTAACCCTTTTCAATTTGGACCAGTCTAAAATTTAGCCGCCAGGTAATGGTTTAATCTCCACATGTCCCAGTCTACTGTTTTACGAAACACCAGTAGGTCCCTTTCTGTCTGGCATGTCATATTCTCGATGATTACACAAGCGCTACATTTATTACATGTAACCCAATCTTTACCTGTTCCTCTTTGCTTATTACAAGCAATTTCTTCATTATCCACAAAGTTTCTTACCCTATCAGACAAGGGCTTTTGAATTTTTTATAAACTATAATTTTGTCATCCGCAACTTCTATCTATGCATTAAGTAAGCAATTTTTCTAAAAGAAGAAAAGGTTGGTCTCTTTTTCATTATAAAACCGTAATTTAACAATGCATGCTAAAAACTGCAATGAGCGCATTTTCCGTGCATGGTTTCCAATGAAACACATTTTCCTGCATTCAAATGACCTTTAGCAGTCATTTAGACGGAATTACGCCTGTTGTAAACAATAATTCTGATAACTGCGGGGTACTGCACGCGCATTCGTGCTTAAAACAGACTGCTTTCAACAGGAGAGGTGGGGGCATTTCGCTGTCAGTGTCTCATATTTCAATCAGGTCTGTTTGTATGAACCTTAATTTATTTTAAAAAGAAATCACTCAAGAAATTTAATCTCTTGAATGTTTTCTATTTTTGTCTCTTCTATTTGTGACAGAACTCGTTCAATGATATGTCTTATTTGGACGGTTGTACAATTTATTATGGGGTTTTAATTTATAATTTGAACCGAAAATTACTGGAACATATTTTAAAATTTATTGATAAAATCTTTTCATTATATATCCTTTATATAGCAAAGCAAGACCTACTTCAAAGTTTGTTAGTCTGCTTTATGCAATAATAACAATTCATTTTAAGCTTAAATAAATAATACTGATCATATCTAAAAAAAAAAAAAAAAAAAGATAGATAAATAAAACCAATAAACGAATATTTTGCATAGAACATAATTTTCCATAAATTATTATTTTTATCTAACAAGGGACACCGATCAAAACGAATTTGTAGCATGACATTAATGAAATAATAATAAATTAGATGAATAAAATTTTTTGGTTTTCATCGAGGTATGAAATTAAAACACTTAATCACACTGTTTGAATACGCGAAGCGGATTTAAACAAAAGTGTGATGTGTGTTTCATACCTCCATGAAAACAAAAATATCTATTCTTTTCATTTCTTTTAGTATAATGACATCAAGCGAAAAGAACAAATATTTTACAAAATTTGATAAATTTTTATAGAACTAGTTTGTGAGCAAGCAAACAAAATATCTGGGTACACAAAATATTGTAGATAGATCAATGAATATATTTTTCGGTAAATCAGAACACTCGTTTTGACAGAAGAAACTAACAATCGAATTATCAAAAACAACAAAAACACTCACGCGCATACAACCAGTAGCGTGTTGTCATTCTTATTTTATCGTTTTTCAAAGTAATTTTGTATGGTGGTTTTAGATTAGAAAATTAATAATTTCCCGCTTAGCAGAAAGGGGGGTTGTTATTAAATTTCAAGCGTATTTGTAACGCCTGCAAATCGTTGTGTTTCACTTCACGTCACCAAGTAAGAAGGAACGTTTTCATCAGGTCACAAATAATCGGTATAATTCTAAAAACTCGTAACTACAGCTTAAATCAAGCTGTAGTTACGAGGTTTTAGAACTACACAAATGAAATGTTTTTAAATCCCTCCTTTCTGTACCGTAATACATGCGCGGATTCCCCTTTTATTCCGGGGGTGGGGGTCCAACGGAAAATGTACATGTCAAATAATAATGGTCAGTGGGTCAGCAAAATGTCGTACTCACATCTTGATCAAAGCTGTAGTTACGTTATTTCGGTTTCCCACTGACAGAATAATTCTATGCTTTTCATGTTTGGTTTTTTTTTTCATTTTTTCTCGAAAAGCAAACGAAGGAATAGTCGGGGGTCTGGGACCCAAGTTCCCCCCTTGGATCCGCGTATGCCGTTATGAAATAAGAATATATTTTCAATCAGAACATATCAGGCCAAGAAGGACGGCTGCTAGTCGAAAAGACGCTTATCATATATTGAATTTATTTCTTTATTCATCTATTCCTCTTTTTTTCAAATGTTATTGTCACACTTTAGCAATTACAATATGTCGATTTATCGGTGAATATATAGATTTTCCAGTAAACCTTTCTCTTTTTATGTCAGTTTAGCAAAACAGGAAAGAGTTAAGCAATCTTCCAAACTTCGGGCGTCCAGAGCAGGGCCATTTTAGACCCAAGAGGTATACTTTCGGCAAACCGGGTAAATAACCATATGGTTATGTTATAAAAGAATTATGAATGCCCCTTGCCTTCTAGTTTCTGAGATAAAAATATAGAAAAAAATGCGAAAATTCCCCACTTGCAAATGCTGTGACAACCAAAGCTTTTCATGGAACTGTATTCTTTTAACAAGGTTTGCAGTTTGTAGAACTACTTCCAGTGAATATTCCTGCCAAGTTTCAGCTTGGTCAGCTTACTGATTTAAGAGAAGGAGATATTGTCAAAGCGGGACAGACTGACGGACGACGTACAATAACTGTTAACAATAGCTCACCTCGCACTTTGAGCTCAGGTGAGCTTAAATAAGAAAGAAAAGAAGCAAAACACATTTCGCGTTACAGATGCCAAATAAGTCAACGCAGTACAACCCGAATGGAACTAGAATTCATAGGGTGAATACGTTGTCAGTCGATTGTACCGAAAATCTTATTTATGATTTCTATGACGTATTAATGACGTCATTGGCTTCCGCTAGCAATACAGTCGTTATCGACATAACCCGAAGACTAACGACCCCAACCGATAAATTCCGATGTTTCAAAGTGGGGCATAGGGAATATATCACATTAATTGAATTAATAATGAATTTAGTAGATTTAACTAGAAAAAAGAATATTTATCGTGAAAAATACATTTACAACTAATGAAAAAAGCAGATCAGTTTCCTCCATCAAATTTTCATTAAAATCTATTCAAGGGCCTCTTTAATAATCATGTCGAATAAGACATGGGTTCATATTTCTTCACTCTAGTTAAGCTCATTTCAGACCATACTATGAATGCAAAGGCTTTAATGAAATGCAAAGTACCGAAGGTAAATGTTGCGATTTTTTTTACTCAAAGAGAATGTAAAGACACAATCATTTAGTTTCTTTCGTTGTGTGTATACTTTCATTCATTATTCATAATTTGTTCATTTATTAATTCATTCGAACTGGTTTCCGTGCAAGGGAGCATTTCAAGTTAAGATTACCATAAACTGAAATCATACCGACAGTGTGGTTTTAATCTTCTTAAAAGGAATGAAAATTTAATGTGCGATATGTTTATTTCAGCCATTACGCGAACCTATAGCTCAAAGATAATTTCCCGATCGCGGCTGTCAATCAAATGGTAAATCGACCAATCAAATATTTCGTTTAGATCGGAAGTGAATTTTGAACTCTAACATTGTCAAATATTTATGTGAAACATTTTTGTTGGTTTTGGCGACAAAGACGACGTAACTACCGCTTATTCAAGCTGTGTTTACGATGTTTAGGTCGCTAACCAACCTTTACACGTTTCTGTCACATGTTACTCTCCTTAAAAAATATCGCAAGTCTTCCCCTTAACTCTTTCCCTTACAATCCCTGGTTTTTACGTCCCTGAATTTTGTACTTGAGAAAACATTGTGGAAAAATAAGAAATTGCTTGTAACAAGCAATTTCTTAATTTTCCACAATATTTTCTACCCCATTGGATGATTATTTTTCAAATTTAATCAATTTTATTTTGTCGTCTGTAAATCCTTTGAATTTGGGCTGGTCTAAAATTTTGCAAAACAGGAAAGGGTTAAGGGTCTGCGTCTTGAATAACCTACCCATTGAAAATAAAAATGAACCATGCCTTGCTGAATTCAAAGAGAATAATTCAGACATATCGCGGCGGCTGGAGCACCAAACCGTGGGTTCCTGGTATTTTTCACACCAGTACTACCACTAAATCCCTTCAGAGTCTCCAGCTACTCAACCGACTAAGGTTTACGATTATCCATCCCTTGGTAGGAGACAAGTATCGGAAGGATATTTGCCGCGACAGAGGATCGAACCCGGAACCCCTTGACAAGAAGTTCTACGGGCTACCACTGCGATATGGCCGCAGCTAAATGAAAAAAATATTAGATTTTAGTGTGCTAGAATGTATATGTGTGTTTGTTCGTGCATTTTGTGCGCTCGCGTGTGTGTGCGTGATTAGTAATCACGTATTGAATGATTTATTGTCCGAAGGTCGTTTTGAAAATAAGCCTTGTTGGCTTAACAAGTAACAGCCTTTAGATAAAATTATTATTATTATAGATACAGTCAATCTTGATTAAGCGACCAAATTTATTGAGCGACCATTATTAGAAGTCCCTTTCAAAATAAATAAATAATAAATAAATAATAATAAGATTTTGAGAAATTGAAGATTTGTTATTTGTTAAAAGAAAAAAAAAACGTAAATAAATCCTACGTTATTTGCACTCATTATAATCGTCTCATTGAGACGATTCTAACGAGTTCGAATACCATAGGATTAAGTGAGGATTGTGCAATAATCCATGCATGAAAACTAATCGATCCATCAAAATCATGTCACAAAAAATGTATTTAGCGACCATTCTCTTCGGCGACCACTTGATGGCCGTCCCTTGAGCGGCAGCTTAATACATGTTTTAATGTATGTTTCTTTTGTAAGAAGTACTCGAGCAAACCTTTAACGTAAGCGAGTGTTTTGTCATCCGTTTAGTTTCTTTTTAGTATGTCCAGTCTCGCTACAGCGGTTATTATGTGTGGCGATTAATTACAGCTCTTAGTCGCCAGAAAACAAGTTTAAGATGAATTTCTGTACCCAAACCAACAAAGATATGTGTATCTTCATGCATTGAAGTATAAACAAAAGGGTTTCCCCTTGTCATATAAAGAATGTCGCCAATTGATCAATCGCCGGCCCTGCCCACTTACTCCTTTGGCCGCGCCCACTGACTCCAACAGGATGTTCCGCTTCATTTTTTTTTCGGTGTTATTTTGCAAAAATTATGGCCAGCAGCATATAACAAAATAGAAGAACCGTTGGTTGGTGACCTAAACGTCATAACTACAGCTGTAGTTACGACGTTTAAGTCTCTAACCCAACAAAAAAGCTTAACAAAAAGGCCGGTCAATGTCGGAGTTCAAAACTCACTACTAGTATAAGCGAATGATTTCATTGGTCGAATGATTATTTGATTGACAGCCGCGATTGTTCAATAAGTACTTATTCTTCGGAAAGTTAAGAACAATAGAATCTTTTGATGGTTCGTTCCTAGTCTCCGTGTTTAACCCATTCCAACACAAGCCTTTCTATTTAGGCCCTTCAAGAAAAAAGCTTTGGAAAACATTGAGGAAAATGAAGAAATTGCTTGTATCAAGCAATTTCTTCATTATTCACAATGTTTTCTACCCAAAAAGACAAAGAATTAAAAGATTTCATCAACTTCAAATTCTCGTCTGCAACTTCTTCTAATTTGGACCGGTCGGAAATTTCACTGTGAGGGAATGGGTTAATTATACATACAAAAATATATAAAAACACCACTATAGGGACGGCCAAAAAGTGGTCGCTGAAAAGAATTGTTGCTTTATACATTTTTGTGACATGATTATGACGGACCGAGTTGCATGCATACATAAATTATTTCAGAATTCTCATACAATCATATGTAATTCGAAAAGTCTCCTTGAGACGATTCTCATATATTTAAATAACTTAAGATTTAGTTACGGTACACTTTTTTAGTAAATTCGTCTATTTCTAAAATCTTATGCTTTTTGGAAAGGGAATTTTGAATAAAGTCGCTTAATAAAATTGTTCCTTAATAGAGGTTGTCGATTAAAATAGATTGGCTGTAGCTTAATATCTTGCCTACTTCAAAAATAGGTAGTTTAATGACGAAATAGTATTCAATAAAAACCTCTGAATTTAGACCAATCTAAATAAGTGTTGTCTGGTAATGGATGAGATAATAAAAGCCGTTTCCCACGATTGCGCTCCAAAGCAAGACCGACTACAGTTGTAGTTATAAAATAATCACTCACCCTCTGACTGTGCGGATGCCCAGTATTGCTGAAAATCCGGCATGAGGTGTTTTAGGGATTCGGGTATGTGACTTGTGTTAGCAAGGTAACCTGCCATCATAGCGTAGCTGGTGCCTGAAAATACAAACAGGAAAACTTGTACAACTTTACCAATGATCAGATTGCAAAAACGCGTCCGCTGACGAAACTGATCGCTTTTTTAAATAAATCAGTTCCGACAGGTTAGATATCAAAAACAAATGAGCCTATTTCAAACTATTGCATATGCGACAAAAGTGGAGAATCGGATTAGCCTGCGTTCGCATTGTCTATATTAACCCTTATCCTGCTGATTATTTTCCCTTTTTTCACTACATTAGATCAATCTCATACTCAAAGATTTCTCGTTACGAAGTTTTAAGTCGCCAAACAAATTAAAGTACATGGCACAAATGTCGATCGATGCTGGAGTCAAAGTACACTTCGGTCTAAATGAATGATTTGATTGGTGCATCGATTCTTCGATTGACAGTAGCGATACGTCAATTATGGCATAATATCCACACAATTATTCAAGGCCGTCATCAGTATAATCTTTTATTGTGATGACTCTAATGACTTCAACGTTGCGTCTGTGTGTTTTTTGTTTGTTTGTTTGTTTTAATATTCGGAGATTAACACTTTCCTGTACAATCACTGGTTTTTACGTCCCTGTGCTTTTATTCTTGAGAAAACATTGTGGGAAAAGAAGAAATTGCTTGTAACAAGCAATTTCTTTTTCTCCCACAATATTTTCTACCCTTTAGATTGGTTACTTTTGGAATTGCACTCACTTTTAATTGTCGTCTGCAACTTCTTTGGATTTGGACAAATCTAAAATTTTGAAAAACAGGATAGGGGTTAAATACGAACTCTTGTTCATTAGAAATTTAAACCCTGGGGTTGTTTTTGTGGCAAAGACACAGGTACAGCCAAAGCGCTCTTAGGTCCCTAGTGGCAATGGGTAAGAAGGCGGGTGCGTTCGGGATGTGGCGGGAAGGTTTAGCCCCTTATAATATGATAGCAACCAAAGTTTCGAACGGAATTTCGTTCTATTGACAACTTCTGCGGTGCTTCACCTAGGTAACATAATCGTTACAACGATATATATCAAGCTTCAGCTTTAGTTTGTCCGATAGATGAGAACATGTTTTAAGAAATTGTTGTCTGACAGACAGTCGAACGCACGAGAGTGGATAACCTTCTGAACTGGACTGAAGAAAATATTCTATAAAGTCCCACAAGACAGCTCGAAAAGGATATCATTTTTATTGTCAGCATGCCATCAAGATTTGTCTATTTTGCATTTAATATCATATAGAGTCATTATGAGTTTTTTATGTTGTTTTTTTTTCCAGATAAACTTTATTAGCAAAATTCTAGGTTTGCCTCCTTTCACTTTATTAAACAAGTTGGATCAAGAACTTTCCTAGCAGTAAGTTTTTGATTAAAGCCAATAAACCTGAAGAAATTCTAGGTAAAAAGAGTTGTCGTCGCTTTCAATCAAACTGGAGGAACATGAGGGCCTTTATCCTTCGACCGCCCTGAAATTACTAATTACCCGAGACGTAAACAATCACACTTTTCATGATCCTTCGTTCATAATCAACAATATTTACTACCCTCTACCAGTTCCCACAAAATGGCGCTTTTAAACGCCTCTTAATATGAGAAATTTGGAAAAGATTTACAAGCCATTTCTTCATTATTCACAATGTTTTCTACCCCAAAAGACAGTTTTTTTAAAAAAAGATTTCATTAACATGAAATTGTCGTCAGAACTTTCTTTGAATTTGGACTGGTTTAAAAAGATTTCCTGTAGAACTTGGTTAAAGACGAAAATTGATTTATCTTAAAATTTCACTAACTAGGTAAATATGTGTCTTTAAAGATCATTTAGTCTTTAATTTTCAACCAATCATCTTTTCTTCATGAAATTTAATCTCAGGCTCATCAAGGGAAGATCTGTGTAACATTTAGTTGACACCAACAAGATACTTTCTGTCAATATATCATATAAAAAAAGTAGCCCCGCCGATAAAAGACGCGTTTTTCATCTGATAACTTTTGAGGAATCTAACATAGGCTACCCAAGAATCCTTCCTGTAAAACAGTGGTTATAACCAATCCAATTTTCTGTTGAAAATAATTTCAAAGAAAAACTTCATGGACGCACCACGACGAACATAATGTAATGACGATAATCCGCTCGACTTTTGTAATAGAGCTAAAAGTCGATCGACTTATTAAATTACTCCTTTAGATCTGAAGTAAAATATTGACCGCCAACATTTATATGCTACATTTTCGTTGGTGTGCAACTGAAACAGCTTATTCAAGCTGTAGTTACGACGTTTAGGTCGCCACCCAATTTTACCAGTTTTGTTTCACGTTACTAGCCATAAATTTCGCAGAATTACACCGTTTAACGTCGAAAGGGAACTTCCTGTCGAAATCAGTTGGTGTGACCAGCAATTTGAGTGGGCGGGGCTAGCGATCTGCCAAATGAATAATTGAGCCCGTGCGTGATATTTCCAACATTTTCGCAAGTGCGTGACTCGCACACATTGAGCTCCCTGGACAGCCATTCGGGGCAATTAGAATATTCGCTGACTGTTTAAAGAAGCTTTGGGTCAGTATCTGTCTACAGAGCGCAGAGTGAAGACTCTGATCAGACTGCGCGGATGCACAGGCTGATCTGAGTCTTTACTTTGCGCACATGTGTAATGGATGAAAATGTCACGCACGCGATGAATTGATATTTGACCTTATTTATAGAGCTCTAGAAAAAAATCGACAACTGGCAATGTTTATTTATCTTTTGCAAGCAAAGGTTTTAACTCCACCTTGTTTCCTATGAACAACGCGGAGTTAGAACCCTCGGCTTCGCGAAGATGTTTCAAGCTATCTATAATGATTGCCCATCGGAAACGTCTAGAAGGGACGAATCCAATCAGTGTCGACATCTCAGAGTTTTTTGCCACAAACTTTTGAACAGATTTTGCAAGGTGGTTCTAGAAATTGACAAATCGCTGGCCCCGTCCGCTTATTCCTTTAGCCACGCCCACTGACCCTGACAAGAAGTTACACTTCGATTTCTAACGGCAATATTTTGCAAAATTTATGGCCAGCAGCATGTAAAAAAGAAGAATGGTTGGTTGGTTGGCGATCTAAACGCGGTAACTACAGCTTTAATAAGCTGTAGTTACGACGTTTAGGTCACCAAACCAACATAAATATTTCACAAAAAAAGTGCAGACAATGTCAGAGTTCAAAGCTTTATTCCGGGCTGAGTAAATGATTTGATTGGTCGACATGTTCCTTCATTGACAGGCGCGATGGTCAATTTTGAGAAACACGTATTTCGTCCTTATATACCCTGCGTTCTTTTTAACTTGTGATATCATTTTACTTATATAAACCTATGTTGGGTAATTCGGACCGCTTTTACAGTATAGCTGTTTCGTTGAAATCAGCATTAGTATGTCATATTTTTCCATCAGCATTCATTCGTAATATTTTACTCTATAATGACTCGCTTTTTTGCTCTTTCGAAAGATACTTTATCAATTAAATAATTTAGTTATTTCAATCCTAACGTATTTCGCCAAATCCCAAGTTGGAAGTTTTCTATTTCTTAAAGGTTGTTTATTTCCCAGAAAAAAAATCAATACCAAGGTTCATTTCGAAATTATTTAATTTTAGTTTCGCATATAAAGATTCAAGCGTTTTGGTTAGCTGAAATTTTCTTTTCATACTTCCAAGAACAAACTTTTGAGTACGCAAATAATTGGCCAATCGCTGGCCCTGCCCAATTGCTTTGTTAGCCCCACCCATCGACTCCAAAAGGAAGTACCGCTTCGATTCTAAACGGCGTTATTTTGTAAAATGTATGGCCAATAGCGTGTAACAAAAAGGAAGTATAGTTGGTTGTCGATTTAAACGTCGTAACTACAGCTTGAATACGTCGCCAAACCAACGAATAGGGCTAACAAAAATGGGAGCCAATGTTGGAGATCATAACTCATTTCTGGTCTCAATGAATGATTTCATTGGTCGACCTGTCATTTGATTGACAGCCGCGATTGGTCAATTTGTATACCAGACTAGAAACAATACGCGTCGATCTTGCCAGATGGCCCTATTGCGCCTGACAGAGCTCAGCTATAAAGGATGAGGCATTTCAAAGATAAAGATATCATAAAACAAATTTAAGAAATTTAAAAAATGTCGTAATGCAGACATAAACTGATTGGCTTATTCATATTCACCTGAATAGACTATTCAATCACGGTCTTTCATAAGTTTCAATATTATGATTAACGTCATTTGCATATGAAACATTCATAATGGGTTTTTGAAGCCATTATTTGAACTACTGGGGTGGTACTTTGCTCCTTGTAACACAACCCTATTCAAAACGTGTCACGTGACAATGATTAATTATTCGAAGGTCGTTAATGCCAACACTCGATATAGAAAAAGATTCCTTGGTAACTTGCTTTTTATTCTCGTGATTATGTTATTCAATATGGTGGAAAAGAATTGTGTTTAGCCTGTTTCAACACTATAAACAACAACAAGACGATTCACTTGGGGTATTACCGGTATTTTATGCAGCAATGTGTAATTTGCGGGTAAAACAGACCCGATTTTTAAAACACGCATACATCGGATTATTCTGTTGGAAGTGTTTTACCCTTTCTCGTTTAATTCCTTTTTTTACGTCTTTGTGATTTCATAATTGAGAAAACATTGTAGAAAAAGAAGAAATTGCTTGTAACAAGCAATTTCTTCTTTTTCTACAATATTTTCTACCCTATTGAATAGTTTTTTTTCAAATTAAATCAACTTTAAATAGTTGTCTGCAAAACCTTTGAATTGGAAAGGGTCTTAAATTTTGCAAAACATGATAGGGTTAACGCAATATTTTCTTTAAACACTATGTTTTCAGTAATATAATGTCACGAAAATGCATGAAGCGTTTTTTTATTATCACAGGAAAAGGTTTTGCGAGGAATGCAACGTTAAAATAAACATCCCAATATATATTCAGTACACTAAATTGTATTGTTATTTTTTAAGACAACCAATATCGTAGGTCAAATATTAATCATACAGAACTTCGTCTACACAAGAATCGTTAAGAATCATTTAAGAGATAAAGAGAATATTTTTTGTTTTCATGGAGGTATGAACCGAAAAACCTAATCACACTGTATGAATACGCGAAGCGGATTCATACATTGTGTGATTAGGTTTTTCGGTTCATACCTCCATGACAACAAAAAATATTATCTTCATTTCTTATAATTTAATAGCATCGAGCGAAAAACGCAACAACTTAACAAATTTTGATACCTTTTTGTAGTGAACTATTTTGTGCGGAAGCATTCAAAATGGCTGCGTACTCAAAATTTTGTTCATGGAGGTATGAATTAAATTTTTCGACCAATCAGATCGCTCGTTTTCGATAGACGAAACTAACAATTAAATTATTCAAAGATGAAAATATCTAACGGTTTCATTGAAATATAAAACACTTTCAACACTAAATATGTGATCATGGAATTTTGTTTGTATTATAATTCAACGAAAGCAAATACTTTCGCTTCATTTTTCATTATCAAAAATACAGGGTAAAATTCTTTGGGATATTTTTACGGGAATACTTTCTGTGAGAGCAAACTAAAGTAGTTCGATACTCGATTTTTTTCATGGGGGAATTTTAAGCCAATCAGAATACAGGAACTTTAATAGACGAAACTGAAATTGAATTATTGCCATTTGGAATAAGTCACCCATTAAAAGATTTTACATTCAATGAACCATACCTAGTAAAAAAGCTTAGTCCCGTCGTTTCCGCCGATCTTCTGTCAATTTCGAAGCGGATCAATCTATTAGCGCGATTAAGTTTTTCAAAAATTCATTTTTCAACGAAATCAAAGTATTCATTTCATTTCCTATAATTTTAAATCAACACACCAAAGCAAAAAAAAAAAAAAAAAAAATCTATTTCTCACAGTTTTCTATGGAAATTACAAACATACAAAATATTTCTGTATTCAAAATTGAATAAACTCATTCCCACTCAGTGACGCTTTTAGACGCCACCAAGGAGAAGGCTTTGGAAAACATTGTGAAAAATGAAGAAATGGCTCGTTTCAAGCAATTTCTTCATTATTCACATTGTTTTCTACCCCAAAAGTAAAAGAAATCCATAATTTCGTAAGCCTTAAATTGTCGTCTGCAACTCCTTTGAATTTTGACAAGTCTAAAATTTTGCCACCTGGAAATAGGTTTTAATCGACGTATACAACGACTTTTTTGTCAACCTGAATGCAGAAATTTTGTAAGGGAGAAACTAAAATTGAATTATATAAATATAATTTCTTTTTGTGTTCTTTTGCATCAAGTACCATTAAGGAAGTTTATATCTAAATAATTATTCCATTGGATAGAATCCCCGCAAAGTAATTTCACTCGATTTTTTTTTCTGTCTTTCTGAATTTGTACATGGTTAAACCAGATTCATGAATACCTACTTTTGAATATGATTAATCGTACTTTGAAATTAATAGATCAATACAACTTGATGGAATGGACAGTGATAAAGCGGATTTATGTACTTTTTTGATACTGACCAATCGCGGCTGTCAATTAGGTTTTATATCGACCAATCAAATCATTAATTAAGCCCAGAATTAAGATTTGAACTCCGCCATTGGCCGCCATTGCGTGAAGCATTTTTGTTGGTTTGGCAATTTTAACGTCGTAACTACATCTGATTCAAGCTGTAGTCACGACGTTTAGGTCGCCAACGAACTATTCTACTTTTTTGTTACATGCCACTTGCCATAGATTTTGCAAAATAACGCCGTTTAAAATCAAAGTGGGACTTCCTGTTGGAGTCAATGGGCGGGAAAACGTAGTAAGTGGGCGTGGCCAGACATTGGTCAATTGTTAGGTTTATTATCAAAATAACTACGAGAAGCCCTTTTCAGTCCAATTTTTGGACGGTACAGATGCAATCACACTCCGAAGAGTGAATTTATCAGAAATATAATTCTTTCTTTTTTAATTTAATCATTAATATGCGCAAGTATAATGAAATATTTTTCTATTGTTGAAAATTGTCATCTTTTTATAGTGTTTTTATATGATGTGATCTTAGTGCTCTATAACAATGTTAAATATCGGTTCTAAAAAAAAAAAATAATAAAAAATTCTCAAAATCATCTGTTTCCCTGTTTTTATCATTTTAAGAAGTGTGTTCAATACGCGTGCTTATATATGTAATTGAACTTTCGAAGGAAAAGAAAATTTAAAAGAGCGCCGTTCACAAATTTTTATAACGTCGTTTATAAACTAAAAATAACAACCTAAACGATTTCGCCCCATTGTGTGTATTTTCTTCTAGATCTAAAGTTGCATAAGAAATTAAATCAGAAATAAAAGATTGAAAGATGTAAAGCAAATCTTCTTAAGCATTAGAAAAACTATTAAAATCCGTAAGTTGTAAATAATTTACTAGGTACAATGATTCCACTATATAGAGTACATTTCAAAACATATAAGAAATAAAGAGAATATTTTTTGTTTTCATGGAAGTATGAACCGAAAAAAACTAATCACACTGTATGAATTCGCGAAGCGGATTCATATATCGTGTGATAAGGTTTTTCGGTTCATATCTCCATGAAAACGAAAAATATTCTCTTCATTTCTTATAATTTATTAGCATCGAGCGAAAAAAAAAAAGCTTTACAAATTTTGATGCCTTTCTGTATTGGACTATATTGTGCGGAAGAATACAAAATCGCTGCGTGCTCAAAATTTTGTTCATGGAATTATGAATATTTTTTTCCACCAATCAGAACTCTCGTTTTTGATAGTCGAAACTAGAAATTAAATTATTAGAAGATGGATACAAAGGTTACAGGTGTTGTTGTTTTTTGTTTTGTTTTGTTTTCATTTTTGTATGCGAGTGTCTTTAAATCGTTTGATTCGCGATTGAAAACTGTTTGTATTCAGGAAATATCAACATATGAGTAATGTATAATGAATATATATAATGAAAATACACAATTTGTATAAATATACAAACAAGTGATTTATATATCGAGGTCCCTTGGTAAAATATGATTGATTGATTAAATAGGGTTAAAAGTCATTTTTAACTCTTTTTTTTTTCAGTCATATCGCGGCGGTGTATTACTGATATTTCTAACACCATCACTAAAATTAATCCTTTCCGAGACTCAGAACTTTTGCTCATCCCACTTAGGTTTACGATTATACACCAATTGGCGGGAGACAAATGTCGGAAAGAATATTCGCCACGACTGGGGATCGTAAAACGGGATCCCTTGACTAAGAGTCTTATGTGCTAAAACTGCGCTATGGCCACGGCAAAAAACAACAATGTGCGAGTTTATACATTGAATAGACCCATACTATGTTTTACTCTAAGCCCTCGATATATACATTTAAAATAATCTCATTTTTATCGACATACATCATTACAATATAAATGTGAGTGATATCAAGCACGCACGTACATAATATAGGATCTTCTTTATGAAAAAAAGTACATGACAAAAGCACGTGATCAGCGAAATATATTCCTAGTGGTTTATTCAATCAACTGATTGAACGTGAGATGTTGTAGAGAAACGCGAACGCGGCATTAAATTGTCGATATCGCGACAGTTTATCAAAAAGACAAATCTCACAATTAATTAGAAACACGCCCAATCACCTTTGAAGAGTGTACTTTATTCAGAGAGAAACGACTCGAACCTTGAGACGCGATTTCGATTCGTACAAATTAAAAAACAGAATCAACAACAACAACACCCCCCAAAAAACCACATAAATTATATACACAAAAAAATCGTATTTTCTAAATTTCGGCATTCCATTTTCAAACGTCAATGAGAATAACTTGTCAAAATCACTGTTTCTAAAAAATAATAAATTTTAAGTTCGCGAATTCCGCCCTCAATCATTTACTGCTTAAAGGGCACTTTCTCGTGACCAACGGGTTATGAACAAAACCACGTCGAGTTAAGGAAAGGGGAGAAATTCGATGACGCTGAGAGATTCCCTTTGGCAATATGTCAAGTGAGTTTAAAAATAGAACCAACACGTATATATCACCTTACTGTGTGTATTAGTATTTACACATCTCAAAATTTATTGGATTTTAACGTGCCTTTTCTATAAATTATGTTCTCATTTGTGTGGATTTACAACAGAACAGAGCATTGGATATAGTTTGGGGGAAAGATAGCAGTTTTTCCGAAGTGACGTGTTTAATTCTGATTGATGAACAATAAAACCCCAGAACACAAAGGCAAAACTAGGTCACACAGATATATTTGAAGTATTTCAAAATGGCGCAGATTATATTCCCAATGTACATTATAGTTACGATAAGACTTTGTGCAGTGGAGCAAAGCTTTTTCATTTCTGTACTTCTTATATTTTACAATGTACATAAAACATTTTCCGCAATTATATGGCCATCTGATGATGGTATCGATTGAATGTTAAGGTCATCTGTTGTGCATGAATTTACATTACATTTCTTGTATGATAACATTGCCTCATTATATAAAAACAGCTGGTTTGTTAATAATGATGTGCAATAAAAAATACATTTCCTCTCGGCTTAACATAGACTGATGAGCATTTTCAGGAAAATGGCTTTCCGTTGTCCTTATCCTGGCTATATCTTTATTTTTGAACATCAAAGGGTCGGTATTTAGCTATTGATAATGATAGATTTCGCCTATAATCTTCTGTGTGAGATAATTAGCCAGGACTGTTTGAGAAATATTTGTGTATTCAAAGATCAAATAATAGTCTTTCTCGTGCGCTCAATAGGCTACCATATATTGATTGGTTTTATGATAAGGGCTAATTTATCACCTACATTTTGAGGAGATACGATTCCGCAGTAGCTTATCATGCAGACAACCCTACAGCAGATTTTTTCATTATTGATAAATCTAGAATTCTGAACTCATTGTATGGCTTAGAACAGACACACACATGAACCAAAAACACATCAAAACAAACAAATAACCCAAAATATATAAACACACACACACAAACAAAAGAAAAAAAAGCACAACATGTTATTTGAAAACAGTGTTGGTGTAGTGAAAAATAATAAGTAAATGAAAAGTAAGTACATAAATATATAGATGAAAAAAAAATTTTTTTTTTTAATTAAAGATAAATAGATTGATAAGATGCAATTAAATTAGGAAATTGTAATAG
Organism: Fragum fragum; assembly: GCA_946902895.1. NCBI lineage: Eukaryota > Metazoa > Mollusca > Bivalvia > Cardiida > Cardiidae > Fragum > Fragum fragum. The sequence continues at coordinate 75,688,805 of OX336365.1, read as the reverse complement.
GAAATGAATCTAAATGAGTTTAAAATTGCAAGAAGCTTTTCAAATTCCTCTTCATCATTGATCTGTCTTAAAAACAAACAAGGTAGATCCTTTTAATTTTTCAATACTTGATTATCAGGATATATTACTGATCTTTTAACACTATTAATTATTAATGTATAACCGAAATTACAAAATTTCTTAATATATTTTTAGAGTAAGAAAGTTGTATGTAAATGTTTCATAAAAATTGAATAAACTTATAACGTCTAGTTATGTATTTCTTATGTATAAAAAACGTCTCTAAGAGATTAATTACGATGGGTATCGATTTGAATTTGATTTATCTATCCACTACACATGTGACCCCATGCCAAAAGGGAATGCCTCAGAGGCGCGTAAGGAATTGACCCTGGCTAGATTACGCGACATACGGAGGAAGACTGGGGTCAACATTATTCGTATCGGACGATTTTCTGAATACTAAACGATCGCCATCCATAATTATAAGTGCGACTTTCTGTTCGATCCAATCGCTTTTTCACATATTTGATTTACGAAGGTCCAGTGAAGTAACTTTTCCTCTAACTGGTCACTAAATCAATTTTTAAATAAATAAACTATTAGTTTCTACATGTAATTTTTATTAGGCTTGTTTTTTTTTTTTTTTTTTTTTTTTGTTAAAGCCGAAGTCAAAGTACTAAGTGTGCAAAGGAGTGCTCAGTGTGTAAAAGAGCAAGATTTCAACGTCATGAGTTGAAGTTTGTACACATTTATTCAGTAATGGACAGAATATGTGTAGTTATTTAAAAGGAAATAGTTATGTGTCAAGGTTAATGACCGACTTCTACACCACCGACTTTCAACCTTTAACCCACGACCGCCGAGTTGCATGTTTACTGTAATCAAGCGGTGCGGTTTGCAGCCACTACGCCTTAAATTGCGAACCTCGTGCGTACTAATTCCGCCGCTTGTTAAAGGAGATCAACCTGAGACTAGTTTTTGCTTTGCGTTGGCTTAAATTTTCGCGGCACGTCTTAGCCTGGGGCTCCCCTATCCAGAGATCCTTCCACTAGATCATGGACATATTTTTGCATAGACAACACTACACTAAGAGACATGTTTTTGTATGGCAAAATATTTTTGTTATATTCCATGTTATTCCAAAGAACTTAAATGCTTAAACTTGAAATAAAGGTCAAGTAACTTAATACTGTTGATTAATAACTAGCAGAATTATATATTATAGACATTATGTAATAATCGAAATCGGAGTATAAGAGTTGGAATATGTAATAAAAGGGTAAGATTTTCAATAATTATTAATACAACTTTATATACTATAACTTTATGACCCATTTTGAACTTTGCGATTTTTCTTTCAAGAACCGTTTTGCATCTTTGGAATAAAAGAAGAGAGAAAATTAAACGATAAAACTGTATTTACGTGGTTCCACCTTTTGGGTGGGCAGATATTTAATTATGACCGTTTTTTTTTTACAAAGGTACCTCGCAAAATGATAAAATAATTCATAATGATACTGCCAAAAGCAATTCCAAGTGAAAATATACAGGAATTGAAACCGTGTGTATTTACTTTTTCAAAATTGAACAAACGTCCTCAATATTTAGTCGTATATTCAGCTAAATCAGTTTCTTGACTCGCAGTTCAATGATTTGAATAATATATATATTTATCATATACCTTTCTGGGAAATCTTGGGATTTCTCAGTGTTATAAATTTTGATATCGTCACTGTAGTGACGATAAAACTTTTCAGTTTCACTCTCTGTAATAAATCTATAATCATGTATTCATCCGCATTTTTTTCAATAGACCTCCTCTCTATCAAAAAGATTGGTTTCGATAATTTAATAAAAAATAAAATAATAAGGTATATAATAAAAATAGAATAATCAACTGGTTATTCCAGATGTGAAAAAAAAAATTCACTCGGATGCGTTGTTATCGTTAAAAAAACTCGTGCTGTGCACTCGTTTTTTCAACGCCTAACAACGCATCCTCGCGAAATATTTGTTCATATCAGGAATAACCAGTTGATTATTCTCTATACATAATATACTGGAATTTCACGACGTCCAAAATTTAGACTTATATGATACATGCTTAAAATAGGAACAATTTGAATAGAATTTTGTTGTTTCGGCTTATCATATTTTTAAGTATGTATAAATACAGATTAATTCAACAAAAACTCGCCAATTTATTCGATTATGATTAATTAGTCTATTTTACCCGATGATTAGTTTAAATAGAAAATTTGAACGTAGATGAAATGTACTTGGTGTGTGTGTGGTATTTTTTTTTTAGTTATGAAATATGTTGTTATTAAACAAAAATTAATCTACTTATTACTTATATTTAGTTTTATGGTTTAAACTATACAAATTTATCTTAAATTCATTGCGGATATATCTAAGTGAATCTGAGATTTATTTGGGCACGTTTTGTATATATTTTGTTCGGGCTTTAGCTCTTTTGTAAGGCATTATTTGTAATAAGTCTTTTGATTTAGTGTACATATGAGTACCTTGAGGGCAAAGATTGATGCTTGTAATCGCCAAAATTAGTTGTTTAATGCAATATATTACTGCATATAGCAGAGTACAAAAAGAATTTTAGTTATGATATTGTGCTGTACATAATATATGGTTTATCCATTTTCGCGCACTTCTCGCCATTCTCATGTTGAATTTATCGCAGGCATTTTACAATCATATCAACTGTTTGTTGAATAGATTAATTAAAGAAATTTGCTCATAATACGATGCATGTAAACGTCTTGACATTTTCTATGATTGAAAATACATTGGAATATGTGAAACATTTCAACAATTATCAAATGGTCGCGAATGTCATTTTACGTCAATTGGCCAATGACTTCTTAACATTACTAAAACACTCAGCAATTTCCAATCGTTTACTCGTTTTTAAAATTTTCTAGAACAGAAGAATAAAAGTTGTGTTGCCTCTTTCAACTTGATATATAAACTTCGAGATCTGTTGGTTTGACTTGAATATTCTAGAACAGATAATCTCCATTGTGCATATCTTTAATGTTATGGCAAAGGAAAGTTTTACGAACATGGATCATTAAAAGAGTTAAACAGATCTACAAGACTTAAGTCGATCGATATTCTGAAATTACCGAACCAAGAGTACATAATTGACATGATTGGACAAGGTTCCTTTAAAACTCTCGTTGGTGTTATCTTTCTAACTAGCTTTCAACAGATGTTTAAAAGTCGCATGGATAAACAATATTCAATTGAATTTATTTATTAAAATGGGAGGAAATCTATAATCTATTAATGGGATATTCTAGATAAGCAATTAGTAAAGTGATAGGGATTATGACAGTAAATAAGAAAAAAGTTATGTCAAAGAATTATTAAAAGGGAGAATAATTCAATACGGACAAGGCTTTATACTTTTATTTTGAATGCACGGAACTTTTAGATTGAAACGTGATTCCAAGAGTGTTTTTTTTTTATTTTTTTTTTCATTTGTAATTTCAAAGTAATTGCTGAAAATGGAGAAATACAATTCTAGTTTACGAATAAACATCAAACAAAATAAACAGTCAAGTGAATCAAATACCATCAGAATGAACAGAAGAAGTAGAAAATGGAGAAAATGGATTTGAAATTCATAGTTTCAGACCTGGAGCTTCGGAGAGCCTCTTTAAACTCGAAGGAAAAAAATTATCGTTTTTAAAACTAACAATCTTGATATGCCCTGATAATTTAATTTCAAAAGAAACTTCAAATTCAGGAAAAAGTACATTTCTTCAGATTGCCAATTTAAACTCATGTAGATATTTCCCACTCGTTTTGTTAAAAAAATTTCGCCTTTAATAAAAAAGAATCCACAAATGCATTTGCATACACATGATATTCTAAATACATAGCGATTTTTTTCTCCATCTTGAATGAACACCAATGCCTCCCAAAAGCTACCAATTTTCAGATAATGACCTTAATAGATGCCTTGCCACTGTTACTACATGTATAGAATATAGTATTGTATTGAACTCTGTGTCTTATCATTGAAAAGCTATGCCCAATATTCAATTATTTATCATTACTATAATTATTGACACACGGACAAACAAAATAATTAACTGTGTGGTTGAGAAAGAAATATCACGCTAGACATCGGCAACGACTCTATTTGACTAATTCAAAAAAGGTATATATTCACGAATGCAAAGAAAAAACACCTTCCAAATTATGAATTTAGACAATGTCTATTTTCACACCGTTTGTAAAAATGACATTTTTTTATATTCGAGATTAACATCATGAAAATTAAATCGTGGAAATCAACAGAAATATAAAATAAAATACTTTGGTTTCTCGTCAAAGAAACTGCAAAATCAGTCAAGAAATCGAAACATATCATTCTTTTCAGAAAGAACTCGTAATCATATAAGAGATGAAGAGAATATATTTTTTTTCATGGAGGTATGAACCGAAAAAACTAATCACACTGTATGAATACGCGAAGCGGATTCATACATTGTGTGATTAGGTTTTTCAGTTCATACCTCCATGAAAAAAAAAATATTCTCTTCATTTCTTATAATTTAATAGTATCGAGCGAAAAAAGCAAAAACCCTACATCTTTTGATACCTTTTTGTATGGGACTATTTTGTGCGGAAGCATACAAAATCACAGCTTGCTCAGAATTTTGTTCATGGAGGTATGAATTCAATTTTTCGACCAATCAGAACGCTTGTTTTTGATAGACGAAACTAACAATAAAATTATAATTTTATGGATCGCTCGTCACGCCCTCTGACCTCCGACAAGTCTATTCTACAAAGATATCCAGCATATAAAGCAAAAATCAATTCGACGGTTTGCGACCTAAACATCTAAACCACAGTTTGAGTAAGTTGTTTTTAAAACGTTTAAATTGCCAAATCAACACAGCGACTATTATAAATGTTGCAGTTTAAACTTTAATTTTCTTCTTAGAAAACAGCTGAAGGATTTTAACTTAATTTCACCGGTGATCCTTTTTCAGATGCTTCTAAAAAATTTCGCTTGGTTTAAAAATGCTTTCATGGGCAGGGTAAATTTCCATCTAACGTACATCTTGAAAAGTCTGAAATCATCTTCTTGGGGAGGGGGTGAATCAACTAAATGTCACAGGAAAGATCTTTTGAAGACCGATATCAAATTTCTTGAAGAAATTTTAATAAGTTTATTAATATTGATTTTGAGGATTTGACAAATTTCAGATAGAGATCACACAGTGATAAATATGAAATTATCATTACTGCTTGAGAATGAATATTTGATGTATAAAGAAAGTTGCCTCGCTTAAAGTAAATTAAAAAAAAAGAGTTCTTTCATAAATGACTTTAGTCCTGTTTTTAAGAAAACTAAATTATCTGTATGATAGGTAAATTCAGGTCGATTGAGCGAATGAGTCGCTCATTCGCCTTTAATTTTATTGACAGACGCGGTCCGTTAATTCTATAGAGGGACATTTTTTGTTCTTTATACTAATCAATAATTGGTCATTTTCGTTGTCAGCTACACTTCTTGTCGCTCGGACAATCAGGAAGCAAATTACTATTGCTGCAGTTTTGTAAAATGCTTGATAAATCGATAGCATTTTTTAGACACATATAGCAAGCCTCTTACTTAATCGAACATTAGCACCTTGATAAAAAAAACAAATGTTTATATTTCACTAAAGCAATTTTCACAATACCGTGTTCGACTAAATCAACTATATAACTTTTGGAAAGAAATGAAAAATAATAGCTATAAATGTCATCTGTGTTAACATAACAGAACTTCATGGGGATAGTGTTTGTGATTAACTTGACACAGTCAAACCTGGTAAGACTGTATAAAGCTCAGTGGTGGGGAAATAAAGATTTTCTTCGTGTGTTCTTGAACAAGTGAGGCATGTTTTTCTACTTGACCAGAATCAAATTGAACTTACAAAAAACGTTGTTGACAAGATGAAAATGCTGGAGCCAAACATTTTTTTTTCATTTATTAAAACTTTTTTTACTCTTCAATATAACCGTTTGTCTATTTTTTCAACATATAACGCGTTATCTTTGTGATCTTATTTGTATCATTCCAAGATTTGCCCTGGTACTTACTTATCCTTGGACAAATGGCACTGAAAAAGAATTGACTTGGGCGCGAGGAGGAAAGCTCGTGTTTGACAAGTCGGGCATGGAAATTCCATATCCCTGTATGAAGTAATGTTGTTGTTTTTTTAAGAAAATAAATCGAAATACTGTTTTTAACAAATGTGCATATAGGTATAGGATGAAGTCATGACCACGTCAAAAGATAAAGCACACGTGCACAACCAGTTGAAATTAATTTTCCTTCGGGGCCAAGATTTTACTTGAAAACAGATATACTTTAACGCAGAAAAGTAATCTATCTTCGGGGGCAATTTGTATGCATTTATAGTGTAATCACCATTAATATACGTCTTGCATGGGCGAGCCTGTATCGCCGTCTTTAAATGGCCATCATATCCTGCCTTGTCCTCAAATTAAGCATTTCCTCTTTTTTCATTTACATACGAACGGTTCCAGGATGTGCCGTTTATTAGACGTACATAAAGCCTTAAACTTACAAAATTTGGTCCTGAAAAGCAGTAAGTTCGTAGTCTTGCGTATAGGTTAAATAGGTCTTACATTTGAATACTGGAAAATCACTCGGAATTAAAAGCTCCTTTTGGTAATAAAATCGACGATTTTCATTCTTAGCACCGGAATACTATACAATCTCAATCGGAGGCATTGGTTGGTTATCTAAGCCTGTTTGACAAAAGGCGCCGTAGATATCACATTTATGGGATATTTTGAAAAAAATATGCCATGGACTAAGTTTCCTAATATGCGTCACATTATTTATACATTCAACAGATGTTTTTAATCAAAACAGACATAATAAGAGCAATTAATGTAAAACAAAACTGATTTACTATCTGGAATGCTGATGCGTAAAAGACGTCCTTCATATATGAATTTATAATACCTAGTAATTAATTATAATTGTATGTTGATTGAGGCCTATGCATGGGGAATAAATCAGGTAGTTATTTCCTTAAGTCATCCAATGGAAAAGTTACACACTAAAATTCAATACTCATATACTGCATAGGGTATATTCAACATGTTCAAAGTAACAGTAAACATATATTTAATTCCTGGTAAGTAAACATTATGGCATTGTTAAAGCTAGTGATATTTTTTATTCATAAACATGATTTGTTAACAACAAATTTGCTTCCTTTGCAAGAAAATCAAAGCAAGATCATTCAGATACGTAAATCGTCAAAAGTGATTTTCATTCAAATTTCTATAGCTGTTTGATGCACACATATATTTGATTTTGGCTTTGTCTCTCAAGATTCAGGCGTTTAGGATGGCTGAAAATTTCTTTCTTATACGCAACTTCTTTATATGCTTGCGCACAAAGTAGATCCATAAAATTTTATTCAAAACTAGTAAAAAAATCGCTTTTTGATTCCTTGGTGGCATTCACCTTAAGGAAACTAAAAATATATTTCTTGTTTTCGTTGAGGTAAGAACCCAAAAACATGATCACACTGATGAGTGAATTCGCTTCGCGTTATCATACAGTATGTTTTCGTTTTATACCTTTATGGTAACAACAAAACTCTCGATTTCTTAGATAGCTCTAAAAAAACATAATTCTCTTATAAAATTGTAAGATATGTTGATAGATATATAACTTTTATCCTGCTCAAAACTTTTTTTTCACTTATATAACTTTGGCTTTGAATTATTGTATTTATTTTGTTGTTATTTCTAATCAACTTTTCAAATATTTCATGTTGAATTTTCGAAAAAAAATCAATATATAGTTATAGAAATATCGAATTTGAATTAAACATATTTTTGTATGGTTACTTTTTCTCCAAGGAAAGATGATCTTTGTACATATAAATTCAGCTTTATAAATTTATCTTTGAAATATCTAACACATCAACAAGGGCACAAAAACAAAGACATTATGTAAAGATGAACCTGGATCGGTAGCAGAGTTACATGCATACCATGGCTTTATTTTAGTGTTAAGCATGAAGACGATGATAAACCAAAAATTTTATCGATTTTTCAGCTCTTCGTCATAAAGATAAGATGTTTATGCAGTGAAAGTAATAGTGATAATGGAAATGGCATACCAGTATTAATGAAATGATATGTTTTATACAAAGAAATTTTGAGGTAACCTTGTAATTGCAGGCACGTTGCTTTGAATGCTATATATGCAGAAGTATGAATATCTTCAATCCTATATAGATCTAGTAAATACATTCGCAATCATTTTCTTAGCCATCTTTAAAGGTGCATTTTACAGGTTTTCGTATTTAAAAAAACATACAAATTGTAATTGTCGCTTTTTTAGGTAGCATATTTTCCTTTTGACAGAAAACACGCACTACGTATTTTGTTAACGAAAATATCTTTTAACAGGAACCAAAGACGTAATTATATCAACACTAAGCTATTGAGTTTCAATACACTTTATATCCTTAAACAATTATTATTCTTTTCAAATCCAGACGTATCCGGGAAACTTACATTTTTTCAACAGTCTTATGTAAGACACTTTTGCAGAGAGTAAGAAAACAACACAAAATAGGTTCCGGTATAAATAAATTGCGTGAGTTAATCAATTGCAGAGATAATAAGAATAGCTTTGTTTTCATTGAGGTATGAAAACAAAAGCAAAAACACAAAGACTAAAACCCTAATCACACTTGTGTACGAATCCGCGTCAACTGATTCTCTTCATTTCTTGTAATTTAATGATATCGAGCAATTAAATAAATATATATATTTCCAAAGTTTGATACTATTTTGTATGGAACAATTTTGTGTGGAAGTATAAGAAATATTTGCTTGTTCAAATTTTTGTTCGTGGAGGTATGGCTTTTTTTCGGCCATTCAGAACGCTCGTTTTTGCTAAATATTGAATAATTTGTAAATGAATAAAGTGCCAAATCATTGATAAGGTGACAATAAGCAGATCATTCTACTAGGAAGCGTATATTCAAGTTCTTCCAAGTCTATTTTTACGATTAAACATGTGCGAGAAAATCGAGTATTGGCAAACATGAGCTTTTCCCCTCCCAATATTCAGAAATTTGATATAACTCTATCGTTACTTGTACGTTTCTTCTTAAGAATATTTCAAAAGCGCCTAAAGTCCCTAGTTATTGATTGCAGTACCAGAATGAATGTTTTTTTATTACTGTGAGAGGAACAACAAACATGGAAAAGCCTCTATCTTAAACCTTGTAATGCTGAATTAAAAAGCCCATACAGAATTGATTTAAAATCAAAGGACTGACAGCACTGGTAGGTCTTAATGAGAGTCAAGATTTCTTTTGCAAATTGATTATCTAAACAACTCTGGTTGAAAATTAACAAGCAGGAGGTATAGACCAAGATCAGACTGCACTTCTGTGCAGGCTGATCTTTGTCTATACCTCCTGCCAAAACAGGAACATTCCGGGTTCAGAATGACAAGGGTTTATCCTGAATGAACACGATTTTTTAACAGCAACAAAATAATCAACTGTTCGAAATTTTGTCAAAGATTATGGACCGAGATCGAATTTGTTATTACACAGTCGACGGGAAATTTGGTCACTTTCAAATGTTTGGGTAAAAACAACCCACAAACAAATAAAAAAAAAGCGATATTCTGTTTCAAGCAAATGTACCAGCATATCTGTAAATGTATATTAACATGGAACATATGTTCCTATATATAATTTCCATCAGAGCTAGGCATGCTTTAGACCTTTTTTTTTTTGTCAGTTTTCAGGAAATTGAATTACAGTTAAAGGATTAATTACTTAATATTGTTTATAGCTATTTCATAGATTAATTATAATATCAATTAAGGGAAGACTTTTTTTCAAAAAGTAAAATGAGACCCATGTAATAAAAAAAAGCAAAAAAAAAAAAAAACCCAAGCCATTTTCCAGCAGTACCTGAACTCTAAACTATTTTCACTTGTTTAAAAAAAAGTTTAAATATACGAACATATTTTTCTAAGAATAACGCATTCTTTCCATATTCCTATAAAATGAATGTGAAATGCATTTTAAATAACTTACATTATGAATTCTGAATATTTAATAATATATTGTGTTTTTCAAAGTGATTTTCTGTAAAACAATAGGTAGGAAATATTAAATGTCTATCTTAGATGTGAATATTGCTATTACACATGCACTTACAAATCAAGGTATTTATAACTGCTTGATGATAAATGCTTACTACTTGGTATTTATCTTTGGAAAAATACAAAGTACATTAAAATGTTCAAACAAGAAAGTGAAGATTTGGTGCATACTTTCACACTTTCTTCTCATTGTGCATGCATAGAAATCTGCAAGAGAAAACTATTTGTCTAGTAGATTTTAAGTTATATACCTGTATAAAGGAACATAACTTGGCCAGGTCATTTTGATAATATCATAAAATAAGAGCCCTGTTTAAAGATCCTTACCGTTTCCTCCTCTTTTTTACACATTCTCTATATATCAGAACACTACACTAACACGATTACAAGTAAAACAAAGAGTTGAAATTGAATATTTCCCCTTTTAGAGAAAATGTTACCTGATGGAATCCGTACACGTTCTGTGTATTCAATGATGAATAAACAAGGAAAAAATGTTTGTGCGGAAATCTTTATATTTGGTTCTTATGTAATACTAAAGCAAATTTGTTCAAATTGTTTATGCAATCTATTTTTTGCGTGTCCGATTCAGCTGTAACAGAATTAGGATGATAAATATTCGACAAAATATTTTAATTCACATCGATGCCTTTATGAAGATGGGAAAAGGCTCGTTAATGTGAATCGTTGCATGAATCTAATGTCGCCTTTAACAGTATTCCAGTGACTTATTCAATTTCGTTTAAATGAATAAATATATCGGTACTTTGACCCATTCGCACAACGCCCCCCTTTTTTACATCCCTCAAAAAGTAAAAAAAATAAAATAAAAAAAACTTTGGAAAACATTTTGGAAAATGAAGAAATTGCTTGTATCAAGCAATTTCTTCATTATCCACCATGTTTCCTGTCCAAAAGACACAAAAAAATGTAAAATTCCACCAACTTGAAATCGTTGTCTGCAACTCCTTTCAATTTCGACCAGTCTAAATTTTTGTTGTGTGGGAATGGGTGCTTATGGTAGTCTCTTTTCATTGCCAATAGATACTCTATTTATTGGTTTCATAATTATTTTTCATACTATAGACTTTTACCTTTTGCTCATATTTTTTACCTAATTTTACACATTTTTTCTCCCCATTAGCCTAAATTTCTACAATCGAAAAGCAAAGGACAATTACAAATTTACACATGAAGCAAAATATTTAACATATTAAATATATGATTTAAAATAATAAATTCAGAATTTAGATTAAGATTTAGAAATAAGACATCCATTTCAAAATGATTTATAAACGAGGCATCCATTTGTCTGAGATAAAATTGTCTATTTTTTTCCTTCGTAAGAGTCTATACACTTGTAAATATTTTATAATGTGTTTCAAATTATAATGATTATAGTTGTCCGAATGATACAATAGCGTGTAGTAGTACAATATAAGCACCAGAAAAAAAGATCGAACTTGAAATTGACAAATACCATAAATCCCACTATATCCCAATGGAGCATTTAAACTATACAGCTGAAATAGGCGGTTATTATTGTTGAATTGTAAACAGATATCTAAAAGGTCATAACTCGCTAAGGAATCCCATAATGATAAATTGTCATGACTCGATAAATGTATTCGTGTTACCAAAGAACAAGTTATAATAATGAGATTTGACCAATCGCAGCTGTCGATCAAGGATTCAATCGACCAATTAAATCATTCAATCAGCCCGGAGTTAAGCTTTGAACTCCAACATAGGCCGACATAATTATATGTGCAATATTTTTTGTTGGTTACGTGGTAACTACAGCTTATTCACCAACCAACCATTTTACTTTTTCTGTACATGCTACTGGCCTTAAATTTTGAAAAATAATGCCGTTTAAGTCGAAGCGGAAGTTCCTGTCGGAATCAATGGGCGGGGCCAACGGAGTAAATGGACGAGGTCAGCGATTGGTTATTTGTCATGTATTAGTCACGTCGGTAGCACCCCTACCCCTCCCCATACTATCCAATACATCTTTCATCGTGTCCGTTTATGTATCTGGACAAAAAAAATCTTATACTTAACATTTTTCCCGTTTAAAAAATAATCACTTAATAAATCCGCTTCGCGTAATCATATATTAGTATTTGGAGCCCTGTACATGCTGTCCCTGAAAACTAAAACTGTCCCTGAAAACTAATCATTTTTTCGCAAATCATAATTCGCATAAAAGTTCTATTGAATGTTATGGCATAGATTTGGCACCATCTAAAGTCCACGCGTACAAAACAACTTATAATTCTTAAAAGCGATGTCTATAACTCCGCCTTCAGGGTATATTTAATAGGAATGCTACCGATATAGGGAACATTTGTTTTAGACAACTATCCAAACACTATGTTGTGGGTACCCATTGGAATCGCTTTGGCGGTTTTAGAGAAAGAACTATTTCAGATCTAATTTACGCCCTTTCACCAGGGATGCTCATAGCAAACCTAAACCTACACACATTTCATAGAAAAATGCGTGCAGGAAAACGTTTCGAAACGTAATAAATTGATTACACAACCCCACTGGTAAAGCGTTTGTAGATAAAATAAGGTTGAAATCGATTATCCTCAGTAGAACACAAGCCGAATGTACTAGGTAAGTCCACATTTTAGACAATGCCTTTCGCCTTTTATTAATCCTTTCTAGTATCCACTATATATGAATGATATTGTCTTCGCCTATTTCCAAATAATGACGCTTTTGGACGCCCATAAAAAAAGGAGAAAGAAACAATTGAGAAAACAATGTGTAAAATGAAGAAATTGCTTGTCACAAGCAATTTCTTCATTTTACACAATGTTTCCTCCCAAGAAAGTTGAAAAAAATATTCAAGTTCAATTTGTCGTTTGTAACTCCTTTCAATTTGGACTAGTCTAAAATTTGCCGTCTAATAATGGGTTAATAGTTTAGAACACAGAAGCATAGCAGGTTACGATCAACGTTTAAAAAAAATAATACTGATATATTATCTTGGCTCACTTTTGCAACCATAATAATGTTTCCTATATAAGGGCTACTCAAACGGGCGGCAACGATTGAACAAAGGGTAAGGATACAGTGGCATTTTATATAACGATTTTCCATTGCGTGTGTCTGGAATTTTTGTTCCAAGGCAGAAAAGTTGCCAGATAATGTATTTCTTGAGGGAGATGTAAAAAATCTGCCTATTGACCTAATACATTCACATTTATCATAAAATAAAATCAATGCTTATCATTTCTTCTTTATTATTATTATTATTACATATAGCCATATCATATAATTCCTTTTTGCATGAATATAAAAGTGACCTCTTGTTTTTTCTTCAATACTTTTAATTTACTGTCGTAAAGAACAGCCTGTCGCTATAGATCTTATCAATCCTTTCCTGTTTTTCAAATTTGTAGACCTGTCCAAAGTCAAAGGATTTGAAGACGAACATTTAAAACAGATTTAATTTGAAAAATAAACATGTAGTAGTGTAGAAAATATTGTAGAAAAAAGAAGAAATTGCTTGTTACAAGCAATTTCTTCTTTTTCTACAATGCTTTCTCAATTATGATATCACAGGGACGTAAAAACCGGGAATTAAACAGTAAAGGGTTAATTTTATCTATATTTTTCAGCATCCTTTTGTTATAATCTGACAATTTAATTGTCAAGTCGTCGAATCGTTTATTTTTTAGTTCATCCGTTTTTATATGTATGCGTTTCATTCTTATATTACATAGAACGACCATGTATTTATTCAGTTCGGTTCGGTTCTAAATGTTTTTTTTTTTTCAATATTCGGGGGCTTAGAGCAAAAAAACACAGTATGGTGATTGGTTTGATAGTTTGGTCGACCCGGAGATCGAACCCGCAATCTCGGGGTTTGCAGTTGATTGCTCTAACATCTGAGTTGACAAGGTTGGCATATTACATTCCAAGCATTTCAGTTCTTATATGTACCGTCGTTGGGCGACCAAAATCTCGAAACTCCAATTTTGGCGATTAAAACCTCGTAACTAAAGCTTCGGCGACCACGACCTCGTAGTGACGAATAAGCCTGAGAAACGGGGTCTTTGTCGCCAAACAACGCTATTTCGTTGAAAAATTGGTAAAAGACAAAAATGCACGAATTCGTGGTAAACACACGTAATCTACACATATTGATAAGAAAGTTGTAAGATCTTTTAAGTACATTTGTTTTTGAAGTACCTTTATTTTTGAAGTACATTCTTTACGTACTTTTTTTTTTAAAGAACATTTATTTTTAAAGTACATTTATTTTTTTATTTTTTTTACTACATTTGTTTTTCAAGTATATTTGTTTTTAAGACAGACAGACAGACAGACAGATAACTTTATTTATAGATTTGTACAAAGTACATCATCATATCAAAACATAAGTACATAACATGTATATATGATTAATAGAAAGTATGACATCTCTTATGATATTTACATAACCATTCATTTTTACATAGGGTACTACATTATTTATTTTGATTTACATATTTGAAACTCTTATAACGGGCATTTGATGCCGTATCATAAACTACCAATAATTGCACGACCCGTGTATCTCGTGCTCGTTCATGCACGCACAAACATGTAGATAACTGGTGCGTGCCTGAACGGATTTATATCAGGAAAATATTTTAAAATTATTGGAATTGTATTTAGTTTTCATTCAATATGAAAGAAATACGGCATGTTGTATGGATTTAGCTGTTCATAGTGTTTTATAATGTTCTTTCAAGTTGGATATTTGTAACGACATTTACCAGGATTCTCAAATAGGCGAGATGTGATTCAGATAAGTGCAATTTACATGATTTCACGATTGGATACAATTTTAAACATGATTGATAGTAATTTCTGTAACTATATAACAGTATACTTTTTTTTTTTTTTTTTTTTTTAATCACACAACTTAAATATTCAATTCTACAATTAGAAATGAAATGATATTATTTAAGTTAACAAAGTGACCATTTTTAGTATTGGGAAACATAATTAAACATTTATGGGAAAAGGAGAAATCGTTTATAAAGGCAATTTCCCCTCTTCACATAGAGTTTCAATTTTACCGTATCAATTCTTTTTTTTTTTTTTTGTCTCCACTTTCAATTATTTTTGGACCGTTTTTTTTTTTTTTTCATAAAGGACTTTCTTTAAAGTTTCTAAATTGACAGACTGTTAGTATTCTACATTTCTTCTTCACATTTCATCTACTCATCTACATTTGATTCACCTTTAGGACTTTTCTTTGTGACCATTTTTAGCATTGGGAAACATAATTAAACATTTATGGGAAAAGGAGAAATCGTTTATTAAGGCAATTTAAGTATATCCATTTTTTGAAGACTATTTACTTTGGAAGTACATTTATTTTGGAAATACATTTACTCGTCTCGGGTAAAGTACAATAATTGACAGAAAGCGTTGTCAATCAAAGAATCAATCAACCAATCAATTCAAACCGGGAATGAACTTTGGACTCCAAACACTGGCCTGTATTTATTTGACGCATTTTTGCTGGTTTGGCGATATAAACGTCTTGAATGTAGCTTATTCAAGCTGTAGTTACGACATTTAAGTCGCCAACCAACAATTTTGCTTTCTTGTTACATACCACTGACCATAAATTTTGCATGATAACGTCGTTTAATATCGAAACTAAACTTCCTGCCGGAGCTCAGTGGGCGTGGCCAGCGATCCGTTACTTTACTTGGTCTGATTCATTTCAGTTTGTATAACAGTAACCGACTTAACCTTGTCATGCTGAATAAAACCCTTGCTCAGAATTGCATTTAACCCATTCCTACACAACAAAATTTTAGACTGGCCCAAACCGAACAAAGCTGCAGTCGACAATTTCAACTTGATGGAATTTTAATTTCTTTCGCCGTTTTGGATAGAAAACATCGTGGGTAATGAAGAAATTGCTTGATACAAGCAATTTCTTCATTTTCTACAATGTTTTCCAAAGTCTCTTTCTTGAGGGGCGTTAAAAGGAGGGATCGTGTTGGAATGGTTTGAAGCAAAGGGTTGGGAATCCAAAAAAGGTGTCTGATTGTGTTTCATTATATGATTATGTATCATTATTTCCTTTGTCAATTGAAATTTATCTCGAACTTCAACATCAAAACATGTAGACTAAGCCAGACTGCGCATGTGTGCAGGCTAATCTTACTCTATATCTCCTGCTTAAGCAGTAATATTCAGGGTTCTGCATTACAAGAGTTAAGAATATCTGGTAAGGTCAAGGTTGTAATAAAAGTATTGTTGGTTAAAGCTTACCGAAGAGGTTGAATATCTGCTGTGATATTTCTCGAAAAGTCATTTTATCTTATTTGAATAAGCTAAGCCTATCGTTATATTGATTATGATAACATATGTATTCAAGTGAATAATAAAATTTACTCCCAGAGTTTTACTTCTGTTACATCTTTTATCCCTTTTACGGCGTACTGTACAATCATCTTGACTTTTAGGTTGATATGCACATGGAAAATCAGAAACTTCGCCCGAACTAGTATTTCATTATAAATCTGACGACCCTGTTTTCAAATATTTTCAAGACCTTAGACTTCTGAGAAATAATCACTCAATACGTTTTATATGTGAGAACTAATACACAAAACAAGCAATTTCTTCATTTTCGACAATGTTTTCTACCCAAAAGGATGAAAAAAAAATAAAATTCCATCAGCTTTAAATTGTCGTCTGCAACTTCTTTCAATTTGAACCAGCCTAAAATTCTGCCGTCTGGTGATGGGTTAAACCATTTGCCATTCAATTTATTCCATGACCACGTGTTTTACAAAATGACGCCAATCATAACCTCGGTCTAACTGTCATGTCGGTGGAAGTACCTAGCGATCAGTCAATTACAAATCTAGTTAGAATATTAACCCTTGTCATGCTGTATAAATTACCTTACTCAATTGCTGTAAAATCAAAGGGCTGAAAGCACTGATAGAACTTGTTGTTCAAAAATCAATATTTCTTTTAGAAATCAGCTTCATTAACATTTCTGGCAGGAAAATTACAAGCAGTAGGTGTAGACCAAGATCAGACTGCACTTATGTGCAGGCTGATCTTGGTCTATACCTCCTGCCAAAACCGGGATATTCCGGGTTCAGCATGACAAGGGTTAAAAGCTTGGAAAGAGCTTTATTTGTATGCTATTTTCTCGACACATTGAAACACTAAAATGATATTGTCGAGCTTCATTGTGTCCCTCGAATGTCCATCAAACGTCGAACGGAATTTGTCGAAAACAATATCAGATTTTAAACGCTTGTGAGAGAGGGAATTTGAACAGAAACTACAAGAGTAAGCCTTATGTTCTATCCTCGAGACAATTCTTGACATAACACTAAATGAGTTTTTACGTGAATCTATGGAGAAACTTTTGAAGACACAGTTGGATAGCCATTTGATAGGTATAATGAGATGACTAATGAAATCGAAGACATTCTGTTCGAAAAATTGTATGAGGAAATTTAAAGAAATAACTGTATTTAAAATGGCTGTATTTAGTTATTACAATATTATTCATTGATATTTTCTTTTTCTTGATAATGACAATTTTTGTCGAGTTATTGGAAAATAAGAGTGTTTGTATATAGTTATCCCCGAGAAATACAATTGCGTTTGGTGAACTTTTTAAGAGTTTCATGATTTCTTTCTGGAGGGCTGCATAGTCAAGGAAGGCCGCATTAAAAATGGGTGAAGAAAGAGAGGAAAGAAAGAAATTTCATAAATCTTCCTCTATTCAAGTATTTCCTTTTCAAAATATTAATAATGATAATGAATAAATAGTAAAAAAAACAGCGAGTGAAAATCACCTTTAAAGCCGGCTTATTCAAGGTGTAGTTACGACGTTTACGGCGCTAACCAACGATTTGGCTTTTATTTTTGTTCCTGTCTATATACATGTATTTTCCAAACTAGGATCGTTTATTATTTCAGTCGAATGAACATGTCGGAGTTGACTTCATGAGGCCATCGATCCATCGGTTACCATTCGTGTACCTCCGAAAATATGATGAGAGAACTGCAGTATATTGGTCCTGACAGATAGAATGTATTCCGTATTACGGCGGAATATTTATACAATGCTCTTCGTGAAAGCCTGGCATTTTTTATAAGACTTCGCGGGTGGCCTATTGTAAAACATGATCGATAAACGCTCCCGCGGTTGATCGCGCGGGATCGATTTGATCGCAACACATAAATGCCAATTCATAACACCATCTACTCACAAAGAATATTGTGCATGAGTGAAGCAGCTACAGTGTATATGCAAAATTGGCGGATCGCTGGTAACGCCCACTAACCTCCGAGGGATAGCTTGGCTGGAATGTTGAACGGAGTTATTTTGAAATGAATTTGTAGTCAGTGTTATGCAATAAATAAAAATAAATTACTTGACTGGCGGTCTAAACGTCGAAACTTCGTTTTAAACAAGATGTAGTTACGCCATTTAAGTTACCAAACCAACAAAAATATCGACTTTTTGATTGACGGACAGCGGCGACCCGTGAATTTGTATTGCAACTGTGCGAAAAGAAACTTTCACGGGGAGAAGTGAATAGAAACAATCTATGCAAACTGTGCAGATTTTCAAAGAAAAACTTTTTTACGTTATCATATTAAATTTTTGCTGAATTGTTTACATCGTACAATATTGATTAAACGGTAAAGGAATGTCAAGAAAAGGCTTTTCGATTATTCTCAGAAGTAATTTCATTTTCAGGGTTCCCTTGGCCCTTTGCTGTTCAATCCCTGTTTTTTACCCTTGAATTTGGACAGGTCTAAAAGGAAAGGGTTAATTAACCAGCATAAAGCCATTCCAGTTTAATAAGGCAGCTTTCATAATACTCTTCCCTTCATAGCGGTAAAGTAATCGATACGGTTTTAATGAAATATTGCATTGTTATTTCATCTGTTTAAAAAATATGTCATATTCTTACGTATATTTTTTAATCCGTTCCTACACAATCCCGCTTTTACGCCCCTCAAGAAAAGAGCTTTAGAAAACAGTGTCCGTGTTAAAGGAATTGCTTGTTAAAAGCAATTTCTTGAATTTCCAAAATGTTTTCTACCCTAAATGGAAAACAATTTTTAAATTTCACCAACTTTAAATTGTTGCATATCACATCTTTTAATTTAGACTAGTCTAAAATTTTGTCATTTGATAATTGGTTAATTCGGATGAGTGTTTACTTAATGGTGTGATGAAAGGTTATCACAATTTTTCTAAAAGGAATGTCTTCTTGATGCATACTCTATTTGAATTACGAACGACAACTAAAACCGTCGAATTATACAAAAATCGGAGAACGTATTCTTTATTAAACCGCAAAATAATCATGGTAGCTCCGAACCCGCATCACCCGTAATATCAATTAATGCGCAAATTCGAAAATGCTTATCACTTATTTGAAGGTTTAAATCAGATTGATTCGAAGAACTGACAATGTCACTCAAATTTGTTCTAATTTTACAATAATTCAATTTCAAGCTTTGGCCAAGGAAATTCCTCTATTCTAACTGAAAAATTGTTTCATTCTTCCATGAAATAAATGAACCTTTTTGTACGCTTTCGCGAAAAGTAGTTCCATAAAAACTGATCCATTTTTTGTCTTTTTGTTGTGATTTTGACACGCGATTATAAGAAAAGAAGGTAAACGTTTGGGGTTTCATTTTAGCATGGAAAGAACAATCTAATCACACTTCTAAACGAATTTACTTCGCGGCTTCATGCAGTGTGATAAGAGTTTCATTTCAGAACTCAACGAAAACTAAAATATTTTCTTCATCTCTAAATGAGTTTGTAGATCACCATACATAATACTTTTTTGAACATCGAAGTTTATTGTTTTGCTTTCTGAATCTGATATAAATATAAAATCAAAGTACTGTGAGCTAGCAAAACATAGGTCTTTTTTGTAAAAGGTTATCATGATAAATAATCAAGGTTAAAGCAACGGTTAACCCATTTGAAATGACACAATTTACTGGTTCAAATAGGAAAAAGTTGGAAACAACAATTTCAAGTCGGTTGAGTTTAGAAAATCTTTCATTTGTTGGGTAGAAAACAATGGAAAATGAAGAAATTGCTTGTTACAAGCAAATGTTACAAGCAATTTCTTCATTGTCTACAATGTTATTTAAAGCCTTTTCTTGAGATGCTTAAAAAGCGGAATCGAGTGTGAATGGGTTAAATAGCATGCTTTTGAAAGAGTTCTCTACAATTTGAATAGAATTCTTTATACATAAGAACTACTTTTATGGCGTAGGCATTCAATAGCCTTAGTGGTTAAGCACTACTTGAACTTTGAGAAGACTTCAAAATTTTGTCTGTAAACTTAAGTTATCAAAGCTGACGCTTTGCTAGCTAAAAAGACCACCAGGATTTATGAAAGTTTACGGATCACGGCTGTCAAAGAGTCAATCCAGCAATCAAATTATTCATCATACCGAAAGTAAACTTTAAACCCCGACCTCTTCCGATATTTATGTAAAGCATTTTTGTTGTATGGCGACTTAAACGTCGTTACTACAGCTTACTTACATCACCAACAAACCTATTTACATTTTTGTTACTAGTTATTGACCACAAAGTTTGCAAAATAACGCCGCTTAACCCTTGTCATGCTCGACCCGGAATATTCCGTATTGGCAAGAGGTGTCGACTAAGATCAGACTGCACATATATGCAGGCTGATCTTAGTCGACACCTCCTGCTTGTACTTTTCCTGTCCGAGTTGTTTATGAAGTTGATTTCTAAAGGAAATATTGATTTTTAAGTAACAACTTCTATTATTGCTTTCAGCCCTTTGATATACCAGCTATTCAGTGCAGTGATTTATACAGCATGACAAGGGTAAATATCGAAGTAAAACTTCCTTTTGGAGTTTAGTGGGCGTGGCCAGCGATCCGTCAATCATAACGTCACTGTTACCCGTTGTTTAATGCAAAGATACATCGCTATTTAATTTCCAAGTAAACAAAAGTTTGTAGAATATATAAAATGAATAAAAGCTGTAAGTTAATATTTCGCGACAAACATATTTTTCATACATACCGATAGGTCCAACATATCCCCCCCTTTGTATAATTTCTGAATGCACAATGTTCATTCCACCTATTTTTTTCATTTGATATTTTTTAAATACTTTCTCTGACAGTGGTCGATCGCTTTTTCTTTTAAAATATTTATTTTTTAAGGGGTTCATTTGAGGTCCCTTTTCGTTTGTAGCATCACGTGCATATTTACTACAAGTATATCGTGCTGAAATCAGCAAATTCTTTTTGCTCGCTTTAAGAGGAATGTACATATTTCCTCCAAAAATAGTGTAGCGCTTTTTTACCAAAACCTTGCTGACACCCTATCAGAGGTTGGACAAGAATTATACATCTAAAAGCTTCTACTAGTTCATGATATTTCCAACAATTACACATATGTTTCCTTCAATCTGCGCATCCTTCATTCTTATAAGAGATTTCCCGATGTTCTCTAAAGATAGGTACTGACCACAGGTATTCGTTTCTCGATCTTTTTAATACGCCCAGAATCCGAGTTTTAATCGCTGTTTCCTACTTAATACTTATCCGATTTTTTCTATCAAAAAGTACCAATGGAAAGAAAACTAGAAAAAATACGACTAAAGAAATGAAATAAGTAATTTTGTTATATGAAGTATTGAAATTATAGATTAATGACTCGTACATACGTATGGCATTAATAAAAGATTGACGCCTTATCATATATTGTACACGGAACTGTAAATTATATCAAATAATGAAACAGACGCATGTGGTATCTTTAACCCAACCCTACACTATCCAGCTTTTTCACAAACAAAAGAAAACATCTTTTGAAAAAATGTGAACGATGAAAAAATGCTTCTAGCAAATATTTTCTATATTATAATTTATCAATAATTTTTCTATCCAGAGAGACAAAGTTTTCTTTGATATTGTCGTCAGCAATTTTATTTCAATTTAGACCAATCTAAAATTCTGTTGTCTTGTAATCGGTGAAACGATCACCTATTATTCATAATTCTCTGCGTGGGTGATGGTTTCCAAGGGATATGCCTAACGCAAATGTGATTTTGTTGCAAATATCCAAAACAGGCTCACATTTTAGACATACCTGGCGAATGCAGCCCAGTAGAAGGTAGAAAACGTCCGACATATTGTTGTAGAGCTGACGGAGATCCCGGGCGTGGCAGTTCAGACTGCGATACTCCCGCAGAAGCTGCCGCCGCGGCAGCGGACGCTGCACCCAAACGACTCAATGCTGACGAAGTGGAAGGCTCGCCGCCTGCGGCAAAAAGATGGCCAAGGGAACCGCTTGGCAGAGTGCCGAGTAATCTTGATCTGTCGAGAGCACTAAAATCTACACGACCTTCCATGTGAAAGCGTTTGAGCTAATAAGATTGGCGTAAGTTCTGGTCCTCCATTTTGTTTGTAGCCAGCGTGTCAGGACCAGCATGGCTATTAAAACATCCCTCCTCCAGCCAGGTGAGCGAATGGGTTCCTATATATCCATATCTGAAACGAAAGAATGTTACCCTTTGAATATTCATAAAATGTGAGAAGTATAGCAGTAACGCCTTATTTTATCACGTTTTGATGTTAAACTGACTGAAGGAATAAATCAGTATGTTTGATAATTGATGGATATACCTGCCTTAATTCATCCCACACAAGATTTCAAGCTTTTTGACGCCCCCTAAAGAAAAAAGACTTTGCAAAATACTCTGGAAAATGAAGAAATTACTAATTACAAATAATTCCTCCATTATCCAAATTTCTACAAAAAAATCACACCTTTAAATCATTAATTTGTACCAAACGTGAAAGGTTACAGCTTATCAAATCTCTAAGTCAAGACGTTTAGGTCACCCACTAATGCAAAGAATTTTATTATTTTTTTCTTTTTGTCTACGACCATTCATTTTTCAGACTAACGTCGTTTGATATGACAGTCGAACGGAAATATCGAAGGTCCTTTGGCGTGGCCAGGGATCTATCTAATCCCAAGATGGGTCATACTTTGACAGCAGGCCCAGCTAACCCAAAGGTACAGACACTAAGTTTATGAAAAGGGGAATGTGGTTAATTAGATTTTTTACCTATTTGTTAGATAACATCGTTTTCCTGTCTGGTTTGCCCGTTACGTGAAGTTACTTTTAATTTGGTTTAACGCCAGAAGTTACTCAGACATTTTCATGTTAAGTGAAAAGTCCGACTTCTGACCTACTTTTTCCCAGTAACAAAAATGGAAGAGCTACATTGTTTTGCGAGATTTGGGTTTGGGGGATTCGCATTTGTAAATATTATATATATAAAAATACACCAAAAGGAAAAACATTTTGATACAACACAATTTCAAACTAATAGTTCATTTCAGTTTCTCGTCATTTACGTAATCACATTACATGCGGAACAAGCACATACGAGTTGAACAAACAAAAATAATATTAGAAGTAAAGGATAAACCCAGGATTCGTGAAAGAAACAGAAATGGAAATATATAAATCACGTGATGTCATATTGCAACAAAATTATTTAGTAAGAGACAAACAGAAAAGTGTCCATGATGGATTCAGTGTCGGCATAGATCAGACGACCTAACATCGTAGTCTGATCTCTGTATACACCCACTACCTTCTCACCCAGTCTGTGAATAGCGTTTGAAAATGATTCCTGGCATCTCGAGATTTTACACATTTCATTTGATAAAAAGACTGGAAATTACGCTGTTATTCAATGCATTTCTTATAATACAAAGAGGGCTTGTTTTGACTTTCAAAAACCTATTTTAGAAAATTAGTCAATCGAATAAATAGAAAATATAAATTGAACTTAGTGTTTCCGGGTAAACTAGGCCAAATTAGTAAAAATGGAACAACCCACCCTTCTAGGGTAGGCATACAATACTTGCCGTTTGTGGATGACATTTTTTATACATGAGTAAATATAGATGCACATGTTTTAGTGAGCGATCAAAGGTTCATTTTGTCTATACAGGTATAGACAAAACTGTCCTTTGATCACTCAAAATAACTTGTACATCTATAACAATAATTGCTATCCTTAATTAAGCGTTTTTATATCTAGATTCAATGGCTGATAACCCAGGCCCGTAGGTAGAGATTTAAAGGGGTTGCAAATTTTAGGAGAGACACATTTTCTCTGGTGGATTTTTTTAAACCTATGTATCCGTCAAAATCTTTAAAGGGGAGGGGGGTTTACTCTCGCCCTCTTGATTACAAATTCATAATTGCAAGAGGTATAGCCCAAATCCGGGAGCACGGCTGACAAAACGTTATGAAAACGAAAACGTTAGCCAACTGTCTTCGGCCAGAGGAGTAAAAATTCGACAGGTTGAGTAAACTAGAGGCGCTTGAGCGCCTGATTCGCTCCACCGGCCTGAATTTACTTATCATTCCTGAGAAATTTAGTTGAAACCATCCTGCAGAGTGTAGCTTTTCACTGTTTACCATATATCGAAATAAGCCCTATCAATTAAAGCAATGTTAACAGCCAATCAATTCCTTTCTAGCATTCTAATAAGGGGTCACCAAAGGGGCATTCTGGTGAAATTTTGTTGAAATCAATCAAATGGTTTCTTAGAAGAAGATTTTCAAAGTTTTCACCATTTATGGAAATTAGCCCCGCCCATTTAAAGCCATGTTTTTCAACCAGTCTTAATTCTATGAAGGAATCTGATAAAGTGTCACCCAATAAGCATTCCTGTAAAATTTTGTTGAAATCCATCTATTGATTTACCATGTTTTTCATCCAATCAAAATTCTTTGAAGGAATCTGATAATGGGCCACCCAAGGATCATTCCTGTAAAATTTGGTTGAAAACCATCAATTGGTTTCTGAGAAGAAGATCTTTTAAGCTTTCACCATATATGAAAATTAGCCCCGCCCATTTAAAGCCATGTTTTTCATCCGATCAAAATTCTTTGAAGGAACCTGATAAAGGGTCACCCAAGGATCTTTTCAGTGAAATTTGGTTGAATTCTGTTCAGTACTTTCTGAGGAGAAGATTTTTAAAGTTAAAGTTTACGGACGTACGCACGCACGGACGTACGACGGACAAAACGCCATGACAATAGCTCGCTGACTTTCAGCCAGTGGAGCTAAAAATCAAAATCTATAATCGAGATGTTTCGCATGAATTTCTCTGTACTCTTAAGGCCTATCGCGTTCTGTGTAAATCTCAAGAAAGATAACGTACTAAGAACTTCGGAGTGCTCTTGTTGTTTAGCAGTAACGTTTGGTACAACTGTGCGTACTAGAAAATGAAGTAAATAGACTATAAAACCTACACAAATGATTTACTTCAAAAGTGACGAATTACAAATCATAAACTAGTAGAAAATACGAACATACTTACTAACCCAGTGTAAAACCTATGTGATCGATTTATCGTCGTTCGGTGTGCGAAATATTGTAAGTACAACTTTATTCAAGCAGTAGCTACGGGATTTTGCACGCCCATCGACGATATATACTTAAACGTCGTGACTCGGATGTGATAAGATCTCAAGAGGATGTCTTGCAATAGGCTTGCATCCTCGAGGCCCCTGAACTTCAGCCATCCTTCACATTATCTAATACCCACAGTCGAGCGTGGCACTTTAAGAGTCACTTGGGGTTTTTACATTATAAAACTTACTGAATGAAAAATTCACTCTCACTATGTAACCAAAAGTTTCCTATTTCAACAACAGCTTAATCGTTAAAAAAAACACAACCTTTTTATCAAGGAGATGTCCCCAAAATTACTGTTCGTGCCTGAAGCCGCTATTTCCTTACAGCTTTTTGACGCCCCTCAAGAAAAACAATTAGGGAAACATCGTAAACAAGCAGTATCTTTCTTTTACACAATGTTTTCTATCCAGAAATTTGAGAAAAAAAATTAAATTGTCGTCTGCAACTTCTCTCAATTTAGATCAGTCTAAAATTTTGCCGTCTGGTAATGGATTCATATGTATGAAATATGCAAAACGACAGAAATTAATGTTGTAAGCTAGCGACATATCACTTCACATTAGATTGTCATTAAGTTGTTTTAGCGGTTTAATTTACTCAAGTAATTTACAATAATATTTATAACTACCGACAAAAACCGGCCAACTTTTAAATCATCGCCAAGAAAGCATTTACATAAGAGGTTGATATGCATAAAAGATAAAATGTGACATCGCGTAAGAATACCAAAAAATCTTAATTAGTTATGGACCGATAAATATTTAACCCGCTGAACAACAATCCGCCTTTAAAACGCATGGAAAGATAGATTTTTTGAAATCATTGTGGAAAATGAGGAAATTGCTTGTTACAAGCAATTTCTTCATTATTCACAATGTTTTCCGCCGAAAAAGACAAATTATTTAAAAACTCCATCAACTGAAAAATTAACGTTCGCAGCATCTTTGAATTTACAAAGTTGTTCATTTGGTAATGATTTAAAATCACTAAAAAAAGAAACAACAACAACTGTTCTGTACATATACAGAGATCTTACGACCTGTGCTTTATGGCAAATGTACCGATCCCTTGCCACGCCCACTGACCTCCGACTGTGATATTGAACTACTTAAATGTGCATAACTTATTGCCAGGTATGTAAAACGAAATGACAAAACGGTGTATTTGCTTTATAAATGTCGTAGCTACAGCTTGTATAATGATTAAATTACCAAACCAACGACACTGTTTGATATTTATGTTAAAGGTCTACCTTCACTTCCGGTTAAAATGGCTGATTTGATTGGTGAAGGACGTCAGCGATCTGCCAGCCTCTGCTGCTTGCGAATATTCATTATATATGTATTTTGCAAGTCATTTCATTTACAGTTGTTATTGACAACTTGAACATTGCTCTAAACAAAACCAATAGAAGAGAATCGAATGTAACTTTGTCACGCGATGAATAACGATTCTTGAACGCTAAATTCGCTTTATGCAAATCCGCAATATTGGGCGTTTCTTTCCATTACACGGTAGTAGAAAAAATATCCTGATTTTTATCTTCTGCAATTATGAGAATAGAAATCATCATAGACGTGCAAAATTGACGGGTCACAGACCTCCGATAGGGAATTCCACTTCGTTATTAAACGGCGTTATTTTGCAAATTTCATGGTCAGTAAGGTTTGACAGAAAAGTAAAATGATTGGTTGTTGACTTAAACGTCGTAACTACAGCTTGAATAAGCTGTAGTTACAAGGTTTTAGTCGCCAAACCAACAAAATTGCTACACATAAATGACGGAGTTGTTTACTGGATGCTTTGATTGATCAATTCTTCTTTGATTGACAAACACGATCCGTCAGTTGTTGCGGAAATGGTATTTTCCCGAGCATTCATTATCTTTTACAGAAAGGGATGCTAGGGTGTATGATAATAAATGGCACACTCCTTTCCTCTCCGATCTTCAATTTTCAAATTACTCGTTTTCAATTTGTTAACATTAAACACATAACTTTGAAAATTAACTTAAAGAGGAAATTCCACTCAATACTTTAAGAATAATGATTTGACCGTCGCTTATAATTATGATAATAATAATGATAATTTTATTTTAAGATGGTAAAACATTCAGACTGCATTTCGATTTACAATGACTAAAAAGAGTCTTTTTAACAAAACCTCCTCTCCCCCCCCTGTTTCTCTCTCTCTCTCTCTCTCTCACCCCATCTCTCTCCACCTATTTCTCTCTCCTTATCTCTCTTTTTCTTAAAATTGCGCGTTGAATTTCTAAAATATAGTATAAGCTATTCAATAATCAATCCATACATTAAAGTAGAAGTTGTTTCCTAAAATATTGTGGTAAAACCATTACATACAAAAATGATTCCGCCGCGCCTAGAAAACATAGCCTGATTTACACATAGATTATTGTTAATAACAGTAATGAATTTGACAAATGTGAAACCCCTCCCAGTCAGATAACATTATTCCGTAAATAACCTCGCTTACAACATGCCCCAAGAATTTTTCATTTATTTCCTAGATATATTTTATATTTAGGTCCAGTCACAAGAAAGGGAACCGTCCTGGAAATCTCAGGCAATATTAAGATAGACTGATTTTATGGGGAAAAAAACGGCTCATTTTTTTCGGGATAACATTGCAGCTAGGACGAAATTAAAAAATACTTTTCTGTCTAAAACAAAATAATATCTCGCATTACACGTGTTTAATCCGATACACTTTACGAGAATAAATCCATCACCAGACGGCAAAATTTAAGATTAGTCCAATTTGAAAGTTTATGAAATTTTAAATGCTATAAGCAATTTCTTCACTTAACACAATGTTATCCCAATTGTTTTCTTGGGAGCTTTCAAAAGCGTTATTGTTTGGGAATTTTTTCACAACGTTTTCTAAGTTCTTTTTCTTGATGAACATAGCAATCAAGAAATCTGTAATTAGGGTAGAAAACATTATGAAAAAATGAGAAATTGCTTGATATAAGCAATTTCTTCATTTTTCACAACGTTTTCCAAGGTTTTTAGTCTTGGTGGATAGCAATCAGACAAATGTCACTACGTCACAACATTGGAATTTTCAATAATAAAGTACCGTCATCATTAAGGTAGGTTTTTCCTGGATACCAGTTCATATATAATAGACGGATACGTAAGTAAAAGATAACAGTAACGAAATCTAGCATTTACTGAATACATATTTCCTCTTATTAACCCATTACCAAACGGCAAAAATTGAGACTGGTCCAAATTCGAAGAAGCTGCAGGCGACAATTTCAAGTATTGGTTTTTTTTCACCCTTTGAGATAGAAAACATTGTGCATTATTAAGAAATTGCTTGATACAAGCAATTTCTTCACTTTCCAAAATGTTTTCGAAGCTTTATTTTTATTGAGGGACGTAAAAAGGAGGGATTGTGTGGGAATGGGTTAACCAATTCCCAAACAACCCCAAAATCAAATAAAGAAATTGCACATTACAAGCAATTTTTGCAATATCCACATTTTTTTTTTTTGAAAAAAAAAGCGAAATACGGAATTCTTTCAACCTGTAATTGTCGTCTGCAACTTCATTGCATTTGGACAAGTCTAAAATTTTGTCGCCTGGTAATGGGTTTATTGAGATGACGCTATCCTGCAGATGTAAAAATAGCTCGGTTTCGGTTTTGATTATATTTTAATCTAGCTTGACAATATCAATTCAAATCAGTAAGCTTAAAATATTATCATTTGACGAAAAATAGAGAAAATCACATGGCAAAGATTTGAGATATTTTTTCTAGTTAACCCTTTCCTGTTTAATCCCTGGTTTGAACGTCTCCGTTGTATTATACGTGAGGAAACATGGTGGAAAAGAAGAAATTGCTTGTAGCAAGCAATTTCTTTTTTTTTTTTTTTCACAATATTTTCTTCCCTACTAAATTATCATTTTCTAGATACAATCAACTTTAAACTGTTGTCTGCAAAACCTTTGAATTTGGACAGGTCTAGAATTTCGATAAACAGAAAAGGGTTAAAACCCCTTTGTATTCACTTTTGGTGACATAACCCATTACTAGACTGCAAAAGATTTAGACTATTCCACAATTGAAAAATAGTTGTACTAATGGGGAGGAAATATTTTATTAGAATAATAATACGAAGAAAAAAAAAGAAGTTGGTTCAATCTCAAGAAAATATAAAATTTGACGATAATGAAATATCTTAATATAATACATATTATCATCTTCAGATGTAAATACATTTAATAATTACTCTATATATCCATTGCCCTTCCCATGAAATTCGCTTTGAAATAATGAGTCCCGTTTTAGTTTGAAAACAATGTATCTCAAGATGACGTATATCTCTATTTTACTTTTAAAGTATCGTATCTAAATTTTGATTTCACCTTAGTTACGACGTTTATGAAGCCAATGAACGATATATCGGTATTGTCAAAGGCCATCTTCCTTTGAGCTTCTTGATTGTGTAACTTGATTCAAAGAACGTACTCGACTCACCGGAGCCCCGTTAGAACCACACATTCCATAAAATCTACAAATCGCACACAACGATCAAAGTATGGTTATGTTCTGATCTTTCTGCTATTTAATTTCATTCTAAAAGCTTAATCATCTTTATTTTATCGTAATAAGGCGGGATTCTAGCATTTTTACCGCACAGAATAACCAAGTTTTTTTGGGTTTTTTTTTTGGGGGGGGGGGATTTTTTAAAAAAATAATTATATTTACCTGCTTTCAACACAAACTCCCATTCATATTCAACGTATTTTTCCTCATTCATGATTCAGCATACAAGTAATTATGGAAGCTTTCTAATTAACGAATGGCGACTGACATTCAAACTACCAATCTACCAAATCAAATTATTCATTTAGACTGGAAGTGAACGTTGTACTCCTACACTGATCGACATTTATGTGAAGCACATTTAGTGGTTTGTCTACTAAACTTTGCAACTACAGCTTATCCAACCATTCATTTATTTATTTTTTCTTATTGGCCAGAAATTTTACAAAATAACGCTGTTTAATTTCGAAGTTTAACTTCTTGTTGAAGTTCAATGGGCATGGCTAGCGACCTTTTATATTACATCGTTTCTGTTATTCACATATCAAAAAAAAAGTCCCCAACCTCAAACTAGTTTCTGCAGTTTCAGTTAAAGACAGATAGTTGTACAGATTCTTATTTTCAAGGGGTAATGTGTGACTACTGGTCACATGGTAATGTTTTGAGGAAAGTTACTCACAGCCCATTCGTCACAACTCGGCCGATTCCGTACCTATATCGGAGATCGCCCGAGGATTGCCGATTGTCACAGCCCTAGACTAGTATCTAGTACAATATGAATAAATTCATGAATAAGTTATCTTCGTCGTGATAAAAAATAATTTAATTTTTAGTCTCGTCTGTCAAAATTGAGCCTTCTGATTGGCAGGAAAATAGTCATACATCCATGAACAAAATTTGAGCACGCAGCTATTTTGTATGCGTCCGCATAAAATAGTTCAATAAAAAGATGTATCAAAATTGTAAATTATTTGCTTTTTTATATTTCTTCATTGCGTAATGAAACAAAAAACCGACTCATACTTATGTATGAATCCGCTTCGCGCATTCATACAGCGGGATTGGTTTTTTATTATTATTATTATTATTTGTTGTTGTTGTTGTTTTTCGTTTCATACCTCCATGAAAACAAAATATTCTCTTCATCTCTTAAATAAATAAAACGGCGTAAAACCGCGTTGTAAGAAACAAATCATTGTCTTTATATGCCAAACAATGACTTTCACAAAGATCGTAATTTTATATCGTTAAGCATGATTGGAGAGCTATACTTTCTAGGTAAACATTTAGACCTTGGCGACGAGAAAAAGGGTGAAAAAAGGTAACAGTCTGACCAAGGCTTTCAGTTAAAAAAGTATTCTGTGTACATGTCAATATTATGTCCTGACACTGATAAATGAACCTAACCTTTACTTTACCCTTGTCATGCTGAATAAAAATCTTCTACAGAACTGCATTAAAATCAAAGGGCTGACACCACTAGATGCACTTATTTTAGGTTAATGATTATTTTCTAAATGATTTCATAAACGACTTTAGCATGAAAGAGACAAGCAGGTGGTGTAGACTAAGATCAGACTGCACATATGTGCAGACTGATCTTTCTCTACACCTCCAGCCAAAACAGGAATATTCCGGATTCAGCATGACAAGGGTTAAAATATGAATAAAGAATAAGTGGTTTTTATCTTTCCGAACTTCGATAATCGACAAAGTTCATGTTGTTCTATAGGGAATCGTAAGTTTTATTACGTGCTACTTTATTGACGGATAGCTTTCTCTACCTACTGACTCTGCTAACCCCGCCTACTGAGTCCGTTGGCCCCGCCTACTGACTTCGCTGACCCCGCCTACTGACTCCGATTGCCGCGCTTACTGTCATCAACAGAAAGTTTCACTTCGATATTAAAAGGCGTTGTTTTGAAAAATTTACGGTCAGTAATATAATAAACTAGAAGTTGTCGCAAAGGGGACTAATACCCCCTACAGCGCTTGTCCATATACAAGTGCTATCCGCCAAAGGGCCGTAACAAAAATGGACTTTTTAAATTAAAGGGCCATAAATCAGTGAAAAATAAATTAACCATAACCAAAATAGGATATGCACATGTCTGACTTATACCGAGTCTTTCTGTGAAATTTGAATCAAATCCGTCCAATGGTTGCTGAGAAATTGAGCGGACACGAGTTTTCACCAAAGGGCCATAACTCCGTCAAAAACCAATGGACCATAACCAAAATAAAATATGCATATATCTGTTTCATTGATACTAATTATATAAGTGGAGTTTGAATAAAATCCGTCCAATAGTTGCCGAGAAATTGAGCGGACACGAAACAGCTACAGACAGACGGACGGACGGGCCGACCGACCGACAAGCTGACTCCTATAAACCCCATTAACATAGTTTTGGGGGGTATAAGAAAGGAAGAAAAAGTTGGTTTGCAACCTAAACTTGCATGAGCTTTACTAACGTTTACATAGCAAAACCAACAACAATGATATACTTAACATAAATAATACTTCACATAAATGTCTGCCAAGGTCTGTGTTCAATTTTCACTTCCGGTATAAATGAATGATTTGATAGGTATATCATTTTTCATTGAAAGCCGCGATTGGTCGATTTTGGATAGGTTCCTTTTCAAGAGATCGCGCTTTTGATTTCTCAATCGTACAGAAAACAAAAGGCCAAATATTTAAACTTTGAATTCATTGAAATCCGCCGATAATTGTTTTCATTTTCAAAACAGTCTAACACTATCACTCATCGAGATCTTGGTAAATGCATCTGCAATGATACAGCAATAAAGTGCGTCTGCGCGATATCTATACCGGGTATTCCGATAACGAATAATGATATCATTCAGAAACGCATCTCGTTGTAGGTAATGTAGTTCTCAATTAGCGAAATTTATAATATTCAATCACTAACTAAAATAAATACGATATATCTCGTCTAGATACCGAATATTAGCAACAACTGGTCTAAAGTTACGAGATTTTTGTTTTCCGCTGGTCATACATACATTGTTACAAGCAATTTCTTCTTTTTCAACAATATTTTCTCCAGAATAACATCAAAGTGACGTAAAATCCGGAAATTGTATTGAAAATGGTTGCAATAATGCATGTAATCAAGGATTTCGACCGATTAGGCCAGTATCTAGGCCTAAAACAGACAGTTAAAGGGAAAATGCCTAAATAACTTAACATACCATATATGGGCAAAAAATCGTTATACCATGGGAGGTCTGTAAGAACGTTATCGATTTAATCTAACAATACCCGCAAATGTCAATTACTGTACATAGGCGGTATAAAAGTTTATGTAAATTAAATGGTCGCGGATAAAAACCGAAACCAGTCTGATAAACAAGCCTCGTTCAAGGGGAAAAAATTCTAAAAGATTACGTGCAAAACTATCGTAGGCGTTCCATTATTTCATAAACATTGCAACTGTTTTGTTTTAATTGATTGATTGAGTGATTGATTGATTGATTGGGTTTTAACGCCACTTTTAACAGTATTTCAGTCATATCGCGGCGGCTGGAGCAAATAACAACGGATTCCTGGTATTTCTCACACCAGTACTACCACTACATCCTTTCAGAGCCTCCAGCTGCTATCCCACTAGGTTTACGATTATCTACCCATTGGTGAGAGACAAATGTCGGAAAGAATATGTGCCACCGCCGAGGATCGAACCCATGACATCCCATGATTGAAAATTGAGAGTCTGGCGCGCTACCGACTGAGCTTTGACGGCGGCTGCAGCTGTTTTGTACAATCCCCTTTTATTAACGTACGGTAAATCCTGACAATTTTATCAAGCGACCAGCATCAAATTTCTCTTTCCAAAATCAATGGATCTTCATAATTAGACGTTTTTGCTGATAAAAAAAATCCTAAGTTGATGGATCTCCTTTGAATCGTCTCATTGAGACGATTCTAACGAGATTCACTAACATAGGGACACGTGAGAATTCTGCAATCGATGTATGCAGTCGAATCGACCCCAAACACATCCAAAAGAAAGTGTATTTAGCGACCATTCTCTTTAACGACCACATTTTGGCTGTCCCTAGAGTTGTTGTCTAATACAAGATTAACTGTAATTCAAAAATGAGCCGAAACTCTATGCCTGCGTTAGTGTCCATTTAAGTACAATCACTAGTTTCCGAAGATCCCGCTGAGAAATAAAACCCGACAGGCTAAGACGGAAAAAAAAGAAAAGAAAAGAAAAAATATATTATTAAGCACAGGTCGATCAGAGGAAGTATTTTAAAGATAAAACTTATAGCCATGTAGAATGATCATTCTATATATAGAACATCTACAGAGAACAAAAGATCCCGGTCCTGTTCGCCCAGCG
Source organism: Fragum fragum (assembly GCA_946902895.1). NCBI lineage: Eukaryota > Metazoa > Mollusca > Bivalvia > Cardiida > Cardiidae > Fragum > Fragum fragum. The sequence continues at coordinate 75,654,107 of OX336365.1, read as the reverse complement.
AAGTCTACACAGGCTGATCAGAGTCTATCTTATGTGTTAACCCATTCCTTCGCAATGGCGCTTTAAACCCCCCCCCCCCTAAATATGACAGCTATGGAAAACATTGTGGAAAATGAAGAAATTGCTTGTTACAAGCAATTTCTTCATTATCCACAATGTTTTCCATTACAAAGACTTTAAATGTTTCACCAATTTAAAATTTTCATCTGGAATTTTATTGAATTAGGGCTGGTCTGAAATTTTATCATGTGGGATTCGGTTAAAGCCATTCAAAGGAAAATTCTCAAAAGAAAGAAGACATTACGGTTCCAAGCATTTTTTCACTTTACATAATTATTTAGGTCGCTTGCTTGAAAGCTTGCTCCTTTTTTATATACTGAGTGTGTGTTTTTGTTGTTGTTGTTGTTGTTTAATCGAAATACAAAAATATGCTGAAATATCATTTGGGAAAATGAGCCTCGCACGAAATTTTGTTTTTAAGTAAGACAGGCATATGTATAGAGAAAATGCTTAGTAACAACTTAAACAATCGTTATATCCAATTAAACGAACTTTTATTACTTTTTTAAAACATTTCAAGTAAATGACGAAAGGAGTAATAATATTTGAAAGCTTTCGTTGTCATGACAACAGCGAATAAAGTCTTGCGTGTTTTTAGGGAAGACGAAAATGAGTATCTTGGCGAAACTGTAAAGACCAGCGAATTTTGAAGGGAAATTTTCTCTTTTTGAACACCAATTTTGTCTTAAATTAGCGAATAATTGGCAGAATTACGCTTTGCCTTAACCGAGTGTCTACTTTGGGTCTAGCGTAAATTAAATGTTGTGTAGGGAAAGTGAACGCATACTGCGGATTATTTAACCCATTCCCACCTAATCCCTCCTTTTTACGCCCCTCAACGAAAAAGCTTTGGAAAACATTGTGGAAAATGAAGAAATTGCCTGGATCAAGCAATTTCTTCATTATCAACAATGTTTTCTATCCAAAAAGTCAAAGAAAATTTAAATTCCACCAACTTGAAAATATCGTCTGCAGCTCCTTTCAATTTGGACCGGTCTAAAATTTTGTTGAGTTGGAATGGGTTAAGAAAATTGACCGATTGCGTCTGTCAATCAAACAATCAATCGACCAATCAAATAATTAATTCAAACCGAGGGTGAACTTTGAACTTTAAACTCCGACTATGACCGGAGACATTTACTTGAAGCGTGTTGCTGGCTTGGCGACTCAAACGTCGTAACTACAGCTTATTCAAGCTGTAGTTACAACGTTTATGTCGCCAACCAATCATTTTACTATTCTGTTACATTTTACTAACAATATTGCTTGCGAACCAACGCTGTTTAATACCGAAGTTGAACTTCCAGTCAAGGTCAGAGGGCGTGGTTAGCGGAGTTAGTGGGCGGAGCCAGTGAATCGTTAATCAAGGAAACCCAGTGATTTATGGTAAATCCCATGTATTTACGTAGCACCCTGAATTGGAATTCCAAAAGATCTAACAAATTGAATAGATGTTTCATATAGTTATTCCTCTAAATATTATATTTTAAAACTTACTAAAGATTTCACGTTGGAATATTCATGTAAGAAAACATTTTATCCAAATTACAAACAATGACACTTTCTGACGCCCCATGAAAAACACTTGGAAAAACATTGTGGAAAATGGAGAAATTGGTTGTAACAAGCAATTTCTTCATTTTCCACAATGTTTTCTACATCAAAAGATAAGAGAAAATTAAATTCCACCAACTAAAAATTGTCGTCTGTAACATTTTTCAATTTGAATCGGTCTAAAATTATGTCATCTGTTTACTTTATACTCTGACTATCATTAATACCAATCCTCAAATGACCTTTTCAATGTTGATATCTGAAACAACAAAAAATCAATCATTGTTACAAGCATTTTCTCTATTTTCCACAATGTTTTCCAAAGGGGACGTCAAAAAGCGTGATTTTGTCGGAAAGGTTTAAACTCCTCCAAATTCATATTTATCAAGATGATAATGTGAAAACATCATTTTGAGCGGTAGCGAGAATGTATCATAGAAATAATTGTGTTCGAAATGGTTTGCTTTTCTCTATTACTAAACGACAAATTCTAGACTTGTGCAAATTAAAAAAAAAGTTCCTTTGGATAAACTTTTAAAATCTCTACCATTTTGGGGTTGAAAACATTGTGGGTAGTGAAGAAATTACTTGCAAGCAATTTCTTAATGTACACAATGCTTTTGAAAGCCTCTTTCTTGAAAGGCTTAAAAATACGAGATTGTGTGGGAATGGGTAGATAAAAAGAATGGCGTGAACTACATTCACGTTCATTTGACAAAAATAATCTCTGTAGAAAAACGCAAGTAATTGCAGAAAATACAAAGATCTCCGGTATATGAAAATATTCAAATTATATGTTACGTCTATTTCTGTTATATAGAAGTCAAAGGACTGAAAAAATATCTCGAGATATCCGTATTGCGATTTAACATATTTTGAAAATTTTATGTAAAATTAAAGCGCACAGCCTAAGTTGAATCCAGAGGCTAGACACAGTACACAAAGGGGAGAAACTGTCATCAATCACGCGATTTGACCAATCGTTGCTGTCAATCAAAGAAAAAAATCTTGCAATTAAAGTCATTCATTTTTTTCAGAAGTCGAATTGGAACTCCGACATTGGCCACCATTGATGTGAAGCATTCTTGTTGATTTGCCGACTTAACGTCGTAACTACAGCTTATTCAAGCTGTAGTAACGACGTTTAGGTCACCAAACAAGCATTCTACCTTTTTACACGCTACTCACCTTAAAATTTGCAAAATGACGCCGTAGAAAATCGAAGCGGATGTTGGATATCAAAGTTCACTTCCGGTGTAAATGAATGGTTTGGTTGGTTGATTGATTATTTGATTGACAGTAACGATCCGGCAATTCTCCCCTACCTGTACTGAATATCTTTTAGTGTGGTTAATTTCCATAGGACCTTTACGTTCTTTTGATTTCGTGTGGGAACAGGACCCAAACTCTACTTCGACATAATTAGTTTTGCGAGATTCGAAACGTCGACACAACGAGAACAAACTGTAAAAAAAAATTTTTGAAGGATTCTCATAAAAAGGTACCTTATTATAAAGTTATCAAATAAAAGCGCTGTGAATAAAGTTTCTAAATAAGATTCTTTGCATTTATGTAGCAGCACGCGCTAGTTCCGCCCTAAAGCTCCATGTATTTTTTTCTTTGACACGTGATTACTTTAACATATTTTCTGAAAAGTTCTTTTCGAATTCTGGAACTCATATTAAGTGCATTAGAAATAGAAAGTCATATTGTGAAAATGGGTTTTCAGCGAATCCACTGCTAAAATAGATAATTTAGACCTCATGAAGTCATATGGTTAAGTTCTGTATTGTTCATTATAAGAGCATGTAAGAACTGCAATGCGTCCGTTGGCGACCAAATTGCCGTAAATACAGCTTAAAATAAAAGTCTAAACAATATCGAAACTTTCGAACCAATTAGGGTCCCTTTCACCTGTCATGAATATTTTGCATCTTGGTTTTTGTGTTGTTGTTTTTTAACATTGTGCACGTAGTCAGAGATCTAGAAAACTGGGGATAACAGCATTCTAAAACCCAAATTTCTCAACAAAGCCCTACGTTGTGTGTATTCATTGGAATCGTCTCAATGAGACGATTCAAATGAGTACCTACAACGTAGGTTGTATGGCGTTTTTGTTAAGATATTTGAATTTAAAGTCCGAATTACGCAATCTATTTGTAGCTTTGCGTATTCATTCAGTTCCATTTTCATTCACCCCTCTTCTTTAATACAATTTTCATACTATTTCCGACACTTTCCCGCTTTGTAATGCCCCTCAAGAAAAAAGCTTTCTTCATTTTCCACTTTGATTTCTATCCCCTAAAAAAGACAACGATTTAAAAAAAATCACCAATTTGAAAGTGCCGTTTTCTTCTTTCAATTTGGACGAGTCTAAAATTCTGTGAAGTGAAAATGAGTTATATAGATTAATAGGTTGCGCACACCAGCAGACTACAATTAGCCAGGGAGGCCCGAAACTGTCGTCTGTGATGCATCAACTTGGGGCACGAGCAAGTTAGTATAATTGCATATAATCATGCCATTACAACCCTTCTCTACCATTTCTCTGCCAATTTTCTAGACGCAGAGTTTGTAGAATCGTTCATATAAAAGAAGTCTACAGGCAAAATTGAATATATTGTGCTAATCATATTACAAACCAGCCACACATTGTAAATCAGTTAAAATTTTTGAAGATAAAAACGATGTGTAACAATTGATCTCTCTCTCTCTCTCTCTCTCTCATATTACAAACCAGCCACACATTGTAAATCAGTTAAAATTTTTGAAGATAAAAACAATGTGTAACAATTGATCTCTCTCTCTCTCTCTCTCTCTCTCTCTCTCTCTCTCTCTCTCTCTCTCTCTCTCTCTCTCTCTCTCTCTCTGTCTGTCTCTCTCTGTCTCTCTCTGTCTCTCTCTGTCTCTCTCTCTCTCTCTCTCTCTCTGTCTCTCTCTCTCTTGGGTGTGACTGAAACGTCGTAAAATTAACTTGCATAAGCTGTAGTTACGACATTTAAGTCTCCAAACCAAAAAAACGCTTCACACAAATGTAGGCCAATGTCTGAGTTCAAAGTTCACTTTTAGTCTAAAAGACTGATTTCATTGGTTGTTTGATGATTTGATTGACAGCCGCGATTCGTCAACTGTGGCCTTAATGTAAGATTGTTGAGGAAAAGAATTTGCTTGTCGCAGGAAATTCCTTCACCATCCACAATGTTCATCATACTTATCTTAGTAATTCAAGTAATACCTTAAGAATGTCTGGTTCACCTTTCAATTGACCAGTCACTGGCTCCGCCCACTCACTCCTTTTTCCACGCCCATTATCTCTAACAGGAAGTCCCGCTCGATTTTTAAACAGCTTAATTTTGCTAAGTTAATGGCAAGCAGCATGTAACAAAAAGGTAGAATAGTTGGTTGGCGACCTAAATGTCGTAACTACAGCTTAAAAAGCTGTAGTTACGACGTTAAAGTCGCCAAACCAACAAAAAAGCTTATGAAAAATGGCGGACAATGTTGGAGTTCAAATCTTAATTCCGGGCTGAATGAATGATTTGATTGGTCGATATATTCCTTGATTGACAGTATCGATTGGTCAATTGACGGATTTCTGGTCAAGCCTTTAAAGTCCATCTTGGATATCAAGCGGCGTTATTTTGCAAAGTTCGTGGTCAGTAACATGTAACAACAAAATATATATAAATTCTATAAAATTCTAGACAAGGACTAGAAACTTATGGTGTTTTAACCGATCAAAAGGTTGTTTGGAAACCATACTTTCATCGTGAATAAGCTGTAATAATGACGTTTGCGTCTCCATTGCAACCAACAGAAATACTTCACATAAAAGTCGGTCAAAGTTGGAGTGCAACAAAAGTCACTTCCGAGCCAAATGGCCGATTTGATTGGTCTATTGATTCTTTGATGGACAGCCGCAATACGCCAAGTAGGGACAGGGTATCGTTCTGTTGTCTGGTAAGGATTGAGTAATGTTGAAAACAAGTTCAACTCATTAATGTATATGACATCAAAGGACAAAAGAAAGATAAATGAAAAGATAACTTTTGTAAACATTACCAATAATTGTAACTTTATGTCAGTGAAAAACCCAAACTGTTGTAAAGCATAGAATATGAATTAGACATTTAAAGCCATTCAGTTTTGACTTACACAAGAATGGCTTTTGTGCGGATTATTCAGAACGTTTCTCCTGTCAAGCAAAAGGGGCCTCCTATGTGTTTCGTAAAGCAAGTACCATAAAAGAGATAATAGATGTACAAGTTATAGTGAGTGATCAAAAGTCAATTTGTCTATATCTTTATGGAAAAAACCCAACAAAAACAACAAAAAAACTCCGATTAACCTTTGTCATGCTGATCCCGGAATGTTCCTGTTTTTACAATAGCTGTGGCAGGTGTATTGGCTAAGATCAGCCTGCACAGATGTGCAGTCTGGTCTTAGTCTATACTACCTGCTTATTATTTTAGTTTTGAGCAAATATTTCAACACAAAGAAGATCTAAATTTGACAAAAAATTACAATTTTGTGAAGAAAGGATAAATAGTTAGCAGGATAAGGGCTGATATCTACCTGGAACTTCCAGTATATAGAGCCCAAGGGGCCCGGAAAGTGATCGGACAATTCTACCCTTGACTTTCAAAAGTATAATTTGATATCTAGACTTGTTGTATACAGTCCATACAGCAGTCCGTATAATATTTTACATATCGGTTACCCCTGAGCATTTTTATGTTCAATACACAAATCATACACAAAATCTCATATTAGTTGCCGCTGCAATAGCGCAGGTATTAGCTCGGACTCCTAATCATGGCGTTCCCGGTATGATCCCAAGTCGAGGCAAATATTTTTTCCGACATATGTCTCCTACAAATGGGTGGTGGATAAAAGTAAACCTAGGTGGGATGAGCAGCTGGAGGCTCGGAAAATAAGTGGTAGATAGTACTAGAGTGAGAAATACCAGAAATCCATGGATAGGGTCTCCAGCCGCCGCATTATGACTGAAATACTGTTAAAGAGGCGTTAAATCCCATTAAAAAATCAAATCTAATATTGGTTAACCAAATCAATCAATGCGTGTTTTTGTGGTCAGGGTTAAAGTGGCTGCTTGCTCCATTTATCATTCTTCGTGAGCAGTTTAGATTGTTGTGGTTAGAAACAAACATGTGACAAGAATCATTTCGTCAGCGTAATTTTAAAACCTTGTAACTACAGTTTGATTAAAGCTGAAGTTACAAGGTTTTAGAATTGCACCGACAATTTAGTATTGAACCAGGATGTGGCTACAGAAGAGCCGAAAAGAGAGGAAGTAGTTTCGATTTCAAAATGTAAAATTTCGGGATTGGTTAACCAAACCCTATGTTGTGGGTAGCCAGGGGCTTATCTATAATTCTATTTTAGACTGGCTCCCAGTCTACTAATATTTCATTGTAAATAATGTATTATTTTAGTTTAAACCCTACTAATCTCTAGCTGTTATTACTCTATTTTGCTGATCAGAAACAGATTGTGAGACATAGGGGAGGTTATTTTTGGGAATGAAATTAAAAATACGAGTGATGTACTTTAGTTACTTTCAATCCAGTTTACTGATAGCCGGGGAAGTAGGCAATGAAATTTGAATGCAATTTGAAATTAAACTATATAATGTGGTAGAAAATATTGTGGGAAAAGAAGAAATTGCTGTTACAAGCAATTTCTATATTCTTTATCCACAATTTTTTCTCAAGTATGAAATCACAGCAACTTAAAATCCCTGTTTTGAACAGGAAAGGGCTATCTCTGCAGATGATCATGGAGATTGGCTTGTCGTTCTTATTTACCTAGAATAACGGTGGTAGCCGATATAGGTTTTTCGTTCGAAATATTTGTTCTTTTTATATATAGATAAAGGTCTTGTTTTTGCCATACATATACAATTTCCCACATCTGTCGTCATGAAAATAATGTTGTTTTTATACTATGAAAATGTAAATTTATAATAAACCCGGTAGTTGAACCTTTGTATCGGTGTACATGGTAAGAGAGAAGGAGAAAGAGAGAGAGAGAGAGAGACAGAGACAGAGAGAGACAGATAGACAGAGAGAGACGGAGACAGAGAGAGGGGGAGGCAGAGAGAGGCAGATAGAGACAGACAGAGATAGACAGAGATGGGGCAGACAGAGAGTTAAAGATATGCAGGCAGAGAGGGGCAGAGACAGACAGACGTAAAGAAAGAGAGATGCCAGAGCGGCTAAAGAGGCAAGAAATACCAGAGAAAGAGACCTAAGAGACCAGAGAGAGACATGAGAGATCACAGAATGATACCAGAGAATATGACCAGATATATGGATAGAAAGTAAGTTAGAGGAGAGAGAGAGAGAGAGAGAGGGGGGAGAAAGGGAGAGAGAAGACATAGAGACTAGAAAGAGACTATATATCTATAAATCAGAGAAAGAATCAAGTACTGAAAGTACTGTAAGCTATCAAAGCATAGCTTTGTTAAGTCATCTTCTTTGCTAAAGTTTTAATGATAAATAAACGATGCTAAAGTAACACAAGTTTAACCAATTACAACATGACAAAATCTTAGACAAATTTAAAGTAGTTGCAGACGACAATTTCTAATTGGTTGAAAAGAAAAGAAATTCCCTTGTTGGGTAGAAAACGTTTGTAGACAATGGAAAAATTGCTTGTTAGAAGCAATTTCTTCATTGTCCACAATTTTTCCCAAGCCTTTTTCTTGAGATTCTTAATAAGCGGAATTGAGTGGGAATGGGTTAGATAATATGCTTTTGAAAGAGTTCTCGACAATTTGAATAGAGTTTGCAATATTCCTAAAATACATATGAACTAGCTAAAAAGTGGGCGACCGGGGACAGATAGAGCTGGATTAGACCTTAGATAGGAAGAAGTAAGAGGATTCTAAGTCAAAAGGGGGCAAAACTCTTACAAACTCTTACTAAAACGATTTTAGAGTTATCATCCTTGATAGTCTAGATAGCTCTTGTGATGGTTAATACACATGTCAAGTTTCCTGAGGATATCTTCAATAACAAAAGAGATATGACCAAGGTTAAATTTTGTCACGCCAACGCCAAGGTCGAGGCGAACTACGCCAAGGTGATCACAATACCTCGGGTTTTCTCCGAAAACAGCCGAGCTTAAAATGGAAATAGACGCAGAGCAGGTTGTAAAAAGAGACATTTAAGAGATGAAGAGAATATTTTTTGTTTTCATGGAGGTATGAACCGAAAAACCTAATCACACTGTATGAATACGCGAAGCGGATTCATACATTGTGTGATTAGGTTTTTCGGTTCATACCTCCATGAAAACAAAAAATATTCTTTTCATTTCTTATAATTTAATAGCATCGAGCGAAAAAACAAAAGTGTTACAAATTTTAATACCTTTTTGTATGGGACTATTTTGTGCGGAAGTAAACAAAATCGCTGCGTGCTCAAAATTTTGTTCATGGAGTTATGAATAAATTTTTTCGACCAATCAGAACGCTCGTTTTTGATAGACGAAACTAAAAATTAAATTATATTGGCATAACTTACGCATAGCCGGCCACGACCACAGTCCATCGACAAAATATCGCGGAGTTGGATATTCAACGGCGTTATTTCACAACATTTATCGTCGGTACCATTTAAACCAAAAGGTAATATAGTTTGTTAGTCAACTTCACGTCGTAACTGCAGTTTGAATAAGCTGCACTTACGACATTTAACCCATTACAAGACGGCCAATTTTAAACTGGTCCAAATTGAAAGATGTTGCAGAAGACAATTTAAAATATATGAAATTTTGGAATTTTTTTACTTTCTGGGTAGAAAACATTGTGAAAAATGAAGAAATTACTCGTAAAAAGCAATTTCTTTATTTTCCTCAATGTTATCCAAAGTTGTTTTTCTTTGGGGCCCCGAAAAGCGTAATTGAGTGGGAATTCGTTTAGTCGCCAGACCAACAAAAATGTTTCACATAAATGTGAATCAATGTCGAGGTTCAAGGTTCCATTCCAGTCTTAATATGTGATTTGATTGGTCCATTAATTTTTTTTATTTATCGGTCAATTGACGGACCGCTTGCCCCGCCCACCGACTGGCTACGACAACTTACTCCGACTGGAAGTTTCATTTCAATCAGAAGCCTGTACAAAAATAGTAAAATGGTTGGTTGGCGACATAAACATCGTAACAACAGCTTATTCGAGCTGTAGCTACGACGTTGAGGTCTCTATACCATTAAAAAAGTTTAACATTTATGTCGGCAAATCCAAGACTTCAAAGTACACTTTCGGTCTAAATTAATGATTTGGTGCGTCGACTGATTCTTTGATTTGCAGCCGCAATTGGTCAATTGCGAAAGAAAGGTAAAATAAAGGTACCGAGGAAATTATTCAATCCCTCCAAAAGAAATTATAAAACGAGATTATCCGCAGTATTTATAACCCGTTTCCCTGGTGACTCAGCCATATTTCCATTCATAAAAATCTAAATTCATTCAAAGTAATCGCACTAAGCTATTAAATCAGGAGGGGCGTAAAATTTGGGATTTTATCAAAAATTTAAAGTTTATATACGGGGATTTGCCCCTTTTCAATAAGTTTACATGAAATCCCAGTAAAAGGGATACCCTTCATATCGCCATGAAAGATAGAATGGAAAAAACTTTTCATCCTTTTCAATACCTACGTTGTTAGTTCTAACTAGAAAGATAAACGAAACAAACAAATAAAACAAACCCTTCTCTGTATCGGTCCTAATGGACTTTTTTTCTGTGGATAAAAAAATACTAGTCCGAATTCAAAGAGATTGTAGACGATATTTCAAAGAATGTTTAAAATTGAAAATTAGTATCATACAGTGTAGAAGACGTTGTAAGAAAGGGATAAATTGCTTGTAATAAGCCGTTTCTCCTTTTCTCACAAAGTTTCCTTCGGTAATTTTCTTCAGTGCGAAACAGGCGGAATTGTGTGGAAATTGGTTCACCCTTTCCTGTTTTACGAAATTTTAGACCTGTCCAAATTCAAAGGATTTGCAGACGACAATTCAAAGTCTATCCTATTTGAAAAATAACCTATCAGTAGGGTAGAAAATATTGTGAGAAAAGAAGAAATTGCTTGTGACAAGCAATTTCTTCTTTTCCCACAATGTTTTCTCAAGTATAAAATCACAGGGACGTAAAAACCAGTGATTGTACAGGAAATGGTTAAGACAAATTATATTTTGAGATACCCCCCCCCCTCCAAAAAAAAGCACATACAAACAAGGTAACAAACAAAAGCACACAAACAAAACGGAGAACAGTAAATGACACATTACGCCAAGACTTGGACGAATAATCTAGAATAATTTAATCTTTAGTTTCGTCTATCAAAAACGAGCGTTCTGATTGGTCGAAATTGGTCCATGAACAAAATTTTGATCACGCAGTGATTTTGTATACTTCCGCACAAAATAGTCCCATATAAAAAGGTATCAACATTTGTAAAGCTATTGTTTTTTCGCTCAATGTTATTAAATTATAAGAAATGAAGAGCATATTTTTTTGTTTTCATGTAGGTATAAACCCAAAAACCTAATCATACAATGTATGAATCCGCTTCGCGTATTCATACAGTGTGATTAGCTTTTTCGGTTCATACCTCCATGAAAACAAAAAAAAAAATCTCTTCATCTCTTAAATGAAATGTTCAAAAAATTATGCACGGTGTAAAGGGATGAAAATATAACAACCCATAAAACCCATGCAAAACACAGGAAACGCAGTATTGCTAAATAAACAAAATCTGACCCCTAGATTTCCAATTCCAATCCGAATAAAATTTCATCCCCGAACAATAACACAGGCAATAGGGGAACTGTTTCCAAGGTCAGAATTTATTGGTGTTTTTCCGGATTTGCAGTGGTTTTGGAATAAAAAAGCGTTATTGAAACCTATAAATCAAAGCCGTAATAATAATTTCACCTCTTTAAGAATCGTTCAATTGTATGACAAAAGTCATCATATGACAAAGAAAAATAAACTGACGGGTACCTCAGAGTCTATTTTAATCAAATTGATATACAGTGCATTATATGGAAATGCGCACTCAAAAGGTTTGAACAGGCAGCTCATGATTAATAAAACACAAATCGTCGGTAGTCTACTAAAATGTCGTAAATACGGCTTTAATCAGACTTTTTTTCTACATTTTGGTCGAGCTTTTATTGGCCTCTCAAAAAAGACCCAATTTTGTTAAACTACACCTTTAAAGTCCAGCAATGTCAGAATTTACCGATCGCGAATGTCATTCTAAAAACCATCACATAATTCATGTAGTCCGTAGGTAAGCTTTGAACTCCGTCATTTATGTGAAGCCTTTTTGTTTATTTGGCGACTTAAACGTCGTAACTACAGCTTATTCAAGCTGTAGTTACGACGTTTAGGTCACCAACAAGTAATTTTACTCTTTTTTTTGTTCCTTGTTACTGACCATAAAATTTACCAAATAACGTCGTATAAAGTCGAAGTCCAACTTCCTGTCGGATCTCAGTGGACGTTGGTCAATGGTCCGCCAATTGAAGATATAGTATAATTCAATAAAATGTGCCACGATCGAATTTCATCGGAATTTGAGGTAGGATAAACGATCGACCTCCTGCTTTTGGGAAAGCTTTGAAGTGGGTACACAAAACGGACAAGTGCTCGAGAAAAGGGTAGTTTGGTCAAACTAGTTGCAGGAAACTTGCTAATTTCCTTTCCTATTTCGAAATTCTATATCCGCTCATTTGACACTTTGCGTTTCCGCGGATTTTGTTATTTCACTCCAAACCAGCAGCCAAACGTGTTTGGTTCTGAAGGATAATTTTAGTTGACAAATCGCGACTGTCAATGAGAATATCGAAAGTCCAATCAAATCATATATAGACCGGATGGGTTAAGTGGTTCAGTACTGAAGACGAATATTTCACTAAAAAACCATTTCTTCCAATTGACAGTGTCTTAACTGCCTACGACAATTGCCAGCGCTCGTCATAGAGAACCAATGCCAGTGCTGGTCTGCTAGATGACACTAGCCAGTGCTGGTCTGCTACAGGACACAAGCCAGTGCTGGTCTGCAACAGGACACAAGCCAGTGCTGGTCTGCTACAGGACACTAGCCAGTGCTGGTCTGCTACAGGACACTAGCCAGTGCTGGTCTGCTACAGGACACAAGCCAGTGCTGGTCTGCAACAGGACACAAGCCAGTGCTGGTCTGCTACAGGACACTAGCCAGTGCTGGTCTGCTACAGGACACTAGCCAGTGCTGGTCCGATAGAGGACACTAGCCAGTGCTGGTCTGCTACAGGACACTAGCCAGTGCTGGTCGGCTACAGGACACTAGCCAGTGCTGGTCTGCTACAGGACACTAGCCAGTGCTGGTCCGATAGAGGACACTAGCCAGTGCTGGTCTGCTACAGGACACTAGCAACTAGATCTGCAATCCGATCTCACAATTTTTCCATAACCATATTTCTCTGGTGCGTAAAATAAGACATAGTGTGGTAATGGTTTAATCGCATATTCACGCACTGTAGTGAAGAAGTTGTTTGAAATGTTGTGAGAAAAGAAGATATTACTGATAACAATTTGAGAGATGGTTTCTCCCTTTCTCACCTAAATATAGAGAGTATTGAATATCAGAAATTGACCAATCGTGGCAGTCAATTAAATAACCAGTCGACCAATGAAATCTTTTATTTTAGACCAGAAATGAGTTCTGAACTCAGATATTGGTCGCCATATTTGTTAAACAATTTTGTTGGTTTGGCGTCTTAAACGTCGTAACTACAGCTTTTCAAGCTGTAGTTACGATGTTCTGGTCGCCAATCAACTATACTACTTTTTGTAACCCGCTACTTGCTATACATTTTGAAAAATAACGCCGTTTTAAATCGAAGCGGGACTTCCTGTTAGAGTCTATGGTCGTGGCAAATGGAGTAAGCGGGCGGAGTCAGTGATTGACGATTTATATCTAAATAAGGAAGGATAACCGTTAGGATCGGACTATCATAAGTCAATAACAGAAGGAAGTGACCAATAGCTCCCGAATTCACTCCTGAAAACTGCGTTACGGCGAGCAGCATTTCTGCACGATATCCGCGTTATTTCCTTCAAGAACAGAATCTGGTACTTATTACCACCTGACAGAAATACTCTTATTCTGAAATAGAAAAGTGTCGGTACACGTGCAGAATGTTTTGTAAAGCTGTAGTTACGACATTTTGATCGCGCAACGACAAAGACCGTTACGCAGTTGTCGGGGATTGGCACCATGATATTAATGATTGTATCATTTAACTGCCCGAGTGAAAGATTTGACTTGAGCTCGAACTCTCTTGTCTCATTGCCTATTCATAACTCAATAACCCATTTCCAGACGAAATAATTTTAGACTGGTCTAAATTGAAAGAAGCTGCAGACGATCATTTTTACAGAATGAAAATTTGAATGTCTTTTTGGATTAAAAAAATCTTGGGGAGTCAACCAAATCAGGTTCGTTTTAAAAAGGGTTTTCTTGAAAAAAAAATCGAATGACAAACTTCACCAGTGAATGCTTTTGGATTTAGTGTAAAACATTTTGGTGAGATTTCAAGATAAAAACAAGAGGACCATGATGGTCCTAAATCGCTCACCTGAGGCATCTCCAAATTACAGTACTTTTTAGTATAAAAAACACACAACTTGAGCAAAATTAATAAAAGATATATAAGATTTTGGGCTTTGTACAAAAATATCCAGTAATGCTTTACAATAATAATGAATGCCTTTGGCTTTATAGTTTAATCCATTACCAAACTATCCCAGAATTTGTCACCTTCAGGGAAAACAGGTTTGAAAAATACATAGTGAGAAAGGGAGTGACAAGCAATTTATCCATTTCTCACAGTGTTTTCTACCTGAAATTCTTTGTATTTAGATTTCAATCAAACTCTTATTACTGTCTGCAACTTCAATGGGTGTAATTTTAGCAACCTTGGTAGAGAACAATCTGGATGTACTATAAATCAAAATATGAATGCATTACAACTTATACATGAGGAGTGGAAAATATTTGAACATGCTCTTATTGGGCGTTTTTCATATCCTTGGATGCCTTGGGAAGGGCCATGTTTAAATATTTAAAAAAAACTTGGATGAGAACAATATGATTGACATCTATATAAAATACAAATGCCTTTGGCCTTGTAGTCTGTTAAAAAAAAAAGACAACAAAGATTTTCTAAAATTTCCATTTTCATATGCCGCAGTTACAAGAGTTCATGGAATTAAATTCTTTTAACAACTTTTGAAGAGCTTCACCTAAAAAACATCCCTGCAAAGTTTTAGATTGATTGGCCCAATGGTTGAGGAGGAGAAAATTTTTAAAGATTTTTACAGATCTACTAAAGATTCCCATTTTCACATGCCGCGGCAACCAGAGTTTTTGACGGAATTAAATTCTTTTAACAACTTTTGTAGAACTTCACCCGAGGAACATCCCTGCTAAGTTTCAGCTTGATTGGCCTACTTGTTTAGGAGGAGAAAATTTTTAAAGATTTTTACAGAATTACTTAAGATTCCCATTTTCACATGCCGCGGCAACCAAAGTTTTTAATGGAATTAAATTCTTTTAACAACTTTTGTAGAACTTCACCCAAGGAACATCTCTGCAAAAGTTCAGCTTGATTGGCCTACTGGTTTAGGAGAAGATTTTTAAAGATTTTTACAGATTTACTACAAGATTCCCATTTTCACATGCCGCGGCAACCAGAGTTTTTGACGGAATTAAATTCTTTTAACAACTTTTGTAGAACCTCACCCAAGGAACATCCCTGCAAAGTTTCAGCTTGATTGGCCAACTGGTTTAGGAGGAGAAGATTTTTAAAGATTTTTACTGATTTATTCAAGATTCCCATTTTCACATACCGCGGCAACCAAAGTTTTTGACGGAATTTAATTCTTTTAACAACTTTTGTAGAACTTCACCCAAAGAACATCTCTGCAAAGTTTCAGCTTGATTTGCCTACTGGTTTAGGAGGAGAAAATTTTTAAAGATTTTTACAGATTTATTCAAGATTCCCATTTTCACATGCCGCGGCAACCAGAGTTTTTGACGGAATTAAATTCTTTTAACAACTTTTGTAGAACTTCACTCAAGGAACATCCCTGCAAAGTTTCAGCATGATTGGCCTACTGGTTTAGGAGGAGAAGATTTTTAAAGAAATTGTGGACGGACGGACGGACGGACAGACGGACGGACGGACGGCGGACAACGACCGATCACAATAGCTCACCTCGCACTTTGTGCTCAGGTGAGCTAAAAATGGATTTAGCAATAAGCCGACACATTCTAGTAAATTTCATCGTTTTACAGAATAACATGATATACACTCTAACTTGTAGGGTTTTTAAGGGTACACCAGCGGAATAATACATGAGTCAACGGTTAGTCGTGCCATAATAGATACGACAGTCCAAAATTAGTCCTGCATTCCGAAGACGGAAATCTGCACTACGGCGGTGAGATACAGAAACCTCGTAGCTACAATTTATCCAAGCTGTAGCTACGATGTTTCGTAGATCACCGAAGACTTGTCGTCAAAAGGATCTGCCCGGTAACTCGGGTAATGGAGCGACAGTTCAAATATTTACCTCGGTATACACGTACCCGTGTCAATGTGAATCATTTCAATTTTAAATATCCCCGACTCAGATATCCGTGTAAAAACTCGATTGGCTGTGAAGTAGAACCCTTCTCCTAATTACGAACACGGAAAGCACAAATTATGCATTTGTTGGAAGAATTAAGATAGAAAATAGAAGTTAATGTACCTATTTGCTAGTATTCGAGTTCTTAGTTGGATGGGAAAACAGGGTTTCCTACACAAGCTTTTGGCGATCAACTCATTCCAACTGGAAAACTTTGTGGAAAATGAAGAAATTGCTCTTAACAAGCTTCATTATCCACAATGTTTCTTACCCAAAAATACGTTAAATTTTATCATCTGAAAATTGTCGTCTGCAACTTCTTTGAATTTGGACAGTCCAAAATTTAGTCAATTGGTAATGGGCTAAGATGCATGTGCATGGAATACATGCGTTTCAAAGGGAGAATGAATGGAGACATTAGGTACGTCATAGTAATGAGACAATTATCTCAATAGAGAACTTTGGGCGTGCTTTAATACATTCTTTAACTCGAAATCAACCTTTCTGTGTTTTTTGTATGAATCATGTGCCTTTTTTTTTGGTTGAGTATTTTAAGGTAAATAATTTCTTAATATCAGGATATCCGACATTAATCGTTTAATATTATTATTATTAATCTACCGACGTACATTGGAGGCCTGCAGAGGAGCGTTTGTTAATTGACCTTTGACCTTTATCATCCATCGCTATAAAGTATGGCGTGTTAGATCCTGTTGGCCTGTGCAAATGTAATCTTCTAAACATGTATATATCAAACACATGTTGTGTTTTAATATTATCATGACACGTTAGGAAGCTTTGAAGGTATACATTCTAATATCAAATAGATTTGTTTAATTGAATGGGTTTTTACACCGCTCTAAACAATCTTTCAGTTATATCGCGGCGGCTGAAGCACCTAAAAATGGATTCCTGGTATTTCTCACATCAGTACCGACATCACACCCCTTCCTAGCATTCAGATGCTATCCCACATAAGTCTACGATTATCGACCCATTGGTGGGAGACAAATAGTCGGAAAGGACGAGTGCCGTCGTCGGGGATCGAGCCCGGGAATATCAAATAGATTATAGACATCAACGGTTTTGAAGGCTACTTCATCCAATGAAATATCTTAATTGGCGGATCGCTGACCACGCCCCACAAACCTCCAACGTGGCAGTTCGATTGAAGTACCAAACGGGATTAGTTTATAACATCTATGATCAAAGACATAAAAGAAAAAGAGAAAATTACTAGTTGGCGACCTAACGACTAACTGCGGATTGTACAAGTCGTCAAACCAACAAACTACCTAACATATTTGTGAAAATCCGATCGAAATGAATGATTTTATTGGTGAGTTGGTTTTTTTCCTATTTATTAACAGCGGTGGTCTATTTATTTCTCTAGCCATAAACAAGCCTGCCTCTTTACATGCTCATATCGTACCTCTTAACCCATTACCAAACGACAATATTTCAGGCTGGTCTAAATTAAAAGAAGTTGCAGACGACATTTCATGTTGCGCTAAAATGGAAAATAAATGCCAGATATGGTAGAAAACTTTGTGAGAAAAGGAGAAATTGCATTTTGCAAGCAATTTCTCCTTTTCCCACATATTTTTCTACGGTGGTATTTCTTAAGGGCGCCAGAAAACGTCATTGTGTGGTAATAGGTCGAAACAGTATAACGCAACCCGATTTTCCTCAAAGTGTTCATAAGCTTATTTCTTGTGGGGATGGGGCATCAAAAAACAAGATTGTGTGGGAATGCGCTAAAACCCTTTGTTACAAACCACATATATGTTTCATTTTGATAAAGAGGGTTTTAGTAGAACCTTCGCCGCTAAAGGGGAAAACGATACACTTTACGTTGAACAATGTTTACTTCTTTAACACATTACCACATGAGGGAATTTTAGACCAGTTCATTTTCAAAGAAGTTGCAGACGACATTTTTGAAGCTGATGAAATATTTATAATCTTTTGTCTTTTGTGATAGAAAACGTTGTGGATAACGAAGAAGTTGCTATTAACAAATTAAGCAATTTCTTCGTTTTCCACAATATTTTCTTAACCTTCACATTTAGGAGCGTTTAAAAGCATTTTTGAGTGGGAACTGGTTTCGTTGTTGAAACCAAATTTATTGTCTTGAGATATATTTTAACGCAATGATTAAGTTACATCAAAAAAAGATAAAGGTTATTTTGTGAACCAGGAGCGTAAAGCCCCCGTACAATATGTACCTGTAACTCACTTTTATCAAAAGACCACTTTACGGCGGGATACTATTCAACAGACATTATATAGAACGTTTTTCAAAAATCGGCTTTAAAACTTGTTTCACGATCACCAGTCTGGTATGGAATAAGTTAATAAAAACGCTTGATCTAAACAATCATTCATCACAAAAACGACAAGTAATCTAATTTTGTTTCTATTAGGAGAAATTACACGTGACGCGTCAGGCATCATAGTTTGCCTTATATATATATATGTATATTCTTTTTTAAATAGAACTATTCAAAGAAAAGAATTATAAAGATTTAATCCTTTGTGTGACATTAGCAATTAATTTCACATGAGCGTGAATTATTAAAATTGAGCATCCTTGAGAACCATATATAGTTCATTAACCCATTATCAGACGGCATAATTTTAGGCTTGTCATAAAATGCCCAAAAAGTTGTGGGCGATAATCTAAAGTTTATGAAGTTTTTAGTTAATTTCACTTATCTGGGTAGAAAATATTGTGGAAAATGAAGACATTTATTGTTGCAAGCAGTTTCTTCTTTTTTAAACAATGTTGTTCCAATTGATTTCCTTCAGAGGCGTCCAAAAGTGGCATTGTATGGGAATGAGTTCAGTTGGTGATATTTTTAAAAAAGTATTTGTCTTTCTGGGTCTTCATTTTACAAAGTATTCCTAAGCTTTTTCCTTGGGGACGTAAAAAAGAGGGATTGTGTGGAAATGGGTTAAGAATATCAGAAACGGTGAGTCAGTAGCCATCTACAGATCGTACGATAGGGATTCTGATCAGACTGGTCGAATGCCCATGCCTATCTGAGTCTTTGCCTTGCGCACATATGAAATTATCGTTGATGCCACGCACGTGGTCAAATAATACCATCCCTTTACTAATGATCGCGTAACGTTGGTGGGAGAGTAAAATGTCGTAAATACAGCTTGAATAAAGCTGTATTTACGACATTTTGCTCGCCCAACGACCATAATAACTAGATGCAAACGACGGAGAAAATAATTTGTGAAAGTCCGTGTTTCATTGGATCATTTGGGAAAATCATTAAGTAAGAAATGCATTTATATACCGATATGCTCGTGATGCGATAAATAAACTTTTCAACAATACTATTATCTTATTTTTTTTTAGCTCGACTTTTCGAAGAATAGAGGGATTATTCAAGTAACCTCGGCGTCAGCGTTATGCTTATGTTAAAGTTTTGCGCACAATTTGTGAAATCTCTGTTCCTACGAGGCTATTGATTTGAAAATTTGCACGTTTTTTGTGACCATTACATCACCCCCTATGCAAGGATTCATTAATCTTGCATTCATTTTATCTGAATAATTACCTTATTTCTAAAAAAGAATCGGGATTAAAATTTTATCTAGTTTCTCTGTACATATTAAACCTTTTTCTTCGAAACTTTATACTTGTATTTATGATCAAAATTCTACATTACAACGATTTGTTACTCCGGTGTCCATTTAAGCTGACTTTGACCCCCTATAACCCTTTCCTGTTCAATCCCTAGTTATTTCGTGACTGTGATTTTTATAATTGAGAAATCATTTTGGAAAAGAAGAAATTGCTTGTGACAAGAAATTTCCTCTTTTTCCACAATATTTTCTACCCTACTTAAAGTTGGGGTTCTTTTTCAGTTTAAATTACCTTTAAATTCTCTTCTGCAAAGCCTTTGAATTTGGACAGGTCTAAATCTTTGTAAAACAGGAAAGAGTAAACTGAGAAATATTCAACGAGCAATATGTTCTATCTCTTGTTACTATTTCAGCTCAACCTTTGTATTCGGTGTTATGATTCAGCACTCGAAAAAAAAAAAGAAGGCAAATATCATTTTTTTTAAATTAATCATGGCGTATTTTTACCTTCAACTTCCTATCAAATTCTAAATAAGTCGACTGCCAGATCTTCTGTAAGAAAAAAATATATATGTACTTTCTTCTATTCATGTACAGTTAATCTTGTATTAAGCAATCCCTGAAGGGACGACTACAAAGTGGTCGCTTAAAAGAATAGTCGTTAAATACGCTTGTTTGTAAGGATATAAAGGATTGATTCGATTACATAAAGAAATTATCAATTCTCGCTTAATCCTGTGCTGTTGGAAATCATTAGAATTGTCTCATTGAGACGATTCTAAGGAGTTCCAACAACATAGGATTTTATTACGATTTTTATTTCAATGATGGTCGCTTAATGAAAGTGGTCGCTAAATAGAGGTGGTCGCTCGAGCAAGATCGACCGTATTGAAATAGTATGTAAAGGAAAACATCAAAGCTGTTTCGATGAAAATAAAATTGACGCTCAGAATATGTTCTTTCAACGAAATTTCGGAATTAACATCAAACGGACTGCACACTTAGGAAAATTGTGTGTTAACCCATTCCCACACAACACAATTTTAGACTGGTCCAAATTCTTAGGAGTTGCAGACGACAATTTTAAGTTTATAAAATTTTAGACTTTTTCAACTTTCTGGATAGAAAACATTGTGTAAAATGAAGAAATTGCTTGTTACAAGCAATTTCTTCATTTTACACAATGTTTTCCTATTTAGTTTTCCTGTGGGGCGTCCAAAAGCGTCATTGTATGGGAATGGGTTAAAGGCAGGTTATATTTCGTGTCCCATAAAGTTCAACCATCATCCTCAATAAGAGTTGACAGTTGAGTTGATAGCTCATTTCATGTATATCGCCGGTGGGCGCTGAAATATCGTAAATACAGCTTTATCATAGCTGTATTTACGGTATTTTGGTCGTCATTCAGGTTGTTTATCTACGTGTGCCTTTCGGCTGCCCTGACTAATATCGTACAGGACTGGCCGATAAACAAATAAATTATAAATGAAAATTGCTATAAACGTGTTCTGCGATATATTGTGCGTCATAAATAGTAGAGTAGAAAAGTCGTGAAAAAGCCACACACACACCCCGGTTATGTTGAAAAAAAATCGGTAATTACAAATTGAACAAAAAATCTATACGATATAATGTACCCTACCCATTCCAAAACAATAGCGCTTTTTTACGTCACAACGAGAAAATTCGTAGTAAATGAAGACATTGTTAGTTATAGGCAATTTCTTCATTGTCCACATTTTTTTCAACCTTGAAATACAGAAAAATATATGATTTCATGAACTAAAAAAGCGTCGTCTGCAACTTCTTTGCATTTGGACCAGTCTAAAATTTTGTCGCCTGGAAAGGGTTTAGGCAACCTGTTTTCATACCCTGACTCACACATAAAGAAAATTCATATCAACCTATCTGTGTGACCATGATGACATTTCCCAACAATTCCACACAATACTATGTGCGAGAAGGGCAAACATTGGGCAGACTGAATATTCGCCGATTGTCTAGGATGCATGGTCTGGTCTTGGTCTTCACTTGGTCCCACCTTACAAGCAATTTCTTCATTATCCAAAATCTTTTCTACCCCCAAAACAAAGCCTTTTAAATTTTCACCAATCTGAAATTGTTGTCTTCAACTTTGAATTAGATCAGTCTATAATTTGTCGTCTGGTGATGGATAAAATAGGGGTGTCACTTTAATAAGCATAGCCTTTCTTGGAAATTTCAGGTACAGTTTCTTAATCACACTAGTACATGTTTTGACAACAAAGAGCCTCTTGGATTGTTTGTGTAGTACATTACGAAACTCTTATTTGAGAATCTTTTTATAAACTTGGAAGTAGAATGCCATTTTGAAGTAATTAATACGTTATTTTCTTTTTTTTTTTTTTTTTAAGTAAGGTTCACTCGATCCTGGCTATACATGACAACGGAAAACTGTATCCTGCCATTGTTGCATAAACATGTATCTATTGTTTTTGTTACGGCGATGTATATGTATGTTCAAGTCTTATGAAAAAAACTTATGTTCTGTTCTGTTCTGTTCATGTTCTGATAACGGATAGTACAGCCTTCTTTTCTCACATCTTAAAAGAAACACTAGGTTGAAAGATTGTCTAATCACGAGAGGCCAAAAACATCAAAGTCACACAGTGAAGGGTCATGGCCGTATCCTGTTCGCCTCGGGTCCTTTGCAAGGGCAATTAATTAAAAAGGTTTTATGCCTTTCTTATCGATCGAAGTTGCCATTTTCATTAATAGTTCCTTTGATTCCTTCTGATATAATTTTTCAATAAATTCGTTTAACCCGTTCCGTCGTGAGATGAAACTGACAAAAACTATAATATTAACCCTTGTCATGCTGAACCCGGATTATTCCGGTTTTTGCAGGAGGTGTAAACTAAGATCAGACTGCACTTATGTGCAGGCTGATCTTAGTCTACAACTCCTGCTTATTCTTTTCCCATCAGGGTTGTTTATGAAGTTAATTTCTTAAAGAAATTTAATTTTTGAACAACAAGGTCTACAAGTGCTTTCATCCCTTTGATTTGACAGCAGTTCAGTAAAGTAATTTATACAGCATGACAAGGGTTAATGATTCTGATTTTGATTGTATTAATAATAATAAAGATGATAATAAAAGTAGTGTTAGTGGTGGGGATAGTTATAAAGAGCTATACGGATATATGGGATATTTCTGAATTTAATCATTTGATATAAAATTTTATCGATAATAATTACCTTAAACCCTGTGTTGTTGGTACGCATTGGAATCGTCTTTAAGATACAAGATACAAGGCACAAATGATATTCAACATAGAAGCCATAAAATAAAATAAAATAAAATAAAAATTCAAACAGTAGAGACTAATCTTGTTTATGTCATATAAGCTTTTGATTTAAATTTCTTGTCCAAAAATGCGTACATATAGAATAAAATTGGCAGATATTGTTTTAGCTAGCTAGCTTAACTAATTGAGAGTAACTGAACAATTTCCGAAAATATAAAAAATGTTCAATAGAATGATAAGTTTGGCTTTTGAGGAACCCGTTTGCGTTAAACCAAGATAACATCTTCATTGAGGTTTTATCTTCTCACTATCAGGTATCTTTCAGTGAAGTCCACGGCTACTTCTTAGGACAAGAATCTTGCACTCTATTAAATCCCGAAATCATGTAAATGGTGGTAAACTATTATCCAAACTAATACTTTACGCATATGGAGGGAGAGGTAAAGATAACGTACACATTGAAAGAAGATTAGACAAATCATAAATATTTTCTTAATTAATCACTGAATTTATTGTGTGGTTAGGTAAGTGGTAAACCTGAACTTATTCATTTATGCCGAGTTATAGTATAGTTAATTAATATACATGAATATGCATGGCAAAGTGAAGTGTTAGGGCGAAATCGGTCAAGTAAAAAAAGGCCAATCTTGCATCTCCGTAAAAGATAAATTAGAGGTGCTTCAGGGCCTGTATACATCCACTGGCCCATATATTTACTCATTAACTCATTCCCAACCAACTCGCTTCATTCATGATGCTAAAACTAAAAGCGAAAAACATCACTATAATAAATAAATTATTCAATGTCCACAAAAGTTTGCTGGTCTAACATAAATGATAATAATAGAAAATATAACCATTTCAATATTGCCGTATGCAGCTTCTTTCAATTTTGACGAGGTTTAAGTTTGATCATCTGGTATTGGATTAAAAGAGAATAAGATTTTAAGGGAAGTTACCCGTATGCATATATTCTTCAGTTCAAAAAGTTACAAAGGAAGTAATAGATATGCAACATAGTTCCTCAGTTAAGACGCATTGATTACCCCCTCCCCCCTTAAGTAAATCTCACAAATATTAGACCAGTTTATTCGATTTTCTTTTTAGGATTAAATTTCTTTCGGGGAATCTTGATCAAGGTCAGCTTATGGAAATAGCTGTGAGAAGAAGAATATGTTTTAAGTTTTCGCAAAATACAAGTCCGCTCAAAAAAGTCATACGCATTATCAAATTAAAATATCTTCACGAGGTCAAAGAACATTTCCATTATCAAGAGAGTAATCTAACTAAAAATACGGACGGACGGGCGGACTCAATGCCTTGACAATAGCATGCTCGGTTATTAAATTGGTAAAAGGTGGAATAGCAGGGTGTAATAATAATGTGAATATGTGCTCTTAATTTTCCATTCAGAGCACCGATCCCTGTGTTACAAGTACACGTCTATATAAATAACATATCATGAGTATCTTGGGCGTAGGGTTTGATTTACAAAAGCGCAATTTCTCATTTCTAAATCCAGATCGATAGCGGTTTTTGTGTCGATGTCTTGTGGATTATTTCGCCATGGCGCGTCATTCAATCATCAAGGAACATCATAATTCCAATCCCTCTCAAAGAATTTTCACATCGTTAATTATCAATTCGAAGGTACAGTCTATGAAGGTTTGCAAGGGCTCTGCTCTAAGTTCAAAGGGCTCTGCTCTAAGTTCAAACTTCAGGGGTGTGGAATTCCTATGCCCGACTAGTCCGGCTTGGGCTTTTTACTCTGCGGACACGTAGAATTTCCTTGGGAAGTTGTCCAAGGACAAGTGGATTTTAAATCAAGAACAAAATTACAAACTAGTCCATTTCGTGCCAGATTTCAAGTTCATAAGTCAAAGAGCTTTTCCTAATTATTACAAGTATATAAGGTCTGGAAAACATTTCAAGAAGCAATTCCTCCTTTTATCTTCATGTTTCCTATACTTGTGTGTCTCCGTCTCAAAAAGTATGATTGTGACTTAATATGTTTGCAACAGTAAAAAGGTCTTGACTATCGAAAGATTGGACAACTAAATCCTCATATCGGACAAGTGAATTTCAACTCTCCACTTGTCCAAGGACAAGTGAGAAGATTTTGTATTTCCACACCCCTGAACTTGTAATTAGTGTTTCAAAGGGTTAAAGGATATGTTACTAACAGTCAATGGGTTGATGACGTAGTTAAGTCTCTAAATAGAAATAAGGTCTGTCGAGACTATATAGTGATTAGATATCTGTTCAACTTCTGCTTTTTACGGCCCATTGATTTTATATTTGAGAAAACATTGTAGAAAAAGAATAAATTGCATGAAACAAACATTTCTTCTTTTTCCACAATATTTTCTACCTTACTAAATTGTTATTTGGCAAATTAAATCCAATTTTAATTTCTTCGTCTGCAAAACCTTAGAATTTGGATAGGTTTAAAAGTTTGCGAAACAGGAAAGTCAAACCTGCATGTAGCGAGATTTCCAATTATGTGCAGATTCTTGCATCTGTATACATGATTATGAAAATGTCTTATTAAAAGATTAGGGCGAATGGTCTAATAGAAAATAGGCAGATCAAACGCTTAAGGCAAAACATTTGTCCATTACATTTAATTCAAACGTAAACGCCTACGTTTAGCTTTTCCTATGTGATAAGAATTGAATCCATAAAACATATTATGCATGCAGTCCACTAGATCGTGAATTGAACTATTGTACATATTGATTTAATGTTCGGTGACAATAATAATAATTATAATAAACACATAAATGCACATTCTTTAATGTAAAAATTAAAAAGTCTCAAGTAAATCTCAAATCCGTATGCCTGTCCAGACTACCTATTTCAACCAATTACAAACACCTTAAAAAAATTAGATAATCATTTTCGAGAAGCATTTAGACATATATATAAGTGCATGTAAACATAAGTTTGAAATTAGCTGAAATACAAATATTGTGTAGACACAATAGTTTCTCAAGAAATATGTTATTAAACCTCTATCTTCCTCTAACCAGTGGGCTCAATTACTTAAATTGATTTAAGTCTAGCTTCGTCGATCAAGATTCAAACGTTTTGATTGGCTGAAACAAAAACACCATACTTCCATGAACAAAATTTTGAGCACGCAACTCTGTTTGTTGCGCACAGATCCATAAAATTTTACTAAAAACTAGTAAAATATTTGCTACGTTTTGTTTGATGGCGATCACGTTTTCATTCAGTGTTATAAAGTTTTTATATTTATACCCCAATGAAACAAAAATACTTCTTCATTTATTAAGCAATCCAACCCGTTCTGTTTTTCATTTGCTGTTACCGCAAAAATATGTAAAGAGATCAAGAAAAAAATATCCTGGCATAATCCAAATCTATGATTATAAATGAAAACTATTTCTTCAATTAACCCATCTTTTTCTAAAATTCACTTAAGAGATGAAGAGAATATTTTTTGTTTTCATGGAGGTATAAACCGAAAAACCTAATCACACTGTATGAATACGCGAAGCGGATTCATACATTGTGTGAATAGGTTTTTCGGTTCATACCTCCATGAAAACAAAAAATATTCTCTTCATTTCTTATAATTTAATAGTATCGAGAGAAAAAAAGCAAAAACTTTACACTTTTGATACCTTTTTCTATGGGACTATTTTGTGCGGAAACTTACAAAATTGCTGCGTGCTCAAAAATATTTTCATGGAGTTATGAATAATATTTTTCGACCAATCAGAACGCCGGATTTTGATAGACGAAACTAAAGATTAAATTATTAAAACAAGGAAAAGTTAAAATTCTGAGAACCTTTATGTCCGACTGAAAACTTTAGTAGGCCTTTATAGAATTGCAAACTGAAAATGTTGAAATTATTGCAAATTTGAAATTATGTGCTATCGATTCGATTCTTTCTGCGAGAAACGCGTGTTCGTCTGTTTTCAGTTGAATGATTCTTTCTGAAAATATTCAAACATATAAGCTTCCTAGTATGGAAGATTAGTACGGTCGAGCTTCGAATACCTGAATACATACCCTGGGATATGCGGCATGGAAAAGATTCGAATTCGTAGCCATCGACTATTCACAATACAAAAGACCAACGCCCGAACCAATGCGCCATGAAACACCCGAAAGAACCTTGTAGAGCTTTCGTCATGTACGAAATTGGGGCGGCTCTAGGCGTTCCTGGTTATTTTTTGCTAGTACTGAAAGCAACAAAACTTTATGTTGCCTATTACCTCTCAATCCAGCATTTTAACACAACACAAAAAATGTTAAAGAAAACATTGTGGGAAAGGGGAAATTGCTAGAGTCTGGCAATTTCATCTTTTCTCACATTTTTCGAACTTCAATATCCAGACTGTATAAAGTTGATAATATATTATTGAAAGGTTTGTCAAGATTAATCATAATCAATACCAGCTGTATACATGGAATATCGCTTAAAGGAATATATTTCGACTACGACATTTAACTGTATAAATAGAATATAGCTTTTATAATTTTAGACCACGTCTTTTATCTGTATACATGGAATATCGCTTAAATGCATTTCGACTACGTTATTTAACTGTATAAACAGAATATAGCTTTTATTAATTTCGACCACGTCATTTGTCTGTATACATGGAATATCGCTTAAATAAATTTCGACTACGTTAATCAACTGTATAAACAGAATATAGCTTTTATACATTTCGACCACGTCATTTGTCTGTATACAAGGAATATCGCTTAAATGAATTTCGACTACGTTATTTATCTGTATAAATAAAATATAGCTTTTATAATTTTCGACCATGTTATTTATCTGTATACATGGAATTTATCTTGAATGAATTCCGACCACGTAATCTAACTGTTTACATGGAATGTATCGTGAATGAGCTCCGACCACGTTAATTAACTGTATACATGGAATACCGCTTGTATGATTTTCGACCATGTTATTTTTGTAAGTACAGTGTCGTTTTGTGCTGATTCAGGCTGATTATAAAAAAGGATTATAATAGGTCTCAATAAGATACTAATCAAACGTTTCCAATTTCTGTTGATGAACTGGAAAATGTACAACTACCACAACCTCGAGATTATAGTGTGTTGTTTAGTGTTGGATTCTTAAACACTAATTTAATTTTTTCCTTAACCCTTTCCTGCTTAATCCCTGGTTTTAACATCCCTGTTATTTCATAATTGAGAAAACATTGTAGAAAAAGAAGAAATTGCTTATAACAAGCAATTTCTTCTTTTTCCACAATATTGTCTGCCCTACTAAATGGTTATTTTTTCAAATTAAATCCAAATTTATTTTTCGTCTGCAAAATCTTTGAAATTGGAAAGGTCTAAAATTTTGCAAAACAGGAAAGGGTTAAAAAAAAAGAAGAGAGAGACGGGAGAAATCGTTTCATTATATCCCAGCCAATTTTCCTTGTAAAATACATTCATTGCACGCGGACAAAATCGCATTCGACAGGAAATAAATCCCCACGTGCATAAACTGATAAGGATAAGGGTAGTTGACCACTGAAATCATGTTATTATAATTACGTTTTTTCAAAAGTTCACTTTGGACAGTTTTCATGTTGTTCTTTTATAGTCAAAATTCATGGTATTGAATACTGTAATGTAGTTGTGATACAAAACCTTCGATTTCGTGAAATATCAAAATTTTCCTGTTTAGTTCGAAGCCAATATAAGGTTTTGTATCACAAGTTTACCATCATCTTCTATATGTATCACCACTGAATCTTTTGTCACTGGAGTTAAGTACATAAGGGGCAACATTTCTAGTCATTAAACTATCCACTTATGATAATTTATATGCTTAACCCATTCCAACACAATGACGCGTTATGACGACCCTCAAGAAAAACAAATGGGAAAACAGTGTGTCAAATGAAGAAATTGCTTGCAACAAGTAATTCTTCATTTTGCAAAATGTTGTCTATCCAGAAGGCTGAAAAAAACCTAGAATTTCATAAACATTAAATTTTCGTCTACAACTCCTTTCGATTTGGGCATGTCCAAAACGTTGCCGTCTGGAAAAGGGTTAGAGGAAATAAAGTCCGTCCAAATAAGCATTTAAAAGCCGACTAATTAAGACTTTCATTCTGGACAAATCCAATACAGCAAGCAAGATTAACCCATTCCAACACAACACAAATTTAGACAAGTCCACATTGAATGATTTTTTCCGTCTTTTTGGATAGAAAAGTTGTGGATAATGAAGGAATTGCTTCATACAAGCAATTCCTTCATTTTGCACAATGTTTTCCAAGGCATTTTATTGAGGGGCGTAAAAAAGCGGGATTGTTTGTAATGGGTTGAATATAACTATAATGATATCTGAATCTATATACCATGTAAAGGTTATTAGATCAATACTCTGTGTATTTGTAGAAATACTGGACATCTGCTGTTTTTATCCGTAACCTTTCTTACAAAATAGCATCATATATCACTTTGTCCCCTTTTTAACCCATTACCAAACGGCAAAATTTTAGACTGGCCCAAATTATTTAAAAGCGTTGCAAACGACAATATAAAGATCATGAAATTTTGGGGATTTTTCAACTTTGGGATAGAAAATATTGTGGATAATGAAGAAATTGCTTGTAAAAAGCAATTTCTTCATTTTCTCCAATGTTTTCCCAAGCTTATTTTACTTGGGGGCGTCTAAAAGCGCCACCGTGTGGGAATTGGTTAAAAATGTCGATTTTCTATGATATAAAACAAGACATCACGCAAGAATTAACAACAACTACAGTGTATAGAATTTGTATCGATCAATTTGTGTTTGTGTGTGCGTGTCCGTCTGAATAAAAAATTACTGGTACTTTTTTTTTCCTCAAAAACGAAAGCAGATTAAATCATTTCTACTTAGAACCCAATAAAGTTGATAGAAAGTCCCCATGGACCCATTGAAAAACTATAGCTACGGAAAACAGTAGGTAAATTACATTTCTTCTCTCAGAGGTGACTATTCGCGATTGTCAATCAAGAAATTATTCGACCAATCAAATCATTCAATCAGTCCGACATTCAGATTTGATCTCCAACATCGGTCGCCATTTGTGTGAAACATGTGTTTTGGTTTGTTGACCTTAACGTCCTAACTACAGCTGCAGGTACGACGTGTAGGTTGCCAACCAACTATTTCATCTTGTTACATTCTTCTGGCTATAAAATTTGCAAAATAACGCCGTTTAAAATCTAAGCTGACCTTCCTGTTGGAGTCATTCGGCGGGGCCAACAGCGTTAGTGGGCGGGGCCAGCGATTGGTCACTTCCTCGACCTAAAGTCTATCTATTATAGAAATATGATTTGTCGTATTCATCCGGTTCAGGTTGTCGTCTTGTAATATTTCGGCACCCTTAATCAACGTAATTTTCTAAAGAATTATGTCCCCATGGTTTATATAGTATCCTTTGATTCTAACCTAGTTTCTGAAGAAACTTGTGTCTATTATTCTTTGGTTCTAAAGCTAGCTTTTTTCGAATATCAAATATTAATTTGTAACTAATAGGCAATATATTGTCCGTTCTATCTAGTATCCTAAAATGTAAAAATAATTAACGAATCGCTGGCAATCCTCACTGACCTACGACAGGAAATTTGACTAACATATTAATCGGGGTTACCGTGATGCAAAATTTATGGTCAATGTTACCAAAAAATAGAATGGTTGGATTGCGAATGGAATGGCTGGGTCAATAAGCTGTAGTTACGATGTTTCAGTCTCCAAACCAACGAAAGGCCAAACTTTATGTCTAGCGATGTCGGAGTTCAAATTCACTTCGTCCTAATGAATGATTATATTGCTCGATTTATTCCGTGATCAACAGTTGCGATTTTTGTTTTGTTATGTTTTGTGTTGAAGATATTACATTCTATTCATCTATTCTATTATATTTTTTTCATTTACTTATTCATTCATAGTTTAAAAAGATTAATTGATTTTTTCATTTTCATATGAATTTGTGATAAATATTTACAAGGAGATTTGAAATAAATGCTTCTAAGGCGCAGGTTGCTTTTGAAGTTTGAAAACATTTTATATGAAAGAGGAAAAGAAGCAGACATATTGACTGACATTCTTTGAAACCATTGTATTCAAATTGACGGATTGACATATTAAGAAAATTCCCTAAACCAAATGTCGACAAGTGTAGTCTTGGTGCCCAACTATGTTTTTTTCGCTTCTACTTCACGTGTAGTTAAAAAAGCTGCTAGGAAAGTTGGGCATTATTTGACTGGGACCAACGTTCCTAACATTTTAACTAATGTCCTAATCGAAAAATACAGTACCAAAATGACGTCATTTTACTTATCCCTTGTAATGCTGAATAAAGTCCTTATCTAAAACTGCATTAAAATCAAAAGGCACGGAAGCACTAGAGGCACTAGTCAAGGACCAAAATTCATTTTGCAAATTAATTCTATAACTAATTCTTAGTTATAGGAGTCAAACTGGAGGTGTAGACAAAGATCAGACTACACTCCTGCACAAACAGGAACCTTCCGGGTTCAGCATGACAAGGGTTAACGTAGCATTGACTGAGATGAGCCGATTGCAGCCGAAAACGGCCCTAGTTAACAACATGATCAAAAGCGGTTCAATAGGCATTCTCTTTTTATACATTCGGCCTTTGCGACTTTGAAGATAATTATGATGAAGGAAAAACGGTTTTCATTGTGCCGAAATTTTCTATATACATTGATTCGTTGTACAACTTTCCTTTAAAAGATTTTTAAAAACACTTTTACAGTAGATCGTGCTTTAATTAATAGTGCAAGGCATCGGGTTTGATTTTGGCTGTCGGCATTCTTAAAGTCGGAAATCACGAATTTGCATATACAATGTATTCGGAAGTGCCATATGATTTGTTCAATCGTTAAATAGGGTAGTTTATTAATCATCCTCTCTTGTGCTTCGGCTCAACTCATTACCAGATGACAGAATTTTATACTTAAGAGATAAAGAGTATATTTTTTTGTTTTCATGGAGGTATGAACCGAAAAAACAAATCACACTGTATGAATACGCGAAGCTTCGCGTATTCATACACTGTGATTAGTTTCTTCGGTTCATACCTCCATGAAAACAAAAAATATTTTCTTCATTTCTTATAATTTTATAGCATCGAGCGAAAAAGCACAGATTTGATACCTTTTTGAATGGGACTATTTTGTGAGGAAGCATATAAAATCGCTGCGTGCTCAAAATTTTGTTCATGAAGCTATGAATAATTATTTTCGACCAATCAGAACGCCCGTTTTTGATAGACGAAACTAAAATTTAAATTATTTGTCCATATTAAAAGAAGTTGCAAACAACATTTCAAAATGCACTGAAGATTGAAAATAAGGGTAAAATATGGTAAAAAACATTGTGAGAAAAAAGAAAATAGCTTGTTACAAGCAATTTTTCCTTTTTCACAAAGTTTGCGGCGACAGTATTTCTTCAGTGCATCAGAAAGCGTCATCGTGTGGTAATGGATTGCCACAAAACATTACACGAATAATATGTGTTATAGTTAAATGTCTACTAGCACGACAGAAATATTAATTTCTATCCTATACTATAGCGAAAATTCAAGGTAATAAAAAGTATATCTGTTCACATGAGCTCTAGTAAATATGATAGAACGATTGTCACCTTTTATCTTCAGTTGTTTGCGAATAATTCAGGCGTACTTGTATATTTCATTTATTTTGGCGTTAACATGTTATGTACTAAGTATCGTTACTATTTGACATTGCATTCTGTAGACAGGAATAAGTACTGTATTACAAGTACAATGCGTTAACAGTTTCCAGTACAAACCCGGAATTTTACGTTGGACAGGAATGTGTACTGTATTAAAAATATCATGCATTAACAGTTTCCAGTACAAACCCCGAATTTTACGTTGCACCAAGTTTTACTTGAGAAAACATTTTGGAAAAAGAAGGAATTACTTATAGCAAGCAATTTCTCCTTTTTCCATTTTTTTCTACCACATAAGATTGTTTCATTTCAAATGACACACAATGTTTATTGTCGTCTGCAATTTCTTTCAATTTAGATCAGTCTAAAATTTCCTAAAACGGGAAAGACTCAATCTTAGGTCTCAAGTTGACCTATCGCGGCTGTCAATCAAATAATCAGTCGGCGAGTGAAATCATTCATTAAGACTGGAAATTCAGTTTGAACCCCGACATTAGCCGCATTTTCTATGAATCATAATTGTTGGCAATGGGATTTAAACGTCGTACCAACACCTTTTCAAGCTGTTGTTACGACGTTTAGGTCGCCAACCAAGAATTCGACTTTCTTCTAAAACGGGGGAAATCTTTACGCTTTGACATCTTAAATGATATTTGCTCCGATTATATGATGAAGAAAAAATATTTGTTTGTTTCGGTGTGTGCGTGAAGGGTGGAAGGGTGTTTAGATGATGGTTGTTGTTGTTGTCGTTTATTGTTGACGATTTGTTTGTGCTTTTTATTGTTATTTTTTCTTGGGGGGGGGGGGGGGGGTAATTGAGGGATTGGGAGTGTAGAAAAATAGAAACCTCTAAATGAATTCGCGTCACAACTTCATATGATATGATTATTTTATACATCAATTTAAAATGGTGATTCTGATTTCTAGCATTTGAAGGTTACATATTCCTCTACACCTATTCATTAATTGCTTGGATGTGTGTTTATTGACAAGCGTAAATCTTGTTTCAGAAAAAAGTGAAATAAGAATTCATTGAAAGCATTTAAGTTTCGAGCATGTACCAGTATCTGCGTGAATACAAAAACTTGAAATTTGAATTTCTTTATAATAATTTTTACTTGTAAAGCAAAATGTCTCATCTGAAATTAACGTACTAGTGTTTTACATTCTTTTTGAAAAATATAATTATTTCATAAAATATGTAAATTTAATTATTAACAATAAGGACATCAGATACTTTATAAGTTAATGTATTTTATCTTTAGATGCGGCCATACCAGGCATTCGGTGAGAAATTGGTATACCTTGTGATCAATAATTCAAGATACAATTACACGATGTTACTTACGTAGTCGGTCAATTCCCCTTTTACTCTTCCTTTCATTCAGAACTTGATCTAAAATATTTTTATTTATTAAGGAAACGGTATGATTTTTTTATAAATATTTAAAATGAAGCATCAGGTTCAAGCTTATTCTATTTTATAAGGGGAACCAGAGGTTAAATTCGGCTGCGCACTTTCACAACGTTCTAATCTATAAATCGGTACTTCAAAAATGAGTCTATGTGCGGAACTGAAAACTGAAACAAGATGTGGTGTTATTTCCTTATGTACCTCAGCGTCGATGCCCCGTAGTTTCCATTGAGGAAGGCATAAGCCTAAAGATATTTAAAGGCTACCAGACTGACTCTTGAATTCGTGACAACATATCACATTTCTTATATATTAAAAGTCTTGAAAGAATTACAATAAATGAATGCGCGTAGACGTAAGAATACATTTCTTTACAATTAAGTAAAAGAAATTATACGTGATATTTTAATTACTATGGCATAGAATTACGGAGCCATAAAACTATCCATTTTTTGTTCCGTTTTCATTTTGTGTGTGTGTGTTTCAAGAAAAAAATAATTAAATAGGTACCAAGTGAGTACATCGAAAAAATGTTGAAGATAAAAAAAAAAGAAATTTATGAACTGTAACTATGACAGAAACTAGCTAAAAAGTTGTTTTTGTTTTTTTTCTAAAACCACACCCTTTATTACCTATTCTTATTTACCATTGGATTTCTCCACTCTCTCCATCTTCGCTTACTCTCAATCAATCTTTTTGAAAGAAAGACAGAAAGAAAGAACGGAGACAGAAGGAGACAGAAGCAGACAGAGAGGTTGACCCGGAGACTGAAGATAGAAAGCGGGAAAGGAGGAGAGGAGAGAGAATTCTATATCATTCATATTTTTTCATATGCCTAAATTTAAAAATACATTTTCTGTCCACAATGACCATTTATTTCAATGGACTTATTAAGCTTTTCACTCTTAATGGTTTCTAAATTACTTATTCAACTAGCATGTCCACTTCGTGTACGTCAGGTAAAAGTCAAATTTGCATGCTATTTTTGGATCTTCCCTTAAATCAGTGCCTACGCTTTAACATATTTTAATTGTCTTGAGCAAACTCATTTTGGACATTATTGGTAGCGAATGGATTCGGACCTTGTGCTAATTGAAAAGGTGGTTACTTATGCCCTTTTTTACTAAACCGATGTTTTTCGTATTATAACCATGGTAATAAAATCTCTTTCTGGAGATGTGTTTCTTGAAATGGATTGATTTCATATAAATGAAGATGGTTTAAGCTTAACGAAGAAAAAAATCAAGGTAATCAATAACATTAATAAAGATCTCCACTTAAATAATATTTTTATATGTAAAATTAAATTGATTTTATTAATAATTGGTAAAAAAAAATGACAAAAAAAAACCTTCTTTTGAAAAGAGCACGTATACGCTTTCTTATAATGACAACTTTAATTGTTTAAGCATTAACTTTAATTTCATAATTCACATGAAAAACGCGTGTCATAATGGAAATAAGCTGATAATTTGTAAATGACGTTTGCAATGGGAAGAATCTTACGACCAAATGACAAAAGAGTTATAAATCTGTGTTTTTCTGTGAAAACGAAACGGCCGTCTTTAAAGACAAGTAAAGATGTACTTAACAACTGCAGAAATAAGAATAATAAACACATCAGTATATGTTTTCGGCAATAAAAACAACAGTTAGATATTACTCAAAATATCTTAAGTTATATTTTCTTTTAATATTTATTTTTCCTTTTTTCATGATGTAATTAATTTTATTTTTTCTAATGTTTTCATTTTCTCTTTTAAAAAAACACACAACATTTGTCGCGAATGAGTTTGTTTCATTATATTAGTCATAATTTTATCAAATAATCCATTAACCAATTATTTTTCATAGCTTCTTATTACGGTATATCGTTAAGTAATTTTTCATCAACCGACATGATACAGGAAAAAATATGTGCATTGGTTGGCTAAATTTTAATAGTTATCTAAAAGGGGGGATTACACAGCCGTACAAATATATGGGGATTTGTAAAACTCATCAAATAAAGGAACAATTCCTATCGGTAGACTACAATATTAACACTTTTTATTTGTCTAGGATGCAAATTTACAGTGATAAAAAAAAACCAGTCTTTCAAACCTCATTTGCGTTAATATTATAAATTATAAATAGTATTTGCAATATAAGCGTCTCTCAAAATTAATCAAAAACACACCTACCAGCTTTGCTGTTAAAATATCCTACGCGAAATGAGAATATCTTGTTTTTAATTATCCATAAAATCACTATAGACTTATATCCAACCTAAACCTATTCACAAATCATAACAATAATTATTTTGCTTTAAGGTGAGGTAGTTGTCACTTTTAAAATGTTTAGTTAATTATCCTTTTGCCGCAAAAGAAAATTGAAAAAATCCACACTGTCGGTTTGTTTACATTTCTTGTTTCGAAATCACAGAAATTTGCCATAAAAAATAAAACAAGAATCTAAAGTTTAGAAAATCAAAATATGAACAAAATTAAACTAAATTGCTTCAAAATAAATTCCATGGTAAAATACACTGTACTTTTTCGTTTTGTATGTATTATCCACCGCCGAACGACTGATACTGAAAATACACAAGTTTTATCATAGCTCGAGCTGAAGTCATCCGGCAATACACATGAGTTATTGTTATTACAATACTGTCTATCAGTATGAGAAAATCCGCTCTTCTCATTGGCTGGTTACTTATAACCCGAAGGACATATTTATATCGAACAGTTTCTAGATCCCCCAAGTAAACAAAAATGAAAACACTACACCGGCAAGGGAGCGCTTCAATAACGCAGTGTACCGAGTGAAGTAAAATCCCTCGCTGAAATGTATTTCTGATTATAGGATTGAATTGAATTACGAGGGAGCTTTGAATAGGCTCCGGTTTAATTATTTTCCTTCGAAACCGCTGCAACACAGGTTTATGGAAAGGTGGAAACCTGCTGTTATCATCGGATTGGGGATCTAGAAACACAGATTATACAGGCTTTTATCACATGTTGCAGAAGATCTTACTGCCAAGCTGCTTAAATGTCTACCGCGAGAGCATATAGATCATTATGATAGGGATTATGTCAAACATAACTCTTGTAGCGAATCTTGGATTTGTTCTTCCAACAGTGCTCATTTTATCTGGAATTTATATATGAGTGTGCTAAATGTTAAGAGGAATTGTTTTCTGCAAGTCGAATGAAGGTAAAGAGACTGGGGCGCTTGTGCAAGTGATGAATTCTGGAGATTGCAAAATAAATACAGCTAGTTCAGACGATCGACAAAACATGGTGTTCCTTTAGGCCAAATCTCAGTTTCGAGCTCTCTTTCTTGCACTACGTAGATCGCAGCCGATTCTAGTAATCAGGACTAGGGAGTGCTTTGTTATCACAGATGTGAAACTGGTATTTAAAAGAACATACACACACGAGTGCTTTGATAGTCCTTACTCGGTATAGTTTCAGCCACACTCTTGAATTCAAAAGAGCAGGCAGAATTTGGGGGGATAAAAGGGACATGGCTTGAATTGCTAATGGAAAATCAAATTCGTAAGATCTACATTGTATATATGGCTTTATTCTTAAGCTATAGGGACTACGCATTCGATGCAAAGGATATATATCGTACAATTTAAGTCACCGCGAACATAATACCAATGACAGTTTGGTATGAATCGGAATGCACCGCATGAATTTCCAATTGATATTATATTTACTCAAAAATCCATTTTCTATTTTCGATTGATATCGGTTCACCGCCAGCGCGAAAGGTTTATCTTTGACGTCAGAGTGTGTATCTGAATGCAAATAACACGACTGTGTATCGTGGTGTAATTTAAGCGAGCTCGGCATCGACCTTATCGGTTTTCCAATTATCGTAAATATGTAGGGGGGTTTCTCAAACTGAACAGAAAACTAGGTTAGGAGTGTGCCTTATCCTTCTCTTTCGTTCGATTCCGCTGATCTTATTTTCACGCAGCAATCCCTTCCCCAAAGAGAGAGACCGAGAGAAAAAAAACAGTAAATTCATTTTTTCAACGCTTTTAGATGTCTAAAATCGGTTACCAATATCGTTATACATATGACTTCATAAATTAAGATGACATATTCTGCTTGTTGATACCACTGTTATTTATTCCCGCATGTTTAACTTCACATTGATTTCCTTCAACGGCTATTGCGTTTATTTTCTATCTGTAAAAGATTTATAAAGTACATGTTTTTCTCCACCATTTCTGCCGCAAAATACAAAGGGTGTAAGGAACCGTTTAATAGCAAAATGTATTATTGAAAACATGGAATAAGGAAAGAAGACAATTATTTTAACAAAACTCTTTTCTTTTAGAAAACCGCCGTGTTCGTGCCTATTATCATTTGCACTATGTAAGTAAATGTATACAAATGCACCAACATTACTTTATATCTTGGGAGGATTTGTGTTTGATTTGATTATTGTTTCAACCTTTTAGCTTTATAATTTTGTGCGTGTGAAATTAAACTTATTATAATGAATTACGATATTGTAACATGGTTTCGGAGTCCGTCGCACACATTCTGTAAATTTAATACACTTCCCACCATTGTCAATTATGATACAGCATCAATATTAAATTTTTGGTAGGAATATTTTGTTGATGACATAATATAGGGACACACATATTTTCTCTTTATTTAAGTCTCATACGGCATATATGCCAATTATTAATGCATTTCCAAATCGGGCAGGACAAATATAAATGTACCAGTACACGTCCATACATCCACACAAAAGTATACATATGTGCGATGTCGGTGTTCAGCATATATTCAGTTTCTGTTTCGGCAGCGAAGTACATCAACTTTGAGAATTGATCTAGACAAAATGAAATTTTTCAGCAAACACATTGAGGCTCTAAATAAGAAAAAAAGTATTGAAAGATAATTTTTGATAGTACTTTTTAATGTTGTATCATCATGATAAGATAACAAAGAGTACCTAAATCATATGTTTGATATACATTAAATCTTAACAAGAATACGTGTATTTATGGAATTTACAAATTTTACCACGTGCAGTTTTTAAAAGGAATATATGGCCTTCCAGCGATGAAACATGTTGTAGAACAGCCCGAAGATGATATGTTCAACTGAAAATAGATTTGAATAAATGAAACACGTAAAAAACGCTAGAGTGGAATAAGTTACATATATTATGTGACACAGCCAGATTTGAGTAAGGTTTGTGTAATGCCATTTTGTAATGCCATATCGTTGAAAAGGCATCAAGTGAATGGGCGCTATGTATAAGAATGATCTTGTAGAACTGTGTCCCAAAATCGGAATCGGAAAAGTCATTAGTATCATCCCAGTGACTAGTCAACAAATCAACCAAGCTTCATTAACTGACCGGTAGCATAAAGGTTCAAAGGTTCATGCTATAAAGCATATAATGCTTAAGGATGTTTTTGTCACTAGTAACATAACCTTAAACTCCCTGCACTAACACTGCAAATTACTAAACCAATAATGTTAAATAAACAAACTAGGTCTTCTCGAAAGAACATGATCGATGACGGATTCATCATGATGTTTTTCGAATGTATATAAATTCAGCCGGTCATCAACTGCATATTCTATCGGAATGTAAGAAAACACGTAGTATAACTGGATAAACATTATATTTATCTGTCTAGATTACCAGTGTGTGGCAAGAACCGTATTCAACGCGACATGTTTAATTATTATTATTATGTTGTAACTATATAATGGGATAATGAATTTTTTATAATAGTTTATTTTTTCCATGTAAAACAGAAACGTTTATTCTAAGCAACATTGAGTCTGAAACATAGGCTTCAAAGGGACATGTAATGACAACAATACTTTCGTATCATCAACTGATTTATTAATGGTCAAAAGTTCCTGTTCACTTTTTTGATATTCATGATACACCAAAAAGTGCCCTAACAATTCCTTTTCTAGTCACTATGAGAACCGCAGTTTTCCTAATTTCACAGTTTTCTCCGTTTGCCTTATTTGAATTATGAATTTACCTTAAGTTAGAAAATAAAGTTTTATTTGCTCTTAAACTACGCCGATCTATACCTAGCGTTATTTTACAATACTCCTTTAAACAAGAAAGCATTTCCAATTAAAAGGAAATAAAGGCACATTGTTACATTTAGGATAATGTCACTTTTTATTCTACCGAAAGGTACTTTTATACTTTTATTTTCTTTTAGCATAAATATTTATGTAAGTAATAAAAAACTAAAAGTTTTGCCACTACGCAAACATCACTTACAAAGAGAAGCTTTTTATGGCCTTGGGATCTGGATACGTAATTGCCTATTAGATTTTTTAAAGATAATCTACTCATCTGAAAGCGTCTGAAGTAAGGTACTTCATATTCATGTATAAAAGACCCACGTGATTCATTAGTAAGACAGAACATTTTTTAAGTTATTATATTTTTCTAACCTATCTGATTCACAACTACAGGATATTTTAAAGTAAAAATGATTTTTATCGTTTCCTGGAAAATTCTATTAAAACAGCATATCGGTCGGTCAATTAGCGCAATCGACACTTCTTTAGTTTGTTTACCTTACAAATGAAAATTCATAATTCTATTTCTTCTTCTGGTAATTTGTTGTTTCAAAGAAACATCTAGCTTTCAGAGACAATTATGCGCGTGGAGATGATATAAAAAGGTTGTTGCTCGACAAGGATAAACATTGATTCTAAAGTACTGTTCCGCTTTTAGATAGGCTGATAGATTATTTTATCTTGTTTCTTTTGCATTTAAAAGGACCTATTGAACTCCGACATTGCCGGACAAATGATTTAAGGCATATCGTGATTGGCAACCTAAGCGCCGCAACCACTTCTCGAATGAACTATAGTTACGACGTTCATTTCGCCAAACTAACAAAAAAAAACTAAGTACGACTGTTGGAGTTTAAAAATCACTGCTGTTCTCAATGAATCGTTTGATTGGTCAAACGATCTTTGATTCACAGAGGCGATCCGTCCATTTCAGGGTTGAATGTATTCACATTTTTCTCCTTAACATTGTTTCTTAATGCTTAAATGAGCGTTCAATGAAATCAGACATGCAAAGCTATTTTGCATGTAAACTAAAAGACAAGAAATTCTTCATTCGATTGTGAATGAAGCACTTTCCATAAACAAACTCTACGTTAATCATCATTTATTAAAATGAAGTTATTGCAGCCTTAAATATTATACAAATGTAATTCACTAAGTTCTATTATTTTGTCTCTAGGGTATATATATCGATGGCTTAGAGCAAAAACATAGTATGGCTCTATACAATGTATAGAGCCATACTATGTTTTTGCTCTAAGCCCTCGATATATATATATATATATTTTTTTTTAACAAACATATCGTAAGTTGACACAAAATCAGAATATGTTTAATGAAATCACAATAAATCTTTATATTCGAATATTCCCTCTAACTGGTGGATTTAATTTTACCGCGCAGAAAATATGTACTAATTGTTGTAAACGTTCCTTTTTACTGAGCAGTTTCAAGCAAAAATGAAGACGGAAGAAAGCGTTGGATTTTGATGAGATGAGACCAATTGAAATTCTGAGCCGCTTTTGAATACAGCATAAATAGGATCATGTTAGAAAATTCCACACGAAAAAGAAATTCAAGATACTAATAGCCGATAGTTGATGATATTACGATATGTAATAGCCTTTGTATGCTCTAAAATGCTAAAAAAAAAGGTTATACGTTTCAACAATTAAGTTTATATGGAACCTCTGCTACTAAAGAATCTCGTCCGAAAGAATTAGTATGAAGGGTAAGAAATCTATACACGTATTTCTTTCTCGTTTAGAAATAATTTGGTATTGAAACTATCTTGATTTTGAAAAATTTAAGCTAAAAAATCCATGTTCAGACTGAGAATAAAAAGACATAAACTTTAGATGAAAGAGTTGAAATTGTGCCATTACAGTAAATTGTCAAGAGAAAAAAATGTTATGTAAAATTCTGTGATATTGGCCTATATGTAAACGATTTTTGAATTAAATGGTCGCGTTGTATCTTATCATAACAACGAAAAAGCACCAAAATTATTTACAATTCTTATTGCACTAGAGATTTATATAAATTATTGCTTTAAGATAGACTGATACAATTATATAAAAATAACTGAATTGCATTAAAAGTTGTATTGATAAATGCCATTTGCTTCCTAAATTATTACGCATTTGAAAGTCTAACTGGGAAAAAATTGAATGACAATCAGTCCCTCCCTTTTAACTTTTCACAAAATATATTCCGAATATATTATACGAGTTCTACTGACATTGAATTATCCGAATTACCACAATTAATATTGCTTTCTCATTTCATACACTACAATTTCAGGAAAGAAAAGCCCACTTGTACCCTTTACCTTTTAAATAATGTTTTCACAAGCTACCTTCTTTTAAATATAACATTTACAATTGTAATATATGTCTCTCTCTATCAATTCTCCCGAGGTTGTTTCAAGATATAAAGCTGACACTAGCTATAATAAAGGAAAATAGGGCGAAGCATGGTTAGACGAACGGATTGGAACCATGCATTTTCTCTTGTTGATATATTTTTGTAAGAACAAGGATGGGAGTAAGCCCCCATCCTTCTTCAATAATTCTGACAGCTATAATAATTGAAACATTTTATTATGAAAATTTCGCTTGAAAACATTTCAATGCCTTCAAGTTAGTTCCGCCCCAAATTAAACCGCTGTCTACTTACCTGGATTATCAGCCATCGAAGCTGAAATGCCTGGTATATATATCAAAATAACCAATATCGCTACTTTCTCGTCATGTAAAAAATATCAACCAAAAACAGTGAGTGTTGCATAGCAAAGTTGTTTCAAACACATCAAAATATCAAAATTTGGCCGGATAAATATGTTTAATTTTATAGCCCATACCACTTTTTGTGTAGAACAAATTATTTAGTAAATCATTTTAATTTTATTTAACAGATGCGTATTTTTTACGTCCTGGAACTAGGATGAGATTTCTTTGTTTGAAAAACGCATGAACGTGTTTTCCTGGATTTTCATCGTGTTAACGTGTTGCATGTTGGGGGAGGGGGTTGTTGTTGCTTTTGTTTTGTTGTTGTTGCTGCTGTTCTCTGTTTTTATTGAAAAATTTATACATGACGTTTAGCAAATCC
The DNA here is from genome assembly GCA_946902895.1 of Fragum fragum. Lineage (NCBI taxonomy): Eukaryota > Metazoa > Mollusca > Bivalvia > Cardiida > Cardiidae > Fragum > Fragum fragum. Next base: position 75,610,568 of record OX336365.1, on the reverse strand, counting down.
TACTCAAGATTTAACTTTTTTTTTCATGTTTTGCCAATTTTCAGGTGGAAAATGATAAGTCAAGTACTGCATTTTTTCTACAAATGAATTTTAACCAAATTTTGTCATCATACTATCTCATTTGCATACAATAAACATTGTATTAATTCCATAAATATTGTAGCAAGTGTCCGTTTGTATCAGAGCACCTTACAGAAATGTGGATTTCGGTGAGATAGTATGTTTTGTTTGTGTGGATTTTGTAAGCTTGCATTTATCTTTATACAGTTTGTTTAAAATTGATTTATTAATGGATTTTCATTCTATTCTATTCGACAAAGCTTTGGAGACCTGGAAGCTTGCACCGTTAAATTATGTCGCCTGATGATTGGGGTCTGATTTTAATTCTGAAACATTATGTATCACATATCCCTTTGATTATATGTGAATGAAGCAAAGAAATGATAAGAGCAATACTTCAAAGCTCTATAATTCTTCTATCACTGTGATATTGCATAGCTTCGGATAATTACATAACAAATGTACATATTGTGGGCTTAGAGCAAAAACATAGTATGGGTGTTTACATCGTATAGACCCATTCTATGTTTTTGCTCTAAGCCCTCGATTATTATTATATGTTCTGATGACTCTAGCTTTTACATTCCTAACTAACAAATACTATTTCCGGTATACGATATCGTGAGCAGCGGTATAAATACATTAATAAATACACCCTTAGTCAAAATACCGATTCCATCTATAGAACGCGAGCTTGATGAGAGAATCAATATTTTGCTCTCGGTCAAACCATATTTATTCGATACCAGTTCACAAAACCGGAAATTCATTTGGTAATGAACACTGACTGAATCCAGAAACTGAATCTGTGTCTACTGCCTCACGTGCCTGTGGTCATGGATAACATCGCTCAGTTTGTGTGTGGGTGATTCTTCTTATTCAAAATGATTTGGGTACAGCAAACCCACCGCATTCGTCGCTGATACCTGCATGTATCACGTGGTTTTAAATTTATACTCACTAATATGTAATTAGATTTGATGTTCATCAAATGTTTTGTCAGGAAAAATACAAAGGTCAAAATTGAAATAAGTTTCAGGGAAAAATTTTTGGTTTGTGAAAAAGTCTTTGTCACTTAGGGTAGAAAATATTTTGCACAATTTTCAATTTCTTGTCGCTAGTAATTTCTTGATTTCCGACAATGATTTTTGATAAGTGTATTCAAATTTTTTCATGAGTCGTAAAAACCTTATGTCAGTGAATATAAACATATAACTTCCAATCGAATATATAATAAACTAGGGTTTTTAGCTAATTTCCGGGAAAAGCACGCGTATGCGAACTGGCACTTTCTGAACTCAAGCTTTGAAAACAAGTAAAGAAAAAGACTCATCAGAAGGAAATAGAAGGTACAAACATGTCGTGTTACAAATATCCGGAAATTGGCCCAGTGACTTATTTTTGAACGCTTTATCGGGACTTTCCTACGCAACGCGCGTTTTGAATATTTTGGCACAGGCGATCAGATGCTCATAAACTGTTTAACTTTAGGTTCGACATTGAAACCCGAACGAAAAGAATGAGGAAAAAAAGAGCTTTCTTCGATAGCTACCGTCATTTAATAGTCATGTTACCATTTGATCCGTATATTAAACTTTCTCTTTCAAAATGTATCTGTGTCAGCTACTGGTCTTTCAGCAACTGCTGTAATGTCACTAGTTAAGAGATGAAGAGAATATTTTTTTTTGTTTTCATGGAGGTGTGAACCGTAAAACTAATCACACTGTATGAATACGCGAAGCATGCACAATAGATGCGTGCTCAAACTGTTGTTAATGGATGTATGCATATTTTTTCGACTAATTAGAACTCCCGTTTTTGATGTACGAAACTTCAAATTAAAGCATTGTGGAATGCCCCCAGTAATCGTGTTAGTATTTCTGGGTCCGAGATTATAAAACTTTCAGTCGAGAATTTACTCAAACTTCGAGTTGGGATTAAATATGTATATCTGCTTTGATCCTATTGTAATTGCATGGAAATAAACGACAATATTTATAGTTTGTCACGTATTTCTCTTAATATTCTTTTAGAAGTAAAACAAGATATTTATCAAAATTTAAAATTTGAGTGAATTCTCAACTGAGTACGAAAAAAGTTTCATAATCTCGGGCCCTGATGCATCTGGGCTATCTAGACATGAGTCAAAAATTCCTATCCAACGTACCCCAAAGTTGATGATGTCATTTTGATGAAAATGCGCGGAGTTTTTGTTTTAAATGCCTTGTTTCTGGCTCCGCCCACCGTCTCCGCTGGACACGCTTACTGACTCCTACAGGAAATCCAAATAGATATTTAACGGAGCTTTTTTGCAATTTTTTTTTTTTTTTGTCTAGTAACATGTAACGAAAAGTAAAATTGTTGGTAAGCGACATATTCGTCGTAACTACAGCTTGAGTTACGACGTTTAAGTCGCAAAACCAACATAATATGCTTCACATATATATCTTCTAATGTTGGAGCTCAATGTTCACTTTAGGTCTTAAAGAATTATCTGATTGGTCGATTGATTCTTTGATTGGGAAGTGCGATCTCCCAATAGACCTTTTCACGCAAAGCGCCAGATGACTAAAAAGTCTACATCCGTTAGACGCTTTCAAAAAATAACAACAACAACATTTTCCCGTTGCGGGGAGTTTTTACTTCCGGTTTGAAAAACTCAATAGAAAATAAGAAGGCTCGATACGACCCCGAACTTTAACAGTGTTAAAATGTCAGAAAACAAGTTTCTTTTTGTGAAGTCAGTGTTTACAAATCCGAACAATAGATGGGGAAATGGTTTGAAAAATGTTCCGGCCTTTGACATATCAAAATTAAAAAAAATATTTAGTGGAATCGCGGGACAAATCGTTTGACAAAGAAAGCGTACGGGCCTACAAGTCGTTGTAGGCGTTTGAATACTTTGAAGAGGGATTTGTCCAGAGACTCAGTCACATTGAAAAAACTGTGGAAAATACCAGCTTGTATTTAATCAGTTCCCGTGTCTTTCCTTCATACCAGGGAAAATCCTACCAAACTTACGTTAGATTTTAATTGAAATCGTACCTCGCAGGGGATTTGGCAATGCAGCATTTCGCATTCTGTCATTTCATCTTACAGCTCATGTGAAATCTGAACTTCGTTCTGCACATTTCTAAGATCAATTTCTGGCATTAAAACGCGTTTCTTGGTGTAACACACGCTACAGTTTTCTTTCACAAGGGTTTCTACTGCTCCGTCATATTTGGACGATTTCATACTGGAAACAGTAGCTCTCCTTTGCCTCAAAGTTACTGGCAAAGTCACCGGAAGATTCATTGTCGGTATAAAGTCCATAGACGTTGGATCATCACTTCTCTTCCCATTCACAAAATGTCGACCACAAAATAAAGAATTATTCGTTGGTGCAAATTTATTTCTTCCATGGAGGACTCTTCCAGTTGCCTTTATCCATAATTTTCTTCTAGACTCCGGTTTCTTCGGAATTCTATGGAAGGATATATTAGAGTTATGCCTTGTCGATCTACAATCTGCCACACAACAATTGTCATTTCCACCCATCTTTAGGATAATATATATCCCACAGCAAAAAGTATCCACTCAAAGTTGTTAAGCGTATTCAATTTATTTTTATTTTGGTAAAAGATTGAAATGATAATGATAATAAAATAAACACCATGCAATAATATTCCCGTGCCGATTGAAAACAACGCCTGGTCGGATTCTTTGATTCGTCGATCAGGGCCCAGTACTTGGCGGCATATCGGTTGAAACATAAAAAGACAAATTTGTTTCATCAATTCCGAAATTTTACTAATATACATAAAGAGTGTGCGGTGTTGTTTATTGGATGCTTGGTGACATGTTGCCGTCTACACATAACACCATATAGATATGTGATATACAAAAGGGAACCCTTTACATCAAGACTGTTTACCGAACAGCAATCCATTATAATCATTACATTTGATTATTTCTATTTTTCATTCTTTTCTTCGCACTATTAACATCGTCATCATACTATTATGATTTCTGTAATAATCCTTTTTTCGTTAATATATAGTGCTCTCAATTTTGAATTTCCATAAACACTTTTTAATCGGTATATGGCATATCTAGACGAAAAGCAGATTATATAAATCAAATAATATATTTTCTCCTTTCCTCCAACACTTCTATTACCAGAACGCTGCGAATGTCAATTTGAGAAGAAGCATATGAAAACATTGTGAAAATGAAGAAATTGCTTGGATAAAGTAATTTCTTCGGTAACCACAATATTTTTCCTGTCCCATAAGGAAAAAAGAAAATAAATAAACAATTAAATTCCATTAGCTCTAAAATTTCGTCTGCAGCTTCTTTTGTACCAGTCAAAAAATTCATTCATTGGGAATGGATTAATATTGGAATGTTATTTTAGTCAATATTATTTCTGTCAAGATGTTTGACACTTGTCCGTATACTGCAAGGCGGGATTTTCCATTCATCAACGTAATCATTCAGTGTTTGCGTCGAGTGTCAAACTATAACTATTTACTTTTCCTTCCTTGTATGTGTGTGAGGGGGGAGTTAAAAATATGTCCAAAATATCTTATTTCGTAGGAGATATTATTGTATGAAAGGGTAATTTTCGCAAAACTCGAGGTACGTAACGTTTCATATGGCCTAGACACCAGGTCGTTTTAAACTTAATTTTGTTACTAATACACGATATTATCATCAATATTACTCGCTACAACTAGTCTGCATATATCTGCCCACATATTGAAACCCTTTTTGCACAAAAATTTTGATTTTTAACCTTTATTTTTGCTCGTTCAAAATAGACAATTTATATAGGATTATATAGTGATAAATTATCGACTCCCCGCAATCGATCACGTGACAAAGTCTCGGGTAAATATCGCCTTTAACGAGATTCGATTTGACGCATGCGCTGTGAGACCGTGAAAAGGTCTATTAATGTATGGCTGAAATTGTTACAAAGTTTCCCTCTTAATACACTATTATGCTTAATTACTCATGCTAAACTGAGCAAGACATTATTGCCATGAAGTAATGAAGTGGCAAAGCGTTTCTTTTTTACTTTTATTTATCTTTAACCCTCTCCTGTTCAAACCCGGGATTTTACGTTGCTGTGATTCTATACTTGAGAAAATATTGTGGAAAAGGGAGAAATTGCTTGTTACAAGCAATTTCTCCCTTTACCACAATATTTTCTACCACATAGGATGGTTTCTTTTCAAACTGCATCCAATTGTAATTGTCGTCTGCAACCTCTTTCAATTTGGACCAGTCTAAAATTTGGAAAAACAGGAAAGGGTTAATTCTATTTTTTGTTTTGTTTTCCTTCTTTGTACCACTTAGATCTTTTTACCTACCAAAACGGTGATTCATTTGGTATCCGTTTTATCAATTTTGAATTCTAATCGACGCAAAAAGAGTATTTAGGATTTACAGTTAAACATCCACTGCAACCACGGGTAAAGTTGATATGAATTCTTTTATTATAAAAAAAAAAAAATTCTTTGTGAAAAAATAATTTTCATGAATTTGATAGCAATATTGATATCTTATGACGTGAGTTTTCATTGAGTGAGGTTTGTCTAGTTAATAAGTTTATCATTTTTATTCTATTTATCAATCTTAACCGAAGACTAATTAGGGTAACTCTATAGTATTTGGGTGCATTTCAAAGACCGGGAATATCTGTAACAAAATCTTTGTAGCACTAGACAACCTTCTAGAAATTTTAAACCTTGTCATGCTGAACACTGAATATTACTATTTAGGCAGGAGGTAAAGACAAAGATCAGCCTGAGAATATGTGCAGATCGATCTTATTTTACACCAAATGGTTGTCCCTTTTAATCCTAAGTTATTTATAAGATCACTTTTCAAAATAAATATTAATCCACAATAAATTTTTCCAGTGCTTTCAGTCTTTGATTTTAATGCCATTCTGTGGGGTAGTTAAAATCAGCATGATAAGGGTTAATAGGATTTCCCTTTTCCGGTTATAGCCCGCCTCATTAAGGCATACCTTTTCATTTCACATATTTTTTTCTAAGTTAAATGAAACACCCATCTACGGAAATAGAGTTCTGGGAGAAAGCAATTTTTTTCGAAATACCCAACGAAAATGGTTATTATACAAAAATAGAATAGGAAAAATGCTAGTGGTATTTAAGGGATTGACATTTTATGGAAAGCTTGCGCGTGTCTAAGGAGTAACGTTCGTGACCTTTAAACCAGCATTTGGGATACAAAACTTTGCAAGGTCAGAAAAGAAAATCTAAAAATAAAATCAGTAAGAGATATGAATCAGAGTAAAAGTTTTTAATTACCCTCTCCTTAATTATGAGTTCTTATATATTTAATCTATCCGTCAACGAATTCAAGGCAAGAACCACCGAAATTGTTAACAGTCAAAGAGTGCAGCGATTCTAGAATTTAACCCCTATCATGCTTAACCTGGTTTATTCCTAGTGCCTAGATTATATTTTCATTCAAGTTTCTCCTTTGTCGAAGGCACTTCAACCTTTTGAAAAAAAAAAGAGAAATTCCCATTAACACATTCTCACATATTTCCACTTTTTACCCCCACCAAGAAAAAAGTTTAGGAAAAAAATGTGGAGAATGAAGATATTTTCTTGAAGTAATTGCTCGTCACATGCACTTTCTTCATTATTCACAACGTTTTCTATCCCAAAAGAGGAAAAAAATCAATGTTTCATCAACTGAAATTTGTCGTCTGCAAAATGATTTGAATTTTGACCAGTCTAAAGTTGTGTCGTCTGGTAATGGAAATGGGTTAACCCATTCCAACACAATGGAATTTCAGACCAGTCCAAATTGAAAGGATCTGCAGACGACAATTTCAAATTGATGGAATTTTGAATTTTTGCGTCTTTTGGGATAGAAAACATTGTGGATAATGAAGAAATTGCTTGATACAAGCAATTTCTTCATTTTCCACAATGTTTTCTAAACCTTTTTTCTTGAGGGGGCGTAAAAAGGAATGGGTTAAGCAACTTAGTAAGATCATGACTCAGTTCTACCGCCACTATCAAAAGACCAACAGTGCTATTGAAAATGTGTGTCTCGTTCGTGCGTGATTCCGCCCGTAAACCTTTTCGTTCAAAAACACTGCCATTTATGCATTTGAACCACTCCTTATCTTCAATTATGGGATGTCATGCATTCGATTCCTGGCGACGGCACATATTCCTTCAGACATTTGTCTCTTACCAGTGGATGGATAATCGTAAACCTAAGTGGGATATATATATAGCAGCTGGAGGCTAGAAAAGAATGTAGCGGTAGTACTGGTGTGAGAAGTACCAGGAATCCATTGTTAGGTGCTCCAGTCGCCGCGTTTTGACTGAAATAATGTTAAAAGTGGCGTTAAACCCCGTCCAATCAACCAACCACAGTTTACAGGAATGATCTTAGATTGAACCTATATAAAATCACGTCTAAAATTTCAAAAGAATTAAAAAATCGGTGTGTGTGTTGTTGTGAGAAAAACCGCTTAACGAATTTCAACCAAATTTTGTAGGGTTGTCCTTTATCAGAAACCTGAAAATTTTTTGATTTCATAAGAAAAATGGGTGGGGTAAATTTCCATTTATGGTTTATAGTGGAAATTCTCAGACACCGAAAAAGGGATTTCAATCAAACTAGACTTTGATGATCCTTCGGTGACACTTTACAAGTTTTTTTAAGTAATTATAATCCTCCAGATAGAAAATTTATTGAATATTGTTCTCTAAAGCTATTTAATAATTTCAACTAAAATTTTCAGAGATTTTCCTTATGCAGATAAGATTTTCCGTGGGCAGGTACATGTTACTGTACGCAACACTCGATTAGTTTGTCTCTGAAACTACCGAGTGGATTTCAACAAATAGGGTTCGATCACCTTTTAAGAGGAGTTTTACTTTGATGAACAAAAATATGGTACCAATGATAAATTAGTTATTTTGTGTATCTGTAAATTCGTGCCTAATGTGTTGTATAGGTATTCAAACGTCTCAGGTTTTCTATAAGTAACTCAACTTTGCACAAAGTAGCCGTATAGGCATACGCTGTTTTACCTGTTTTATAAGAAACAAAGAAGGAAATCTAAGAGTCGTATTGCGACAAACGGTGGGGCCTAGATGCCCAATATTATGCACTTAACCTAGGCATCGACCCTCTAGAACAAGGTGAAGTATTCATCCTGGATGCCAAATTCGACTCTCCCCATCGCACAATATTTTGTTTAGAAAAAAATGGTAGATTTTTTATAAATTTTTGTAACGAGTCATGATTAAGTTAATGAAATTTTGGATTTTTTTAAAACCCTTTCAATAGGAAATATTGTGAAAAATGAAGAAACTGTTTGTTACAAACAGAGTTCAATGGGCGGGGCCTGCGATCGGTTTGTATCGAGATAGATAATTGGAACGTTAACCGCCCTTCATACGACAAGATGGTCTAAGCCCAACCTGCACGGTATTTCCCAACGCCGTTTAAGAAGAAATTTTCTATAACAAGCAATGTCCCCCTTTATCATTTTTTTCTGCCTTATATAGAAATTATCTTTCAATTATATTTCACTTTGGAATGTCGTCTACAGCTTTTAACAATTTGGACAAGTCTTAAAAAATTTGCCGCCTGACAATGGGTTAAGCAATATATTTTTATTGTACTGTACTTAAAACCGCGAAATTTTGTTATCGTAAATTAAATCAGTACTTCGTCGTCATAAGTTTCAATAATATTAGATCCATCTAGAGAATCTTGCTCAAAATTCCTACTTCCACCTCCCCGCGGTGAGCAAGGGGCAACAACTCTGGGCTCAGTCTGCCTAGTGTTGGCAAACGGAAGAGGTAAAAACAAAAGTCATCTGCGTCAAAGCTAACCTGACAAATCGCATCGGGGATGAGGCTCATAGCAAAAATCAAAGCAATGAAGGAGAACATGCCTAATTTCTAGGTCTACTATTTTACAAAGATAAATCTTTCTTTAAGATTCCAAAAGATTCCAAAAGATATTATTTCTAGAATAGACATTGCCGAGGCCATATTTTTTTCTTTTTCTTTTTAAATGCCATTTAATATCTGATTTGAACTTTTATCAGAGGTCAGTGGGCCTGGCCAGCGATTCGTTAATAGCCTCGAACTTGTCCTCTCATTTGTAGTTTAAAAGAGAAGCATTTGCACCAATTATTACCAATATATGTGTACATTAAACTGAAAATAGCTGCAGGAACAGAATCGTTATATTTAATATTTAAAGAAGTCACTAATTTGCCTCATTAAAGGACCATAATAACATGCATTACTTAGCCTATTCCCACAAAATGAAGTTTTTTGATTGTCCACAAGAAAAACAAATTTGAAAACAGTGTTTCAGCAAGAAAGTTGAAAAATATAAAATTTCATTAAGTTTATATTATCGTCGGCAATTCCTTTCATTTAGGGCCTGTCTAAAATTTTGTTGTCTAGTTATGGGTTAAACTAACACATTTTCAGAAGAAACATCAAAAATCTATTTTCACTTTCTGTGCATGTATTAGCATGTTTCCCTTTAAAGGTGAGGATTTAATATTCATGTTCCGTCATATATGAAAACCCTCCTTAATGGAGATACGTTATGACGTTGCAAAATTTCAATAATTTGACGTTACAACTGCCTAGGCGCTGATATAAATAAAAAAAAGTGAGAAAGACATTGTGGAAAATGAAAAAAAAAAAGCTTATTACGAGCAATTTCCTTATAATCCACAATATTTCCTACCCAAAAATACTGAATTAATGAATTTCGTCAACTTAAACATGTCGACTGTTACTGGTCGTCTGGTAATTGGTAAATGTACTGAAGCAGTTGTAACTTTGTCAGTGTTTAAGATATTGATATTTTTCCTGGTTGTGAGTTAGATAATTTATCCCGAAATTCATAAAAATGAAATAATACTAATTTATTATTCATTAAGTTAATCATTTATTTATCTATTGTCAATTAGGTAGGCTTTTACTTGATAAAATCACATTTTTTTTGAAAATCAGAGGTTATTATATAAAATTTTCACGAAATGAAAGCCTCTTTGAGTCGAAGTATCCCGATTGGACTATATATACAGCTGGCCAATAACGTATATAGTCTTTAAAGGAATTTAACCCTTAACCCATATACCACACAAGAAAATCTTAGACTGGTCCAAAACGAAAGTTGTAGACGACAAATTTATGTTGATTAAATTTTAAAGATCTTTGTCTTTTGGGGCAGAAAACGTTGTAGAAAATAAATTGCTTGTAACAAGCAATTTCTTCATTTTCCACAATGTTTTTCAAGCTTCCCTGTTTATGGGTGTTTAAAAGCGTCAGTGTGTGGGAATGGATTAACTGTTTTCAAAATTTTGACCTGTCTAAATTCAACGATGTATGTAAAAGACTACATTACAAAGAAATTACCATTCAAAGAGTAACCATCCTATACCTGAGAAAATATTGTGGGAAAAGAAGAAATTGCTTATCACAATCTTTTTCTTCTTTTTCCACATTTTCTTTTTAGTATAAACTCACCGGTAAGTAAAAATCAGGGTTTGTACGGGAAAGGGTTAATTAAACACTATAATACAATATCTTATCAGCTCATAAGCCGGACGACATAAAACAAACTCCGCCACAGTTACCTGGATATAATTTACAAAGTCTCGTGAGAAATTGGATTAACTGTATGCTTTTAGATCCGCATTAAAAAATAAACCTTCCCAAAGATGACAAACATGACCATCTATTGCTTTGCATCTGTCTGTGAGTTTGCAAATAAGGAAAATTCGCACGATAGGGTGTAAGTTATTTGAATTGAGACAGAAAATAGTATTCAATCTAACGTCTATTAATTGAATTGCATGCGGAAGATATTGAGATAATTGATCCTATGCGTGACATTTCCAACAATTTCGCATGTGCGTGACTCGCACACATTGAGCACCCTGGACAGCCATTCGGGACAATTAGAATATTCGCTCATTGTTTGAAGAAGCTTTTGGTCAGTATCTATACAGAGCGCCAAGTAAAGACTCAGGTCAGACTGTGCAGATGCACAGGCTGATCTGAGTCTTTACTTGGCGCACATGTGTAATTGTTGGAAATGTCAGGCACGGGCTCAATTATAATTTCATTTCTGTGACGTCAAACTTAAATCTGTTGGTGTATACGCAACAGTTAACCGCCTTTGTTTGATAGTATGATATCGCTTTTAAAGTTTCTCCAAAAATACTTTGTATCATCCATACCCTTTTATCGAAAGTTGTTAAACTATTCATACATATTTTCATAAGCATATTGTCGTTAAGCGAGTAAAAGACCGCAAATACAGCTTGAATAAAGCTATATTTACGACATTTTGCTCTCAAAACGACGATATGAGCATATTAGTTTTACAAATTTCATCCGGACCAGTCTAAAAATTACATCGCTTTCCGAGGAAAGAAATCTGTACTAAGGAGCAGGATGAGACAGGGGATCAGCGCCTTTCCCCCTGGGATCATAACTGTGAAAAAAAAAGCTCAGTTCGAGTTCGGTAACTCTCAGGAATTTCTTCAAACATAAACATAGCCTAAATATTACTGTTTGGTTACCCTCTCCTGTTTCTTGAAATTTTAGACTGGAAAGAAAACTGGGTGCAATTCGAAATGAAACCATCCTGTTCGGAAGAAAATATTGTGGAAAAGAAGAAATGGCTTGTTACAAGCAATTTCTTCTTTTTCCACAATGTTTTTTCGAGCATACAATCACAGTGGCGTAAAATCCCGGGTTTGTATGGGAAAGGGTTAAAAAGAATGCCAAAGGGGTTGGGTTGATGGATCTACGCTGTCAATCAAATTCACCTGACCAATCAAATGATTTATTTAGACCCAAATCGAACTATGAATATTTTTTTTAGCCTTTTTGTTAGATTGGTGACTTAACCAATTACCAGAAGACATAATTTGAGACTGGTCTAAATTGAAAGGAGTTGAAGTCGACAATTTATAGTTTATGGAATTTTAGATTTTTTTATTTTCAAATTAGTGGATGGAAAACATTGTGTAAAATGGAGAAATTGCTTGAAACAAGCAATTTCTTCATTTTACACAATGTTTTCTCAATTGTTTTTTATCGAAGGGCGTTCAAAAGCGTTACTGTGTGGGAATGGGTTAAACGCAGGTATTGTAGCTTATTCAAGCTGTAGTTTCGACGCTTAGGTCGCCAATCGATGATAGGGTGTTTTGTAAGTCAAGTCCACATAATTCTAAAAATGGTGTCGATTATTAGCTTAGTCGATATGAAATATCAGAGGTCAAATTGATGGGCGTGTCAGCGATCCGTCAAATAGCCCTGTCGTAGAGGTTTAGATTTAGTTTGTTTGAATGGGGTTCTACGCCGCTTTCAACAATCTTTCAGTTGTATCGCGGCGGCTGGAGCACCTAACAATGGAATCCTGGTATTTCTCACACCAGTACTACCATTACATCCTTTCCTAGCCTCCAGCTGCTATCCCACATAGGTCTACGATTATCGACCCATTGGTGAGAGACAAATTGTCGGAAAAGATGAGTGCCGCCGTCGGGGATCGAACCCGGGACCTCTAGATTGACAGTCCGACGCACTACCAACTGCGCTATGACGGCGGCTCCAGTCTAGGGAAAGCACTAAAATATAGGGGGCAATTTATCAATGGCATGTCCGAGATCAATACAGGGCCTGTATTCACCAAACTTTTCTAAATTTTAGAATTGAGTCTAGGATAAATTGTCAAGTTCATACTTTTCTGAGAGTAGACTAAAGTTCGTATTCACCAGCACAATTTAGAACAGTCTATTTTAGAACGGTTTGTACATCGCGTAAGCGACCGCGCACCTGAATTGGTTCCCCGTAGATTTAGTTTTTGGGCTTTCTAAGAATACAAGATATGGGCAGCTAGGATTCGAAAACTCTTTACTTGGGGCATATTTCCCCAGACCCCCTAAACAAATTATTGTCACAGTTGCATGATTGCTTGCATGTCCGCATTCGAAATCAAAGTACTAAAAGTACTGTAAGCTACAAAGCATTGCTGAATTCAGAAAATATGGCCCTTATAGGGTAGAAACATTGTTGACATTGAAGAAATTGCTTGTCACAAGCAATTTCTTCATTGTCCACAATATTTTCCAAAGCTTCTTTCTTGACATGCTTAAAAAGGGGAATTGAGTGGGAATGGGTTAAATAGCATGCTTTTGTCAGAGTTCTCTACAATTTGAATAGAGTTTGCAATATTTCTGCAAGAACTACTTTTATGGTGTTGACATTCAATGGATTTAGTGGTTAAGCATTCCGTGGCAGTTTGCATTTGTTGAACTTTGAGACAACCTCAAATTGTGTCTGTTAACTTAAGCTATCAAAGCAGACACTTTGCTAGCTAAAACAGGGTCTTCGTCCAAGAGGCGGTCGAGAATTCTTTTACCAGAATACAAAGTTCGGCATCCGGCAGTATTTGAAGGCTTTGTACGGTTAATCTAACAGTTGAATTTTTAAGAGTTTGTCATCCTTCAAAAGCGAATGGTACTTTAAGTTTTGTCTTAAGTAGACGGAAAATACAAGACCATAGAATATTCCAATAAACATTTCACGTAGTCTTGTGAATAATACTTTTTTGGATCGGTTGTGTAATAGCTCATCATATGATAGTTTTGAGGTTCAGGCCCGTCAAAAGCCGCCGTCATAGCGCAGTTGGTAGCGTGTCGGACTGTCAATCTAGAGGTCCCGGGTTCGATTCCCGACGGCGGCACTCATCCTTTCCGACTATTTGTCTCTCACCAATGGGTCGATAATCGTAGACCTATGTGGGATAGCAGCTGGAGGCTAGGAAAGGATGTAATGGTAGTACTGGTGTGAGAAATACCAGGATTCCGTTGTTAGGTGCTCCAGACGCCGCGATATAACTGAAAGATTGTTAAAAGCGGCGTAAAACCCCATTCAATCAATCAGGCCCGTCAAATAGTAAAGACGGACCAATGCAGACAATCAAAATATCGATAAACCAATAATAAAATTATCATTCATTTAGACCGAAATTGAACTTTGAACTCCAACATCAGTTAACTTCCATGTAAAAGCATTTTTGTTGGTTTGGCGACCAAAAAATCGAGACTACACCTTATTCAAGCTGTAGTCACGACGTTTATGTCTCTAACCAACCATTTTACTTTTTCATGTTACATGTTACTTGCCATTTATTTTTAGCTCACCTGAGCACAAAGTGCGAGGTGAGCTATTGTGATCGGTCGTGGTCCGTCGTCCGTCCGTCCGTCTGTCCGTCTGTCCGTCCGTCCACAATTTCTTTAAAAATCTTCTCCTCCTAAACCAGTAGGCCAATCAAGCTGAAACTTTGCGGGGATGTTCCTTGGGTGAAGTTCATCAAAAGTTGTTAAAAGAATTTGATTCCGTCAAAAACTCTGGTTGCCGCGGCATTTTAAAATGGGAATCTTTAGTAATTCTTTAAATATCTTTAAAAATCTTCTTCTCCTAAACCAGTAGGCCAATCAAGCTGATACTTTGCAGGGATGTTCATTGGGTGAAGTTCTTCAAAAGTTGCTAAAAGAATTTAATTCCGTCAAAAACTCTTGTAACCGCGGCATATGAAAATGGGAATCTTTATTAATTCTTTAAATATCTTTAAAAATTTTCTTCTCCTAAACCAGTAGGCCAATCAAGCTGAAACTTTGCAGGAATGTTCATTGGGTGAAGCTTTACAAAAGTTGTTAAAAGAATTTAATCCCGTCCAAAACCCTGGTTGCCGCGGCATTTTAAAATGGGAATCTTTAGTAATTCTTTAAATATCTTTAAAAATCTTCTCCTCCTAAACCAGTTGGCCAATCAAGCTGAAACTTTGCAGGGATGTTCATTGGGTGAAGCTCTTCAAAAGTTGTTAAAAGAATTTCATTCCGTCAAAAACTCTTGTAACCGCGGCATATGAAAATTGGAAATTTTAGTAAATCTTTGATGTTGTTTTTTTCATAGACTACAAGGCAAAAGGCCTTTATATTTTGTAAAATGCTTAATCATATGGTTCTCTACCAAGTTTTTAAATATTTAATCTCTTTGGTCAAAAATGGCCCCGCCCCTGAGGTCTGAAGTTTGGAAAAATTCTTAATAAGAGCAATTTCAAAAGGCTTCTCCTCTTAAACTATAAGGTTTAGGATATTCATATATGGTATGTAGCATAACTAGATGGTTTTGTACTATATCACAAAAAGTTTTCATCCAAGGGTCAAAAACGGCCCTGACTAGGGGTCCAAAAATTTGGAAAAATGCAAAATTTGAGTATGTTGAAAAAAAATCTTCATTTTAAGCCAGAGGGCATTTACATTTTGAGTGTAGCATAGCCTGGCTGTTATCTATCAATTTTGATTAAATTATGCCTGTAGGTTAAAAAAAACCCTTCCCTGGGTGTCCAAAGTTAGTAAAAATGCTCAATTAGACCATGTTCAACAGTCTTCTCCTCCCAATCTACAAAGTCTAAGGCATTTATATTTTATTTATAGCATAACCAGATGGTTCTCTACTATGTTAGCTAAAATCTTAGCCCTGGGATAAAACATGGCACTGCCCCAGAGGTCCAAAATTTTGGAATACACCCAATTAGAGCAAAAGTCTTCTCCTTCTGAAATATAAGATGAAGGGCATTCATATTTGGTATGTAGCATGACTATATAATAATGTGGTGTCCGTGGTCGAGAGGTAGAGCGTCGGCTTCCCGATCAAGAGGTCTTGAGTTCGATTCCCGGGAGCGGCTATCGATCTTGGTTCTGTCATTGGCCCACAATTTCGGCGCGAGTACTGGTGCATTTTCCAGGAAGCAGAATCGAGAGGGATTAATCTAAGTTGGAAGAACTTATTTCCCAATCGATGTAAAATAAATAGATTTAAACCATATAATTTTGTACTATGTTACAGGAAAATTTGCTCTTAGGATAAAAAATGTCTCTGCTCCTGGGATTGAAAATTGCATAAATCGCATTGAAAGGATTCTTCTTAAATAGAAATGGAGAAATTGCTTGCTTTCTCACAATGCTTTTTTAAACCTTTTTCCCTGAGGGTGACAAATTCTGGGATAGTTTGGTAATCGATTAAACTATGAAGCCAAAGGCATTCATTTTTATTTTAAAGCATTACTGGATTGTTTTGTACAAAGCCCAAAATCTTATATTTGTTTTATTTATTTTGCTCAAGTTGTGTCTTTTTTATACAAAAAAGTACTGTAATTTGCAGATGCCTCAGGTGAGCGATTTAGGACCATCATGGTCCTCTTGTTTAAATAATTTACAATTTAATAATTTAATTGTTAGTTTCGTCTATCAAAAACGAGCGATCTGATTGGTCGAAAAATTTAATACATACCTCCATGAACAAAATTTTGAGCACGCAGCCATTTTGTATGCTTCCGCACAAAATAGTTCCATACAAAAATGAATCAAAATTTGTTAAGTTGTTGCATTTTTCGCTCGATGCTATTAAATTATAAGAAATGAAGAGAATATTTTTTGTTTTTATGGAGTTATGAACCGAAAAACCTAATCACACAATGTATGAATCCGCTTCGCGTATTCATACAGTGTGATTAGGTTTTTCGGTTCATACCTCCATGAAAACAAAAAATATTCTCTTCATCTCTTAAATGTTGAAGTCGAAATTTACTAGAGGTTGGGGGTCAGTGGGCGGGACCAGCGATCCGTCAATTCTAACGGTATGTGTCCAACCGAGGATATCCTAACGCTTTCGTAATCCGATCCCCAAATTTAGCGTTTTCATGAATTGTCTTTATGAATACCAGTGATTACATTTTGACGTGACCTGATAACCCGGAGGCCCTTAACACCAGGTGTTCTGGCAACGGAACATTTATATCAATTACTTGTCACGACAAAGAATGACCCCACTGAATTTATTGACGTTGTCTTGTAAATCGTGAACAATAAATTGTGAAACAATAATCCAGAATTACACGTGTAAACAGATAGTGTACTGATCTATTCTGCTACTCCATGTCTGGAAATATGACAGTTAAACCCTTGTCGTGCTGATCCCGGAGTATTCCTGTGTTGGAAGGAGGTATAGACAAAGATCAACCTGCACATGAGTGCAGTCTGATCTTTGTGTACACCACCTGCTTGTACATTTTAGCATCACTTTATGTGAAATTAATTTTCAAAAGAAATACAAGCTGTCAATCAGGGCTCCCAGTGCTTTAAGTGCTTTGATTCAAAGGTTGCCCTGGAAATCGTCTTTTATACAGCAAGACCAGGATAAGGCAGGACTTAAATCAAATTGGTCCCACTTTTCTGTACTAAACGCCGAATCTCCCCCCTTAAAAGATTTAATGAATTGTATTTTGGAAAAAATGCTCTTTTTGAGATTTTGTTATCGTGTGTAAACATCTTGTGCGCATTATAGAAGCCACAATTTCCGCTAAAAAGTCCCCAATCTTGGTCAGAATGTTGGTCTGCATAATACTCAAGGGAACAAATAGTAGGTCACTATGTCAAATGTCTTGATAGTTGTTCAAATGTTTGTCTTCACATTTTTTTAAGACAGAGGTAGGTTCAACAGGTAGGTAGCTATGTCAAATAATAAAAAGTTCTTGTGTGCACTTTAGAGTCTACATATTTACCTTAAACGTCTTGATATTTGATCAGAATGTTTGCCTTCACAACATATCGGTTCGCAATTGATTCAAATAGGGTCAAGATGTAGATCACTAGGTCATATCCTAGTAACACTTTATGAGCAATTTTAGTGTTTACATTATATGGGTACGGTTTTTGGTCTTTTTTATCAGAATTCTTAGAATACTTGTTTAGGTTATGGAAATAAACCCTATTGAAAATGGAAAAGTTCCATTAAAAACACGGGAAAGGGGACTTTAATATCGTTTTCATTTTTATACTCTAGGAGTCATAGTTTTGGCTTCATGTTGATGAATTTTGCCAAAATAGTAAATACGTTATATGAATGAATCCTATTTAAAATGCAAAGGTTCTCTTCATAATCTTTACTTTGTATACACTCTAGGGGGCCAAAACGTTTGCAAAATCTTAATGAAACTTGGTCCGAATATTGGCTAGGTTGGACTCTATTGATAATTGGAAGGCTCCACTGATCAATACGAGGAAAGGGACCTTAATGGCATCTACCTTTTCTAACTCTAGGTCACAATTTCGGATCAGCCTTGATATATATAAGTACGAAACGGGTAGTAGTGCACTATTGACACGGAAGAGAAAACTTCGCTATAGCAAGCGGACACACAAAAATTAGTAAACATCGACCGGAAATCGAAGCACCGCCCCATCTGGGTGTCAGCTTCTATATACTAAGTTTACTTGGTATTTGGACGCATGATCTTTAGAACGGCCATGTTGTGTAATGGGCTTTGAAAGTATAAAATCCATTATACCTTTTGGGGCTTTGTGCTTAGGGTGAGGGCGCTTTTAAACAAAAAAACATGCCATAATATGTACATATTACACTTTATATATCCTTATGAAAGCTAGAGAGTTAATCATCTAATTTGAAAAGCTGAAAACTTTGGTGCATTACTCATTTCGATATTAATGTCTGTTAAAAAAAGTTAGTATCTCTAATACTTATACTATCGAAAGCAACAAGAAAGTTATTGAAATAATGTTTGCTTTGCTATTACCTGTACAACTACAATCGATTTACTGAGAATAAGATCTTGATTGAAAAAAACATAATTTTGGCGGTTGATGTTAGCGTAATGATGGTTTTTTTTTTTTTTGTTTGTTTGTTTTAAGTTTATCCTCTAAACCATTCAAACCTTTTAGATCTATTAGAAAATGTAGATATGTAGGACTTTATCACAACAAGTGGTGAATTTTGTGCTCATTTATTACCAACACACAAAAAGATGAGACCTTTCTTGTGATCTTAGTCTTCCATGAATCCGATTCGACATATATATTTATTTTTAATAGGCAATATTTCATTATGGGCACTCTATAGATGCTTAAAGACAGTAGAATCAATATAAAATATGTATCTTAAGAGAATTTCATGCTTCTTATTACGTAAGCTTTATTCTATACGTTTCTTACTCGATGAGTCGTATGGCTCTCGATTTTTCACTTTAGACAGAAATAAAAATGGATGTTTTAGCGTTTCAGCTGAATAACTTATCGCGAATTTTATTAATTTTGTTGATTTCATAATGTAGGATATCTTCATGTTTATTTTGATGGCTTTCCGTTATAGAGCGAAAAGTATCGACCACCAATAAATTTATACCGGAGTAAATGTTTTCAACTATATGATTGATGTGAGCCTAAAGTAGATCATTTAGTGCGCTGTGCGGACATGTTATATCAGAAACTGTGTCGGTCATCACTGAGCCTAGGTCCCTTTTTGATAAATAATATGATGAAAGGTCAAGATGCTCAAAGTGAGGTATTGTGATCACCTTCTATCCGGCAAATTTGGTTGGCCTACTTTAAAATCGCTAAAATAATTGAAATCTATTGATAGTTCTGGTAATTCTGATTACCAAAGTAACAATAGTAAAATTTGAAAAAAAGAATAATAAAATAAAATCACCTCCTATTGATCCAGAGGGCATGGAGCTTTGATATTTTGCATTCAGAATTAGTACACTTTTAGAATTGCTAAAATCATTACCTTTGGATCCCTCGGGGCGGAGCCCCAGGGTGTGTGTTGAATTGAAAAAAAAATTGAAAATGACATCTCCTACCAAACTTATAAGACAAGTTCAACCAAATTTGGCAGGCATGTTCCCCAGGTGTTCCCCTTTGAAAATTGATAAAAATGATAGCAGTTGTAATTTGGTTGTCATGGCAACAAGAAAACTCTAAAAATCATTTGCTCTGACCCAGATGGAGCAGAGCCTTGATATTTTGCATAAAGCATCATTACATTGACCTATTTCGGGATTGCTAAAATCATTACAATAGCGTCCCCATGGGAATGTGATCTATACTGAAATAAAAAAAGTTTTTTTTAAAATGACATCTCCTATCAAATCACTGGGCGAATTTCAACCATTTGACAGGAACGTTACTTAGGTGGTCCTCTTTGAAAATTGCTAAAAGATTTGAAATTCGTTAAAAACTTTTGTCGTTATGGCAACAAAAAAGACTTAAAAATCTTATCTCCCGACTGAAAGACTTAAAGCCTTGACATTTTGCATGAAGCATTGGTATATTGACCTCTTTCAAAATTGCAAAAATTATTACCCTCGGGTCCCTCGTGGGTGGAGCCCTTGGGGGATTGGGCCTTTATAGAAATAACAAAACTTAAAACGGCAACTCCTTCCAAAGTTAGGACTCCAACCAAATTAGGACGCCATGTTCCTTAGATGACCCCCTTACAAATGCATACCTTGATTTAGCCTGAATGAGTTTGTAATTTGGTCACCTCTTGTCAAAACTAGGTCATGGGTCAAATCTTACATAAAACATTTTAGTGCTTTATAAGTCACATTTTTAGCCCAATCAAATTTCGACTAAATTTCAATTCTTGTCCTGACGCTATCCTCCGAGTCCTTTGAAACGGATCGCCTGTGGTCACTTGATTGAAAATCCGTATTGACATTCTACAGCAATTTTTAATGTAATTCACCTTGAAATTTGGTCAAATTGTTCCTCTTGACAAAACCTTGTTTGGAAATTTGGCACTTTTACAAAAAAAAAAAAAAAACCCACACACACACACACACACAAACACCACCTTGTGGATGCTCTTGTGGCCTCATTATGTGCATAATCAACCAAACTTTCGCTAGGATATTTGGCTGGACGGTATCTCTGACTAGTCCATCTGTTGGTTACAAGGTATAAAAATGAGTCACCAAGTCCAACTTAAACAAAAGATGTGAGCACTTATCCTATTGGCTCTCAAATTAACCCGAAAATTTGTCAGAATGTACTTTTGGCAGAAATCTTAGTTCATGTCAAAATAGAATTTGTTCAGGTGAAAAACTAGGTCATTATTCAAATCTTAGAGGTCACAATTTTGCTTATAAACCTAAATCATAATAGAATGGTTGTCTTGACGGAATACTTTAGGATTTGGTCAATTAAGCCTTGTTAAATCTTGTGAGAGCTCTCTATATTAGGTTTTAACTATCAAATAAACCTAAAATCGTTCAAATTTTTTATTTGATGTCTTGAAAGGCAAGTAAATTGTGTAAGTTTTGGTTACAAATTAAGTACATGTATATAGAAGTTTAAAAAAAACTATTGAGGTTAAAGGCATTGTACTGCAATTCTTCTATGGTATCCTCTGCATTTCTTTCAAGCACTAGTCAAAATGAATTACAATAATCGGCTTTAGAAGGTCGATAAAGACGCCATTAACTACATGTTTATTCTTACAGCTTGATCTGAATCCAAAAACAAAGTCTTGCTGTCTTATATAAGAGTAAAGAGAAATTGACCAATCCCTGGCCCCGCCCACTGACTCCATAGGCTCCGTCCATTTACTCCAACAGGAAGTTCCGCTGCGATTTTAGCGGCGTTAGTTTGCAAAATTTATGACCAGTAGCATGTAACAAAGAAGTAAAATGGTTGGTTGGTGATCTAAACGTCTTAACTATAGCTTGAATTAACTGTAGCTATTAAGTCGCCAAACCAACAAAAATTGTTAACAAAAATGGCGGACAATGTAAGAGTTGAAAAGCTAAGGTTCGGGCTGAATAAATTATTTGATTAGTCAGTTTTTTCCTTCTTTGACAGCCGCGATTGGTCAATTCAAACGAATGAAATCCATTTTATTCAATCGATCCCTATTTTGGGTGCGGCGAGCAGCGAGAACGAACTTCAGGATGTTCTAGAGATACTCTTCAACTGTTATCCCATGAGTATCCCTTTGAGCAACAATTTCAGTTTCGGAAGATTCAGATACCTCTTGACCGTAACGATGAAGTATTATATTTTTGGATAACAGTAATATCCTCATACTGAAATTTACATAAGTATGTCGTCGATTTATATCTTATGGAGACAGTTTCTTATAAATATCTGCCGATGCTTTGATTGTTGTCGAGGCCATTAGACGAGCAGTCAAGTAATTTGAGATGAAGTGATAGATATTTGATGGTATGACACAATTTCTTTGAAAATCACAACATCACTTTACGACACGATAAAACTTTTGTTTAAGCGTTACTATTTTGATTGTTAATATTTGAATTTTCGTTTGCCGAGACAACAAACTTTCCTTTGTTGAATTTATCATTTCTATTGTTACAGCTACCATCAATTGCTGTGTCAATGTTTCATTTATTAGCGACATCGATACAAGCGGGCGGTCTTCGAAAAGAACTAACTGGATCTAATAATGCAGTTCGTATCTTTTCATGATTAAGAATTTGATTTGTTTAAAATTAATTTCTTAGTTTCTTTTAACATTTTGTTTCACTTGTTTCTGCACCTTATACGCAAATATTTTCTGCATTTTAGCATCTGCCAACCATTTGTCTTAATTGACCACTTAATGGGATGTTTAGACTCTCCCAAAAGTAACACTTTAGAAGGGAACTTATGGAACATTAATTGGTAAGTTAAAAGTTTCAATTATCCTTACTCCCGATCGGATCTCTCTCTGTCATGATTGATCTTCGTGTCTACTACACCTGAAGCTCTTGTGAGCAAAATTTCTTCATGGCAGTGTATATCTATCAATAGCACTCAACAGACGCATCAGAGTAACGTACTGTTACTTTTTTATTGGTGAAACTTGTGTACACGGAACGGCTGAACAGATAGCAGAGTCAGTGGTCTAGTGGTAAAACGCCGTCCTCGGGTTCGAAGGGTCCTGGGTTCGAATGACCGTAGGAATTTTTCGGGGGGGGGGGGGAAGGGAAAACTTAACTCTGTGCTGCTCTTTTGTACCAAGATTTATAAATAGGTGTCTGTGAGGATTGAAAACCAATGCGCTATTGCAGCCAGGTTCACCGTATGTTTACAGTAAACTTGCAATTCATAAATCGGAATTAAAGTATAAACTAGGTTGGATATGCACAAGCATAGGAGCATAGCAGCGGACTACAAACAAATAACAAAAGAGCTTGGTACCCTTCATATTCAAGTTATTCCCACAAAGTTTTATCAATACAGTAACACTTGAATTAAGCGACCACTCAATTGACGACCAATAAGTGGTCGCTTAAGAAAAAGTCCCTTATAATATGTTTTTGTGAAATAAATAAAGGATTGATCCGATTGCATTATTATGGAATTTTCGCTAAATTCCTTGTTGTTCGTACTCATTATAATCGTCTCACTGAGATGATTCTAATGAGTTCCAACAACATTGGATTTAGGTACGATGTCTTTTTAGTAAATACGACCACTTCTTTATGAAAGATTTTGGTTTTGAAAAGGGGATTTAAATTGTGGTCGCATAATTGAAGTGGTCGCTTAATAGAGGTGGTAATAATGCCCAAGTGTTTTTACTTGTTACTTTTCTTTATACTCTTCATTCCACGTGAATTTATATCTAGTGATCTCAAACAATCAAGGCAACTATAGGTCGTGTGTCTAAAAGATTAGATCTTTGAGGGAGATCTTGCCAAAACATGTTTAGCAAGGTCGTTTCTGCGAATACTCTTTTTTCACATATTTTATGGTCTTCCTAAATTAATGCTCGCATTGCTTTTGATTTTGGAAATTTTACCGTCAATCAAAAAAATTTACGATTGCATCATTTCAGTTTGTTTGATCAACAAAACGGTTAAAAATTATCTATATGAGATTCCTTCGGGACAAAGTTACCATAGGAGAGACCGCTCTGTTTTGACAAATAGAGTATATTGAAAGACAAAAATTAATAAACAAGTCATCTTATCGATACCAATAGGATGTTTTATTATTTACTATCTGTAACCTGTTTTAGATAACGAGTTGATATATTCGGATTTAATAAGCAGGAATTTGATATTTTTATTTACAATACGACTTATAATTTTGCAATTCATCGATGAACGATTCTAATTCGACCTTTGAAATATTAGACCAATACTATAACAACGTAAAATCACGACATTATAGATCATGGTTGACGAAAATGCGTTCTGTAGGAATCAGCTCATTTGTATTGTTTTTTCAAGTATAATATCACCGATGTATCATCAAAGTATTCAAACGCTTAATTTCACTCTCGAGTCGTAGGCCGTTTTATACATGACAATATGTTTGAAGGTACCCAAACAAACAAAACAGTATTCTATGATGACACTTAGATGTATTTTGCAAATAAACGCTATTCCGGGAAAGAACTAGAGGTCTCTTGTGGCAGGATAGAAATTTTATTAATTTCTAAGAATAGATATGATCGAAATAGTGTTAATAATACCGCTTTCTGTGAACAATGGGCTTGAACGATTTGTCATTCTGCAAACAGAAAATCAGTCCCTCTTCGCTATTTAAGTGATTTAATATGGCTTCCACAATTGTTGGTTCTGACGCCGAAGATAGGAGTTCCATTCACGCGTCCATTGTAAAATAACCAGTCCAGCTAATCGGAGATCTTTTCAATCACGGACTTTTTCGTGCTCTTGTCAAGCTTAATCCCACCTTTCGACAGTTTGAATGATTATGCGATACTCGTCTCGCTATTCTTGTGACTAATTAAGGACAAAATGGGGGCGCTCCATGAAGCATTACGGATTCTCCCAAGAGGAATGCCCTGTCAATAACCTGATTTTTGTTCCCACGTGTTTCGTCCAATTAAATGTTTTCTTCGCTCAAAGAAAGACCCTTAATGGTTTCAAGGACCGTGTAGTTTTCAATATGCAGCGATACCAAGTCGTTTCTGTTCATTATCGACGATTGTTTATTAATTCCAAATTATTTTAACCTTTTCCCATACAATTTATGATATTCACGTCCCTGTGATATAATGCTTGGGAAGCATTGTGGGAAAATAGGGATTGCTTGTAAAAAACAAATTTTCCTTTCCACATGATTTTATCATGTACGATTCTGACCAATTTCCACTTTTAACGTGTTAATGGAAGTGATAATCATTTTTTGTTAAGTTTTATTTGTTATTCCTCATCTAAGACATTAGTTAATTAAATGTTAGAAAATATGTAATCTGCGTGAATCCGATAACAATATAATACGTCATTATTATTTTAAGTTTTGTTAGTTATAAGTAACTCGTCATTCACAACATATTGACTAACTGTATAGTACAAATGACAAAATTCATGATAGTGTCTTAGAAATGCAGCTTTAATTGCTATTTTTGTCCAACTTAAGTTTTAAGTTGACCTTGGTTGATTACTTTCACTGTAAATCTAACAGAAAATTCTCGTACAGGAGATGCCGCGTATGTAGAGTATCACTACCCTGTCACTTATTGGTCAGAAATTAATAAAGTTATTTCAGTGTCAAAATTCATGTGTTATGACTTGCTGATTTTAGCTCTACTGGCCGAAGGCCACTAGAGCTATTGCAATGGCTTTTTCCCGTCCGGCGTCCGTGCGTCCGTGCGTCTGGCCGTCCGGCCGTCGTCCGTCCGTTAAACTTTTCCTTGTTAACACTCTAGAGTCCACAGTTTTCATCGGATTCCCTTCAAGGATCGTTCCTTTCAACATTGGGTCAGATCCGTCAAGAAACATGGGAAAAAGGGCCTAATTAAAATTTAATATAAAAATCCTCGTTAACACTCTAGAGTCCACAGTTTTCATTGGATTCTCTTCAAACTTTCACAGAATCATAGTACCACCATTAGGATCGTTCCTTTCGAAATTTGGTATGATCCGTCGAAAAACATGGGAAAAGGGGCCTAATTAAAATTTAAATAAAAAATCCTCGTTAACACTCTGGAGTCCACATTTTTCATCGGATTCTCTTCAAACTTTCACAGAATGATAGTACCATCATAAGGATCGTTCCTTTCGAAATTGGGTTTGATCCGTCAAGAAACATGGGAAGAGGGGCCTAATTAAAATTTAAATAAAAAATCCATTAAAAATCCTCGTTAACACTCTAGAGTCCACATTTTTCATCGGATTCTCTTCAAACTTTCTCAGAATGATTGTACCATCATAAAAATCGTTCCTTTCGAAATTGGGTATGATCCGTCAAGAAACATGGGAAAAGGGGCCTTATGAAAATTTAATTTAATATCTTCGTTAACACTCTAGAGTCCAATTTTTTCATCGGATTCTCTTCAAGCTTTCACAGAATGATTGTACCATCGTAAGGATCGTTCCTTTCGAAATTGGGTATGATCCGTCAAGAAACATGGGAAAAGGGGCCTTATGAAAATTTAATAAAAAAATCCATAAAAAATCCTCGTTAACACTCTAGAGTCCACAGTTTTCATCGGATTCTCTTCAAACTTTCTTAGAATGATTGTACCATCAGAAGGATCGTTCCTTTCGAAATATGGTATGATCCGTCAAGAAACATGGGAAAAGGGGCCTTATGAAAATTTAATTAAAAATTAAAAATAAAAACCTTGTTAACACTCAAGAGTCCACATTTTCATTAGATTCTGTTCAAACTTTCACAGAATGATTTTGCCACCGTAAGGATCGGTTCCCTTCGAAATTGGGTCAGATCCACAACGAAACACGGGAAAAGGGGCCTTGTGAAAATTTAAATAAAAAATCCTCATAAATTATCTAGAGTCAACAATTTTCAACAGATCATCTTCAAACTTTCACAGAATGATTGTGCCATCAAAAGGACTATTCCTTTCGGAATCGGATATGATCCGCCAAGAAACATGGGAAAAGGGGCCTTATTATAATTTAACTAAAAGATCTTTGTTAACACTCTAGAGTCAACAGTTTTCATCTGATTGACTTCAAACTTTCTCAGAATGATAGTACCATCATAAGAATTGTTCCTTTCAAAATTTGGTATGATCCGTCAAGAAACCCGAAAAAAAGGGGCCCGATAAAAATTAGATTCAAACAATCCTCGTAAACACTCTATAGTCCACAGTTTCAACAAATTCTCTTCAAACATTCACAGAATGATTATTACATTAAATGGATTGTTCCTTTCGGAAGTATGTTTGATCCATTAAGTTTGATGGGAAAAGGGGCCCTATGAAAATAAAAAAAAATCTTAGTTAACTCATAATGGCCCTAGATTTCACCTGATCGACTTCAAACTTTCACAGAATGATTGTACCATCATAAGGATTTTCCTTTCAAATTTGGTCTGATCCGTTGAAAAACATAGGAAAATGGACCTTAGGAAAATTCAATTTAATAAATATTAATTAATGCTTGTAAGTCCACAGATGAGATGGGGTTGTCTTTATACTCAAACAGAAAAATTATACTTTTGTAAGTAGAGTTCCCTTTGGAATTGGTTCAGATCCATCAAATAACATGAGAAAAGGGGCTTTATGAAAATTCAATAATTAAAACCCAGTTAACAAAATGAAGCCCACAGCTTTGATCAGATTTTTTTGAAACTTTCACAGAATGATTGGAAGGTCATAACGATCATTCTTTTCATAACAGGGTTTTGAACTGTCAAGAAACACAGGAAAAGGGGCCTTATTAAAATTTCATTTATAAATCCTTGTTACCAAGTCCAGAGCTTTCATCGGATTTTCTGCAAAAATTTGCAGAATAATTGTACAATGATAATGATTGTTGATGTTCGCATTAGATTTGTTCTGTCAAGTATCACTGGAAAAGGAGCATTATGAAATTTAATTTTAAAATCCTTGTACCACAATAAAGTCAACAGTTTCCATCAGATTCTGTTTAAACTTTCAAAGAATGATTATTCCATCATGAGGATTCTTTCTTTTCAAATTAGGCGTGATCTGTCTAGTATCATTGGAAAAGGGACCTTTTGAGAGTTTTATCTATAATCCTTGTAAGCAAGTCAAGAGCTTTCATTGGATTTTCTTCAAACCTTTACAGAATCATTGTACAATAAACATGATTGTTGATGCTGACATGAGACTTGATCCTTCAAGTATCACAGGAAAAGGAGCCTTATGAAAATTTTATTTTAAAATCTTTACATCAAGATAAAGTCTGCAGTTTTCATCGGATTCTGGTCAATCTTTCACAGAATGTTTGTACCATCATTAGGATTGTTTCTTTCCAAATTGGGCCTGATCTGTCTAGTATCATAGGAAAAGGGGTTGTATGAAAAATTATTATCAAATCTTCATTAACACAAGGCCTCGGTCTTTATCAGAATCCCTTCAAACTTTAATAGAATGATTGTACCATCATTTGGATTGTTCCTTTGTAAATTAGGTCTGATTGGTTAAGTGACACAAGAAAAGGGACCTTATGAAAATTTTATTACAAAACATCATTATAACAATAAAGTCCTCAGTCTTTATCATTTTCTTTAAACTATCTATCATTAGGATTGTTCCTTTGTACATCGGGTCTGATTTGTTAAGTTTCACGGAAAAGGGGGCCTTGTGAAAATTTTATAACAAAAATTTCTGACACAATTCAGTCCACTGTTTTTATTGATTCTTTTTAATTTTTAAAGAATGATTGTACCTTCATTAGAATTGTTCCTTTTGAAATTTTGTTTGTTCTGTAAAGTATCATGAGAAAAGGGGCCCTATGAAGATTTCACCATAAACTCATTAACACATTAAATTCCACAGATTACACAGATTGATTGTACCATCATTTAAATTGTTGATTATGACAGTGGATCTGATTATGGCAAATGTCACATATAAAAAGGGGCCTTATGAAAATCTTTCTTAAATATTCTGGTTAACAAAATGATGTCCCTTGATTTCACCGGATTCACTTAAGACTTTCACAGAATGATTGTACAATCACTTAAATGGTTCTTTTCAGAACTGGGTACAATCCATCAAGTATCATGTAAAAAGGGGCCATATGATTTTTTTTTAAAAATATTCTAGTAAACATAATGAAGTCCCAATATTTCATCGCATTCACTTTTAACTTTCACAGAATGATACAACCAACAGTAAAATATCACGGGAAAAGGGGCCTTATGAGGACTTGATATTAATATCTTTGTTAACACAATAAAGTCAACAGTTTTATCGATGCATGGAATAATTATGGTATTCTAAACACAGGAAAAGGGGCCTTACAGATTATCATTCAAAACATTCTTGTGTATGTGATGAAGATCACAATCATTATCAAATTGTCTTTTAAACTTCACAGGACAATTACAGGGTTGTAAGGAAAGTTCCTTTTGGAATGAAATTGATCCATCAGAAAACACGGAAGAAGGGGCCTTATTGATTTTCATTCAGAACAATCCTGTTTATGTGATAAAGTCCACAATTATTGTCAGATTCTGATGAAAACTTCACAGGATGGGTGACATAAGGTAACTTTCTTTTGGAAATGGAGTGGATCCGTCATGAAACACGGGAAAAGGGGCCTTGAGGATTGTTGCTCAAAATAATAAAGGGGATAAAGTCCTGTTTGGATGCTGGCACATAAATAAGATCTATAAAATTTTAACCCAAAACCAGTAAAATATTTGCTTTGCTCTATTTGATGGCATTAAATGATAAGAATTTAGAGAATGTTGTTATTTGAGTAACAGTAATGTATGGATCCGCGCAGTTATACTGAACATAGCATGTGCGATTTGCGTTTCTATTTTACCGAAATTGAAGAGCTTGGTTAGATCATGTTAACCCATTCCCACACAATAACGCTTTTAGACGCCCCTCGAAAAAAAAGGAAAAAAACAAGCTACAAGCAATTTCATTTTCTATTATATTTTGTTGCCGAGAAAGATGAAAAAAAAATCATTAGCTTTGAACTGTCGTCTGTAACCCTAAAGTTGCCGCCGTCATAAAGCAGTTGGTAGTGTATCAGTCTCCCAATCTTCAATCATGGGGTGTCATGGGTTCGAACCCCGCAGGCGGTACATATCCTTCTCGACATTTGTCTCTCACCAATGGGTGTATAATCGTAAACCTAGGCGGGACAGCAGCTGGAGGCTAGGAAAGGATGAAATGGTGCTACTGGTGCGAGACATACCAAGAATCCATTGTTAGGTACCCAGGCCATCGCGATATCACTGAAAGAATTCTTAAAAGCGTAGTTAAGCCATTTTCAAACAAACATGGGTTGATCATCGTTAACCAAAGCGGGATGGGCAGCTGAAGGCTGGGAACAATAGTGATAGCATTGGTGCGAGAAATAGCAGGAATCCATTGTTCGATGCCCGACGGCGACAGTTATCCTTTTCGACATTTGTCTCTCGCCAAAGTGGATAACCGTAAACCCAAGTGGGACAGCAGCTGGGATAAAATGGTGATACTGGTGCGAGATATACTAGGAATCCATTTATCGATTCTCCAGCCGCCGCGAAATCACTGAAGAATTTTTAAAAGCGTATAGTTAAGCCCTTTTCAAACAAAAAAAATCAATTTTGACCAGTCTAAAATTTTGCCGCGTGGTAATGGGTTAGCTCTAGCTTAAAGAGCCACCACATATCTTCTGAATTGTATAGTTCGTTAAGTATTTTGTTGTTGCCGTTAAGTGTTGTTGATGTTTCTTTTCTTTTTATCTAAACTTTTTACATATCGATGGCTTAGTGCAAAAACAAAGTATGGCTCTATACAATGTATAGAGCCATACTATGTTTTTGCTCTAAGCCATCGATATTCATTTCCGTTTTTTTTTTCAGGGACAGCTTTGTACATTTATCTCTGTTTTGTATCAGCCATATAGCGCAGTGATAACGCGTAGGACCCTAAGTCTTGTGGACCCGGCTTCGATCCCCGATCGCGGTAAATATCCTTTCCGACTTTTCGTCTTTCCGCAAATGGTTGATAATCGTAAACCTAAGTGGGATGAGCAGCTGAAGGCTGGGAACAAAAGTGATAGTACTGGTGTGAGAAATTGCAGGAATCCATTGTTCGGTGCCCGTCGGAGGCACATTTCCTTTCCGACATTTGTCTCTCACCAAAGTGGGTAGTTGTAAACCCAAATGGGACGACATCTGGAGCCTAGAAAAGGATAAGATGGTGGTACATGTATGAGATATACCAGGAATCCATTGTAAGGTGCCCCAGCCGCCGCGATATGACTGAAAAATTGTTAAAAGCGGCGTAAAAGCCCAAAAAATAATTTTGACCAGTCTTAAAAAAATCAGGGACAGATTTGTACATTTATCTCTGTTTTGTACCAATCGTGGGCATAGCGCAGTGATAGCGCAAAGGACCCTCAGTCATGTGGTCCAGGCTTCGACCCCCGGTCGCGGTAAATATCCTTTCCGACTGTTCGTCTCTCACCAATGGGTGGATAATCGTAAACCTAAGAGGGATGGGCAGCTGAAGGCTCGGAACAATAGTGGTAGTACTGGTGTGAGAAATAGCAGGAATCCATGGTTAGGTGCTCCAGTCGCCGTGATATGACTGTAAAACTGTTAAAAGTAGCACTAAAATCCAATTCAATCAATCAATAAATCTATTTGGTATCATTTTCATGGGAGGCAAATTCTTGAGGAACATTTCCTACTTCACTGATGGGTCTATTCAATGTATCAGTAGGCCCTAGGGTAAAAGAATGTTGGATAAACGAACCCTATCAATAGGTATTAAAGCATCAGAATGTCTTGGATATTCACTGTGCGAAACCATATCGTGTAAACTGTGACATTAGCCAACAAATCTGCGATTTCTTTCATTATTTTCCTCGATCCTCCTCTTACATTATTCAGTTAAATTTGTATTAAACGACCATTCAAGGGTCGACCAAAATGTGGTCTTTTATGAGAATGGTCGCTTAATACACTTTTTTGCGATAAATAAAAGAAATCCCTTCGAGTGCATACAAGAATTATTGTGGGATTCTCACCTAATCCTATGCTGGTGGTCGCTTAATAGAGATGGTCGCTTGAGTAAGATTGACTGTAGCATAATAAGTAGCTAGGCTTGCCGTTGCCTTACGTCAGTCCATGAGTTTGTTCGTTAAAGAAAACACCCGTTAAATTTCAACCAAATTTCACAGCACTGTCCCCTTGTTATTTTTTTTTTTTTTTTTTTTTTTAGTTACTTTGCAAGAAATGTAATCTGTGAAAAATGTTGGTTCCTTCGGCAACCAAAGTTGCAATATTGCAATAAGAAACCTGTCTAAAACTAGACAATGAATTTCATTGCATAAACTGATTTTCAATAAAACTTCTGTAGGCTGTTTTTCAGTAAAATCTTCAGAGACACTTTTATTGTTCAACACCTCAATGATTTTATTGTTATTTTGCAGCATTGTTCCTTTATGGAAGTCTACCAGATTTGTAAAATCATTTTTATCATTCAAAAATATGGATTTTATGAACGTGACCTATTGGCCGAACATGCTTTAAATACTTATATCCTTAAACAACATCTCTCATACTAATAATTTTATTTCAGTATTATTTTGTTTCATTTTTTCTTGGTGTTTTTTCTTGGTGAATGCAAAATTCTGTAGGCAAACAAACGTAGCTTCAATTTTAAAAATGTGGCTTTTTTATTGATTTCGTAATTCCAATAACATCTTCGAAAAACATCCCCTAAACCAAATATTGATTTATTGTTATTTTTGATAAACGTTTGTGACAACTGCCTTTAACAAAATTTAATATTTTATAAACGTAGCTTATTTTTCTCTTAATATGTCTTAGGATTGCAGCAAAAGCAAAGTTTTGATTAATTGTTTGAAGGTTTGAATTCTTTTAGCCGGTGGAGCTATATATTCCCTCATGAGCCTCTTGTTCTTTGAATTTTGAAGATTAGTTCTGGAAGCTCGCGCCGCCGTCATAGCGCAGTTGGTAGCGCGTCGGACTGTCAATCTAGAGGTCCCGGGTTCGATCACCGACGGCGGCACTCATCCTTTCAAACTATTTGTCTCTAACCAATGGGTCGATAATCGTAGACCTATGTGGGATAGCAGCTGGATGCTAGGAAAGGATGTTATGGTAGTACTGGTGTGAGAAATACCAGGATTCCATTGTTAGGTGCTCCAGCCGCCGCGATATAACTGAAATATTGTTGAAAGCGGCGTAAAACCCCATTCAAGTGGAAGCTCGCAAAAGCCCTGGATATTTACCACAGTGCGATTCATCGAGGAACCTGTGTTAACTCGAGGTCACAAACATAATCCAATTTAGAAATAACCCCTCCAGAAATTCCCTGCGTGTTGTATAAGATTTTTTTCTTAAATCTGTTATCTATCAGGTATGCAAGGAAGCGTAGCCACTCGTTTTACGGTTTATATATCAATTAGTGACGTTCTATCTGACATAGCTTATTTATCACGCACCTTGTGATTGGTTGATTTCGACAGTCTGTCTCGATGGGCGGCGCTAGTGTCAAACTAGAAATATAATACTCTCTGAAAACTAGGTCGGTAATAAATATGTAGATCCGTCTTTGTATTAATTTCATGCAATTGTTCGACGTGACCGTAGAAATGACTAGCTATCGAGGCATGCATGCATCGACGGCTATTTCTTTGCTTGGATGTAATGAACCATGTGCATGTGTGTTTGGATATATTAAATCACTGGTAAGACTCGACGCTTTGTGTCCGCCATTTAACCCACTTTCGCGATGAACATATCTTTGTTACTTGGGTTTTAAATGTGTTATCCGTTTAAGAGGTTGTGACTCGCCTATTAGATTTTGTAAAGTTTGCCGTACAAAGGGTTTGACAAACACATAAACAAAATGGTATCGCTTTGTTTGAATATCGGTTGATGTTTTCCAAGTTGTTCAACACAACCTATTGATTGGCTTGGCACGTATGACCTAGATATTTTAACTAGAATATGAAGTGACGTTAATGATATTAAAATCTATCTTGTGAATTCTGATATACGGCATGTTAAATTGAACATACCTTTTGTTCGTGTTTACGAATAAAAATGTCGCCTTTTTTAACCCTTGTGGGGAACAAAGATGGCGACTAGCCAAGATCTAAACGATGTCGGCAATGTCAGTTTCTTGTTTTACATATACCAGTGTAGTACTCAGCTTTATGTCGTGTCCAAACTCAAAGCAGTTTCGTTTTATGTTTGAAATTTTATTGAAACGATTTTGAAAGCTGACTTAAAACGCATTTGACTTGAAGCGGAAATAATTTATCCTAAAGAGATAAACGGCCGACAGTAAGGGGTTATCTCAAAACATCCTTTAATTCTTCTGACATTTTACTATTTTATAACACCCGATGCTCCCAGGCTCTTCAAATTTAGTGTCTAATGTTTTTTTGAGAACTGAATACTTGAGCAAAAGAGTCTCCTATAAAAAAATATTATCAGTCATCTCTATGAATTCTTTTTATTATTCTTGTTATTGTTTAATTAAAAAAACACCCTATTCAAAATCTTACCCATTACTGGACGACAAAATTTTAGACTGGTCCAAATTTTAAAAAAAATGTTGCAGACCGCAAATTGTATGTTTGATATATAATTTATTCAATTTTTGGTTTGAAAATATTGTGGCTAATGAAGAAATTGCTTGCACAAGCAATTTATTCATTATCCGCAATGTTTTACTAAGCCCTATTCTTGAGGGACGTCACAAGCAATTTATTCATTGTCCGCAATGTTTTACTAAGCCCTATTCTTGGGGGACGTCAAAAAAGCGGGAATGTGTGTGAATGAGTTAACGAACGGCTTCCTCTCCATTATGTTACAGGGGTGAGTATAAACATCTTTTTGTAAATGATCATCAAAAATAAATATGTAATTTATGATTTACTATCTTGTATTTCACTATCTTTTTCAACAATGTACAATTACTATTAGACAAACCCATGAATTTGTATTCCGTTGGCTTATTAACAAAGTATTTTGTAAATTTTCATTTTGCTGAAACGAGGACGTGTCAAATTAATGACAGACCCGCTTGTATTATTTTCGACACCCATTTAGAATAGATATCTGAATCTTTTAACACTTTCATAATATTTTTCCTTTGGTCTTGAACAGTTACCTTCTTGTCTGGAAAGATATTATTTTATATCTTAACAATATCGCTTAAGAAAGTTCTTATGTTTACAACGCATATTAAAATAGATGCCATAACATTTTTGCGGAAATTAATGTCAAAATGCCATAAGATACTGATTCATAAACAAATTATATTGGGGAAATATTGAAATTACCAAGTTACTGGCATTTCAAAATGAAATCTTCTTCACCAATAATTTGATCGTTTTAAACTAATTCTTTTAGAATTCTATTTGTGTCTATCAAGGGTGTCGAATTCTCATGTCCGATTTGTTCGACATGGACTTTTCTACTTGCGGATAGATGCAATTTTCTAGGCCACTTATCCGGGGACAAGTATATAGAAGAACAAATCTTGGAATTATGCAAAATAGATCTCGAAGATAACTCATCAGACTAGAAAATTATCTTAATATATATGTTGAATGGTAGGAAATATTGTGCTTAATGAAGAAAACGATGGATTCCAGCATTCTTTTCATTAACTACGGTTTTTTTCTAAATTATCTTTTTTTGCGGACAAGTTCATTTTAATTCGAGACAAATAAAAATCGTATTTTAGTTGTCCGATACGATTGTAGAGAATCTGTATTATCACAACACTGGTCTATAATGTATAAAAAACAAGCGTTCTGATGGGTCGAAAAGTATTCATACCTCCCGGTGATTAGCAAATTTTTGAGCACGCAGCTGTTTTTGCATAATTGCTAAAAAAAAAAAAAAAAAAAAAAAAAAAAATACATAAAAATGTATAAAATTTGTAAGATATTTTGCTTGTTTCGCTTAGTGTCATTAAATTCTAAGGAACGAAGAGAATATTTTTTTGTTTTCATTGAGGTGAACCGGATGCCTACATTACTGTGATTATTCCTTTCCTGTACAAACCCGGGATTTTATGTCGCTGTGATTTTATAATTGAGAAAACATTGTGGGAAAAGAAGAAATCGCTTGTGACAAGCAATTTCTTCTTTTTCCACAATATTTTCTACCATGTAGGATGGTTTAATTTCAGATTATATCGAATTTCATTGTCACCTGCAAACTCTTTCATTTCGGACAAGTCTAAAATTTCTAAAAACGGGAAAGGGTTAAGCTTGATACCATAATGGGAAAAAAACGCTATTCATTCCTTAATGAAAGTAAATTCACCATCTCGAGTTAGTCTTTATCCCAGTCAGACTTGTAACAACCAAACTAAGTATAAAAAATATATGAAGTAGATGCAACTTTTCCGTTTTCATGTCAGCTTTGTATTGATGGGAAATTTCGAGGGAAAATTTATTCTTCAACTATCACTTATTGACAAATAATTTAAGTATTAAACATGGGGAAATAAGAAATTGATATATTGATTCAACTGTATTCGTATAACATAGTTTTACGTTTAACGAACTTGAAAACAAGAAAAAGTAACATTTTACAGTTGGTATCATTCTTAGAAATATTTGTAGAACTTGAAATATTTATCGTT
Organism: Fragum fragum; assembly: GCA_946902895.1. Classification (NCBI taxonomy): domain Eukaryota; kingdom Metazoa; phylum Mollusca; class Bivalvia; order Cardiida; family Cardiidae; genus Fragum; species Fragum fragum. The sequence continues at coordinate 75,574,050 of OX336365.1, read as the reverse complement.
TGCCACCTTATTTGATGATAAGTTTGTCCAATGTTTTTTCCTAAATAAATCGAAATGTCATATCCATGAATTTGACCGTTTTTTAAGTGTCTTATTTTTTGTTTTGCGTTATCATCTGGTCCTCTTTTAATCCTTAACCCATTCCCACTCAATCCCTCCTTTTTACGCCCCTCAATATAACGGCTTTAGAAAACATTGTGGAAAATGAAGAAATTGCTTGTTACAAGCAATTTCTTCATTATCCACAATGTTTTCTATCCAAAAAGTCAAAGAAAATTTAAATTCCACCAACTTGAAAATATCGTCTGCAGCTCCTTTCAATTTGGACCAGTCTAAAATTGTGTTGAGTTGGAATGGGTTAATGGGTCAATGTCGTTTAACGATTGATATTAGAAGTAGTCACTAGCTTAAATTAACCTATTACCACAAAGCAATCTTTTAGAATGTTCCAAATTCAAAAATGTCCGGACGACAATTTCAGGTTGGGAGAATTTTCAGTATCTCCGTCTTTCTGGGTAGAAAACAAGGTTGAAAATGAAGAATTAGCTCATTAAACTACATATACTAACTTGTAAACACTGAAATAAGAAAGAAGTCTTTTTTCTTCTCGCAAAATTTAGACAAGGGCTACAACGTATTTATATTAGTTCCTATCAAATAATAGTTATCTAATATGTATTATTCCTTTTAATATTGTTCTTAATATGCATATTGAAAAAAGAGTAAGAGAGAGGCCTGAAGGTAAACAGAAAACATGCGCACCCCAAATCGCGATGATAACGTGATACTTAACCCAACAGAAATTTAGACAGGTCCAAACTGAAAGAAGCTGCAGACAACAATTTCAAATTAATGTAATTTTAAAACAAGCAATTTCTTCATTTTCCACAATATTTTCAAGAGCTGTTTTCTTAAAGGGCGTAAAAAAAGGGATTGTGTGGGAATGGTTTGATTAGATGCTTTATCAACTGATTAATCAATAATATAATACCAGTGTATTTGTTCAAAACAAAATTGACTTTTCACATTAAGTCAAAACAGCAATGAACTATTTTTTTTATGAAATTTTAGTTCGACCCGTTAGTTCCGAATCGTTTCAGCCTTCATTTAGCTAGGAACGTTTATCCACGAAATTTTGTAAAAAGACGCAACCCACATCGTTTAGAAAAATATACTTTACCGTCATTAAAGCGAAACCATCAATCTTTTAAACTAGAAGAAATGTAATAAAATAAATAAAGAAAAAAATAATAAAAACAGTTTAAATATATTCTCCAAATAAAATCATGTAATCCAAAATTACATGAGGTCACAAAATATTGCCATATGGACCGACCCATTATTGAAGGATCTACGCTATCAATTAACCATTTCCTGTTTCGCAGAAGTTTTAGACCTGTCCAAATTCAAAGGTACTGCAGACGAAAATTTAAAGTGGTTTCAATTTTGAAAATAACAATTCAGAAGGTTATGAATATTATGGGAAAAGAAGAAATTCCTTGTTACAAGCAGTTTCTTCTTTTTTGATAATGTTTTCTGAACTATAAATTCACGGGGACGTAAAAAAAGATATATGCTATTTTTTTGGCCGTAATTGAATATTGACCTCTGATACTTATGTAAAATCATTTTTGCTGTTTTGTCACTTAAAAAACGTATATATAGCTTGGATAAGCTGCAGTTGCGGCGTTTAGGTCGTCACCCAACGATTTTTTAATTTTATTTTATGTTCCTGAACTTATACTATGCAAACTTCTTTCTCTCTCTGAAAACTGCAAAGTACCTTTTTTCGACGAGATGGCGTAAACTTCGCAGGACATTAGATAGCTTCTCAGCCTAGGAATATAAACGATATAAACTTTTTATTTGCCTCAAACTTGCTTTAAATAATATTTCGACACCTTCTTGGTCAAGTTGAATTGAGTCTAAATTCATGAATAAAGTTAAAAGGATAATTTGCCCCCTATCCCCGACCCTCAACTAAGACAAATTCATATTCCAATTTGGTATCGACTTTCAAATCTAGTTAAACCTTTTCTCTTCAATCCTTTTTTACGTCCCTGTCAATTGATATTTGTGAAAACATTGTGGAAAAAGAAGAAATTGCTTGTAACAAGCAATTTCTTCTTTTTCTACAATATTTTCTACCCTACTGAATGATTATTTTTCAAATTAAAACCACTTTCAATTTTCATCTGCAAAACCTTTAAATGTGGACCGGTCTAGAAATTTTGCAAAACACGAAAAGGGTCAAATGTAGGAGAACGATGCCTTGTTTGAAAAAAATCTGACAATAAGTAATTTTTTCTTCAGTTTGTAAGCATTGAAAATCTGTGATATGTTTATTTTATAAGTATTCAATTGACCGATCGCGTTTGTCTATCAAAGAATCGATCAATCAATCAAATATACATCAAGCCCGGAATTAAACTTTGATCTCCATGTAACCCGCAAATAAGTATTCGACTCCATCAGGATTCGAACCAGGGACCTCACCGTCCTGAAGCAAGCGCTCTATCACGTCGCTATAAAAGCTAGCTTGTACGGCAAGGCAGTATCAGCACCCGTTATACACTACCCGGTACATCCAAATATTAGCCTGCATTTATGTTGCAACTAAAAAGACAGTGCAAACCTAAAAACAACAACAACAAAAAACAACAATAAATAAATAAATAAATAAAAAAAATACATTAATTAAAAAAAAATAACTATCAATTATTGAAGATCATGCCTGGGTCTATAAGATAAGCTTTTTTAAGAAGCAGAGGTCTAGATAAGAGGGGGGTAGCATCATTCTAAAATTCTTATTTCTCAACGAAAGCCTGTGTTGTTGGCACTCATTTGAATCGTCTCGTTGAGACAATTTAAATGAATACCTACAACATAGGAATTATGGTAGTATTGGTGAAATATTCAATTCTTAAATACGAATTATGCCCTCTATCTGTAGCTCTGTAGAAAACTTAACAACTAACAAACATTGTGATGAAATAAGACAGGATAACGGTAAAATAATGGACACTTTAATTGTTTGATATGATTATAATGTACTGGTAATCTTGCTCAAGCGGCCACCTCTATTAAACGACAACCATCAAATTCCCTTTCCAAAAACAAAGGATCTTCAAAATTGGCCATTTTTCTGATATAATTATCAAAACTAAATCCTGTGTTGGTGGATCTTATTTGAGTCGTTTCAATGAAACGATGGTTACGAGTTCACTCGAAAAAAGATTTAGTGAGAATCCTACAAAAATTCATGAATGCAGTCGAACCGATCCTTTATATGTGTCACAAAAAGAGTATTTGGCGACAATTCTCTTGAACGACCACATTAAGGTCGTGCCTTGAGTGGTCGCTTAACTCATTCGCACACACTGACGCTTTTGAAAACATTGTGGAAAATGAAGCAATTGTTTGTTACAAGCAATTGCTTCATTATCCTCAATGTTTTTTACCCCAAAAGACAAAAGATTTAAAGATTTCATCAGCTTAAAATTATTGTCTGCAACTTTGTCAAATTTGGACCGGTCTAAAATAGTTATCGTGTTGGAATGGATTAATACAAGTTTAACTATACATGTATTGTAAATATTATCTAGCTGTTTTTTTATTTTATTTTTTTTTTTTTTTTTTGTTATGTTTTGTTTTTTGTTTTTTGTTTGTTTGTTTTTTAATTTCGGCTATTTTCGGAGAAACCGAAATACTACCGTAGCGTTGTCGTTTTCTTCGTCGTTCTCGTATAAAATCATTGACAATAAGAGATATCTCTGGTATTACTGAAGGCATTCATTTCAAATTTAGACCCATACTAAACAAAGGTAGCTCTAAATGCATATTTGAAAATGTTTTTCCCCTTTTCGACTTGGACTTTTTATTCACTATTCATCGCCCGAAATCCGAGAGTCAGGCATATGTATTCGATTTCCTTTTTTTTTAAATTCCAAATAACAATTCTATATAAAGAGTTTGCTCAGAATATATAATTAAAATTCCAACTAGAAAAGAAGCCGACGATTTTAGCTCACCTGAGCACGAAGTGCAAGGTGCATTTTTGTTCTTTCCGAACAGAAAAAAATTATTCCCTTATCAAGTAGGCCGACTAAGCTTTTATTTGGCATTAGGCTTTTAGTTTCATAATTGGCACCAGGCATGTTATTGCGAACTTCTACCACCATTGTTAAAATAACTCCACTGTGTACCAATTTGGCTCTGTTCGGTCGCAATCTTTTTAAATAAAAACAAAGCAGGAACTTTTTGAAAAAAAAAGCTCTTAATAACAAGCCATCAGACCTAAGAATTTAATTTTTGCCTGTCGCTTTACCTCGTGACCCTCTACGAAAGTTGTCAAAATAATCAAATTGATGTTCCATTGATGTCTAACAAGGGTACAACTAAGTTTACATAGAAACAAAGAAGATACATGTATATCTCATGCAAAATATGAAACCTCTAGGCTGTATGGCTTACATAAAGCTTAGAAATTTCATATTTTGTATCTTGTGAAATCTACAGAATAATTCCATTTGGCTTCATGAGGGACTCTGACGGGCACCCAATTTTTTCATAGAAACACGGAAGAAATTCCTTGAAAATGTTCCTTCTGACAAATTTAAAGGCCAAAATATTTCATAGTATGCACGGGGTTTCTTTAGGTGGCCTATAAAAGTCGATAAAGTGCCTTTCCAGCGGCTGAAAACAAACAAACCATATTTCAAAGAGCTTTCAAATTAGCATTGAAATAAGTCACTGGTGTAAAGAAAGGTAGAACAATGTTAATATTTTTGTCTGCTTTTAGGCCAGTTTCATACAAAATGTTGATAAACGTTTTAGTGTAGATTAATGTTTTTTTCTTTTTTTTTTTTAAGTTTTATTTTGTATTTTCTCTTTTTCCTACCTTTTTTTTCAAGTTATAAAAGATTATCGAACAATATCAACCAATCACGATTATTCTAGTATAATAGTGTCATTAAAACTCATTTTCTGTTATTTTACTTGCATGTACAATTGACCAATCGCTGGCCCCTCACACTTACTTCGTTGACCGCGCCTACCGACCCCTACAGGAAGTCCCGCTTCGATTTTTAACGGCGTTATATTGCAAAATTTATGCCCAGTTCCATGTAGCAAAAAGGTAAAATGGTTGGTTGGTGACCTAAACATCGTATCTACAGCTTGAATAAGCTGTAGTTACGACGTTTAAGTCGCCAAAACCAACACCAACGGTAAATAAAATGGCGGCCAATGTCGGAGTTGATAAGCTCGAGTCCGGGCTGAATAAATTATTTGATTTGTCGGTTAATTTCTAAATTGACGGCCGTGATTGGTCAATAGACACCTGAGCTTTTAAACGATATTAATTTGAAAGGAAAACAAGAAAAAAGCTTATCATTTGTTGGCGACCTAAACGTCTTAACTACAGATAGTTACGATCCAAACCATCAAAAATGCATTACATTGATGTCGCTGTTTAACATTCGAAATGAATTATTTGATTGGCAAATCGGTTTTTGATTGACAGCCAAGAAACGTCAATTATGGATGTGTTATCAAATTATAGCCTTTATCAAAGATGACTTTCTACCAAATATAGGCATCGGTAGTTGTGAGATTACAGAAATTTTCTTTTTTTTTTCTTTTTTTTTTTAAAAAAAACTTTTTTTTAAATAATTACTGTAACTTGTTAGGTAGTCAACAAATAAAATATTGAATTTTTAAAATCCCTTACATCAATTTCGAGACAAAGGTTTTTGTTCTACAAGTTTTGAATTTTCAACTTATTTCAACGAAACATTCTAAAATGAAATAATGACATAATTTTTTTTAAAAGGTCCTGAAAAAATCTGTCATAGTTTCATTTAGAATTATGTGTAGTAATTGACGGGTGGCGACTGCCAATCAAAGATTAAATCGACAAACCAAATTATTAATTTAAAACGGTAGTGAACTTTTAACTCCAACATATGTCGATATAATGCGAAACATTGTTATCGGTTTGGCGACTAACGTAACTACAACTTATCCAAGCTTTGTTTACGACGTTTACGTCTCCAACCATATTTTCCCCTTTTTGATACATGCTACTGGCCATACATTGCACTCAAACGACGTTTGATAACGAAATGGAACTTCCTGTCGGAGACAATTGGCATGACCAGAAGAGTCGTTGGGCGGGCCAGCGACCCGTCAATTACAAAGACATTCCTAAATTACAAAAGGCGTGCTTTTCTAATAGATTGACATGCGATGGTTACAAAATAGTGTGTACACTTTCTAAAAGAATGTCTGATGGAATGCACTTTTAAAACTATAAAAAGAAATGAAGAAGAAAAAAACAGCATCGACAGAAATCTAAAAAGGAAACAACAAAAGGGCGCTTAGCTAATTACTTTTGGCTTGAGGGTTAAGTGTTTTAACCGATTCCAACTCAATGACGCTTTTTGACGCCTCCCGCAAAAAGGGTTTTGAAAACATGGTGGAAAATGAAAAATTGCTTGTTACAAGCAAATTCTTCATTATCCACAATGTTTTCTCCCCCAATATAATCAAAATCCAAACTTTCATAAATTAAAGCACGTCGTTTTCAACATCTTTGAATTTGGATCAGTCTAAAATTGTGTCGTTTGTTTGTTTGTTTTTTCTCTCAGATTTGCAGCTTTAGAAAAAATGACTGAAATAAGATCACAGAAAGAATTTGACAAACTTTAATTGTGTTTAATATGAGTTATCAATAAACAATATGGCAAAAATATCGAAGTGACAACCTTTTAACTTATAATTTGGAATCTTTTTTGTCAGAATTCCACGGGGGTTCGTGTATATTATCATTTTATGACATAGATATAGATATATATATATATAGAAAGTATAACCTCACGAAAAGACCATCATTTTCAAAGAGGTTGCTGATATGCCTCGACTGGGTTGATCTTAGGACCTGGATACTATCTGATGAAATTCGGGGCATATAGTTACTTTCAGTCATCAATGAAATTTGTGGGGGGAAAAATAGAAGAAAATTTGTAATTTAGCTTGTTCTATATTTAAGGTGATATTTGATAGAATTTCAAGAGTTTGTGGTAATACATTTATTATTTTTTTTTTCCTACATGAAGTTTTCAAAATGGCCACCATAAATAAAAAAAAAAAAAAAAAATGCACTCCAAAATTCAAAACAATTTTCGAAACAATCTGTATGTATCATTTGATATTGATATCCCGAGCAAAACTTTTAATGTTAATCATTTTTGAAAATAAAACATCAAAATCTTAAACTCTCGTTTCTAAGAAATATTAGACAAGGTGTTTCTATGAATCAATGGATTAAGGCTATCAACAAAAGAAATAGTCGACAAACAAAATTACTCTTTTTGACCGGAAGTGACCCATGAACTCCAACATTTGCCGACATGAGTGAGATTTTTTTTTATCATTATTGTCTTTTGGTTTGGCCACATAAACGTCGTAACTACATTTTATTTAAGCTTTAGTTACGAGGTTCGGGTCGCCAAACAACCATTTTATTTTTATTTATTAATTCATTTTGTTGTTGTTGTTGTTTCATGTTACTGGCGATACATTTTTCTAAATAAAGCTGTTTTCTAAGCGAAATTTCCTGTTAGGGTCAGTAGGCGGGACCAGCGATCCGTCAATTGGTGCTGCTCCAGTGTTACCCAGTTGAGGTTAAAAAAGTATATTGACTCATTTTTTCACTAGAAGCCTTCTGTCTATAAATTCAACTTACTTATGTCCACGTGTAATGTAATCACGTTAACCCTTTCCTGTACAATCACTGGTTTTTACGTCCCTGTGATTATGTACTTAAGAAAACATTGTAGAAAAAGAAGAAATTGCTTGTATCATTACTCACATTTCGGAAATAATCATCATCCAATCCGCTCGAAATGTTATGATTTGTCACGAGTCGGGACCAGTATTTCTCTATTAGAACTGTTGCGCTAAAGGGTATTCGACAAAGGTATAGCTCACCTAATCACGAACATTAATGAAATAAATCACGCCATCTACATAAATATCATATTAACTTGGCTTTAATGTCACACTGGCTAACATAAATGTGATAAATTCATTGCACCCCGCTGGCTAGACATATTCCGACTGGCCTGAGGATAGTGTTTATTGCAATTACGGGATTTCATGGAGGATAATTATATATACAAAATTAAACAGGTCAGAATCAAGCTTATCGGTGTGTCTTAAATTAAGGCTGTAATCGCGAATTGCTTAAAAATGAAAAGAAAAATACCCGTAGTTCATTTCCAATTTAAATTTTTCATAAAAATCATTCTGTTTCAAACAATATTAGTTTTCTTGATATTTTAGTCGCCTGACTGTATGATCAAACTAGCTCTTACCGCTACCTCATTCTGTAATTTAGGATGCTTCCGGTTTACTGATTACAGAGCCGATTTGCGGTACTATTTTTTTTTCAAAGATCTATTAAAATGGCATTTTCTTTATAGCAGTTCTTGTACTGATGTTTACATGAAATATAATTATCTGAATTTTTTTATCTACATGATAAACTACATGATATTCTGGAAAACACTTTATGCTTAAATGGCACAATTCACAAAAAATGTGTCTATAAGTTATTTCAAACTTCGAATGGTATCTCTCGAATAAATGGGTCAGGGTATTGATATAATATATGTATAGAGCACATTTCAAAAACAAACAAACAAAAGAAAAATCATGACATGAAAATCCTTGGGATTTTTTTAAACGGTTATTTCACGTTCATGTGTCTCACCATAAAATGGCCGATTCCACAAATTAACAGTATGCGTGGAACCCTTCTTTCAAAAAAAAGACTGCCTAATAAGGTCTACGTGTGATTGTCAGTTGTCGTTGCTACCTTGCAGACTTAACTGCGTTTGAATAATATGTTTTGTATGGCTGCATACAACGTATAGATTCATTAGAATTTACTCAAAACTAGTAAAATGTTTGCTTTCTTTTGCTTGGTGGTATTAAATTATAAGAAATAAAAGGAGTATTTTGTTTTCATTGCGGTCTAAATCTAAAAACTTAATCACATTAGAGTATGATTCTGCTTCGCTTATTAATACAGTGTGATGAAACCCTTAAACTAATCAGTGTAAAAAGGAAACTTCAATGGTTAAGAGATGAAGAGAATATTTTTTATTTTCATGGAGTTATGAACCAAAAAAACTAATCACACTGTATGAATACGCGAAGCGTATTTCTTATAATTTAATAGCATCGAGCGAAAAAAAGCAAAACTTTACAAATTTTTATAGCTTTTTGTATAGAACTATTTTGTGCGGAAGCATACAAAATGGCTGCGTGCTAAAATTTGTGTTCATTGAGGTATGAATTAAGTTTTCGACCAATCAGAACGCTCCGTTTTGATAGACGAAGCTGAAAATTAAATTATTGGTTAATGAGAGTGAATGGCATAAATATAGACCTATAGATTGATTAGTGATACGACAATAAATTGACCCGAGATTACAAAATATTTTTCGTGCTGAACAAATGATTTACACAAACTTCAAATTTGAGTAAATGTTTTCATTTCAACGTGTAACGTACAATAAGTGTTTTTAGATTAAATATACCAAAAATAATCTTTTGTATTCATGCACTTACCATAGTAAATTCAGAATGATACACATTAAACTTCCCAATTGAGTAGAAATAAAAGTGTTATTATCTCGGGCAAGATGTGACAAAAAGGAAAAAGTAGATGAAAAGAAAAAAATATTGTGTTGTACTTATAACAAGAAACGAGAAGAATGAAAATTTCTTGCATAACCTTAAAACCGATGCCGCAGGCTAGTCAACACAATGTGGATGTCTTGGTGTGCTTCATTTTTCTTGAACATAACATGTACGTTGTATCATTTTTTTCCAAGAGCAGTTGATTGATAGCTGACCACGCCCACTGTACTCCGACAGGAAGTCCAACTTTGATAGTAAATTAGGGTATTTTTCTAAATTCACGGTGATTAGAATATAATGGGAAAAAAATAGTGGGTTGATCTAAATGTCGTAAGACAGATTGAATAAGCTGTAGTTTCTACATTTAAGCTACCTAACCAACAAAAATGTTTCTATATCAATGACGAGCTCAAATATCACCTCATATCAAAATGAATAACTTGATTGGCCAACCTTTTTTATTGACATTTGATCCGTCAATGATAACGGCAAAATAATTATCTTACTTTCAACTTTAGATGCAAAAACTGTTGTCTGGGAGTAATGTTACACAGAATTTGGGAGCTGCTATAGACCCATTAGCTCATTCGGCGGAGAACTAACCCTGAAAGGGAGAACTCCCGGGTTCGAGCCCCGGACTGGCTGTGAATTATTCTCTCTCTCTGTGACACTTATTTTAAGAAAGAAAAGAAAAAAACAACGAACGGTGTCTAACGATCGCGTGCATTCTCACGAAGAACGATGCTTTCTGCATTTTCCGGGGAAAAGGTTTCCAAATGCGGCTTGCAAAGATGGAACCATTAAACAAATACTTGAAAATAAGATCGACCAAGCACAGGTCTAATCGCATGATTGGTCACAAATATGTATTAGAAATTTAACTTTATGTGTTTTGCTTTTCTTTGCAGGGTTCTGGTGTGGATTATTAGTTAAGAAGAATGCTCTGAAATACGGACTCGAAGTAAATTGTTTGGGAAAAAAGAAGTAAATGCGTGATTGAAATAGCGCTAGCCCTTTGCATGTTATTTGTTACTTTCATTTGATAAATAAAAGTGTTCTATAGCAACGAAGTCAAGTGTTACGGAAACTGGAGGTCAAGTGCTGTAAGAGGCGGCTGGTGCAGTGCCATGCGGATCTTCATACGTGTTTGTTAATATATCATGCGTCACTCAAAGGCAACGTTATGTGGTTCCATTGAATTGCGGAGAAAAACTTTTCGATCTGCGGTGAACTTATCGCCAGCCAGCTGTTTTCGTTGATGTATTCTACACTGTGTAAGCTGTTTTATTGCCACAGAAAGTAATATATGTCTTTGAATCGAAATTATATTTCTTCCCCATAAGATGGGCTACTTTCCTCTAATGTACTTTTTTATCGTTATCTGTCACTCACATTCTAACAAAGTGTTGTAACCACTACAGCGCATACTGTCAAAGAGGGGGTATTGTTTCATTTAATGTTACTTTGCATTTTTAGAGCATGGTAAAAAAATCAAAACAGGTTATCGATAAAACAAGTTATAACGAGTGGGATTTGTACTTTGAAATGTATAAAGAGTAGTATACATGTGTGTGACTTTTTCGCTATCTGTTTCAAAAAGATAGTGTTGTCCTATCAGGAACTGGAGATTAAACCAGATATTGCGTTCAAAAGTACTTCAACGATAACAGACAGCTTCTGTGTTATCCCTGTTCCATTTACTAGAGTCTGTATATGTCTTTTGATTGTTAGAGAATGGTTCAATCTGACTATATTTTCATTTACGTCAAAGTAGAACTTTAACTCGAGTTTCTGATACAATAGTGTACGGTGTTACCTCATCTGTCAGCCCTGTACTTATCGTGCTTATGCAAAAATCAGTCTCTATACACATGTGGGTTGACCTTGCTTGACTTTTTTCTGTGATAAAAACTAAAACAACAACAACAACAACACACACACGCGTGCGCGAGCATAGAGTTCATGATATTTTGCCTTTACTAGAAGTAAATGGAACCAGATTATTTAGACTTTACAAAGTCAGGTCATATCCACTAACAGAAATAAATAAACAATAAAAGTAAATTGTACTTTCGGCACTGATATATATGCAGGTTAGTAAAGTAATGCAAACGAAATAAAGATAGTACAGATAAAACTCTAATATAACACCTTTGTAATCACAGGTCTTCTTAAAATATTCGACTTGACAATATAGTTTGTCAAGAAAAAGATTTAGTGCCAAAAACCAATCAATGATCTTTCTTTACGGGGAAAAGTAACAGATATCGATGCAGTTTATTTAGGAAACAATTCTTGTGCCAAAAACGTCATCCATATATACCAAAGACTTACCAGTATTCGAGGATACTTCATCTCTGCCATGACTGTGATATAACTTTGATCTGAGCCTAGCTAGTCAATTTTTTGCTCGGCTGTTTTCGGAGAAAACCCGAGGTATTGCTAAAGCCTTGGTGTCTTCGTCGTCGTTTTCGTCGTCGTTTTCGTCGTCGTCCTGCGAAAACTTTGACATTTTGTGATATCTCTGTTTCTACTTAAGGCATTCACTTGAAATTTGGCACACTTGTTCACTATCAAAAGAGCAACCTTTACAATCAAGGAGAATAACTCTAATTGCATTTTGTTCTTTTATCTACTATCCAGCACCCAATAGCCGAGCGTAGGCACCCATAGCCGGTGCTCTTGTTATATTATACAATGCTCGTTGTGCAATTACACATTCTATGTTTTGGTGTTTTACTTTTATTACTTTTCTACCACCTGTTCATTTTTATCTTCCGTACTGCCTGTGCAATTTTGTATATGGATTAGTCTTTCAGGACGCATTAAATGCATTCCAACTTATTAATTGTCTTGAAGTGTGTTCTTTATGGCTTTTGATTTATCTTGCTCGACGCAGAAATGTAAGCTTTCTGGAAATATGTAAGACATAAACATACATGTTTTCTTTAACCCGTTTCGACATGAGAAGAATTTAGATAGGTCTAAATGCAAAGAAGTCGCAGACGACAATTTCGAGTTTGGGGATTTTGGAAGCTCTGTACTTTTTGACAGAAAACAATATTGAAAATGCAGAAATTGCTTGTAACAAGCAATTTCTACAATTTAAACCTTGTTTTCCTCAAGTTTTTACTGTGGGGGCGAAAAACAGCTGTGGGAGTTCAAAGTTCACTTCGTGTCTAACAAAAGTATTTGCTTGGTCAATTTGTCCTTTGATTGACAGCCGCGATCTGTCAATTTCGAGTCCGTTGAGAGGTTCCATAACTTAAAAAATTGGTATGTTTGGAATATGGTGGCCTTTTCACCTACCATGCTGAGATTATGGTCAACACCGTAGTTTATATTCGCCTCCAAATGTGGATATAATGTTAAAGGTAACCTTGACCTTGGTATCAGTGTAAAGGTATTTTCAGAAGGAACAGACATGCAAATATAAAAGCCTTATTACATACCCAGTTTAAAAGGTGGCGTCTTCCCCGACATTAGTCAAAATGTAACCCGTTCACACTCACTTCCGATTTTTCACGCATCTCAAGAAAAAAAAACGACGAAAAACAGTGCGGATAATGAAGAAATTGCTTACGACAAGCAATTTCTTCAGTGTCGACAATGTTTTCTATCATACAAGGTAAAGATATTCTAAATTCAAACAACTTAAAATTGTCGTCTGCAACTTCTTTCAATTTGAATCAGTCTAATTTCTTGTTAGGGATTAAAAGGGTGATTACATTCGTACGATATTAAGTTAAATGCATAGAAACTGGTTCGTAAGCGATCTTTGGATTAGCGAAATCTCAAAGTTACTTATCTTTTTACGTTTGCTCTGGATAGCGTTATAATGACGTCGTAAAATGCCCCAGCCGTGCATACAAACGCTTGAACTTGAAACGTTTTCTTTACATACACACACTCAAAACAACAACAACAAAAGCACCATTGTAAACCGTTCACCGGAAATTGCCTTCGAGTCAATTTATTACATTTCCAAAAATTGTTGAAATGACGCTCAAATTAACGAATAGGCCTGTATTTTAGAATTGACAGTTCGCATAGCTTTTTACGAACGAAGAAATCGTATTGCGCATCAATGCAGGTGAAACTATTGTGTTAAGATATCACACACTTCTAAAGCAAGTAAAAGTAAATTGCCGCGTGAATCGTTTTTCATGAAATCAGTCCCTGAATTGACCAATCGCGGATGTCAGTCAATGAATACATCGACCAATCAAATTATTCATTCAGACGGACTTGAGATTTAAATCCAACATTAGCCCCAAATTGTGTGAAACATTTTTGTTATTTGGCTTAAACATCGTAACAACAGCTTACCCAAGCTGTAGTTACAACGTTTAGGTCGCCAACCAACAATTCTACTAAATGTATTTCGTCACATGCTACTGACCATAGATTTTACAAAATAACTAAACGGACTTCCTATCGGAGTCTTTGGGCGTGACCAAAGGAGTAAGTGGGCGGGGCCAGCGATTGGTCAATTATAGCAACAGTTAGATTTGTGTATTCTTCTTTACTAAGAAATACAGTCTAAGTTAATTATATTGTAAGAGTCACGGTGATCCATTTACGGAGCGCTTGCCCCGCCCACTGACTCCGCTGGCCACACCCGCTGACTGCGACGGGAAGTTCCTCTTCTGTGTAAACGGGTTTATTTTTAGCGGCAAAATTTATGGCCAGTAACATGTCACAAAAAAGTTAAATGCTTCAGTTGCGCCATTTAAGTCACAAAACGAATAGAAATGCTTCACACATATGTCGGCCAATGTCAAAGTTCAAAGTTCTCTTCTGGTCTAAATGAACTGATTGATTGGTCAACATGCTGTTTTTATTGACAGACGCGATCTTTCAATAATCTACCTCGTCGGGGAATATCTCATGTGATGTAACATACGGTATTATACGGTTTCTTGCCAGGGTATATGACAATTTCTTCTCGTATGCAACACACTCATAACGGAATATATTAATGATATAGATGCTTTTCGTTCAGCTTTTAACCCATTATAACACAATGACGCTTTCTGGCGCCATGGAGAAATACATCCATGGAAAACATCGTGAGAAAATGAGAAATTGCATATCATTGTGGCTTCGATTCGTTTCTTTATTGACAGTCACGGTAAAAAGAAAATGCAAAATTTTCGTATAAAAACAGAAAAGAATATTGGATTCGAACAATGTCTGTCAATTAAAGCTTAAGTTCTGAGAATTCTAGTATGGCTCTAGCTACCTAAATCTAATAGACAGCCCATTAGCTCAATTGGTAGAGCACTCGACTTCAACCTACGAGATAGCGTGTTCGATTCCCAGGCTAACTAAGTTAGTAAATCAATTGTCTTTTAGATGAGACAAGTGACAATGCTAACCATCGAGCAAAGAAAAAGGCAGGGCTCTAAGCAGTTTCGCCCTGTAACGGCCTTGTACTATCCCCCGTAACAACGTATCGTCGGCATTCGCTACGGTGTACCATTCGGGTCAAAAGCCCCCTTTAAGTCGTCTTAGCACAAAGAACGCGTGCACGCATACATAATATAGGTAAATCCGTTTAATCTAAGCGTGCACACTTATATTTTGAAAGTGCACGCGTTATTTAATGCGTGCACTTACAAAATATGAGCGTGCACCCGTAAAAAGTAAACATCTTCTTATTGGGTGTGCACTTGTAATTCATGCGTACTCGCATATTTCATTCCCTTGAACGCTTTTGATTGATTGAATGGGGTTTAACGCCGCTTTTAACGGTATTTCAGTCATATCGCGGCGGCTGGAGCACCTAACAATGGATTCCTGGTATTTCTCACACCAGTACTACCACTACATCCTTTCCTAGCCTCCAGCTGCTATCCCACTAGGTTTACGATTGTTGGCGAGAAAATAAATGTCGGAATGGATATGTGCCGCCGCCGGAGATCGAACCCATTACATCCCATGATTGAAGATTATGAGTCTGACACGCTACCGACTGCGCTATGACGGCGGCACCCTTGAACGCTTAGTAATTATACGTGCACGCCTAAGTTTTGTGAGTGCATCCGTATTCTCTACGCGTGCACGCGTTTATTCCAGCGTGATCTACCTAAGTCGGACTTTTGGCCCATTTAGCGCACCATAATTCACACTAAGTACTTTTTACGTTTCAACGAGAGGTTCCCTTTTAGCATGTCACAAAACAGAAACTCGACCTAGGTACCGGAGTGAAACGTTACGATTCGTATCTGCCATTTTTCTCAACCCATTCTAGAAAAAAATGATAGTCTTGGAACAAACTATTCTATCGAAATAGCCTCATATAAATTCATAGCCCATTTTTGAGTTTATTCGGGCCATTGAGATATATTTTATACCAACTCACTAATTGACACATTAAAAACAAATAAACGGAGAAATTATGAAAAAGAAGAGCTCGCTAATGAAATATTAAAGAGGGGTTATAATGTCTATTCTAGCAATATCATAGTTGATTCATTCATCTATCAAACTCTATCTTGACCTGGCATCATTTTACCCTTCTCTGTGTTTACAGTTAACTTGTCCTAGTCATACTGAAGCCCGGAATATTCCTTATTTTTGGCAGTAGGTATAGACAAAGTTCAGCCTGCACATATTGGCAGTTTACATCACCTGTCCAATTAACCAATCGCGTCTGTCAATCAAGGAATCAACCGACCAATCGAATGATTTATTCAGCCCGGATCTGAGCTTCCAACTCCGGCATTGACTACCATTTTTGTTAGCCTTCTATGTTGGTCTGGCGACTTAAGCGTCGTAACTTCAGCTTATTCAAGTTTAAGAGAAAACACAAAAATCGGCACATAAAAAGATACAGTTGCGTCATAAAGTTAGGGAGAAACCAACAACTATTTTTGCAGAAAAGTTTCAAATATCTTATTTAGTAATATGAAATACTATGAATTGCAAAACAGTATTGACCTGCCACTTCTTTAACTTTCTTTAAAACTCAATTGATACTCTGGGCCACTTTTTGAAGTTGGGTTGTTTTACGTTTCGTCTGTGTTCGACCAAGACCTTGTAACTACAGCTTCTCCGAAGTTGTAGTTACGATGTTTAAGTCGAACACCGCCGAATTAGTTTGACCCAGTAATGGTATGTGTCTGTAAAGCAGTGGTATGAACGATATTCCTTCATTTTGATGTTGGCTGTGGTTCGAGTCAAGACTTTTTACTTGTAATTTACTTTTATATTTTTTTAGCTCCACTTGCCGAAGGCCAGCGAGGTTTAGCGTTCGTACGGCCGTTCAGCCGTCCGCAAACTTTTTTCTTTAAAAATCTTCTTCTCATAAAGCACCGACGGAATTCAACCAAATGTCCATATTTGGTTAACAGTGAAAAGTTTGTAAATACCTTTTCATCTAAGTTAGTAAATGAATTTTACACATCCCAACTTGAATGTTGTAAACCAGTGAAAACTTTGAAATGATTCTCAAGAACTATTCCAAAGATTTTAGTGACCAGATTTATTTGCCATATATATGGCAAATAAGATTCAGTTTATATTGAATTTATGAAAATACCATTTAGTTAATCAATTCATTCAGGCCTGTGGAATCGTTCAGGCCAGGGACCATTAAAATATGTATTTGGTTAGGAGGTGATTTATGTAGCCAATATTAAACCTTATTATGGTGATGCAAAGTACAAGTGTCGTAACTAGAGCTTTAAAATGTTTTACTCTCCATATTTTGGTACACAATCGATGATTTTTACTCCATAAACCCATATATCACAAAACGGATCAAAACTAGCGGAGGTTGTTCAGACTTATTGAATTTGCAAATCGCAAATGCCAAAACACCTGAAAATTAATGGACAAGTCAAATTCGAAAGTAATGGTGGAGAACTCCAACATTTATGCAAAATATTTCTATTGGTTTAGTGATTTTAACGTTGTAACTACAACAAGCAATTTTTCTTTTCCCATAATATTTTCTACCCTCCTAAAGATTTCTTTTAAAAGATAAAACCAACTGCAAAATCTTCGAATTTCGACAGATCTAAAATTATGCAAAACAGGAAAGAGTAAAACAAATTTTCGAACTGTATAGCTGTTTCATATAGTCCGATTAGCTCAGTAGATAGAGTTCATTTGACTCAAAACAGGTTCAAGATAATGGAGTCGCAGGTTCGATGCCTGTGCTGACCAAACTAACAAACTAATGGGACGTAAAACCGAGGCCCCGTGTGACGGTGCTTTACATCAAGCATGTTAAAGAACCAAGCGGGTCTCTCAGCATTTTCGTCCTGTATCCTTTCACTTTCCACAGTCACAAGTTTACAAAGGTCTTCCGGGGCGTCGCTCATATTGGTAGGTAATAAGGTAGCGTGATGAATAAACAGAAACACACACAGAGTTGTCATTCTACTGCACTGTATTGCACTTTAAACCATTATCAGGCGACAAGAATTTAGACTGCTCCAAACTGAAATTCACAGAAGCTGTAGACGACATTTTAAAGGTGGTAAAATCTTTGAACGCTGTATCAGAATATCGTCTGTCAATCCAGTCAATTAAATCATCGGGACCAAAACGAATGATAACTTAACTCAATACCGTCAATACTAATATAGATGGGCGCTAATGGCAAAAAAAAAACCCAAAAAAACAACAACACAGATGTAACTTAGTTAACTCATTCCAACAAAGTGGAATTTTAGACCGGTCCAAATTGAAAGAAACTGCAGACGACAATTTCAAGTTGATAGAATTTTGAATGTTTTCACCATTTTGGTCAGAAAACATTGTGAATAATGAAGAAATTGCTTGAAACAAGCAATTTCTTCATTTTCCTTAATTTTTTCCAAAGCTTTTTTCTTGAGGGGAGTAAAAAGGAGGGATTAAGTGGGAATGAGTTAAGATAAGACTGAGAAATTGGCTCAGTACTTAACGGCAAGCCAGTGGGTCCGACTAATTCAGTTTCATAAAACTTTCTCATTGCCTTGAAATTCGGACAGTCAAATATATTTCAAATTCTAGACAATCTAAAAGCACCAAAGAACTTTGCTTTTACTTGTGACAATTCACTGATTTATGTTGGTATGTTAGTTTATGTTGCCTAAAATCTGTGTTTTTTGTGTTTTATTTATTTTTTTTTGGGGGGGGTAGAAACATTGTTGACTCTAAATAGATTGCTTGTAACAAGCAAGTTCTTCATTCCCATAAATATTTTCCAAAACTTTTTGTTAAAGGGGCGTAAAAAGATGAGACTGTTCGGGAATGGGCTAGGCCAAGTTTACTACATATGAAAAAAGTTGGTCCATGGGAGATGATCAAATGAATTGCTAGAAAGAGTGACAAGAATATCCTCCCCTGTATATATTTGGGAAAGGACCCCCGAGTCCTCGATGTCTTAATCTTTACGTTCTCTGATCAAAAGATGATCTGCTAGGAATAAGACGTCCTTAATATGGTTTGTTCTCTTGTATTTTTGATACACTTTGCAATGAAGACATTTTATGTAACATCACTGCAAATCTTTAGAAATATGTTTTGTTTTTTGAAAAGGAAGAATATCCGGACTGTACATACTTTTGGATAGAATTTTAGGTTTTTATGCAGGTCTTTTTTTGTTGGCTTGACATCAAGAATTAAGAAATATTCTTATTGTAACACGGCCATTTAGGGGTGCATGAAAAAACTGACTTATTCCTTGATTACCAAATTAATTTAGTATAATTTGGTAATCAAGGTCAAATTTGGTCTAAAAAAGTATGGACATTTTACGAATATAGGACAATAGCCCCTCCTGACAATATCCCCTTCTATGCTTTTTGACAAGGCGGACACTATCCCCTTCCTAAATTTAACAGGGCGGACATTAGCCCCTTCGTCATTATGACAGGGCGGACAAAATCCCCTTCCTAATATAAACAGGGCGGACATTATCCCCTCGAAAGGCGGACATTATCCCCTTCGTAAAATTGTACTAAGTTTCTTCGGACTTAAGTTACGAAACGAACTATAATCCATAATTCATAAGATTAATTTTACTCCTTTTTTTTCTTTCATTTTTTGGTTAAATAATAAACTAATGCCCAGTTTTTAATTAAATACTTTGCACATTTCCCTTCGAGCGACTCCTTAAAATTTGTATTCTAGTAAACGTCATAGTAAAGGCAAAGAACCGCATTTTCCTCTTTACCACCATAATTCTTTAAAATGAACCTCATGCCAACTTCAACTTTTTACTATTTGAAGTCATCTGGTAATATGTTGTCCTTCCTGACCCTCGTCGACTTAACAAGATAGAATATGCTGAGTGTTAGCTATATTATTACCCTTTCCATATGAGTTTTTTTTTTTTTTTATACTTGGTGTTAGTATGAGATGCAGCATGCCCTTTACATTTACATTCGTGATGTATGTTAGAAAGGGGCTTTTGTCCGCAGTAGTAAAACGATGAAGGGGATAATGTCCGCCCTTCTAATATTAGGAAGGGGATTTTGTCCGCCCTGTCAGAATGACGAAGGGGCTAATGTCCGCCCTGTTAAATTTAGGAAGGGGACAATGTCTGCCTTCTCAAAAAAAATAGAAGGGGCTATTGTCCGGTTACCCATTTTACAAACTTGATTGATCATACTATGACTAATATTGATACTGCTACCAAAACTTGAATGAGTCTTTAAGAAAACAAAAAAACATAATGATGTTTATGGACAATGGTGCAAAAACATATCCTTGGCAAATTACTTTTGAAGATAAAAGTCTATTGATTATTAATCACAATGACCCTGTTCTTTACATTGTAAAAATTTAGACAGGTCAAAGTTCAAAAGGGAATGGTCAGAGCTTCAGATAGAATGCGTATCTGCGTATTTTACGTGTAAATAGCTCTAAAATACACATGCGCTTTTATTCTGATAAAGATACATATCAGAAAAATGAAAAAAAGCATTTGGCCAGTATTACTTGGCGTACCTGTTCAGAATAGCGGCTAAAGCTTTCAAAATGAATATATGGAAAATAACTCTGATTTAAAAATAGCATTCCTGTGTGTAAAAATAGCTTGCCTCAAAGTCTCCTTTTCCACACCAAATGTTATCACTCGGCCAATCAAAATCAGAAATCCTGAGAAATTCTAATTACTGAGTGAGCCGAGTGGAGTTTCGGTTGAATTCAAAATTACCGAAAATGAGTCGGCAATATCCAACGAATAGAACTTGGCTTTGATTGGTTTATTTGCGGCTTATCTGTATTTCTCCGTAGATCTGAAATGGCAAGCCAGAAGAGTCTGTTTTCCTCTTTCTCGCACCATAAATAGTAAATCTCAGGAGCATATAGTGAGGTGTATTCTTTCAGATGTCATTAATGAAGTACACGTCCAATAAAAGAAGGTATGTGACTGTAATTTTGTAGAGAAAACTTTTGATATATGAAAAAAAGCTTTCCCTTGCTTGAGATCGTTAATCCCCAAAACAAAAGTATGCCTGTACGCTTTGTAAAAGAGTTTAAAATGAAGTCTGTTTGGGCAAAGGACAGAATGCCAAACATTCAGCAATATTTAGTTGAACGCCATTCTGATTCAGAATTCACCTTGCAGCTTTACGATTGTCACTTAGAAAAATATACCCGTCAGATTTGCCGGCCAAAGATGTGGTACCTAGCTGCAATAACTTAGCGAGGCCAGTGCATTATTAGAAAGAGGGCTACATTATCGCAGCTATGTGGTACTGGTCTAGTACCAATTTTTGGACCCTAATTTGTTTTTAATTAGAACCATCTATTTTCAATTTTGCTATGATGGAAGTACTACCCCTTGATAAAGTCAATGCTGTTTTGGACCTTCATAAGATTGACATGCCATATCATAATCTAAGTTGGAACATTGTTACAGAAATACAGAACACTATATTATTGTATAAAGTTGAATATACCTATTAGGTTTTCATTTTGTTTCAGAACTACCCCTTGGGAAAAATATAGGGGTAATTTACTCCTTGACTTCCAAAATTATGAGAAAAAACCCATGGAAAAAATTTGAGGGGTGATTACTCCTTGACTCAAAAATCATCTGGAGCTCTGGATAGTTGTAGGAAACAATTGAAATCGCAGTTGAATTGAAGAATAAATTGGAGATAAATGAAAAGAAAATTAATTGAAGGAAAAGGTAAAAGAAAAGGAAAAAGTGTTTGTTAGTAACCAGGGTTCATTCTATAGCGCGCCCTTGTGCCATTGGCGCATATCTTTTACAAATGGTGCACAGAAAATCGGAGAACGGAGCTGGACTGTTGCGCAAATTTTCCAGAGAAAAGTACTGGATTAGTAATTTGTTACATATAAAATGCTGGAATTAACTAACCAAGCTCAGCCAAGTAACATTTATCCATCTCAGATTGATCTATTGTTCTTTACCTTGTTTACCGTCGCAACAATGTCTTTTAAAACCAAAGCAGAAGATTTTAATCTTTTTTGGGACTAACGATAAGCTCAAGGAAGAAATAAATTGGAATCCTGTCGTCAGACAATTTACGCAACCAAATTCCATCAACTATCAGCCAAACCGCTAAATCATTTCACAGTTTTGTGGACTGGTTAACAAGCTTTTCAGGGTAGTCTTACAAAAATTCCACAAATGAAATGAATTGTACACTGAGCAAAAAACACAAAAAGAATAATGCTCTTAAGAAATAATTTCAAGATGTGTACCGTAACACAATAGGAGTAATGAACACAAAATGCCTTTGGGGCAGAAAATATTCTGCCTAATTTTGTTGTAGCTACGAAAAAAGTTGTCTCCAAAAATGGCAAGTGCTCTTTAAGCTATCTGCAGTATCAATAGTCTACTTGCCATACTTTGGGTATTTTATTACCTTTGGAATAAGTGGCCCCTATAATTTCAAAATGGCCCATCTTTTTTCTACTAATGGGGTCATATGGCCCTATGGTTTTCATTGCTAGAATGAATCCTGAGTAGCAGTTTGTGGTTTTTTCTCATAATTATGACCAATGCTGTAATTCAGTTCATCAAAATGCTATATTGTGTGATTATGGTGTAAGTGGTTAATCTTAATTCTCTATTTTCAGGCACAACAAGAGCCCAGCCCTCATTCCATGTCAAAAGCTTTGGAGCTACTACATGAAGAATTATCAACAGAGCTGCAATCTTTTGAGGAGGCCAGCCAGAGAAACAAGATCCGAGACACCCTCGATAACTTTCACCACAACTCTGTTAGAGCACCATATCATTGGACAAGTCTGCTTTCCTCTCTAATTGTTGCTTTGTTGCTTTTGGTTGGATATGGCTTTATGTCTGATCAGTGAGTAAATAATACAATCATTGTTTCCATTGGTCTGTTAGGCTGAAACAGCACCCTGTTTTCAGGGCTTGTGTTTGATTTTTTAACCAAGGGTTTGCCCCTCAAACATCTGAAAATGTTCTGTTTGACTCTTACAAATTACTCTCATTTTGACCCCTGTGAATTTGTAAGCGAAAAAAACACTTATCTCAAACTTTCAGTGATATATCTTATGCACTTATGAAAATCAAACAAATTAGCTGGTACTTCATATATTTATAAGAGATTTATAACAGTGAATCACACATACAAGCAAAAAAATCATTTCACTTAGTTCATTCTTTTTGCTGTTTTGAGCCCCATCAAAATCAGTTTGGATCCCTAGAATTTCATGGTAAAGGAGTCAAGGATTCCTGGATTTCAAAGGTCAGCAAAAGCCCTGTTTGTGTATCGATGGCAAAGATCTTTTAAAATATTCTGCAATTCTAAGTTATTGTGGAAGAAGCAAATGTCTCTTTCAGTTGAAAGATTGCTAGCCATGCCCACTAATCACAAACATGGCAGCTTGACAGAGATATCATACAATGCTAGTTGGCATAATCTATTGTCAGAAACATAAAACGTTCGATCCCCGACGGCGGCACTCATCCTTTCCGACTATTTGTCTCCCACCAATTGGTCTACGTGGGATAGCAGCTGGAGGCTAGGAAAGGATGTAATGGTAGTACTGGTTTGAGAAATACCAGGATTCCATTGCTAGGTGCTCCAGCCGCCGCGATATAACTAAAACCCCATTCAAACAGAAACATAAAACAAAATCCAAATAGATGGTTGGAGTCTTGGAGACCTACAGGTTGTAAACATAGATTGGCTGTAGTTTATTCAACCCCGACCACACAACAAAATTTTAGACTGGTCCAAATTAAAAAAAAAATGCAGACAACAATTTAAAGTTGATTAAATTTTTTTCTTTTTGTCTTTTTGGATAGAAAACATTGTGGATAATGAAGAAATTGCTTTAAACAAGCAATTTCTTCATTGTCCACATTGTTTTCTGAAGCTTTCTTCTTGAAGGGCGTAAAAAGGAGTGATTGTGTTAGAATCGGTTAAAACACCTCACCTGCAAAAATGCAGGACATAAATGTTGGAGGTCAACTTTCACTCTGTTCTAAATGAATGATTTGATTGGTCAGGCATTTTATAGCTCACCTGAGCATGAACTGCCCTGTGTGAGCTATTGGGTCTTCATCCATCTGTCTGTCTGTCGTCTGTCCATTTGCAATTTACAAAAAAAGTTATCTCCTCCTAAACTCACAATGGAATTTCAATCAAACTTCACAGAAATGATCCTTAGGTCATGTTATTTCCTGCTTTGAAGTATTTGGAAAAAGCATGACCTAAGGATCATTTCTGTAGCCATTTCAGGTCCTACATAGACATATGGGTCAAAGGTTTAGCAGACCTACAGATAGAGGGCGTAATACGTATTTAAGATTAA
Source organism: Fragum fragum (assembly GCA_946902895.1). Classification (NCBI taxonomy): domain Eukaryota; kingdom Metazoa; phylum Mollusca; class Bivalvia; order Cardiida; family Cardiidae; genus Fragum; species Fragum fragum. Next base: position 75,549,576 of record OX336365.1, on the reverse strand, counting down.
AATATTTACCAATACTACCATAAATATAGGTACTCATTTGAATTGTCTCACCAAATAGATTCAAATGAGTACCAACAATATAGGGTTTTGTTGTGAAATGAGTATTTTAGAATGCCGTTACCACCTCTTTACTAGACCTGTCTAGATAAACTGAGCTTTGTGTAAACAAGATGATAACAATTATCAATTTGTAAGGCAGATTAGAAAATATATTTCCTCTGTTAGAAGTGTCCCACCTAGAGTCACCATGAGTTACTATATTAACTGTAGCCTACCCATGCTACTAACTTTTTTTATGCCGCCACATCAAAGATCGGGGGCATATTGTTTTACCCTTGTCTGTCTGTCCATCTGTCTGTCATTCAGTCTGTCGGTCTGCCTGTCTGCAAAACTTAACCTAAAAACTTAACATGCCAATTACTACCAGCCTATTCAAGATACAATGCTCATATTTGGCATGATGATACATCTCCATGAAGTCAACAACACTTTTCACAGTTAAGTCCTGTTGTGGGGGCATGGTGTTTCACAAACACATCTTGTTCTGATTGTTTCCATAATTTTACGAAGAAAAATCGATAAAAAGTGTATCAAATGAACTCAAAAACTAAACAATTATGGCAGAAGTTTAGGAATTACAGTCCATCTAGTTATTTAGTTAGTTAACAGTCCATTAGTTCATCTCAGTCAAAAGCATGCACAAATGGCAAATTAATCAAGTCCAAATTATAAATTTAATTTGATTTCCCCCCATTTTGTATTGAGAAATGTTCATTGATATATTAAATTAACCCTTTCCCACACTATGCCCAAAAGCTTTTGAAAACATAGTGGAAAATGAATAAATTGCTTGTATCAAGCAATTTCTTCATTATCCACAATGTTGTTTTTTTTTTATCCAAGTTAACAAAAATAATAAAAATTCCATCAACTTGAACTTGGAATCTGCATCTTCTTTCAATTTGGACCAGTCTAATGTATTGTTGTGTTTGAATGGATTAAAACAAAGGATAAATTTTATCATTTAAACTTTTCAGTGGTCGAAGTGAGAATATCTGGGTGGTGATAGAAGCCAGCTTCATCTTGTTATTTGTAGCCATCAACTGTTTTATATCTGTAAACACATCCTCCAAAGAAAAATTAGAGTTTCCTAGGCTATTGAGAGAAGTGCTAAAAGAAGTATCAGGTAAGTTGGCAAAAGTGACCCTTAACCTATTTGATCCTACACAATAATGCTTTTGACACTGCCAAGAATAAAGAGCTTCGGAAAACATTGTTGACAGTGAAGAAATTGCTTGTCACAAGCAATTTCTTCAATGTCCACAATGTTTCCAACCCTTTAAGGCAAAGATTTTCCAAAATCCACTAACATGAACTTGTTGTCTGCAATTTCTTCCAATTTGGAACTGTCTAAAATTCTCTTGTGTGGTAATGGATTGATAGGAAAAGGGACCCCTGGGAAGTGAGAAACATATCATCTCTGATCAGACCACTCAACTGGTGTAGACAAAGATAAATCCTTTACCAGACAACGAAGATTTAGACTAGTCCAAATTGGAAAAAAAAATGCTGAAAATAATCTTAAAGTGGTTAAATTTAAAGACTCACTGTCATAAGGTATTAAACATTGACAATGAAGAATTCAAAATTTTCTCAAGCTTTTTCATTAAGGGCATTAAAAGGCAGAATTGTGTGGGAATGGTTAATGAATGAAGCTTTTGTTATTATTTTGATTTGAAATGGCCATTCTGCCTTACCAAACAATTATTTCAATCAACATTCACTTGCTTGATCCATTGCCTGAGGACAGGTTTTAAACTGGGCCAAGTTGAAAGAAGATTTTGACAACATTTCTAAGTTTAAATTAAAAAAAATAAGAGTTAGATAGGGTGGGAAAATTGTGAGAAAGGAAGTAAATGCTTGAAACAAGCAATTTCTCCTTTTAACCCTTGTCATGCTGAACCCAGAATATTCCGGTTTTGGAAGGAGGTGTAGACAAGATCAGCCTGCACATAAGTGCAGTCTTATCTTAGTCTACACCTCCTGTGTTTCTTTTTAAACCAGAGTTGTTCATGAATTTTTTTTAAAAGATGTATTGACCATTGAATGAGTACTACCAGTGCTTTCAGTTCTTTGATTTTGATGGAATTTTGAAAAGATTTTATTCAGCATGATAAGGGTTAATACAATTTTTCCTCAACTATTTGTCCCTTGTTAGGCAATTTAGGGGATCATGTGCTGGATGACAGATTGTGGCTGCCAATTAAAGAACAAATCAAATCATTAATTTAACCCATTCCAACTCAATCCCTCCTTTTTACGCCCCTCTGGAAAAAAGCTTTGGAAAACATTGTGGATAATGAAGAAATCGCTTGTATCAAGCAATTTCTTCATTATTCACAATGTTTTCTACCCCAAAAGATGAAAAAATTTAAAACTCTACCAACTTGAAATTCGAGGGTTCAGCGCAATACTATAGTAACTGACATTTTTTAAGAAATCCACTTTTTTGCATAATTTTATGTATTTTATCATTTTGCATAATACCAAAAAATAGTTTAGCCTGAAATTGATAAATAAAAATTTTGCAAGGTTAGTGCAATATTATAGTAACTGAAAATGAAAAACTTTCTAATTGCAATACTATAGTAAGTGTAGTTACTATAGTATTGCATTTCAATTTGAACATGGGAACCCGAATATTGAATTGCAATACTATAGTAACTGCACTTACTATGGTATTGCATTTTCATTTTCAATCTAGGGACCCTTGTATTGACTTGCAATACTATAGTAACTGCATTCTTTGTATTAAAAGATACATAGTTTTTCAGGTAAATAACCTTGAAACTGTTGGCAATTTATAGGGACATCATAAGTGATGAAACATGATGTCATCATACTTTTTTCTCTTGGAAATCTTGTATATCACAGAACTAGTACTTATAGAATTGTAGTGTAAATGGACAAAAGAAGTATATAATTTGATGCTTCAGAAAGGGAATGATTTATTCATACAATTCTTTTGTTAAAAGGTCTTGTCATTGTCTTCAATACCTAAAATTTTGAAGGCATTTCCTTCTTGGTTAATGAATATCATACAGGAGTATCAGCTCCTGTGAATGGAACGACTGATTGAGCTTTATCTAGAGATCTGTTTTTAGCTCAACTGTTCAAAGAATAGGGAGGTTATTTCTGATGAATTTTTACATTCAAGTCTCATGTCTCTGTTTCTATCAAAGTTATTTATCTGAAAGTTTGAAAAGATTCTTACAACTATCATATCCCCACGGCAAAGTTACACTACTTTGACATTCCTTGTGACCTGTTTTTAGTTAGACATTCTTTGTTAAAGTTTTACATGCAACTGCCACAACTCTTATATCTCTATTCCTTAAACCTATACTATTGCTCTGAAACTTTGCACATGCCTTTGTGACAATCATATCATTCCCTAAGTAAAGATTTGTTACTTTGATATTAATTTTCATTGAATTCCAAACCTTTACGACTTACAAATTCTTGATAAAGTTTTATGTGCAACTGTCTAATATATTCCTACTGTTGCCAATGTTCTGAAACAATACACATGCTTCTGCGACCCTAATATCAATCTTATAGCAATTTTCATATCTCTGAAATTTATTTTAGGAAATTTGATCACTTTCAATTGAGCATTGGGTACAGTTTCTCATGGTAAATTTCTCCAACATTTTCATCTTTGGTAAATTTCTTAAATTCACACATAATTTGATATTATATTTCAACTCTCAGGTTAATTTCATCACCCCAAAATTCACTTTTGTAGAGTTTTTAACCCCTTTGACTTAAGTCTTAAGTGCATGATTTTATCTTGCTTTTACCACTTAAGGTATTGACCTTTTTGGCAACTCACTAACAAGCTACATATCTGCTGTTTTTAAAGGGAGGTATCATTGGTTTTTTTCATGTCACAGATTTTAATCATCTTTATTTCCTCTCATTATTTTAATTTAATACAACATTTTGAAAAGTAGGTTTGTGAAAATCAGAGGTCGTTCATCATAATAAACAAGGGTATTACCCTAATAGCCTACGTAGACTTTTCACCCATTTTTAGATTACGCAGAGACAGTTGCAATGGATATGGTGCATATAACCATTTGAATCACTCATTCAGTTATTCACTCTAACCAATTTCATTGTGATTTCACTAGGAACTATGTTTGCTAGCCTGTTTTAAATTCTGTAAAGATCAGTCCAAAACTGTGGTTAGAGCTAATATAAATATATAGACACTTAACAGTTTTGTGCTAACTACTTTATGTAACATAATTCAGGATGTTGGTCGTTTCCCATGTCAATCTGTTTTCTTCTATTGAACTTTTGTCATATGCAAATGAGGCCATGCCGTGTCACAACAGAATACCATGATTTCTAAAAATAATGTACATTTCTACTAAACCTTTCTGAGATAACCGCATAAAGGTCACTTAAGCTTGTGGTGTCAGTGGTTGAGAGGTAGAGAGTTGGCTTCTTAATAAAGAGGTCCCGAGTTCGATTCCTATGAGTGGCTATTGATCTTGGTTCTTTTCCTGGCCCACACATTTGGCACAAGTACTGGTGAACTTTCCAGGAAGCAGAATCGAGAGGGATTTATCTAAGTTGTAAGAACTTGTATCCCAATAGATGTAAAATAATTAGGTTAAAACCAAGCTTAAGCTTATTAGATTACTGTGATAGCAATATCTGACTCATATTGAAGTATCAAGTATTCATTTGAGTGTATTTTAGGGCACTTTGGAAATATTTCCTATCTAGGTTTCAGAAACATTGATACCTCACTTTAAATCGAAAGATGAAAAGTTCTATTTCATACATTCCCATAGTAATTCAGTCTTAGGCATTGTTTGTCACTCTGACTGTCTATAAGTCTGTAGGAGCTTTGTGTATTTGTAAAGGAATTCTGTTATTCAATTTTTCAAATAAATGAAAACATCCCTTTTGAAAAATATGAGAAATCTCATGTCAAAATAACAAGAGAAAGTTTTGCATCTACTGGTCATTGCCATGATTGTCTGAAAGAAAGCTTTACTGTTCAACTATACAAAACATTTTTCTTTTCCTCCACACATTGGCAATTTCAGAAGCGTGTATTCATACATTTCACTGGAAAGAAAGTGTTGTTGGAGATTTTTTCGTAAGCTGGTATAGCAAACATAATAATAGACCAAATAGAACCAAAGAGGATGATTTCAATTTTGTAATGGATCATATCAGGTCTTTCCCCTAAAAAACATATAATTTGATAAGCAATAGACTGAATAAGAATGCATTGTACTTGAGGGTTGATTTCATCAGTTTTCAGTTGTTATTGCAGAGGATAGAGGCTGAGGACTTACATTTCTTTTTGTTGTTATACCCCCACTAAACGAATGTTTTCAGGGGTATATTGGAATCAGCCAGTCTGTCCATGTGTCCATCTGTGTGTCCGTCTGTGTGTCCGTCTGTCTATGTACAAAATACTACCAATTTTGTGTCGAGAACTCCTCCTTCGGTTTTGCTTCAATACCATGAACTTTATACAAAGATTAACCACATGTTTTAGTTTTGCAAGACGCAATTTTGAAGTCTTAATTCCCCCTGGGTCAAGCATTACCTCCCCTTGAACTTAGACATTATCTATGCTTTGTAGACATACACAGCTAATTATACTACCAATTTTGTGTTGCGAACTCCTCCTTCAATTCTTCTTCAATACCATTGAAACTTTTTACAAAGATTAACCACATGTTAAAGTTTTGCAAGACGCAATTTTGAAGTTTTAAATCACCCTGGTGTAAGAATTATTTCCCCTTGAACTTGGACATTATTTATGCTTTGAAGACATATACAGCTAATTATGCTACCAATTTTGTGTCGCAAACTCTTCCTTTCTAGAAAAGCAAAGTTAGTAGCTATGTCCTTGTATTGTTAAAGCTCTCATTACACTGAAAGGTTTAAGCACTTGTGGGGGTATTAAGTTACATACTGTGACAAGTTCTAGTTGTTGTTTGAATAATCCTGTTATTCCAAAATCCAAAGCTTCTGCTAAGTTGACTTTAGATTGAGAAGCAATGGACCAGGAGTTGCTAAAGTTATATCATATTGCTTTCAAATTATTTTTTTATCTATATTTTTTCTACTTAAAAGGAATTGCTCTTTTGCCTTTTATGTTTCAAGCTATTAGTATTTATTCAATGTTTAAAGTTTTCCTAGTTGGATCTTGTTGGTTTAGATGTTAAGTAAAATTGACATTTAATTAGTAATTGGCCATGTCTCAGAAGTTGTTTTGAAATAAGCCTACAATTTATTACAAACCAAAGCAGTCTGTCTGTGAGGAATACAGAAAATAAAGTGCTCTAAAGCTCTCATTTGAGTCAATGCCCAAGTGCTTAAGTAAAAAAAGCTTAAAAGACTTAATTTTGTCCAAAAGTGACCTATTATCAAATCTTGTGTAGCAAATCAACAACACACATTCTTAAAAAGTTTCAAGGTATTCTTGCTAGAAAAGTAGCATGCACATTGCAAGGAAGAGGATTGAACTTTAGTGACCTAGTTTTTACCCCATTTATCCCAATATCAAACTTGACTAAGTTTAAAGGGGGACAAACATTCTGGCCAAATAACTAGACAATTACCATAAAAATGAGGGCTCCCGAATGCACACAAGTTTTGTTTTAGAGATCTGACCTAAAGACCTAATTTTTGACCTGAAGTGACCAAAATTTCTTGACCCAGATGTTAATCATGTGGACAAACATTCTTACAAAATATCAAGCCTTTAGAGCCTTAAAAAATGTGGCCTCTAAAATATTTCTAAGACAGATTTGACCTAGATACCTATTTCTTAACCAAAGATGACCCCAATTTTCACTTATTCTGACATAATATCAAGTCAAATGAGCCAAAAATGTGGCTTCTTAGAGTGCAAATAGGGTATTTCTAAGATTTGACTCAGTGATTTTGTTTTAAACCCAAGATGACCCAAATTTGAACTTGCCGAGATGTCATGGAGAATAACTTCACACAATGCATGATGGATGACAGAAAAAGCATGATAAATGAAAGGAACACATAACATAACAATTTTCACAAGCTAGTCTCTGGATTGACTAATTGTTACCATCAAATGATTCATCATGATCTTTATTAATTGGAGCAGTTTGTGAGAACATTATAGTTGCAGATTTGTTTTTAAACATAATTTCTTTAATCCTTTCTGAAGGCTTTATGAGATTTTTTTATGGATTACTGCTCCAAAATTTCATCGACAAACCAGTTAAATCATCATAATGATAAACTCAAACTTATAGTCGACAGATTCAGCCCCGCTTAAGTTCATTTTGAACTACTGAACAGATCCCATTATATTGATCATGTACGAGGTATATTGATATCAATTCATCTTGACCTAATGATGGAACAGACTGTTCCTGGAGAATACCTTAAAATAGTAATATTAAAATTATATAATCCTGCAATTTGACATGCTTGAGGAAAAGATCAGAGAAAAGGGGATATTGCTTGCATCATTATTTGGCACTCATTCTTTATATCAAATATTCACTTTTGTATTGTTAATTGTAACCTCTATCGATTTTAACCAGTATAAAATTGTGTCATCTAGTAAAGAGATAATTTACACTTAGAACTTATAAAAGGAAGAGAAGAGATTGTGACATTTGAATCACATACTATAGTATTGCACAGACTTTAATCCACATTGACTTGATAGAGGGAATGCAATACTATAGTAAGTGCAGTTACTACAGTATTGCACAAAAGTTTCAATAAGACTTTACTCATTTTGAGAGGCAATACTATAGTAAGTGACAAAATCAACAAAAACATTCTTTTAGGTAACATTTTCCTACAATAATTCATATGTCCATTTAACAAATAGTATTAAGGTCATTATACAAAAGATTTAACAAATTCATTAAAAAATGAAAATTTTGTGAAGTTTTTTTAACCTCCTGTAAAATTTTAAGAAATGCAGTTACTATAGTATTGCGCTGAACCCTCGAATTGTAGTCTGCAGCTTCTTTCAATGAACATTGAACTCTGATGTTGGCCAACATTTACGTGATGTATTTTAATTGGTTTTGAAACTTATATGTTGTAACTTAACCCATTCCCACACAGTGACACTTTTAAACGCCCCTCAACATGAAAGCTTTGGAAAACAATTGTGGAAAATGAAGAAATTGCTTGTTATAAACAATTTCTTCATTATCCACAATGTTTTCTACCCCAAAAGACAAAGATTTTAAAGATTTCATCAACTTAAAATTGTCATCTGCAGCATCTTTAAATTTGGACTGGTCTAAATCTTATTGTGTGGGAATGGGTTAAGCTTATTCAGGCATTAGTTAAGACATTTGGGTTGCCAATCATACATTTTACTTTCTGTTTCATGCTACTGCCTACAGATTTTGTAAAGTCACACTGTTTAATATTAAATTGGAACTTCCTTTCAGAGCTCAGTAGGTGGGGCAAGCAATCTATCAATTGCCTATTATTATTCTGATGAAAATAAATATATCACCAACTTTCTGTCTAATCAATTTCTTTCAAAGAATTAGTTGATCACACAATTTTTGAAAAAAAAAGATTGATTAAGCAATTTAAGGATTACCGGAATTCTCTTTACTTTATATTGTTTCCTTTGTATGTTAATTTCTTGTCATGCTGAACCAAGAATATTCTTGTCTGGCCAGAGGGGTGGGATAGATAAGATCTGCTTGCACATATGTTTGATGTTACAACACCAGTCCTGTTTGTTGTGTTTAACTCATTCCTACACAATCCCTCCTTTTTACGCACCTGAAAAAATGAGTTCTGGAAAACAATATGGAAAATAAAGAAATTGCTTGTAACAAGCAATTTCTGCATTTTCCACATTGTTTTCTACCGAGAGAGAAAAAGAAGTTTGAACAATTTGAAATAGTTGTCTGCAACTTCTTTCAATTTGGACCAGTCTAAAATTTCACTGTATGGGAACGTGTTAAGGCAGAGTTGTTCAAAAGATTGATTTTCAAAAGACTTCCTGGCCTAAAGTCGGGCCTTCTAGAGCTTTCAGCCCTTTGATTTTTAAGCAGCTCAAGAATAGGATTTCATTCAGTATGGCATGGGTTAATTTTTGTATGCCTCTGGTATGTAATGGCAGCATGCATATAGAGTTACCTCTGTGTGTATGGATGGATTTCAAAATATTTTGGCGCAAAGGTTACCCTTTAAGAGCACTAGTGTCATGTGGATATTCCCAAGTTCAAGGTCACAACTTTGGGTTGATTGTTGTCTTTAGTTGAGAGGTAGTTGGTGGATCACTGCTGTCAATCAAATTATCTATTAACCAATCAAATCATCCATTTACAGTGGAAGTGAACTTTGAACTTCTACATAATTATAGGCTTACATTTATGTCAGGAATTTTGTTGGTGTTCAAGACATATTTACACTATTTAGGTTGCCAACCTATTATTTTACTTTTTGTTACTTGTAAATGCCATGAATTCTGCAAAATGATGCTATTTGATATCGAACTTCCTGTCCTGGCTCAGTGGGCATGACCAGTGATCTGTGAGTTCTCATGCTCTTAATCGGCTCAGCGGGCATGACCAGTGATCTGTGAGTTCTCAAGCTCTTAATCACTTTCCAGCATGTATGAGGTATAACATTTGGAACAAAAGTCACTTCCCAAGTTTGGAATCTCCGCAGTCACCATGTTGTACGTTACAGTGGACAATACGGGATGGTCAGATTTATAACGTACCCGCATCTCTACTAGTCAAAGGGGACATTGTACTTATACGCCCAGGTCATGCTGCTCCAGGAAAATGTAAATTGTTACAGGTAAGTTGTTTTACCTTAAAGTGGATAGTAAATGCTGTTCACTTCTTTAACAGACAAACACTACTACTGTTCATATTTTTAGCTCCATTGGCTGAGAACCAGTGAACTATTGTCATGGGTTTGTGTCTGTCATTCATCTGTGCTTGTGTGCATCCATGTGTCTATGAATTTTTATGCCCCTGCATTGAAAGATCGGGGCATATTGTTTTCAATAAAGATGGGAGTTATGCGTATGGGTATTAGCATACATCCTCCTTGTTTGATTAAAAAAAGTTGGGAAAAAAATGATAAATTGTGTTATTAATTTTTAGTTATAAATATTGTTAAAGCACTCTGTATGTAACTGCTTAGAGCATTTCATTTTTAGATGTCTTGTTGTGTACTCACATGTACTTGACATCTTAGAGCTGATTCTAGAACTGCTAATCAATCTGAGGCCATAATTTCTGTTATTTAACCCTTTACTAGACAGCAAAGTTTTAAACTGGTTGAAATTGAAAGGAGTTACAGACGACATTTTTATAGTGATAACATTTTGGATTTTTTTCAAATCTCTGGATAGAAAATATTGTGTAAAATGGAGAAGTTGCTTATAACAAGCAATTTTTCATTTTTGACAATGTTTTCCAAATAGTTTTTCTTGAGGGGCTTCGAAAAAGCATCACTTTGTGGGAGTGAGTTAAAACCAATGCTTTTCTATTCTATGCTGGTAATGTGTACAAAATATTGGGTAAATCTTCTTGCCATTTCAATAAGAAAACCAAGTGGTGATGAGACTTTCATGATTACTTGATAAATCTGTGATTCAAACTTTTAAAATTTACCAACTTTCTTCTAAGATTCTCTATTAACCTCTCTCATGTTAATAAAATCCTTTTTCTATATCACATTAAAACTTAAAAGGAAAGGGTTGAGAGTGCTATTGAGCCAACCTTTTCTTCTCTTTAATAATTCTATAAACAACATGACTGCACCCATTACCAAACAACAAAGTTTTAGACTGGTCCAAATTAAAAAAAGTTGAAGACGTCAATTTTAAGTTGCTGGAAGTTAAAAAATCCTTGTCTATTTTTGTAGAAAATATTGTGGATAATGAATAATTTGCTCGTAACAAGCAAGGAAACACTACTTCTTTTTGTGGCAAACAATATTTTCATATTCCCTAATGCTTTCCAAAGCTTTTCCTTGGAGGTCATGAAAAGTGGGATTGTGTTGTAATGGGTTTAAAGGGATCAATAGGTGGTGTAGACTAAGATCAGCCTGCACATATGTTTTGGTTGATCTTTGCATATACCCACTGCCATCATGATATGGGTAAAATTTAAATCTAGAGTCTCAATTATTTTTTTCTTTAACTTCACTAATTCTAAATAGATAACCTATGTTGGCCCTAATCAAAGAAGTTGCAGACAACAAAATTAACCCATTTCAACTCATTCCCTCCTTTTTTGAAGAACAAAGCTTTGGAAAATGATGTGGACATGAATGAAATTGCTTGTTTCAAGCATTTTCTTCAATCTCCAAGATGTTTTCTACCCCAAAAGACATGATTTTAGTATTTCATCATTCTAAAATTATCCTCTACACCTTCTTTCAATTTGAATCAGTCTGAAATTTTGTCAAGTGGTAATGGGTTAATTGATAAAACTTTTAAAAAAAATTCTAGTTTCAAAGAAAACATTGTGGATAATTGCTTGTATCAAGCAATTTCTTAATTTCCCACAATGTTTTCCAAATGCATTTTTCCATAGAGGTGTAAAAGAGCAGGTTTACATGGGAATGGATTAAAGCAGAGGTTGTGTTGGTGTTCAGAGGTCAAAAATTAGCCAATCAAATCATTCATTTAGACCAGAAATGAACTTTGAACTACATCATTATTGTTGAGCATTTTCGTTGGTTTGGAGACATGAACACTGAAACAACAGCTTATTCAAGCTAAGGTTACGATGTTAGCCCATTCCCACACAACAGAATTTTAGACTTGTCCGAAATGAAAGAGGCTGCGGACGACAATTCCAAGTTGATGGAAGTTTTAAATTTTTTGCCTTTTTGGATAATAAACATTGTGGAAAATGAAGAAGTTGCTTGATACAAGCAATTTCTTCATTTTCCACAATGTTTTCCAAAGCTTTTTTCTTGAGAGGCGTAGAAAGGAGGGATTGTGTTGGATTGGGTTAAGGTGGCCAACCAATCATGTTACTGGCTATGAGTTTTGAAAAAAAAATGCTGTTTAACCTGTTAACAGACAGAAAAATATTAGACTGGTCCAAGTTGAAAGGAGTTGCAGACGATGATTTAAAGCTTATGAAATTTTAGATTTTTTCATTTTTCAGGGTAAGAAACATTGTTAAAAATGAAGAAATTGCTTGTTGCAAGTAATTTCTTCATTTTCCACAATGTTTTCCAAATTGTTTTTCTTTTGAGGCGTCAAAAAGTGTCACTGTGTGGGGATTGGTTGATATCCAAACTTAGCGTCATTGGTACTAGTGCATGGCCAACAATCAATCAATAGTTTCGTGAGTACCTATAATGACATTTCAAGAATAGTAAAAAAGAGCAAAGATATATTTCTCTTCTTCTATCTTGAGTACTCTTTTAGGTTTCAGGAGATGAATCTCTTGAAGACATTTTAGAAGAGGGGGAGACCTATTGCCCTGACAGTGATACTGGAAGTAATGATTTTACGACTCCCCAGTCTAGAGAGCCACTGCAACCACAGACTTTTGTTTTATTGGAAACACCCTATCTGAAAATACTCAGGTGAACACGCTTAGGTCCTTCTTGTTTGTAGTTGTTACAGGGTTCTGTTATACATCTCAAGTTTGGGGACTTTCTCAAGGATAGCTTGGTCACACAATTTTCTCTCAGTTTTGGGGTCTTTAGAAATATCCCTGGTTTTGCAAACATTCTGTTTCACCCTTTCTTCCTTTATTGCTGGTATTTATGTCCCTGTGATTTTATTCTTAAGAAAACATTGTGGGAAAGAAGAAATTGCTTGAAACAAGCAATTTCTTCCTCTCCGCAATATATTGAAACCTGTAGGTTGGTTACTTTTCAAATTGCACCTAATTTTAATTGTCATCTGCAACTTCTTTCAAATTGGACCAGTCTAAAATTTTGAGAAACAGGAAAAGGTTAAGGTTGGGTGAAAGTCATTGTCACATAGATCTTATACCTCTCACCAAAATGCTAAAAATAAACAGTATGTCTACTTGGAAATAACAGCTGATGGCTTGGTGTGAATATTGATTGCTGTATTGTACAGCTTCCATGATGGGACTGGAATACCATTTTAAGTGGTGTTAAGCTCTATATACTGTTAGTCTTATATTAACCCATTCCAACACAGCAAAATTTTAGACTTGTCCAAATTAAACTGAGTTACAGACAATATAAAGTTTATGAAATTTTAGATTTGTTCAACTTTCTGGATAGAAAACAATGTGTAAATGAAGAAATTGCTTCTTTCAAGCAATTTCTTTATTTTAAACATTGTTTTCCCAATGTTATTTTCCTGGGGGGGGGAGGCGTTCAAAGGTGTCACAGTGTGGGATTTGGTTAAGGGTCCACTTGTGGGACGGCCAAAATGTGGTTGTGTGATATATATGAACGATCAGACAGATTGCGTACATATGTTATTGGTGGGTTCTCAATTACTTCTATGTTTATTGAACTCATTAGAATTAGTGCCTAACGAGATCCACCAACACAGAATTAAGGGTGAATGAAAGTTGTCACTTAGGAGACATAGTTGTTTGAGAAAGATTGACTGTAATCAACAACCAAAGGGCCTGCTCATTTCAAAATGTTTTCTACCTTAAAAGACAAAGATCTTTAAAATTCCATGCTATGTAAAGTGCTGTCTGTAATTTTCTATGAGTTTGAACTAGTCTAAGATTTTGTTGTTAAATGGAAATAGATAGGCTGAGAATACTCTGATAAAATAAGGTTTTGAGATTAAAATAGTCTGCCAGGTATTATTTTCTAGGTGGATTTATAAGAGAATTCAATCAAAAAGTATTTGAAAATTAAGAGAAAGCTCATCAGTTTGATATAGTCTTTTGATTAATTATGTGTACATCATTTAGTTTTAAATAAATACCATAATGTATAGGATTCCGATCAAAGGTAGGACCCTTTAGATAATATTTTGATATCATTTGGTTAAAAGAAAGTTTTATAATTAAATCACTGAAAAATTATCAGAAAGAATGTTAAGTATTCAACATGTAGTGCAAAATGAACGAAAGCAGGGGTAAATGATGTAAACCAATGAGTTTATCAATTTAATTATTTCACTCGTTTGTTGATGAGTGATCAAGTGTTAATCCAAATTTTATAAACTCATTCCCAAACAGTCCCATTTTTCGACACTCCCATAGTAAAAAAGCTTCTGAAAAAAAGGAACCTGCGTGTAATTTCTTCTTTATCAAAAGTATTTCTTGTCCAAAAGACAAAGACTTTAGAAAATTGTCATCTACAAAACTCCCTTGAATTTGTACCTGTCTGTAATTTGGTCCTCTGGTAATCCATACCAAAACATAAATGTGTACATTGCTGGCAGTTTTCATGATGTCTGCCTTTCAATCTTAAGCATAAAGCATGTTACTAGACAACCAAATGTTAACTGGTACAAATTAAAAGAAGCTCCAGAGAACAATTTTAGGCTATTAAATTTTGAAAATCTTTGTCTGTCTGGGGAGAAGGTATCATGGGAAATAAAAAAAAAAGATTGTGATAAACATTTTCTCATTTTAAACAATGTTTTTCCAAGCTTTTTTCTACAGGGGTGTAAAAAAGCAGAATTAAGTAGGAAAGGGTTATTGTATTATATTGATATCTATATCACAAGCTAATAAGAGAACTATCTTTGAATAGCATAACATGTTTTGTAATACTTTTGATAATCTAATCCAAAACAAATTTTGCAGAAAAATTTTACATGATACTGAAAGACCACCCAGCATTTTAGAGCATGAAAAATTTGAGATTTTAAACAAATGGATAGAGAGGAAGATTTTACCAGCAATTTTTGTAAGTTTATTTTATTACCTGAAAAGATATAGAAATATCAACCCATTCTTGTTTCTCAAAATTTTAGACTTGTCCGAATTCAAAGGGTTTGCTAATGAAAATTGAAATCAGATTAAATTTGATAAATAACCATTCATTAGGGTAGAAAAAATCGTTAGAAAAAGAAGTAATTTCTTGTCACAAACAATTTCTTCTTTTTCTACAATATTTTCTCTATTATTAATTGATACGGACCTAAAAACCAGGGATTGATCAGGAAAGGGTTAGCCGTTTCGACTGTTTCAAAATGATACTGAGGTTTTTCACACCAGCAATTGTGGTTTAGGACATTGTTTTTGATCTCTGTCTCAGGTTTCAATTTGATATTGCCTTTGAAACATTGCTCCTTCTTAGAACTCATATTTTGTGGCAAACACTTGTTTTAGAAGTATTAATTGTCTCTTAGAACTCTTCGTACAAATTGATTTGCTTGCCCCACCCACTGACCTCCTACATGTAAGTTCTTACAAATTGATGTATCAATGCTGTCAATCAAAAAGTGATCCATCAATTATGCAATGATTTTAAGAGTTTTTTATTTATCTAAAAACAACAAAAGTTAAGGAAATTACATTAGAAATTACTGGTTAGTCTTTCTTTATCATATCATTTTTCAGATTCTGATGACAGCTGTCAACGTTATAAGATACCTGTATATGAAGGGACATGTTGGACACTGGTCAGAGGTCATTATCATTCTACAAGTAAGTCTGACTCTCAGTTTCATATATATGATGTTCTTGTTATCATAAACCTGTACATTTGTAACTAAGGTACAACTGAAAAGCAACATTGTGACTTGAAACCATTTAGATTAGAAACCAAAAATTAATGGTATAGTGCTCCAGCTATTATGACACTAAAATAAAATATTTTGTAGACCTCAATCTGATTTGTTAATATGATGCCTTGGGGGTTATACTTGGGCACAGGGTTAACCTCAACAAATTAAATTATTCGTGTAGTTTCCCCTGGGTCATCTTTATGTGAAAAAAGACATTTTGAGCATAATGGCAATAATAAATACTGAATGAAACCAAAGAATTCAATATTGGGTAGTTTTATCTGAATCTAAGTTACTATGAAATGTGGGAATATCAGCATGACAAGGCTTGATCCTTTACACACTTTTTAGACAGATCAAATTAACCCATTCCCACATGACAAAATTTTAGACTGGTCCAAATTGAAAGGAGTTGCAGACGTCAATTTAAAGTATATGAAATTTTAGATTTTTTTCAACTTTCTTGGTAGAAAACATTGTGTAAAATGAAGAATTTACTTGTCACAAGCAATTTCTTCATTTTACACAATGTTTTCCCAATTGTTTTTCTTGAGGGGTGTCAGAAAGTGTCACTGTGTGGGAACGGGTTAAAAGGCATTGTAGATGATAGTTTCAAGATGATAGAATTTGAATGATCACAATCTTTCTACATAGAAGAAATTGTGTAAAATGAAAAACAGTTCTTGAAGCAATTTGTTCATTCATAATGTTTGCCAATTTTTTATGGTCATAAAATATAGGATTTGGTTTGAATAGGATAAAGTAATTCTTTTATTTCAGTTACACACAGTCATTCCACTGTTGCCTTTAGTTTTACCCATGATGTGGCTAGTTTTAAACTGCTATGGACAAGCTAGGGTGTTTACTTCATTTGAGGCTGCCAAAGGAACAAAGGTAATTTATCTTTTGTAATTCATTATTGTCTTGTTCTTAGATTCAGGGGTCAGTTCTTACTTTGCCTGAATGGATCTTTAGGTACCCCTACTCTTTACGTCAGTGTTTTCCACAGACAATCAGGGATCCTTCTTAAAATAACGTTAACCTATTTCCCCTTCAGTTTGAAACTATCAAGAAAAAAAAGCTTTGGTAAACATAGTGGAAAATGAAAAAAATGGTTATTACAAACAATTTCTTCATTATCCAATTTCTTTCCCTAAAAGACAAAGATTTTTAGAAGTTCATTTACTTAAAAATTTTCATCTTCATCTTTTTTTTATTTGCATCAGTGAAAAATTATTTTTTCTTGTAACTGTTTAATTTTCAAAGAAAGAGCAAGCTAAACTTTGCATAATTTTTTTTCTGTGAATAAGGAGCATTAGTTGCGACAGTTGGAGAAATTTTGAAGAATCAAGACAGAATACCTAGCCTGGAACTGGTGGGAGCCATTCCAATTTTGTTTGATCTTTGGGATCCTGGGATACTGTTGTTGTCAAACCCTGCTTACATTTTTGAGTATTTTCCTAACTTATTTGGAATGAATAGTATTTCATTAGTTAGCATTCTGCCTAGGACATTTGGCAAAATCAAGGTGAATTACAAAGAGTATACAGTCAATATTTCTCAAGCAACCCCTCAGCGACTGCTTAATGGCTGTATGTGATAAGTGACCACTTTTATGTCCTCTCAATATACCAAATCTTATTGCTCTAATGCAGCACCATTCCCCTAACAAAGCTGAAATGTTTGTTGATATTTTATTGACAATATGATAGGATGACTAGCATGGCTAGTTCCTATGTGAAAACTTTGAAAATTATCTTCTCAGACACCATTTACTAGATTTCAACCAAAATTCATAAGAATGACTTAGATCGTTCTTGTAAATTTTGGTTGAAATCTAGTAACCTTCCAGAAATCTGATCTGAAGAAAACCATCAAATTTTAGTCTACAGTAAAACCCCAGTAGTTCGTAGCGCAAGGGACTGAGGAAATTTATTCGAACTTAGCATAGTATGAGCAAAAAGGATAATAAGTGGTCAGCTGTTTGAGATACCCCGAATTAGGCACGGCCTTGTTCTGTCCCCTATTTATTAATTGATTTTAAAATGGATATTTTTTTAAACAAGACCTACAGATATTAATTGAGGAAAACATAAATAAAAAATTACTCATCTGGTATTTTTATGATTTTATCTCTGTGTTTAAATGGGCATTTTTTAAACACAGTGCTTGTATTATCTTTCTATCTCCATCAGAGTGATTTCCCTTTGCAGTTCATTGGATCAAATCACTGAGAGTATTCTATTATCAAATTATGAAATTAAGAACCCACATTTGTGAACGAAAGTACCTGCAGATAAAAATAAAGCGGTTAGAATTTCTAAATGACCAATAACATTGATATTAATGGGGGCAATGTAAAGTAAATTTTCAGCGATAATTATGGGAACCTTTATTCAATTAATTACCAAAAAAATAAATAAACAAACAGCCCCTTTTAATTAAAGGTAAATAATAACAGGTTGCATGTAAACAAATCAGCAGATGTGAAAATTAAGGTAATTAGTGATTTGTGACACTTGTTAGTCCATGATACAATCACAAATAGGACTTTGTGCTATAGTCTTACTTTCCGGACTTGAAATGGCCCTCGAACTACAAACCACTGACGTTAAAATTAGACAGAGTTTTCTCACAAAGATAAAGAAGGAAAAAGATTGGGAATGTGTAAAGTATACAAACGAACACATACCTACGAACTAGTGAACTACTGTATTTCCATTTTCCAAGCAATTTCCAATAAATTTCTTCATTGTCCGTAATTTATTCCACAGTAAAGCGCAAAATTATTTTAAAATCTTCAACTGAAAACTGTGGTCTGCAACATCTTTGAATTTGGACCAGTCTAGAACTGAGTCATTTGTAAATAGGTTATTTTTACTTTGAATTATATTCATCTATTGAGTTTCAATTTCAGTCGTTGAGTGATGATAGTTTAGATACAGACAGTTCTATCTCTGCTGATGAGGTACAGATCAATCTACAGTGTAGACAAGTGTTGTCTAGATTCAAGTCTCTTATCCTAGGCCAGGCCCAAGTTGTATCCCAAAAGATAAATATTGTACATGTCCTCGGCTCTGTTACAGTAAGTAAAAAATATTTATTATATTCCTATCGGTGAAATCTTGGGATTTCTCAGTGTAATAAATTTTGATATCGTCACTAGTGACAATATCAACTTTCACTCAAAAAATCTGGAACTACTTTTATTAGCTTGGCTGTTTTCAGAGAAAACCCAAGGTATTGTCATCACCTGAGCGTCGTTCACGTTGGCGTGACAACCTTTAACCTTGGTCATATCTCTGTTGTTATTGAAGATATCCTCATGAAACTTAGCATGTGTATTGACCATCACAAGAGCTATCTAGACCATCAAGGGGGATAACTCTAAAAGCTTTTTGTAAGAGTTATGCCCCTTTTTTAACTTAGAATTTTTGCACTATCCAGCACCTGCAGCTGAGCATAGGCACCTTTTGGTGGTGCTCTTGATTTCATTGGGCCAGGTCGCTCCTGTTTCTTCAAAGCTAAGATTGCCAATTTCATATCTAAAATAGAGAAAGCCTTCACATAAAAAATGAACTGTAATAAGATTTTAAAGCATAAGCTACATATTTTACAACTTTTCTGTTGAAATAATGGCGAACGGGGTATGGGGAGAGTGAGAAATGCTCGTGGACGTTACACTCAATTTCTTAAGCTACACATCAATTTAAAAACAGTAAATAAGAAGAAATAAACATTCATAATTAAAACACCCAAATAGCCGTTTTGTTAACAACTAGTTTTGAACAATAACAAACCTGAATGTTTGTGTTATCACTGATTGACTCAAACAAATGCATAATTTTCTGTAACCACCAAAATTATTCCAGACCTGGAATACTGATGATACAGATTATCACCGTTTTAACACCAAGACTATGATAATTTGCCTGCATTGCAGTCTTATACAAACTTTTGGCGCACAGGTGGCACTTTATATGAAAATCAATATTGCTTCCACGGACTTATTGTTATCATGAACGTTTTCGCCAGATTCAATTTTTTATCACCAGTTAGCTTTAATTTTGCATTTGGCGACATTGGCGATCGCCAGTGAAGGCCCTGTCTGGAGCAATCCATCTCAATATAGCATATACTGAACTCAAAACAACTAACAATGATATTGTTAATGAACTATTGCACATGTACAATTTACATGACAATACCATAATAGGGTTGATGAATTATCTTCCCTTAAACTTGTGTAACTTTAACTGAAATTGTTTGCCTGGAGCAAAATTAACATAGTTTTGCTTGTACTGAAGTCATTCTTACCTAGAGCAATTCTCCTTTGTTAAATCACACGTCTGAAATCAAATTTAACCCATTCCGACACAAGCTCTCCTTTTTACACCCCCTCAACAAAAATTCTTTGAAAAATATTGTCGATAATTAAGAAATTGCTTGTTATAAGCAATTTCTACATTTTCCACCGTGTTTTTTATCCATAAAGACAAAAAAAAATCTATCAACTTGCAGTTGTTGTCTGCAGGTTCTTTGAATTAGGAACAGTCTAAAATTTTGTTGATTTGGAATGGGTTAAACACCCTACTAACATAAGATCCAAATTGAGCCAGATATTTGTACTGTCATTGTTGACCTGAGAATTGCATCAGCAGTTTGTAAGGTACTGCTCTGAAATTTTCAATAATGTTTATGTACAAATGAATTATTTCCCCATGAACTCGTGATTTGTACTTAACTATTGTTGTCTGGAGTATTACACCCACATTATGGTATGCTCTTAAACTTAAAATTTTATGCATTCCCACACATACCCTTCTTTTTATGCCGCTCCAGAAAAAATAACAGTGACATTTAGGGGTATTAATCACTCTCTAATAATCTAATTAATTCTTAACTTTCATGCTTATGAAAAAACTGTCTGAGATATGTAGTTATATCTTGTAATAATCTTTGGTTTTCTTTACAGACACTGTGTTGTGTTGATAAGAAAGGAATTCTGTCCTACCCAAACCCAACACCAGAGAAGGTGTTCTTTTTAAGGAACGGAAACAAAGATCTGAACCAGCAAAAATCAACAACAACAACAAATGAAGGTGAAACAGAGACCATTGAGGTTACACAAGGAAAAACAAAGAAAGGATATACTGATACAGGTAGGACTAAACTGACTTATTCTGGTAATTGACAGATCACAGCTGTCAATCAAAATATTGAATCATTCATTTTGACTGAAAGTGAACTTTGAACAAAATATTTAGGCTAATGAAGAAATTGCTTGTAACATCCAATTTGTTCATTATCCACAATATTTTTCTTTCCAGGAAGAGTGAGTTTTAAAATATCAAATATTAATTGTTGCCTGCAACTTCTTTGAATTAGGACTAGTTTAAAATTGTTTGTCTTGTAATGAGTTAAAGAAGTGAGGTAGAATTTGGCCTATTATATACAAGGGATAACACTTTTTGACCAGGTTTTCTGAAGGAAAAATCTCATAACCCATTACCATACAAAAACTCCTTTTAGAGCTTCTCAAGAAAAAGCTTTGGAAAAAATTGTAGAAAATGAAGGAATTGCTTGTATCAAGCAATTTCTTCATTGTCCTGAATATTTTCTATCCAAAAAGATGAAACAATTTAAAATCCATCAATATGAAATTGTTGTCTGCAGCTTCTTTCAAATTCGACTAGTCTCAAATTTTGTTGTTTTGGAATGGGTTAAGAGATAGGTGTATGTCGGTGGTGGGTGGGTGGCTGGTTGGCACGGTTGGCACTAACTCTACCTTGTGTGCACAATTCCTACTACAATTTGAGATTGATTATGATGAAATTTTCACCATATGTTTGTCTTCACCGCATTATATCAGCGTTTTATAATTCAATGCTGTGTCATGGAAAAAGAAGACTTATTGTCAATATTCTGTGCAACTGCTCCTATTCTTGATTGAATATGATAAAGACATTGAAAATCTGGTTTTGTGTTTTTTCTTCATTAGTAGATTTATTTTCTGAATAAGGAATGGTGAACCCATTCCCACACAATCTTTCTTTTCTATGCCTCTTACTAATAAGGGTAGTCCTCTAGACAATATATTATTGAAAATTAGGAAATTGCTTGTTTAAGTTTTCCACATCTTTGCTTAAAAAAAGACCAATATTTGTTAAATATCCTAAAACAAAAATTAGTGTCTTAAACTTCCTTGAACTTGGATCAGTCTAAAATTTTGTCATCTGGTAATGGTTTCTTGTTGCCAAGTGTTGGGTTTGATTTGTCTTTAGAAGATTTACAAGGAAGGTACTTAGTTTCTGCTTATTTCTTACAGGCCAAAGACATGCAGAAGTGCTAGATATTACATCAAACCCAAAGGTACTAATTGTGTTCTTCTATGTCATACTTACTGCTTTCAAAAACACCTCACATGAAAATTAAATTACTTTTTTACATCAAGAATAAATAGATCAATTTTTGTCCTTGCCATATAATATGTGTTTCTCAACTAAGTAAAGCAATAATTCTGTGCTAGTGTATCACATTCACTACAGTTCATTGTACAGTTTGGTCCATGTGCCCTTCGTGCAAGCTCCACTTGAATACGGCAATTAGACTAATACACTTGTATAGAGTGATCTACTTTCAATAGAGAACTCAAAACAAGAATTTAAAATCATGAAGTTTAACACTTTACCAAATGAAAAATTTTAGACCAGTGAATTTAAAGAAGTTGCAGACAGGAATTTTTAGTTCATGATATTGAAAAAAAATTAGTTTGAAAAGATTGTGGAAAATGAAGAAATCACATGTAACAAGCAATTTCTTCATTTTCCACAATCTTTTCAAATGCTCTTTTCTTGAGGAACATGAAAAAGGGGTATTATGAGGGCATGGGTTAAAGATGTATGATTAAAAGACAAGCTTTTTCACTTTACTGAAAGCAGTCTTTTTCCAAATTATGTTGTAAAAAGCTGTAACTTTGCATGATCAGAAAAGGTTTGCTTTGTCAATAAGTAAATCAACTAAGGATCCGCCCTGAAGTATCTCAATGTAGTTTACAGTGTGACATGGGAAAATAATATGCAAAAGCATACACTAAAGTACTGAAAAAAAACAACACAGCATTTTTACAGCATACCGTATATCATTGGTTAAATGAAACTTTGGACTTTATATTGATTTTGCAATATTACCCAAGCTCAAGCTTGAAATGACAGGAAAGAATCTCTAGTCTTAGATAGCTATAACTAAACCTTAAAAGTCTAGCAACAACTAGCCAATAAATCATGAATGACTATCTTTTAAACTGCATTTATCAAGAATATATCAAATACTTAAAAACCTAAATGTAAGTCAACCATTCTTCTATACTGCATAGCAGGGCTCCAGAAATCCAATAAATTGCCGGTCTGGACTAAATTTTGAAATTGCCAGACCGATTGGAATGCCAAAATTAACACCAAAATCGGTCCGAAATTTTCATTAAATTTCATGTTGAACTCGGCCACTATCTATCAGGATCCACTCGAAACTGAAATAATTCAAGGGTTTCACATGTTACCTGCAGATTAAGTGCCAAAAGTGGATAATTAGTTTACCCGCCGGCCAGTCATGTGCCCATCCACAAGTGGACCTAATTTGCAGTTAGCCACAGTTTCAAGCCTGAACGAACTTTGTGTATCGAGTTTTTGTAAACTATTGGCAATAGAGAATCGGTTTGACTTACACACACTCGAAATCTCATCTAATACTGTGTCAATTTAAATTGCTGTTACTCGTGAAACAAATTTCCTTTACTATAATATGGGATATGTATATAAATTGAGACATGAACAGGCTTCAGTTGGCGTTCGTATAAAGTCGAAATAGCTCAGCACAACACTTTAATGAAATTAATTTATCATTAGTAAGCACGTGAGACAGGGTTCGAGATTTGTATAAAAAAGTCACATCGTTAAAATATGTTTTATAGTCTTTCTTTCGCGATAAAAAACGTAGCTGATAGAATTCAAACAATAAGTGAAATCCTTGGAATGCAGATAATTTGAATATGAACGAAAACGACTGCTTTATAATATGGCTAGGTCCGTCAACAACTAATCATGAAATCTTACTTAAGGGGTTGAAAACGTCTTCATAATAAATCAACTACAATCAATAAATGACAGAGATTTGTGCACAAATTCTACTGTGGGAAAATAGTGCAACACATTGGCGAACCAATTGTCAGTCTTTTTGATGTACGTCACGACCCTGTGATCTCATGGAGTAGAATGGACTGACCCGACATTTTTGTGACGTCTTTTTCGATTAACAGAGGTTTGTGTTAAGAGAAAATTGCGTTGACTGTGTTAAATGAAACATGTTTTGGATAACTAGCTTATGAAAAAATAAATCTTTACTATAATTAAATCGGCGGTACTCAGAGGGGGAGCGTACGTCATGGAAATATTCTGTAAAATGTGGAAATTTTTATAATGTAATGTATTTGTTCATCTTATTTGACAATATTGTATATTGCAATTTCGTGGACTGCTGTTAAATTTATGCACAGCCGAATTTTCAAGTAGAATGTGTCAGTTGTCATCTATCTTCCACTTGTTGATGATTTTAATTATCTACGGAAAATTCTAAAAGTAGGCAACTACTGAATGAATGATGAACCCTCTTACTAACGGGAAAGGTGAAAAAAGGTGGGTATTCATTTTTGCGGGGGGGCATTGCCCGGACTGATTTTAATTTCCAAATATCCGGAGCCCTGCTGCTTAGGATTAACAATTGATAAAACAGTTTTATAAAATCAAAGGACTGAAAGTACTGAGAAGTTGGAATGTGCTGTAAGGATCATAACTGTGGAATTCGGTTCAAATTAATTTATTACACCTCCCTCCTTAAAACTTAAACCAGCATTCACATTCGTGTACATATGTGTGTGAATAACACACAAAAACATAAATCCACATACAGAAATAAAAAACTAGCATTGTCTTAACCCTTTCCCAGACAGTGACAATTTTAGATGACCCTCATTATGAAAGCTTTGGAAAACATTGTGGAAAATGAAGAAATTGCTTGTTACAACCAATTTTTTCATTATCCACAATGTTTTCTATCCAAAAAGACAAGGATTTAAAAGATTTCACTTTCCTACTAAAATCAAGGCCCTTAATCAATAACCTGCAATGGAAGAAACAATTTCCTAGCATAAATGAAGAGTAAAGCTTGAAAGGAAATGCTTTGATATAAAAGCAAATATGAAATCAGTGTGAAATTTACCAATCACAGATATTTGACATGGCCGCCAAATTCACTGAAAATGAGCTGTTTACGCAAAATTTCATATCCTAGTAGTAGCTACAAGGGAAATGATAGCCCATAAAAGGCTTGCTTTTGATAAAGTAGAAACAGTGCAAAGTCTGCAGATACACCAAAAAGTATATGGTTACCATCTACTTTATTCAGAATTTTTCATAGAACTCATACGATTCAATTAAACACCTTGCAGCAAGCCAAAATCTGCAACCCCACCACTTTCTGTTTCTGGCGTTATAGGATGCAGGCAAACAGTGTAAAGCTCATGACCTTTAGTTTCATATTCCAAAGTCACCCCAAATTCATGATTTATATTTATTTAATGCATCTTTTTCTTTCTTTACCATCAAATATATACTCAAATCTTGCCTTTTCTTAATATTTCTGATTTCGACCATTGCACTTCAAATATTTCACCCTCTTCTGTAAACTGGTACCTGAAGGGGTGAAAAAGTTTTGTTCTATCACAAATTTTTTTTACATGAATTAATTAAGCTAATTCTAAAGGAATCAGATCATCAACAACATTATTTCCTGATTTCAACTGTAAAAATTCTAGCATTGAACCTGTCACTGAAGTAGCTCATTTTACCCCAAAATTCAATGAAAATTTACTTAAATACTATTAATTGCATTAGTTTCTCCCCCTCAAAAGTGCTTCTTCTCCAATCTTGTGAACCAGCTTGATAGGCTTGGTATATTTTCTACTTTGTTCAACGATGATTTCTGAACTATTCATTCATGTTTTAAGTACATATTTCAGTCCCCAAAACAGAAATTGTTGGTCAGCATCATGTCAAATAACCTGTGAATTTGTATGAACCATTTATTTTTTCTAAGGTGTAGGAACATTTATATCTAAAGTACAGCCATTTACAACCAGCATTATGTTAAATAAGCAAAAAATAATTAAAGATGACTTGAACCCTGGTTGTTACTGAAAGGGATTTTAAGAGTTAAAGGGAGGTGATTAATATTCTCCAACAAGAATTATCATTCCTAATTCTTTAAATACACTTATAGGGTATAAGGTAGGGTAGGGTATAGGGTAAACTTCGAACTCAGTGAAAGGAAGCTATGCTTTGTATAAAATGAAATTAATATGGAGAATGCCTTTTTGGGTATGAGAAAATTGTTCAGAACCAATAACTGTGAAAGTTTACATGCTGCATTTTATAGACTGTTACTCAAGACAACTTGTTGAACACAAAATTTCTGAGCACTTTTCCATTCTGCAGTGCATTCCCGCTCAGTAGGACCAAGAAAATCATGCCTAAATCTAGCTCAGGAAGCAGTTATACAAGTATACAAAAAATCCAGACTATACAGTCATGTGAAACTGCAGGATTGCCAAAGGCGATGTGTCTCAAGAAGAAGCGCTTTTCACATTCTATGCAGAGAAGATATTATTTGCAAAAGAGAAAATCGTACAGGGCTCTATTCAGAAAATCCTTGTACAGTGCAGAAAATGGAGCTCAAGATCACAACTATGACATCTCATCATAAACAATGTAGTCACAACTGAGCAAACTTTTTGAATTGACAACAACAAGTAAACACAACAATGAATAAATGAAAACAAATCTCAGACATTAATTACCAGATCAGGGAAGAGACATTGTTTCAAGCACCAATGACCAGTACATGCTCCATTTCTAAGACAAGCTTTCCTTGAATTGTTTGCAGATGCACATTTATAGGACAAATGAGTCGGTTTAATGCATAATTTGAAATGGCAGATATTTGATACATGCATCACCCTAGGCAACTCTGTTGGACTATTCTCAATGAGGAAAGCAAGCCGATGTACAAGCAGTTTTAATGGTTTGTGATCCATTGTGAACCTTTGTATGCTATAACCGTACTCATTGGTCGTCCCAATCCATGCTACACAACTGCTGTCAAGAGCCACTGACTTATTGACAAGACTATTATGAAACATTGCGGTTCTTTTTGGACTCCTGGAAGAACTAAAGAATGCACTGGCCTTTTTGGGGGGTCATGTTAAATTTATTCCTGTAATATCAGGTAAAGGCAAATGACTTACATAGTTAAAACATGTACAAATACATAATTCCATGTTACAAATTCCCTAGATTACATCAAAAAGTCAGAAAATATCCAAAATCCCACTTACGACATATTCTCGGAACTTCATTTTTTAACCTTCTTGAATTACCTCCCTTTTCAGAAGTCCTCTTATGATGCAAATGTATTCTTTGGACCCTTAAAGATGACATTTTCAGACTTGGAATGACTCAAGAAAAGACAGCTTAACATCGACTTCTGAGAAATGAGAAATGTCACATTAACCTTTAAGGACCCAGACTGTAGAAACATAGTACAGTTAAACCCCTCCTTACGACCACCCCAGAAATACGGGCACTCCGCTATTACAACCGATTCTTTACAGAATGGATTTTTTTATTCTTTATTTTAATGGTCGCGAACCCCTCTAAAACGGGCACCCCGCTATTCCGAATTACGACCACTAAATTCAGTACCAACTATAGCTGATACACTATTTTGAACCCCACTAAAACGACCAGTAATTTCACACATTGAGACCGACTTCCCAAATTTCACACTTGATAAGAGCGACACTAATTGGATACGAATACATTGTAAATACATTATTGGATTTTTGATTATGTGATATTGAACCCTTATTCTAATAGGTGTTATGATTAAAGTGGCTGATCACTTTTAGAAATAATAGCTTGTATTATTTTTAATTGTTATTTGAATGTGTCACAGGTTTTTACTCGAGTAATATATTCGAAAGTGATAACGTATCCAAGAAGTTACGATTAGTTTGTTTGCGGCGTTCCGAACAGTTAATTAGCAATTAAAATTTGATTTCAGCGTAATTGATGCTTGGTATTCGCAATATAGAAGATTTGATATCGACAGTTTGACACTTTGAACCTGTACTTACGAATAAATAATCTGAGGTCGGACTATTGAATCAGATGGATCAAATGGAGAAAAGCGATAGTAGAACTTATCAAAGATCGTAAATTTGAAAATGACATAAGATTCTGCTGTAATACATGTTCTTATAGTTTCATTTTTGTATATATAGTATTAATATATTTGAATAACGAAAATAAAAATAAACATGAATTACTTGACTACAAACGACCAAACCTTAGTATTACGACCACCCCGCTATTACGACCACTTTCAGAAAGTACCGCAAGTGGTCGTATTAGAGGGGTTTTACTGTAAAATAATCAAAATTCCTATTGGCAACACACCAATCACTTTCCAACCAAAAGTAAGGCCCTCAATCAATAACCTGCAATGCAAGAAACAATTTCCTAGCATAAATGAAGAGTAAAGCTTGAAAGGAAATGCTATGATTTAAAAGCAAATATGAAATCAGTGTGAAATTTACCAATCACAGATATTTGACATGGCCGCCAAATTCACTGAAAATGAGCTGTTTACGCAAAATTCAAATCCTAGTAGTAGCCACAAGGGAAATGATAGCCCCTTAAAGGCTTGCTTTCTGCAAAGTAGAAACAGTGCAAAGTCTGCAGATACACCAAAAAGTATATGGTTACCATCCACAGAATTTTTCATTGAACTTATACCAGTAGATTTAACACCTTGCAGCAAGCCAAAATCCGCAACCCCAACACTTTCTGTTTCTGGCGTTATAGGATGCAGGCAAACAGTGCATGACCTTTAAGTATTGCATCTGACAATCACCTGAAATTCATGATTTATATTCATTTAATGCAACATTTACTTTCTTTACCATCAAATATCTGCTCAAATCTTGCCTTTACCTAATATGTCTGATTTTGACCATGGCCACTTCGAATATTTCGCCCTCTTCTGTAGACTGGGACCTAAATTTAATTGACAATTTATGTTGTGATAATACCCCTCCCAAGTGCAGTTGACAAATTGTTGTTGATTTTCAGTGATCATATCAATTGAATCCTGGCAGTTTTCACATGATTATAAGCACTTGTGATGAAACACCTTTCTGTAGTTAATCAATCCTCCAGAAGTATTCAAACTTTAACCCATTCCCACAAAATCCCGTTTAAACATGCTGCTGGAAATTAATGTGGGAAAATATTTGGAGAATGGAGATTTTGCTTGACAAGCTTTTTTTTCTTTTCTCACAATGTTTTCTACACTATTTGTTAGTTATTTTCAAATTCAAACAAATTTTGAATTGTTGTCTTTCAGTTTGGACCAGTCTAGACTTTTAATTTTTGGTAATGAGTTAGATTGATCCTTAATACCAGACAGAAAAAAATTAGACTGAGCCACATTGAAGGGGTTGCAGACAACCATTTGAAGTTTGTGAATTTTAGTTTTTGTCAAGCCCGCTAATGGGGAGCGAGACATAGTTGTCACTATGACAAGTCGGTGTATGTGCGTTAGTGTGTTAATGCATTAGTCCGTCTGTCCAAATTTGTCCGGACAATAACTCCTACATTTATGGATGGATTTCAAAATAACTTGGCACAATTATTCTCCATCATGAGTAGATATGCCATTTGAAAGAATTTTTGGGATAGTTCTAATGTCAAGGTCACAGCTCAAGGTCAAACACTAAAATTGTGATTGTCAAGAGCATTTCTCCTACAATTATGAATGGATTTCAAATTAAATTTGCACAAGGTCAAACACTAAAATTAATGGTCAAGGTCAAGTTGATGGTCAAATCTTTGCGGGCTAGACAGCAGTTGTCCTGGGACAACTATCTAGTTTACATGAACAAATTACTTATTACAAGTTATTTCTTTATTTTACACAATGTTTTCCCAATTGGTTATCTCAGGAAGTGTCAAAAATTGGCATTACGTGGGAATGGGTTAAAACCCCTTTTTCTATGGTGTTGTATCAAAGAAGCACCATTTCATTCATGTAAACATATATTATGTCAGAATGATCTAATATTTTATGTATATTTTAATAATTGCTATACTTCTCAATTTTATTACAGCAGGGTGTTCTTTACATATTACCAGACAATAAAATTTAGACTGGTCCAAATAGACAACAATTTTAAGTTGTTGAAATTTTAGATTTATTTGCCTTGGAGGATAGAAAACTTTGTGAACAATGAATCAGTTTCTTTTAACAAGTAATTTCTTCTTTTCCACAATGTTTTCCAAAGCTTTTTTACTTGAAGGGCATCTAAAAGCAGATTTGTTTGGGATTGGGTTAATTTACATATCATAATAAATGTGGATTTTATTTCTTTCATAGAGGTCTGAAAATAAACCCTAATAAAACTTTATATGAATTGCTTCATGAACAAGAAAAAAGTATTAAGGTCTTTAGGTTTATGGCCATCTAAACTGGCTCATTGCAAAGTCCCTAAATTTGGAATTTGCTTTGAAGTTGCCATAGTCTAACTAAAGCTGGGCATATTTGTTCTTTTGCAGAAAGCATCTGTTCATTTTGATGACCCATCATGGAAGGATTATTTAAGCTCTTTAAAACCTCTGGTAAGTTGAAAGCATTTTTACATCGGACCCTCAATCATGATTTTATGTCATTGAGATTTTATACCTGAAAAAACATGGTTGTAAAAGAAGAAATTGCTTGTCACAAGCAATTTCTTCTTTTTCCATGATATTTTCTTCCACATATGATGGTTTCATTTCAAATTACATCCAATTTCCTTTGTCATCTGCAACGTCTTTCAATTTGGACAAGTCTAAAATTCCTAAAAAATGGGAAAGGGTTAATGGAATAAAGTCCACAGATTTCATTGGATTTTCTTAATACTCTCACAGAATCATTATACTATTGCAAGGATAGTTCCTTTTGGAATTGGGTCTGATCCATCAATTAACATTGGAAAAGGGGCTGTATGAAAATCCCACAGCTTTGATCAGATTTTGTTGAAAGTTTCACAAATGATTATAAGGTTAAAAGGATCTTTCTTTTCAAATGGGGTCTGAGCTTTCAAGAAATATGGGAAAAGGGGCCTTATGAAAATTTCATATAAAAATCCTTGTTACCAAGTCTAGAGCTTTCATCATATTTTCTTCAAACTTTCACAGAATGATTGCACAATAATACTGATCCTTGATGATGACATTAAGACCTGATCTGTCAAGCATCACAGGAAAAGGTGCCTTATGATAGTTTCATTCTAAAATCCACAATAAAGTCATCAGATTTCATATCTTTTCAATGGTTCACAGAATGATTGTACAATCATTAGGATTGTTCCTTTACAAAATTATGTCTGATCAGTCAGGTATCATATGAAAAGGGGCATTACAATTATTTCATTAAAAAAATCCTCGTTAACATAATTAAGTCTACAGTTTTCATCATTTTCTGCTCAAACTTTCAGAAAATGTTTGTACCATCATTTACATTGTTTCTTTCCAAATTGGGTCCAATTTATCTAATATCACAGGAAAAGGGGCTGTATGAAAAAATTATTATAAATATCTTTGTTACACAATAAAGTAAACAGATTTTTGCTTCACTGGCCGGAGGCCATTAGGCTATGGCAATGGTGTTGTGTCTTTTGTGCATGTGTTTGTCTGTCTGTCTGTCTGTCTGCTCATCCGTCAGTAATCTTTACAAATCATCTTCTCAGAAACTACTGGAATTCAACCAAATTTCACAGAAATGATCCTTAGTTGACCGTCTCAGATTCCTTCAAAGAATTTTGATCGGATGAAAAAACTGGCTTTTAGGGAGTTTTTTACCATACAGTGAATTAACTAAAGATAGTCTCCTTAGACAGTATCAAATGAATATTTTTATATTTTACATGGATGTTCATGGATCTCTTTTGGATTACCTTTAACTATATTTTTTAAAGAGATTTTGATCAGTGGACATTTTTTGATGTTGATTTAGTTAACTGTAATGGATATCATTTTGCATAATGAATTTTCTTATTAAATGTTTGAGAGAAAGATTTATCATTATCCTTTAGCCCTTAACCACACAACAAAATTCTAGATTGAATTTAATTGAAAGAAAATGCAATTTTAACCTTTTACCACACCACACAACACTGCTTTTCTCACACTCTTAGAAATATGTGTGTGGAAAACTTTGCATGAAAAGGAGAGATTGCTTGTAACAAACAATATCTCCTTTTAGCTCCACTGGCTGAAAGCCGAGAGACAATTTCCATGGTGTGGTGTCTGTCATGTGTCTGTCTGTCCATCCATCTGTCTGTCTGTCCCAAAGACCTTTTCTTTAAAAATCTTCTTCTCAGAAAGTACTAAACAGAATTCAACAAAATTTCATAGAAATGATCCTTGGGTGACCTTTTATCAGATTTCTTCAAAGAATTTTAAGGGGGGGGCTATTTCTATTTATGGTGAAAGCTTTCACAATCTTCTCAGAAATCTGGATAGATTTCAACCAAATTTTACACGCATGGTCCTGGGGTGACCCTTAATCAGATTTCTTCAAAGAATTTTGATCTGATGAAAAACACAGCTTAAATAGGCGGAGTATATCTTCATATATGGTATATGATGAAAACTTTTTTTCAGAAACCAGTAGATTGGTTTTAACCAAATGTCACAGGAAATACCGATTTTTTAGACCCTTTATCAGATGTATTCAGTTATTTTGATTGGAAAAAAGCATGGCATTTTGGTGAGGGTTCTAATATCCATATATCGAATATATTCTGAGAATTTGAAAATCTTGTCGGAATCCTATCGATGGATTTCAACCCTATTTTGAAGGGATAATCCTCAGGGGACTCTTTGTCAGATTTCTTCACATGATTTTGATAGGTTGAAAAACATAGTTTTTAATGGTGGGCTAATGTCCATATATGAAATACAGTGTAAATTTTGTAAATGCCTTTTCATAGTATACAGTGAAAATTTAGACTGGTCCAAATTGAAAGAAGTTGCAGACAACAATTTAAAGCTTATAAAATTTTGGATCTTTTTTACTGTTAGGGTAGAAAAACATTGAGGATAATGAAGAAATTGCTTGTTACAAGTAATTTCTTCTTTTTCCACAATGTTTTCCAAAGCTTTTTTTCTTAGAGGCGTCTAAAAGTGTAATTGAATGGGATTGAGTTAATGAATTTTACATAACTCAACTTGACTTTGTAAAACAGTGAAAAGTTGAAAAGCTTCACTAGAACTAGATTTATTTGCCAGAGATGGCTTTAAGATGATTCAATTTGTATTGAATACTCAAAACACTCTTTGCTTAATCCGTATATTCAGGCCTGTTGAGTGCCTCTAGTTATCGGATTTGTTTCAAAGATGCATGGAATAATTGTGGCATTGGAAACACAGGAAAACGGGCTTTACAGATTATCATTCAAAGCATTCTTGGTTATGTGATGAACTTCACTATTATTGTCAGATTGTCTTTAAAATTTCACAGGACAATTGTAGGGCTGTAAGGAAAGTTCCTTTCGGAAATGAAGTGGATCCATCAGAAAACACTGGAAAAGGGGCCCTATGGGTTTTCAATCAAAGCATTGTATAGACACTTAGAAAAGGATCACAGTAAACCCTCGAGTTATTTTTTTCCACTTAACTAGATAGTCAATCTTGATGATCTTGGGAGGTGGAGATCTACCAAAGTGGTTGACTTTGTTAAAATCAAAGAGCTGAGAGCTTTGATATTGAACATTCATGATCTCAATAATGGACCTCAATGTAATGCCCCTTTGGACTTATAGTTTGGCCAAAAGTAATTTATAAACAAAGGAGGAAAACTCTAAAAATCTTTTTCTCTGACACTTGGGGGCCTCTAGAGAATTTCTATTTTGTATGAAAATTCTTCCAATTGACCTCAACCAAGTTTATTCATTAGATGCTCCTGAATCTGGTCACATTGGGCTCTTCCCTGTTAGACCCTGTTTCACATAGAAACAAAGTAATCTTTAAGAATCTTGTTCTCAGAAACCAAATATTGCAGAGCAAAGATGTTTGGTATGTAGCACCACATACTGGACCTCTTCCATGTTTTTGTATATGATACACCTGGGGCCATGCTTAAGCTATTCCCTGGCATATTCTATTTCACATGAAAAATGAAAGGATTATCTACCCTGAAACCCATAAGCTTAAAAACATTGATAGTTATGTAATATCTTGTATTGGACATCAACTAATTTTTGTCTCTTTGATCCAGAAAACCCAGGCAGGTGTTATTGAACATTACCAGACAGCAAAATTTTAGACTGGGTCAAGTTATTGGAAGCAATTTCTTCATTTAAAAAATCAGACAATATTTTCTACCCAGAAGGTTGAAATATTCTAAAATTTAATAAGCTTTGAATTGTTGTCTGCAACTTGTCTCTGGTAATGGGTTTTAATTTGCCTGAAATAGTTGAATGGTTATAAGAAAGATCTTCAATAAATTTTTTGACATTGCATCCCATATCAATTGAAAAGGGACCTTTATGACAGTTTCCCCTGTACCCACCCTACAGGTCATAATTTTGGTTTAATCCATTACCAGACAGCAAAATTTAAGACTGGTCCAAATTGAAAGGAATTGCATACCCCAATTTAAAAATTATGAATTTTTTGCCCTTTTCAACCATCTTGGTAGAAAGCATTGTGTTAAATCAAGAAATTGCTTGTTGCATGCAATTTCTTTATTCTACAAAATGTTTTCCCTATTATTTTCTTGAAATGCTCATATGGTTTTAAGGACGATCCCATTGAATTGGGTGGTTTTCTATCTAGTTTTAAGAAAAAAGAGGCTTTCATAAAATTTCCTTCTTACCACCTAGAGGTCACAATTATAGCTCAATATTTCTGAAGCTTGCTGAAAGACTTTGTGTAGCCATGGGAAAGATCCCTATTGAATATGGTGACATTCTGACATTCAATGGATAAGGGGCCTTATTGATAATTTCCTTTCTAACCAATGTGCAGATTAAAT
This sequence comes from Fragum fragum, assembly GCA_946902895.1. Classification (NCBI taxonomy): domain Eukaryota; kingdom Metazoa; phylum Mollusca; class Bivalvia; order Cardiida; family Cardiidae; genus Fragum; species Fragum fragum. The sequence goes on along the minus strand of OX336365.1, from coordinate 75,514,652 downwards.
TTGGGCTCAGCCTTTCTCAAACTTGCTAAAAATGTTTTAGAGTTTTAAGGAGGATCCCTAGTGAACATGTTTGCATTTTGACTCATATCAAAGGAAAAAGGGCCTAATGTTGACAATTTACTGATCTACAAGTCATTATATTTGCTTATTCTTTTCAAACTTGCTGGAAATAAAAAAAATCTCGATGGTTCAGTGCGAAACAGTTGTAACTGCATATATGTTTACATGCAGTTACAACTGTTTTGCTCTGGACCATCTATATTATCATATTCAGACAATCCCTGTCAAATATGGTTACATTCTGACCAATATTAAAGTATAAAAGGTAAAAAAAGGATTCCTATTGAAAATCCCTCATCAAGGGGAAAGGGCCCTTAACTTTTGTCATGCTGAACCCAGGATATACCTTTTTTACAGGAGGAATAGGCAAAGATCAGTCTGCACGTAAGTGCAGTCTGATCTTTGTCTGCACCACCTGCTTGTCCCTTTCAAGTCAGGGTTGTTAAAGAAATTGAATATTCAAAATTAAATTAGACCTAGAATTAGCACTTTCAGTGGTTTCAGCCCTTTGATTATAATGCTGTTTTGAATAAAGATTTTATTCAGCATATCGAACAGGTCGAAATTTCAGCACAATCTTTCTCAAACTTAATGCAAATATTTCTATGATCAACTGTAACTAATTTGGCCATGAGAAAGACTCGGCATTGAAAATGTTGACATTCCATCCTATTTTAACTAAAAGTGTGTCTTAGTGGTAATAGCTTTGATTTTTTAATCTATTACCTCACAGTGAAATTTTAGACTGGTCCAAATTGACAGGAATTGAAGACAACAATTTAAAGTTTATGAAATTTTAGATTTTTTGAACTTTCTGGGTAGAAAACATTGTGTAAAATGAAGAAATTGCTTGTTACAAGCAATTTCTTCATTTTACACAATGTTTTCTCAAATGTTTTTCTTGAGTGGCCTACAAAATCGTCATTGTGTAGGACTGGGTTAAGGGATTTGTTACTAATATAGAAACAACCTTTTAATGTTTGTGCTTCTCTTTCCAAAAGGTAAGACACACAAAGAATGTCCCACTATATGATTATTATGATTGATATAGAAACTCAAGTCATCAATGATAAATTATATTGCATGACAAAGTATTTTAACATGTTTTTAAAAGTGGGGTGTCATAATGTTATAAACACCCCGCAAAAGAATAATTATAGACTGCCTCGATGGCCAAGTGGTAAAAGTGCTTGACTTGTGATCTGAAGGTCAGGGGTTCGAGTCCTGACATCAACAGGGTGTGTTCATGGGCAAGACACTTAATAGCTAGCCCCAGTCTACCCTACTGTGAAATTGGGTAGCAGTAGGTTTAAGTCACTTCCTCTCTTTCAGGGATGTGGAAATATCTGGATTGTCAGCGTTCGAGAGCGACTCTAAAAGCTTGAAGCTTTCGTTGCATTCCAACTAATTTAACCCTTGTCATGCTGTATAAATTACCTTATTGAATTACTGTCAAATCAAAGTGCTGAAAGCACTGATAGATCTTGTTATTAATGAATATTTAAAAATGAATATTTCTTTTAGAAATCGACCCCATAAACAAATCGGGAAAGGAAAAGTATGAGCAGGAGGTGTAGACTAAGATCAGCCTACACAAACGTTCAGTCTGATCTTAGTCTACACCTCTTTCCAAACCCGGAATATTCCGGGCTCAGCATGACAAGGGTTAAATTTGTATAAACTAAACTCAAATCAAAAATCTGTTTAAAACATAATTGAAAAGGGAATCAATTAGCTTCTTTTGATTATGTTCAAGCTAAATTTATTTCCAAGACAAGATATGTTGAATTGTTTGTCCTACCTTTTGAGATTTGTGCACTATGTTTTATATTACCTACACCATAGACCATTGCTGCTATTTAAGTTTTACTGCATATCCGGTAAATACACAAACTTTTGCCTTTAACCTTGTCATGCTGAATAAAATCCATTTTCAGACTTGCATTATATATAATCAAAGAGCTTAACCCATTCCAACACAGTGGAATTTTAGATTGGTCCAAATTGAAAGGAGCTGCAGACGACAATTTCAAGTTGATGGAATTTTAAATTTTTTCATCTTTCTGGATAGAAAACATTGTGGATAATGAAGAAATTGCTTGAACTAAGCAATTTGTTCATTTTCCACAATGTTTTCCTAAGCTTTTTTGTTGAGGAGCGTAAAAAGGAGGGATTGAGTGGGAAATGGTTAAAGTACTGAAAGGCTCTGATGTTGGTCAATAACTCTTTTTGTAACTTATTGAATGAACTTATCTGGCTTAAAACATCATGCAAAAAGTGTAGACTAAGATCAGCCTGCACATATTCATGGTCAGCATGACAAGGAGAAACTCGGAGAAAATATATGGTATTAGAGTGAATTCAGGTGAGGGGTCTAGGGCCACCTTGGCCCTCTTGTTTGGAAAACATTATTGGAAAAGGAGTACATGCTGGATGCAGACAGGCTAGAGATGGACCAGCAAATCCTACCTTCTAACAAATATTTCCAGTCCTTTTCATCCAAATTTTACTGTTTTGACATATCACACAATGTCACTTTCTAATGCCCTAAAGAATTACAAACTTGGACACCTTTATGGAAAAGAAAAATCACATGTTATAAGCAATATCTCATTTACTCTCGACAGGTTTTACTCTTTTGGGAACTTATTTTCTAATTTAGAGCAATTTGAAATGTCGTCTGCAACTTCATTCAATTTAGACCAATCTAAACTTTTGTTTTCTGGTAATGGATTAATTCCTTGTATGTGGTCTGTAAGCCTCTTTGAATTTGGAAGGGAGCAGCATTTTGCGGTCTCCTCATAGATCATTGCCCATTATCAAACAATAGAATATCAGACTGTTTCAAATAGAAGTAAGTTACAAAGTTTAGGTTGGTGAAATATGAAATACATGTATCTGCCTTTTTAACTCTTATCATTTTGAATCCTCTACAGATTTGCATTAAAATCAAAGGACTTATGGCACTGGAGTAACAATTGTTGGTCAATATTTATATTAAAATTTATCTTCAAGCAAATTCTTGATAAAAAGAGACAAGCAGATGATGTAGACTAAGATCAGACTGCACATATGTGCAGGCTGATCTTTGATATACCTTTACCAAAGAAGGAACATTCCAAGTTCAGCATGACAAAGCCGCCATCATAGCCCAGTTGGTAGGGCATCATACTCCCAATTTCAAACATAGGATGTCATGGTTTCGATTCCCGACGGCAGCACATATCCTTTCCGACTATTTGTCTCTCACCAAATGGTCGATAATTGTAAATCTAAGTGGGATAGCAGCTGGAGGCTAGGAAAGGATGTAGTGGTAGTACTGGTGAGAGAAATACAAGGAATCCATTGTTAGGTTCTCCAGCTGCCATGATATGACTGAAATACTGAGTGAACAAGAAAATATTGTGGGATGTGAAAAAACAAACTTAAATGGGAAAAGAGGAAGGAACATCACTCTGCAGATGTCTAAACAAGTTCAGTACCGTCAATACAAAAACAAGGCACGTTAAACCAACTCACGTGAAACTAATCCCACTAAAATACGAGATAAATGAAAAATAAACTGATACAATTTCGCCAAATGACTGCTTTGATAAAATCAGGTTTGCTCTAATTAATGGAAAATGCATCCAAAAGTGTTCAGTTTTCAACATTAATTTGGGAATATTTGAAACAGGGAATATTGTATCTTGATTACAACCATTAACCCATTCCAACTCAATCCCTCCTTTTACGCCCCTCTGGAAAAAAGCTTTGGTAAACATTGTGGAAAATGAAGAAATTGCTTGTATCAAGCAATTTCTTCATTATCCACAATGTTTTCTATCCAAAAAGACGAAAAAATTAAAAATTCCATCAAATTGTCGTCTGCAGCTTCTATCAATTTGGACCAGTCTAAAATTTTGCTGTGTTGGAATGGTCTAACATTCATCAGGAATAAATCAATCTTAAACATTAACAAATTGGTTTATAGTATGCTACTTTTACCCATTCCCATGCAATCCCTCCTTTTTACGCCCCTCAAAAAAAAAGCTCAGGAAATCATTGTTGAGGTAGAAGAAATTACTTGTGTTAAGCAATTTTTTCAATGTCCACAATGTTTTCTATCCAAAAAGACAAAGAATTCTAGGATTTCATCAGCCTAAAATTATTGTCTGTATATTCTTTCAATTTCGACCAGTCTAAAATTTTGTCAAGTTGGAATGTGTTAATTTCAAATTGCTTTTATTCCTAATTGATTGTTCCACTATTACATCATTGTTAGTTTCTTTAATTTTAGACTCATCTATAGCATGCAGTAACTTGACCCTTGTCATGCTGAACTCGGGATATGCCTGTTTTAGTAGGTGGTATAGACAAAGATCAGCTTGCACATAAGTGCAGTCTGATCTTGGTCTATTTGTCCTGCTTGACCCATTTCAGCCAGAGTTGTTTAAATAATCAATTTTCAAGAGAAATATTGACCCTCATTTAGACCTTCCAGTGATGTCAGCTCTTTGATTTTAAGGCAAATAAATTCAGCACGACAAGGTTAAGTTTTTACCATATTTCTTCTTGTAAACAGTTGTGGGAGGCATATTTGGAAGTTTTTACCTTGTATTTAACCCTTGTATAAATCACCTTACTGAATTGCTGTCAATTCAAAGGGCTGAAAGCACATATAGAACTTGTTAAAAAAATCAACATTTCATTTAGAAATCAACTTCATACACAACTATGGTAGGAAAAGTACAAACAGGAGGAATAGACTAAGATCAGCCTGCACATAAGTGCAGTCTGATCTTAGTCTACACCTCCTGCCATAACAGAAATATTCCGGGTTCAGCATGACAAGGGTTAATTTCCTATAAATTGATCCAGTTACTGTTTTCTTTTAACCCATTACCATTCGATTCCACATTGCTCTGTTAAGAAGAAAATTAAGGTAGGATACCATATTGAGAAAGGGAGAAATTGACTGTCATAAGCAATTTCACCTTTTCTCACAATATTTTGAAGCTAATTTGACATTATCCCACACAATTCTGCATGTTTATGCGCCTATTGAAAAAAAGCTTGCGATTTCATTATGAAAAATCAACAAATTGCTCATTATAAGCTCTGAATTTCTTAATTTTTCACCATGTTTTCTACCCAGAAAGTCAAAGATTATTAAAAATTAAAATATTTTTTGCTTAAATTTCATCTTATTATAAAGATTATTTTCTCTTAACAATAATGTCAATTTTTTTTAGAGGTAAGAAATATCAAATTTTAGAATAACCTCAACAAGTTCTTCAAACTAAGATTGTTTCAATCAAACAATCTACTGTGAGATGTCATATGAACTAGAGTTCAAGAAACAATTCAAGATTGGTCCGAAAGGAGTCACAGACGTCAATATAAGGCTAATGATATTTGACATTTTTTCAACTTTCTGTATAGAAATCATGGTGTATAATGAAGAAATTGCTTGTTACAGGCAATCTCTTCATTTTACACAATGTTTTCCTGATTGTTTTTCTTGAGGGGCAACAAAAAGCGTCACTGTGTGGGTATAGGTTAAAACATTTGCAGATAATCCCACCCTTTTTCACCCTTGAGAAAAGAACTTTGCAAAACATTGTGGCAAATGAAAAAATTACATATCATAGGCAATTATAACATATGTCCAAAAATGGTTTTTACCCCAAACGACAAAGATTTTTAAGAATTCCTCATCTAGGAAATGAATGTTATCTACGACTTCTTTGATTAGGACCAGTCTAAAATTTTGTTGTTGGAATGCAGGGATGTGGAAATATGGATTTTCTCGACTTGTCCATGGACAAGTAAAATGTGATTTTCTACTTGTCCAGGATCAAGATGGACTTGCCCGTGAAAAGATCAAGAACAGATAAATTTTGAGAAAACATTGTTTTTAAAGAAGAAAATGCTGGAACTCAGCATTTTCTTCATTAAAAACAATATTTTCTAGCCTTAGATACAAACATTATGCTCATAAATCTCTTTCTATCTATTTAGTACCATTCCAAGATTTGCCCTGATATTTACTTGTCCACGGACAAGTGGCCTCGAAAAATGTACTTGCCCGCAGGTATAAGAGCCCGTGTCGGACAAGTCGGGCATGGGAATTCCACACCCCTGTGGAATGGGTTTAGACAGTGACATTTTACTTGGAGAAATGCGGTAAATAATCTAAAGCCCTCAGTGCACTGTGTTATTGGAAATACTTCTAAGTGCATTTTTATGTTGTAACTAGGTCACATAACGGTGGAGCCAGTGCAGATAAGGTAATTAGAGTGCATAAATATTTGAAAATAGGTGAAAACTATTTACTTAGGTATATCTAGTGCAAAAACGTAGAAGTCATTGAATTAAATAAGGTTTCCATTGTACATCCTGTCTAGTTCTACATATAACTGTTTGACAAACATTAGATAACTTTTCACTTTTACCCAAATGGTAATATGGTAGATGTGATGAATTTCAAAGAGATTGTAGATTGTATTTTAACCCATTCCCACACAACAAAATTTTAGACTGCTCCAAATGGAAATAAGCTTCAGAAAAAATTTCAAGTTGGTAGAAATTTTAATTTGGATAGAATACAATGTGGAAAATGAAGAAATTGCTTGACACAAGCAATTTCTTCATTTTCCACAATGTTTTCCAAAGTTTTTTTTCTCAAGAGTTGTAAAAAGGATGGATTGTGTTGGAATGGGTTAAATGATATTGAAATGGGGGGGGGATGATATCATAAAACATGGTGAAAAGAATGAAAAAATTGACTTTTATACCATGATTGGTTATTGCGCTAGGTAATCAACATACTAGAAAATTTGGGTAAAACAACTTTTATTTATGGTATGTTGTCATTCTTTATTTCTGTTCGATTTTTCTCCAGATAATTTCTGATGTGGGTATCATGTACAGGAATTGCCCTGACATGGTACACTTAGTGAAGTGTTTGATTGATGTAGAATTATTTCTCTATGGCTACGACAAAATGTTGCTTTTGGACTTCCTGAAGAAATATTATCTCTAAAAACTTTGTGATGAAAGGAGACATTGCTTCTAACAAGCAATTTCACCTTTTCTCGCAATGTTTTCTACCCTTTTTGGCACTTATCCTTTTATTTTAGTGTAATTTGAAATGTTGTCTTAATCTTTTTCCAATTTGGACCAATCTAAAAATGTGTTGTGTGGTAATGGGTTTAACTACTACAGATAAACTTGACTTGTACAAATTGAAAGAAGTTGCAGGCAACAATTCTTTGTTGATGAACTGAAAAATCTTTGTTGTTTCAAACAGAAAAAATGTGGGTGAAAGGAAGAAATTACTTGTTCTCTAAAGCTTTCTTCTTAAAGTTTTGTTGGAGAAAGGGTTAAGCTGCAGTTACAGAGGGCCTTAATTAATTGTTAAAAAATCATTTGGTCCTCTTTTCTATGTCCATATAGCAGACTGCTTATCCACCCATAAGCCCATCAATATGTCTGTCTGTCCTTCCAAAACTTAACTCTTGTCATGCTGTATAAATTACCTTACTGAATTGCTGTTAAATCAAAGTGCTGAAAGAACTTGTCGTTCAAAAATCAATATTTCTTTTAGAAATCAATTTCTTTAGAAATCAATTTCATAAACAACTCTGGCAGGAAAAGTACATTCAGAAAGTGTAGACCAAGATTAGACTGCACTTATGTGTAGACTGATCTAGGTCTACAACTCCTGCCAAAATCCGAATATTACGGGTTCAGCATGACAAAGGTTAAGTTGCGATTTTTACATTTTTCTGTTCAAATTATTTTCTACCGACAGAGTTGAAAAATCTGAAATTTCATAAATTATAATTTGTTGTCTGCAACTCTTTTGAATTTGTACCAGTCTAATATTTTGCTGTCTGATAATGTAGATCTTTAAATTTTCATCAACCAAAAATTTTTGTCTGCAACTTCTTTGGAACAGTCTTTTGTCCCCTGGTAATGAGTTAAGATTAATCTGTTACCAGACAGCAAAATTTTATACTGGTCCAAACTGAAAGAAGTTGTAGATGACACTTGACAGTAGACACTAGACAGATGTCTACCTGTTGAAATTGGAAAACAAGTGCCAAACAGTGTAGAAAATAATGCTAGAAAAGGAGAAATTACTTATGACAAGCAATTTCTCCTTTTTTCTCTACAATATTTTCTTAATTATGAATTTACAGGAATGTAAAAAACAGGGATTGAACATGAAAGGGTTCAATTAGACTTTACCTTTAGCAGCAGTCTAGAGTTGACAAGGACACGCATCTTTTCACTCCTTCCCAAATGACTAAATTTTAGACTAGTACAAATTGTAAAAAAGTTGCAGACAACAATTTCAAGTTGATGGAATTTCAGATTGTTGTCTTTTTGGATAGTAAACATTGTGGATAATGAAGAAATTGCTTGATACAAGTAATTTCTTTATTTTCCACAAAGTTTTCAAAAAAAAAATTCTTGAGGGCCTTAAAAAGTGTGTGAGTGTATGTGTGTGTGTGTGGGGGGGGGAATGGGTTAACCTGTGACCAGAACACACAATTTTAGGCTAGTTTAAAGCATCTGTATAAAACAATTCTAAATAGAATTGCATTGGAAACTTGGTGGTATAATCAATAGAAGTCATTGTTAATTAAGAGATATAGATTGTTACAAAGAATTTCTCTTCTATGCACAATCTTTTCCACTGATGTATTTGCAGATTTTGTGTGGTTTTGGGTTTTTTTTTGGTCATTTTATGGTCTTTTAATATCAAGGCATATTTGTTAATAGAGAGATATTGCACATTGATTGTTTAACTGTTTTGGAGGTTTGAATGTGTAAGCCAATATTTGTTACATAGATTCTCTATATTGGTTGTCCAACTATATTTCAGGGTCTGAATGTTTAAGCCAATATTTGTTACCAAGATACAGTGGTTGCTTTTCTGTATTTTGGGGTCTGAATATTTTTAACAACTTATTCAATAAAGATATACCGGTAGTTGTTTCTCTTCATTCAGGATCTTAAAATTCTGATTAGCTTATTGTGTCGCCTCATAGGCGACACTAATTGTGGTACACTCATTCTAATTTTAGACATTACGTCATGAGGGAACATTAATTGTACCTTAGAATCGCAACTGTATTCTACACAACGATTGTTTACAAGATATATTTTTAAAGCAGTACTATAAACCCTTCTATGAAGTTCATCTAATCTCACAACTAGCCGAAATTTAATGAAAACAAAGTTTTAACTGTTTTATCTTTTGCAAGTTACTGGAAAGTCCCTACTTCCGGTTTGCCCATAAACGGTTACGTCTAAACCCCAACTGATTATGCCGATATATGTTTTATGTTACACTCTACTAAATTCTATATTGCGTTGTGCCTATTTTTTATTAAATGCTAAGTACAGATACGTGGTATTTTGTACATTATGTTACATCTAATACATTATCAGATAGGAAATATCCGTAATAATCCTGATTTTATCTTTCAATTTCGTGTGAATCAATTCACGTAGAAACAGTCCGCTAAGATTTTTTAATGTTTATCCATACTAAATAGATATTCTTCACGAGAATATAATTTTTACGATTCCGTAAATTTGAGCGGGCTTTTAACGGCTATATTAATTGCGCAAGATATTTCGATAAAAAATCTTAAACTTCTTAAAAGATAATTAACATTCACCTCTTATAAAATTTCATATTGGTTCAAATTGTAAAAAAATATTTTAACAATAAAAGTAAGTGCAAATAAGTTAAATCAAAGCACTGAAAGTACGGATGCTGGACGTCCGTATTTGCATAGTAGAGTAATATGCTCGTTTTGGTTTACGTATGGGCAATTTTCATATATATTAACTTTTTAGCCCTTTCCTGTTCAAACCCTGGATCTTACATCACTTTGATTCCAATTTAAGAAAACATTGTGGAGAAAGAAGAACTTGCCTGTGACACTTTTTTCTTCTACATAGGAAAATTTAATTTCAAATTACATCCGATTTTCATTGTCGTCTGCAACATTTTTTATTTTTGATCCGTCGAACATTTCAAAAAGTGAGAAATCTCTCGCCTATCCTGGTTTGTTTAATAAGTACATATAATAAAGATTGAGTCGTCAACAAGATCACAAGTTCGGAAAAAAATGTCAGTGTTAAACACGCCATTGTCTTTCACCGATGGAAAAAAATGATAAGTAATTTGCCTGTTAAGTTGGCTGAGCAACTATACATGTAATGACCAAAATTTATTGTAGTTGTACATGTTACTGGTGTAAAAATTGACAGAAAGTCTTGGTTGGGTGGACCTACCAACCGCGGTTTTACTGAAACAATCTGAAAGTCACGTTAAACTCAATTCACTTGATTGCAGTCTAACTAGCTTTCAAGATCAATATCTTTTTTTACTTTTCCGAGAATGTCATTTTCCGACAGTCCACAAATATATAACATACCATTTAAGAAACTTGGACAATATAAGATTACCAATATTCATTGAGATTTATTACCTGCAAGAAACAAATGAGAGATTCTGTATATCTGTTAGACCTTTCGTGATCCAGTAGAAGCTTAGCCAGTTCCCACACAATCAAGCCTTTTTTACGCCCCTGAAGAACTGCATTAAAGAAAACATTGTGAAAAAAGGAGAAATTGCCTTTTTTTCACAATATTTTCTACACAATCTGGGACTTAATTTTCAATTTCAAAGCGATTTGATTTTTCGTCTGTAATTTGTTGATCATGGATTAAAGAGGCTAATTCAAAATAATTATAACAGTAACTCTAGTATCACTCCCGCGGTATACAGGTGGTATGCAGAGTTCTCAAAACAAAGGGCAAAATACTCCGCGTTATTGAAACCGAGACCGCATCTACGCGAAGCGGGTCATTGGTTGGTGTTTTCGTGTGTAAGAGTCTTAACTCGTTCTACAAATAAAACTCGTATTACGTCATTTTCAAAATATACAGTTGTATGGGGGAGACAGGTTTTGAAAAATAAAATTCATTTACTTTCCCTTAAACTATTTTGATTATCTACTACAATACATGCACAAGTTATGGTAAGTAATGAGTCAATTTTGTCCATACTTGTAAAGACAAAACTCACATTTCAACACTCACTACAACTTGTGCATCCATGCAACAATTTCAACGTTCCTAATTCCACAAAAACATTACTTACCTAGCCTTTTTTCAATTTTCAAAGATTTTTGATTTTATGAATGTCATGGCTTCAATAAGCTTAACTAATTCTCCAAATGCCAACCCGGTTAGACCAGCCATTAAGACATTGACTCTCAATACTTTGGTTGTAAGATCAATCATCATCTCGGCAAACTCTCGTGTGACATTTGAAAAAGTTATTGTGGCATGCCTCATTTATCTTCAACCAAATCATAACAAGTACATGTATGTCTAGGTTGGATGGGCCACAGGTAGCTCAGGTGAAATGTTTTCGCTGTACTGGTGTAAGAAACAACAGGAAGCCATTTGTAGCTGCACAAGTCACCACAGTATAACTGAATACTGTTGAAAATCACATTTAATCTCGTCAAATGAAAAAAACCCTCATATTTCGGAATGATAATATTTCTATCATGCATATATTAAATGACATGGACTAGAACTCATTTCATTTTGTCACAAATAAAGGGTAAGTGTTAAGCAATAAGTATTACACAAGTAACATATTTTGAAAAACAAAAAAACAACAACATTTTTTGAACTGAAAGTGTCAATTCTTGTTTAAAAATATTATTACAATTCCGTTATATTCCTGAGACATCATTAAGGCCTGTATAGTGAATAAGACTCGTGTACCTCTAGTGTTCATACATGTCAAACAACAGTATTAGCAACTTTTTTAGCTCACTTGATCAAGGTACGATAATGACAGCTATTTTTTAAAACATTGCCTTTTTGAATTTTTGCTGTTACTATGAGAGAGAATACTCCAACTTTTGTTAATTTTATTTTATAAAAAGTTTATAGATACCGTTGGCTTTTTATTTTTGTAGAGCCAGTGTGCTGTGAGCGAGATATGGTTGTCACAATGACGGCTCGGTGTGGGTGCATTAGTGCATCTGTTGGTCACTCAGTTAGTCCGTCCGGTTGTGTCTGGACAATTACTACTACATTTATGAATTGATTTCGGAATAGCGTTGCAAATTTGTTTTACATCATGAGTATATGTGCTTCAGATAGCCCCAAGGACAAGGTGACAGATCAAGGTCAAACGTTTAAATAAGGGCTCGACAGCAGTTGTCCAATGACAACCACCTATCATTTTTAGATAAATGGTATATATCCTGATATCACAAATCATTGGTCACCAGTGTTTACAAGCTCAGCTGTTTTGGCATAGAATATTTAGCTTTTGTGATCTCGTAACCAAGTTCGCTTTCGTGCTGTTGTCAATGTTGTTGTTGTTAAGTCATAATGTATTACTATTCAATACACGCACTTGCAAGTTAATGTGTGTGTTCAAGAGCACAAGAACAATCCGTTCTATGATAGCTCTGAACTCTAGAAGCATTTTTCTGAGGAATTATGATTCTCTTTCAACTTGGACCTTAGAGTTTTTCAATACCAAGATCTACTTCAGTGTTCTCCTTATCTACACTAGTCACTGGTGCTGTTATCATGCAACTGTATCCATTGTAAATTAGTCAGTGTATGTGGTCGTCTTCTTTTTTACGCACCTACCCGCATCGACCCATGGAGGGATAATGGTTACCGCTGTCCGTCTGTTTTGCGAGCTATAAATTTTGTTATGATTATAAGAAGTATTTAAAAAATTTGATTGGACAAAAACCGTTAAGCCGGACCTTAACCCAACAGGATCAAACATTTGCAAGACACAGCATGTTCAGCCATTTAATGTTCAACAGTTTAATTTAACGTGGTATTGAAAGATTCTTGCTATACACAAAGCTTTGGAAGACAGTAAAAACTTAGATCAGCCTGCAAAGACATGTAGGCTTACCTCAGTCTTCGCTGTCTATATGTTACGTCAACCTGTTCAAAAGATCCCAATTTGAAATAATATCACTTCAGCAATTTCAAAAGAGAAGATTGTTCACACACACGTTTTCAAATATTGCTTTATTTACTTATTTTTTCCAAAATTATACCATTTCATCCACTACTTAGATATTGACTTTTAAGGGCGACACAATTCACTTTGCTGTACATTACAGCAATTTTTTACTTGTTTGTACAGTGTTTGTTTGAATTTATCTAAGGGTCTTAATATTCTGGCCAAGATCCTATATATTGGTTGTTTCCAATTTTTCTTGTCTGAACATCCAGACCATTATAGTTAACCACTTCCTACACAATCCCTTTTTCCCCCCCTCAGAAAAAGCTCATTACTTGAAACTTCTTCATTTCTCACAATGAATTTTAAAATTCAATAATCTTGAAATTGTTGTCTGCACCATCTTTCAATTTGGACCTGTCTAAAATTTTATTGTTTGGGAATGAATTAACAAAGATAGACTTGGTATCAAGCAAAGAAGTGCATTTTGTAATACGGTTCTGGTCAATGTGCTTTTAAAAGAGTTATGGCCCTCAGTATCAAGCAGAGATGTGTCTCACTTATTTTTGTTCCAGTCCAATTATTTTTTACAGAGTTATGGTGCTCTGATGGAAAACCTTATATGCCCATTTCTTTTAAAACTATCAAATGGATTAATTCAAACCTCACAGGGAGATTCAGTAACAAATAGATGTGACATACCAAATAATAAAAGCTTCTCCCTTGAATTATGTCACAATATACCTTTAACTTTTCTTATAAACTTGGTATCAAGTGTAGCATTCTTCAAGTTACAAACTTTCTTTTGCTCGCCATGGATCAGTTTTTAGCTCACCTGAGCACGAAGTGCTCAAGGTGAGCTTTTGTGGTTAGTAGGATGTCCGTCGTCAGTTGTGCGACGTCTGTCGTCAACATACATGTACCTTGTATGCACTATAGAGGCTACATTATTAGCCCAATCAACCTGAAAAATAGTCAGAATGATTGTCTCGATGAAATCTGGGACTTGTCTGAAATTGGGTCAACTGGGGACAAAAACTAGGTCACAGGGTCAAATCTTAGAAAAACCTTGTGTGTACTCTAGAGGCCACGTTTTTTGACCAATTGACCAGAAATTTGGCCAGAATAATTGTCTTGATGAAATCTCGTGTGAGTTTGAAACTGGGTCAACTGGGGTCAAAAACTAGGTCATTTTGTAAAATCTTAGTAAAAACTTGTATGCACTCTAGAGGCCACTTTTTTGCCCGATGAACCTGAAATTTGGTCAGAATGATTGTCTTGATGAAATCTTGTGTGAGTTAGAAACTGGGTCATCTGGGGTCAAAAACTAGGTCACTGTGTAAAATCTTAGTAAAAACTTGTATGCACTCTAGGTCAACTCGGGTCAAAAGCAAGGTCACTGGATCAAATCTTAGAAAAACCTTTGTATGCACATTAGAGGCCGCATATTTTGTCTGATCAACTTGAAATTTGATCAGAATGATTGTCTTGATGAAGTCTTGGACAAGTTTATAACTGGGTCAACTGGGGTAAAAAACAAGGTCACAGGGACAAATCTTAAAAAAATCTTGTATGCACTCTAGAGGCCATATTTTTCCCCCCAATCAACCTGAAATTGGGTCAGAATGATTTTCTTGATGAAATCTAGAATGAGTTTGAAACTGTGTCATCTGGGGTCAAAAACTAGGACACTTTGTCAAATCTTAGAAAAACCTTGTATGCACTCTAGAGGCAATGTTTTTTGCCTGATGTACCTGACATTTGGTCAGAATGATTGTCTTGATGATATCTTGTGTGAGTTTGAAACTGGGTCAACTGGGGTCAAAAACTAGGTCATTTTGTAAAATCTTAGTAAAAATTGTATGCACTCTAGAGGCCACATTTTTCCCCAATCAACTTGAAATAGGGTCAGAATGATTGTCTAGATGTAATCTTGTGCAAGTTTGAAACTGGGTCAACTTGGGTCAGAAACTAGGTCACTGTGTCAAATCTTAGAAAAAACTTGTGTGCACTCTAGAGGCTAAAAAAATTTCTCAATCAATCTGAAAATTGGTCAGAAAGATTATCTTGATGAAATCTTGTATGAGTTCAAAACTGGGTCAACTTGGGTCAAAAAGTAGGTCACAGGGTCATAACTTAGAAAAACCTTGTCCGACTCTAGAGGCCACATTTTTTGCCCAATCAATTGTCATCAATGAAATTAAATAAAAAACTCGAGACACTCAACTCAGATGAGCAATTTAGGGCCACCATGGCCCTTTTGTTTGGGGTATTGATCACTCTCAGAGATATGTCTTGATTTTTTTATTTAGCTTGGCTGTTTTGAGGAAAACCTTAACTATTGCATTAGCAAAGTCTGAAAACTGACATTTTGTAGTATCTCAATTTCTTCATTGTCCACAATTTTTTCCAAAGCTTTTTTTTCTTGCAGCTGTCTGAAAGTGTTATTGTTTGGGAATGGTTTAAAATGTGGGTTTTTTAGCTCACCTGAGCACGTAGTGCTCAAGTGAGCTATTGTGATCGTCTTTTGTCCGGCGTCCGTCCGGCGTCCGTCGTGCGTCATGTGTCGTGTGTCGTGCGTCGTCCATCAACAATTTCTCTAAACAACATCTCCTCCTAAACCACTGGGCCAATTTGAACCAAATTTGGCAGAAATGTTCCTTAGGTGGTCCCCTTCAAAAATAGCTAAAAGAATTGAAATCCGTTAAAAACTCTGGTTGCCATGGCAACAAAAGTGAAATTTTAAAATAATCTTTAAAAATCTTCTCCTCCTGACCCAGAAGGCGTAGAGCCTTGATATTTTGCATGAAGCATCAGTATATTGACCTCTTTCAAAATAGCTAAAATCATGATCCTCGGGTCCCCAGGGGCGGAGCCCCAGGGGGGTAGGGTTTATATAGAAATAAAGAACGATTTTTTAAATGAAATCTCCTCTCAAACCACTGGGCCGATTTGAACCAAATTTGGCAGAGATGTTGCTTAGGTGGTCCCCTTCAAAAAATAGCTAAAAGAATTGAAATCTGTTAAAAACTCTGGTTGCCATGGCAACAAAAGTGAAATTTTAGAATAATCTTTAAAAATCTTCTCCTATTGATCCAGAAGGCGTATAGCCTTGATATTTTGCATGAAGCATCAGTATATTGACCTCTTTCAAAATAGCTAAAATCATGATCCTCGGGTCCCCAGGGGCGGAACCCCAGGGGGGTGGGGTTTATATAGAAATAAAGAACGATTTTTTAAATGACATCTCCTCTCAAACCACTGGGCTGATTTGAACCAAATTTGGCAGAAATGTTGCTTAGGTGGTCCCCTTCAAAAATAGCTGAAAAAATTGAAATCGGTTAAAAACTCTGGTTGCCATGGCAACAAAAGTGAAATTTTAGAATATTTTTAAAAATCTTCTCCTCCTTATGCAGAAGGCGTAGAGCCTTGATATTTTGCATGAAGCATCAGTATATTGACCTCTTTCAAAATAGCTAAAATCATGATCCTCGGGTCTCCATGGGCGGAGCCCCAGGGGGTCGGGTTTAAATTGAAATAAAGAACAATTTTTAAATGACACCTCCTCCCAATTCACAGGGCCAATTTGAACCAAATTTGGCAGAAATGTTCCTTAGGTGGTCCCCCTTAAATTTAGCTAAAAGAATTGAAATCCGTTAAAAACTCTGGTTGCCATGGCAACAAAAGTGAAATTTCAAAATAATTTTTAAGAATCTTCTCCTCCTTATGCAGAAGGCGTAGAGCCTTGATATTTTGCATGAAGCATCAGTATATTGACATCTTTCAAAATAGCTAAAATCATGATCCTCGGGTCTCCAGGGGCAGACCCTGGGGGGGGGGGTATAGGCATGAAGCATAAGTTCACAGACTTCTTTCTTATTTCTGAAATTATAACCCATGGAAAAAGTTTCTGCTTTCAAATAGTGGCCCACTTGTTTCATGATCCTAACCTTAACATGAAATTAGACTGTTGAAAGAAAAAGAGCCTTTATCTCAGGTGAGCGCCCCAGGGCCAACGACCCTCTTGTTTGTACTGTATTTCAGGGTTTGAATATCCTAGCCAATACCTGTAATCAAGATACTGTACAGTGGTATACCAAGTTTACAGATCATGTGGCTTATTCTGGACTCGAGAATCAAGAAACAGTGGCTGTTGTTAATAGGAGGTAACAATACTTACAATATGTTCAAGGACTTTGGAGTGAAATAAATCTGTGGGTCATCTAAAACAGATATAAACAAAGCTATTTGCATTTTATCTGTTGTTAGATGACATATTGTTTAATAAATTCAGTATTTCATGCCCATCAGTTAATTATCCTCTGCTTACATTCATTTGGATTATGAACTTTAAGATCGGCCCAAATCATATGCATAATCAAAATAAAGATCCTTTTAAACTGGTCCTAAAAGACAATTTAAAATCATCCGAATATTTTTTTCTCAATATGATTCTTCAGTGCTGTCAGAACAGGGGATGAGGTGGTAAAGGGTCAAATGAAATATGGGCATAATCAGGGACTAGAAAGTTTAGGAAAAGTAGAAATTAAATGCTTCTTCAGTTGACATCCATTATCTTGGTTTTGGCTAGTCATGGCAAAATCCTCAAATTAACCAAAGTTTGAGGTAAAAATATTGGCTGTCAAACCAAAAGTCTGGGTTTTGGTCAAACACTGCAACATTGTCCAGGTCATGACTTTTCTACAATGTTTTCTATCCTAAATGACAGAAAATTGTAGAATTCCATCAACTTGACCAATCTAAAATTTTGTAGTCTGATAATGGGTTAATTAGTTGATTTTCCACAAGTCTATGAATGATGTAAACATTTACTTACAGATGCTTATGTGCCCTGGCCAAAGAGATTGGATTTTCTGAAAATGCCACAGATATATTTCAAATGGAGAAGATGCTTGGTGTTTATAGACAAGTGGTAATTGATTGTTAATTTCATGCGATTAGTGACTGTCAATTTACAAAATCATTGGTTGGTCAAGCTTAAATTTCTCAGTTGGTAATTTTTTATGTCGACTGTTTTCAGAGAAACCCACAGGTATTGCTATGGCCAGGTTGTTGTCTAAGTCTAAAGGGTCTGAACTGAGTCTAGACCCATTAGGCTGTTGTCTGTGTCGTCAAAAACTCTGACATTTAGTAATATCTCTGGTATTACTGAACCCATTCATTTGAAACTCTGAATATATGTTCACTATCAAAAGAGCAATCTATACCAACAAGGGGGGAGAACTATAAATGCAACTTAAGAAAATGATGCCCCTGTTTTTTTACTTAGAAGCACTTGAACAGCCAAATTTTTGCATCAGCTTTTGTTGCTCTTGTTGTATTCTTAAACTGATGAACTGAGTCTAGACACATCACATGGTGGATTTAGGTTAAAAATAAGTGTCATATATGTTGTAGGAAATATCAATTTTTATGCCCCCCCATCGATAGATTGGGAGCATATTGTTTTACAGGTGTCTGTCTGTCTGTCTGCCCGTCTGTCTGTCTGCAAAACTTAACCTGCAAACTAAACATTTTCCTATAACTTCATCCCTAAGTAAGTTACAATGCTAATATTTGGTATGTGAATAGGTCTCAACAAGGGGCAACTCGGGAAGGTCATTTCATCAAGGTCAAGGTCAAATTTTTATAAACCATTTTCCCTTAAAAGTTACTCAAAAACTTAACCTGCCAACTAAACATTTTCTTGTAACTTCATCCCTAATTAAGTTACAATGTGAATATTTGGTATGTAGATAGGTCTCAATAAGGCGCAGCAGGGGAAGGTCATTTCATCAAGGTAAAGGTCAAAATTTTAACCATTTTCCCTTAAACGGTACTCAAAAACTTAACCTGCCAACTAAACATTTTCCTGTAACTTCATCCCTAATTAAGTTACATTGCTAATATTTGATGTGTAGATAGGTCTCAACATGGTGCAACTGGGGAAGGTCATTTCATCAAGGTCAAGGTCAAAATTTTAACCCTTTTTCCTAAAACGGTACTCAAAAACTTAACCTGCCAATTAAACATTTTCCTATAACTTCATCTCAAATTAAGGTACAATGCTAATATTTGGTATGTAGATAGGTCTAAACAAGGCGCAACTGGGGAAGGTCATTTCATCAAGGTCAAGGTCAAAATTTTAACCCTTTTCCCTAAAACAAAGACAAAAAAAAAACAATAAAAATCACCTGTTCCTAAAGAATTCCTGTTTCGGGGGCATGGTGTTTCACAAACACATCTTGTTTCTTTTCCTACCTTTTTTTTAAAAACTTAAAACAAAATTTAAACCATTATTGTTTTGTTGTCTGCAACCTCTTTCAATTTGGATCAGTCTAAGATTTCGTCATTTGGGAATTGTTTAAAAAAAAGATTGGATATGGCAGTAGCCAATCAGAGGTTTTGTTTCAAAAATGTTTTTTTAATTTGGTAAAGGGATCATTCTCCAATCAGAAAATTTAAAAGGAGCCAAAAGTATAGACCCTTGTCAGTCTGTACAGTTTGACCCCAGATGATGCTTGCACTCTTTCTAGAAGGTCTGGTTTTGCTTGACAGGGCAGAAATGCAAATTATATTGTTTCAATTCTAGTCTGCAGAACTGACAACAAAAGAGCGTCTTCAGAGAGCCAAGTCTTTTGTTCAACACAAGATACCTATGCCAAATATGGTTTCAGTTGTCATGAAAGAAAAAGTTTCAGGTAAGGATGAAGTTATGATTTTGTTGAATAGTTTTAAGCTTGACTATTTGAAGAATAGGGGGGCTGTTCTCGTCACCAAGCATTGCCATCAGTGTTGGCGTAATGGTTTGGTTAAACCATGCGTGCAAGTGTCATATCTCGGTTTCTACTGATGCTATTGCTCTGAAACTTTACAGATGTTTTTGTGACAATAAAATCAGCCTTTAGACAAGTTTTCATTGCTCTGATATTCATTTTAGTGGAATTTAACCCTTTCAAACTAAGAAATCCTTGATTAAACCTTACCTACAACTGATATTTGTCTTTAAAATCTCTCTTTCATCTAATGCTGTTGCTTTGAAACTTTGTTCATGTTTTTTTTTACCCTTTTTTGACTTTAAACCTTGCATTTAACGGTCACTTTAATAACTCTTTTTCTTACGATTCTTTTGCTTTGAAACTATGTACAAGTTTTTATGACAATAATATTGGCCGCTAAATATAGATTAATTACTCTGACATTAATTTTAGTGGAATTTTACCCTTTTTATATGCCCATCGAAGACGGGATGTATTATGGGATCACCGTGGTGTCCGGGCATCGGGGTGTCCGGGTGTCCAGTGGTGTCCACTTCTTTGTCCGGAGTATAACTCTGTCACCATAAGTCCGATTGACTTTAAACTTGGCAGTTATATTCTTCTCATCAATACAGAGTGTAGTGCTCAATAACCATAACTCTACCTGGCCTATTTTTTGAGTTATTGCCCTTTGTTGATTTTCATACTTGAATCTTGTCCGGAGTATATCTCTAAAAGTATTATAGCTAGGATCATGAAACTTCATGGGTGTATAGATCTCACTAAGGGGGAGTGCAGTGCACAAGAACCATAACTCTACCTGGCCTATTCTTTGAGTTATTGCCATTTGTTGTTTTTCATACTTGAGTCTTGTTTGGAATTTATCTCTATAAGTATAATAGCTAGAATCATGAAATTTCATGGATGGATAGAGCTCACCAAGTAAGAGTGCAGTGAACAAGAACCATAACTCTACCTAGCCTATTTTTTGAGTTATTGCCCTTTTTTTTCATACTTGAATCTTGTCCGGAGTATATCTCTAAAAGTATTGTAGCTAGAATCATGAAACTTCATGGATGGATAGAGCTCACCAAGGGGAAGTGCAGTGCACTAGAACCATAACTCTGCCTGGCCTAGTTTTTGAGTTATTGCCCTTTGTTGTTTTTCATACTTGAATCTTGTCTGGAGTATATCACTAAAAGTATAATAGCTAGAACCATGAAATTTCATGGATGGATAGAGCTCACCAAGTGGGAATGCAGTGTACAAGAACCATAACTCTACCTAGCCCATTTTTTGAGTTATTGCCCTTTGTTGTTTTTCATACTTGAATCTTGTCCGGAGTATATCTCTAAAAGTATTATAGCTAGAATCATGAAGTTTCATGGATGGATAGAGCTCACCAAGGGGAGTGAGTGTACAAGAACCATAACTCTACCTAGCCTATTTTTTGAGTTATTGCCCTTTGTTGTGTTTCATACTTGAATCTTGTCCAGAGTATATCTCTAAAAGTATTATAGCTAGGATCATGAAACTTCTTGGGTGTATAGATCTCACCAAGGGGGAGTGAGTGCACAAGAACCATAACTCTACCTGGCCTATTTATTGAGTTATTGTCCTTTGTTTTTTTCATAATTGAATCTTGTCCAGAGTACATCTCTAAAAGTATAATAGCTAGAATCATTAAATTTCATGGATGGATAGAGCTCACCAAGTGGAAGTTCAGTGTACAAGAACTATAACTCTACCTAGCCTATTTTTTGAGTTATTGCCCTTTGTTGTGTTTCATACTTGAATCTTGTCCAGAGTATATCTCTAAAAGTCTAATAGCTAGAATCATTAAATTTCATGGATGGATAGAGCTCACCAAGTGGGAAGTGCAGTGTACAAGAACCATAACTCTACCTAGCCTATTTTTTGAGTTATTGCCCTTTGTTGTTTTTCATGCTTGAATCTTGGCCGGAGTATATCTCTAAAAGTATTATAGCTAGAATCATGAAACTTCATGGATGGATAGAGCTCACCAAGTGGGAGTGCAGTGTACAAGAACCATAACTCTACCTAGCGTATATTTTGAGTTATTGTCCTTTGTTGTTTTTCATACTTTGTTTGACAAAAATATTCATTCAAAATAATCTCAGTTCTATTCAAACCCCCAGTATATATTAAGCAGTGTGACGGGCATATCTTGTGACAATTTGGCACCTTGTTTGGACTTAAAAAAGTCTTGGTTAAACCTTATATGCAACTGTCATATATCTTTAATTACTCTTTTTCAACTGATGATATTGCTTTGAAATTTTGCACATGTTTTTAGCTCACCTGAGCATGAAGTGCATAAGTGACCTATTGTGATCACCTTTCATCCAGAGTCTGTCCATCGTGCATCGTTGGTCGTGTGTAGTCCTTCAAAAATTTCTTTAAACAATATCTTTTCCCAAACCACTGGGCCAATTTGAACCAAATTTGGCAGAAATGTTCCTTAGGTGGTCCCCTTTAAAAATAGCTAAAGAATTGGAATCTGTTTAAAAACTCTGGTTGCCATGGCAACAAAAGTGAATTTTTGAAATAATCTCCTCCTCATGACACAGAAGGCGTAGATCCTTGATATTTTGCATGAAGCATCAGTTTATTGATCTTTTACAAAATAGCTAAAATCATGATCCTCGGGTCCCCAGGGGTTGAGCCGGGAGTGGGGGCTTATAGGCATGAAGCGTCAGTTCACAGACTTCATTCTTATTTCTGAAATTATAACCCATGGATCCAGAAGGAGGAAAAAGTTTTTTCCTTCTGTCAAGTTTGCATAGTCTTTATATGTAAGTATTGCCCTCTTGTACTATAATCCTAACCATAACATGAAATTAGACTGTTGAAAGAAAAGAGCCTTTATATCAGGAGAGCCCCCCAGGGCCAACAGCCCTCATTTTATGACAATAATATTGGCCCTATATATAGATTAATTACTCTGACATTCATTTAGTGGAATTTTAACCAATTTTGAATAAAAAAAATCTTGGTTAAACCTTACATGCAACTGTCATAAATCTTTAACCCTTTTCTGTAAAACACAGGATTTTATGCTACTGTAACTTTACACTTCAGAAAACATTGTGGAAAAAGAAGAAATTGCTTGTAACATGCAAAGTCTCCTTTTTGTCAATAATTTCTACCACATAGGATGGTTTCATTTCAAACTGTATCCAATAATCATTTTGTCTGCAACCTCTTTCATTTTGACCAGTTTTAAATTTCAAAAAACAGGAAAGGGTTAGTAACTCTTTTTCTACTGATGATATTGCTTTAAAACTTTGCACATGATTTAATGACAATGATATCAGCCTCTAAATATAGATTAATTACTTTGACATTCATTTAGTGGAATTTCAACCGTTTTTGGACTTTGAAATTCTTGGTTAAACCTTATGTGCAACTGTCATTTATCTTTAATAACAAATGCTATTGCTTTGAAACTTTACACAGGCTTTTGTGACCATCATATTGTCTTATAACCAAAGATTTATTACTACTGTATTATGCCTTATGTGTACATTAAATTGCTGTTACTATCAATCACTCAGAATAGTGGAGTGTTGCTGTCTTCTGACAGCTCTATCTATCAATAACTCAGAATAGTGGAGTGTTGCTGTCCTCTGACAGCTCTTGTTATCAGATTTCATCAAGAAATTTGAGAGGTATAATAATCGGCTTAATTTAAGTAAGAAATTACATAGTAATGCAAAGAAAGTAATTGATTTGGCAGGACTTGCAAACACGGAATTCGTCTCACTTTAAGTAAATTACAAAAGATATTGCTTCCAAGTTGCCTTTTGTGGTAAAGAAAATTTATAAGATATGTAAATTATTGCCATTGGAGTGATTCAGGTACTCAAGCTTCTCTACTCTATTATGAACAACCATGCAATATTTACCTCACCTGAGCATGACATGCTCATGATGAGCCTTTGGGATACTTGATTGTCCATTGTCTGCCGTGCACTGTCAAATATTCAGTGCTACCACTCTAGAGGTCACAAGTTGGCTCAATCTTTCTCAAACTGACTGAAAATATTTGTATAGTGATGAGGAAAAATCCTTTTATATATGGTAACATTCTGGCATATATCAAGGGAACAGGGGGTCTTACTGACCATATCCTTGTTCCCACTCTAGAGATCACATCTTTTGCTCAATATTTTTGAAACTTGTTGATAATGTTTCTGTAGTCATAGGGAAGATCCCTATTAATTATGGTGACATTCTGATTTATATAATGGGAAAAGTGGCCTTATTGACAATTTCCTTGTTATCTCTCTAAATGTCGGCAGTTCTTGCTCAATCTTTCTCAGAGTAACTGTAAATGTTTGTATTGTCATGAAAGAAGATCCCTTCCATTGAATATTGTAGAAGGTGGCATTATTCGCAATATCAATTTTTTATGCTCCCCGAAAAATTTTTCGGGGGTAGCATATAGTGGCCGGCCTGTGCGTCCTTCCGTCCGAAGTCATATCTCAGCAACCCCTGGGCCTAATTAGACGAAACTTCATATATAATGTTCCTAGGAAATTTCCAAGACCCGATATTTGATTTTTCTTATTTCAAGGCTGCGTCATGGAAAAAGGGGCCTTAATGTAAAAACTAGTTTTTTGCCAATTTCTCCAAGACTAATTGTTAGAATTTTATGAAATTTAATATTTGAGTAGCAAATAAGATCACCTTGACCTTTAACTAATGGGAATTTTTGTTTGAAAAAATGCGTCATGGGAAAAGGGGCCTTAATGTTATTACCTTTACGTTGACTGCCTTTTTTTCCATGCAAAAACTAAAATTGGCAATAACTTTTGATTGGTCACAGATGAAGTCTTCATATTTCACATGTGCATTGCTTGTGACAAACCCTTTCTGTTGGTACCAAGTTCAAGATCATCATTCAAGGTCAAGGTCATTTCTCAAGATCAAAATTTAGAAAATCTTTCCATAAACATTGTCTATAAGTTTACAATGTTAAGTGATATAACCTTCATATTTTACATGTGCATTGCTTTTGACATGAACTTTCTGTTGGTACTAAGTTCAAGGTCATCTGTCAAGGTCAAAGTCATTTCTCAAGGTCCAAATTTGAAATTTTAACTTTAACATTGTCTATAAGTTTTCAATGGTAAGTGATTTAGCCTTCATATTTCACATCTGCATTGCTATTGACATGACCTTTCTGTTGGAATAATGTTCAAGGTCATCTGTCAAGGTCAAGGTCATTTCTCAAGGTCAAAATTTCCAAAAAATAACTTTAACAGAGCCCGTAAGTATACAATGGTAAGTGATATATCCTCCATATTTTACATGTGCATTTCTTATGACATGGACTGTCTGTTGGTACTAATTTCAAGGTCATCTGTTAAGTTCAAGGTCATTTCTCAAGGTCAAATTTTGAAAAGTTTAACTTTAACATTGTCTATAAGTTTACAATTGTTAGTGACACACTCTTCATTTTTTACATGTGCATTGCTTATGACATGAACTTTCTGTTGGTATGAGGTTCAAGGTCATCTGTCAAGGTCAAGGTCATTTCTCAATGTCAAAATTTCGAAAATTTTAACTTAAACATCTCCCATAAGTAAACAATGGTAAGTGATATATCCTCCATATTTTACATGTGCATTGCTTATGACATGGACTTTTTGTTGGTACTAAGTTTAAGGTAATTGGTCAAGGTCAAGGTTAAATTGTCAAGGTCATTAATTTTCAAATATTCCTCCTTCACTAATTGCCAAAATGTCTTGTTACTTTACATAAATGTTGTTCATTAAAAGCCCTAGGTAATTTTTATTTCAATTTTTGACCCAATGAGCCTTACCATGCTAAAAGGGGGCTTAATGCCATGTAGCTTTACATTTTGTATATATTCTATTCTAAAATAAATCAGTCTATTGTTTCTAGGACTACTCAAGTTAGAGTCTTCATTTTTTTGTATGGAGACATTTTTCATTGATAACTTGGATAGTGAAGGTAAAATATTTAACCCTTTACCATATAATGATATTGAATTTTACTAGAATCAGGCCTGTGAAGCCAAACAGCTTCCTTCAATGTTTGTCAAACTTCCAAATTTCTTGTGAACTGAACTCCCAAACTATAGTTGCATTCAATAAAAAATTTTTTGTCCAATAATGGCGTATAGTTCTGTGACAAAAGCATTATTCGGGGAGCATAATCTGTCTCCGATGGCTCTTGTTTTTCACCAGTTCACCAACTTGAATCTATATCAAGTTGACTGTGTAAAATATGCAATTGTTTTCAAATTCGATTCCTAGCTTGAGAAATTGTATTCAGGTGAGCTATCTAGGGCCATCATTGCCCTCTTAAATTCATTTATGTGGAAATATAATGACTGGAAATCAAATAAAACTGAGGCTGACTCACTTGAGTAATTGTTTGTACTAGATATCTTTCTACTGATATGTGTTTATGATTTGAAAGTAAAATATTCATGTGTTCTTTAATAATCATTGATGTATGTTTCATGTATATTTTAGGATCCTGCCAGCTTCTTTCTCAAGGTACAGCTGATATCTTACTGAGTTGTTGTAGTGACCTTTGGGATGGGGATGACCTTGAACCTCTAACTGACATTGACAGGTAAATAATTAGACAGAAGTTTTTAATCTTGTTGAGTCTGCTGGTGGTGAGCAAGACTGAGCATTGTTTGTGTCTGTGTATTAGTGCACCAAGAAGTTCCACATTGATAGAAAACAGGGTTATGTTGAAAAATTTAACCCATTCCCACTTGACAAAATTTTAGACTGGTCCAAATTGAAAGAAGATGCAGACAACAATTTCAAGATAATCAAAATCTTTTTTTTTTTTTTTTCGTCTTTTTGGATAGAAAACATTGTGGATAATGAAGAAATTGCTTGATACAAGCAATTTCTTCATTTTCCACAATGTTTTCCAAAGCTTTTTTCTTTAGGGGCGTAAAATGGAGGGATTGAATTGGAATGGGTTAAGGCCAGGATCATGCAACATGTACAGCTTGAATAAGCTGTAGTAATGAATTTAAGTTGCTTAACCAACAGAAATACTTCACTTAGATGTTTGCCAATGTCAGAGTTCAAAGCTCACCCTTACAATCTGAAAAAATGATTTGATTGGTCAACTGATTCTTTGATTATCAGCCAAGATTGGTTAGTTATTAGTCAGCTTTCAGTTTTGCAAAGGGGAGTAAAAGTTTGTGCTTACCCTTTCTGTCAGTCTGTCATCCTCTAAGTATCTGTGTCCACAATATTTGATTAACCCTTTTCTATTTTGCAAAACTTAAGGCCTGTCCAAATTCAAAGGTTTTGCAGATGAAAACTTAGAGTGGATTTATTTTGAAAAAATAACCATTCAGTAGGATAGAAATTGTGGAAAAAGAAATTGCTTGTTACAAACAATTTCCTCTTTTTCTACAAAGTTTTCTCAATTATAAAATTACAGGGACAAAAAACAGGGATTGAAAAGGACAATATCAAAGTCAGATTAAGGATAGTTTCCGTTCTATTGATTTTTAGCAAAAATTGACTGCTGGACTCAGACAGATTCACAGAAAAAATAATTTAACCCTGTCCTATTTTTTTAAATTTTAGACTGGTCTGAATTGAAAAAGGTTGCAGACGAAAATGAAAATTTGATGCAGTTTGAAATGATACTATCCTAGGCAGTCACAAATATTGTGGGAAAAGGAGAAATTGCTTGTTACAAGCAATTTCTCCTTTTTATACGCCCATTGAAGACGGGACGTATTATGGGATCACCCGTGGTGTCCGGTCGTCCAGGCGTCCGGGCAGTGTCCACTTCTTTGTCCGGAGCATAACTCTGTCATCCTAAGTCCGATTGACTTTAAACTTGGCAGTTATATTCTTCTTATCAATACGGAGTGCAGTGCGCAATAATCATAACTCTACCTAGCCTATTTTTTGAGTTATTGCCCTTTGTTGTTTTTCATACTTGAATCTTGTCCAGAGTATATCTCTAAAAGTATTATAGCTAGGATCATGAAACTTCACAGGTGTATAGATCTTACCAAGGGGGAGTGCAGTGCACAAGAACCATAACTCTACCTGGCCTATTTTTTGAGTTATTGCCCTTTGTTGTTTTTCATACTTTAATATTGTCCGGAGTATATCTCTAAAAGTATAATAGCTAGAATCATGAATTTTCATGGGTGTATAGATCTCACTAAGGGGGAGTGCAGTGCACAAGAACCATAATTCTACCTGGCTTATTTTTGAGTAATTGCCCTTTGTCTTGTCCAGAGTATATCTCTAAAAGTATAATAGCTAGAATCATGAAATTTCAAGGGAGTATAGATCTCACCAAGGGGAAGTGCAGTGGACAAGAACCATAACTCCACCTAGCCTATTTTTTTGAGTTATTGCCCTTTGTTGTTTTTCATACTTGAATCTTGTTCAGAGTATATCTCTAAAAGTATAATAGCTAGGATCATGAAACTTCATGGATGTATAGATCTCACCAAAGGGGAGTGCAGTGCACAAGAATCATAACTCTACCTGGCCTATTTTTTGAGTTATTGCCCTTTGTTGTTTTTCATACTTGAATCTTGTCCGGAGTATATCTCTAAAAGTATAATAGCTAGAATCATGAAATTTCATGGATGGATAGAGCTCACCAACTGGGAGTGCAGTGCACAAAAAACATAACTCTACCTAGCCTATTTTTTGAGTTATTGCCCTTTGTTGTTTTTCATACTTGAATCTTGTCCCGAGTATACCTCTAAAAGTATAATAGCTAGAATCATGAAATTTCATGGATGGATAGAGCTCACCAAGTGGGAGTGCAGTGTACAAGAACCATAACTCTACCTAGCCTATTTTTTGAGTTATTGCCCTTTGTTGTTTTTTCATACTTGAATCTTGTCCAGAGTATATCTCTAAAAGTATTATAGCTAGAATCATGAAATTTCATGGGTGTATAGATCTCACCAAGGGGGAGTGCAGTGTACAAGAACCATAACTTTATCTAGCCTATATTTTGAGTTATTGCCCTTTGTTGTTTTTCATACTTTGTTTGACAAAAAATATTCATTCAAAATAACCTCAGTTCTATTCAAACCCCCAGCTAATATTAAGCAGTGTGACGGGCGTATCTTGTGACAATTTGGCACCTTGTTCCACAATAAATTCTCAAGTGTGAAATCACAGCTATGTGAAATCCCGGGTTCGTAAAGGGAAAGGGTTATAGGCCAGTAGGGGAATCATTGCCATGCAATACATCAGAATGCTTGTTTATCATTCTTTAACAATTCATTTCTTTTTTATAAAGAAAACATTCGTTGCAGGAAAATAATTCCAGAAAAATACAATAATTGGGAGATAGAGAGTTCAGAACATATCTTAGTTTTGCTGTTAATTTGACATAAAAAGAAATTAATTAACTTATTCCAACTTGATACAATTTTAAATCAGTCTAAATATAAAGAAGTTGCAGAGGACAATTTTAAGTAGATGTAAATCTTTAAATTTTTTGTCTTTTGGGTTAGAAAACATTGTGGATAATGAGGAAATTGCTTGTAACAAGCAATTTCTTCTTTTTCCACCATGTTTTTAAAAGCTTTCATATTGTGGGGTGTTTAAAAGTGTCATTGTGTGAGAATGGGTTAAGTGTCTTTTTAACCCAACACAGACAACAAAATTTTAGACTGATCCAAATTGAAAAAGAAGTTGCAGACACATTCCAAACTGCACTAAAATTGGAAAATAAGTGCCAAATAGGGTAGAAATGGCTTGTTACTGCGACTATCTCATCAGGTAACAGTTCATTGTGTAGTAACTGGTTAAAAATCCTGCATATATTTGATCATTGTTATTTCAGAAAGAGGATACTAGATTTTTACCAGCGTGCCAGTATTGGATCTTACTGTACAGCATTTTCCTATTGCCCCGTAAGACGTCACTTTACAGAGAATGTTGCTAATTCGTACATAGAGCTACCAGATGAAAGTGTCTCTTCTTATTTGTCTGATAACATGCATATGAGTTATATGTAAGTTACTCAATTTCACTTTCCATAAACCCATGTCTTGCTGAATAAAACCCATAGCCACTTACCAAAGATATCATATTAGACTCGTCTAAATTGTAGGAAGTTGCTGATGATATTTCAAATATGGCTAAAATTGTAAATTAAGTGCAAAAATAGGGTAGAAAACATTGTGAGTAAAAAGACAAATTTGCTTTTTACAAGCAATTTCCCCTTTTCCACAAGGTTTTTCATTGATTTTAGTTTGTCAGGGCATCAGAAACTGTTATTGTGTGGTAATGGATTAAACTTAATTAATCTCAAATGGCTGAAAGCACTAAAGGTTAAGATTATAGGTCTTTTTCTTTTGATAACTAATTTTGTAATCATCTCTGGCTCAAAACATCAAATTAGTGGTGTAGACAAAGATTAGCCATATCTGCAGGCAGATCTTAGTCTATACAAATACCACACTTTTTTTCTAGACTGGTCCAAATTTAGAGAAGTTGCTGACGACAATGTATAGTTGATTGAATTCTAAGTATCTTTGCAGTTTGGCCTAGAAAATATTGTGGAGAATGATAATTGCTTGTGTTTTCCAGAGCTTTTTTTTGGAGTGTAAAAAGGGGGTTTGTGTGGGAATGTGTTAAACTTCCTACCATAACAGGAACATTCCTTGTATAGCCTGTCAAGTGTTAAAATGATCCTAGACTAAAACCTTGTAATGCTGAATAATAAATTCCTCAGAATTTCACTTAAATTAAAAGGCAAAAAGCACAGATCGCTTAGTTGTGGGTCAATATTCCTTTTGAAAATTAATCCTTTAAACAAATTTTGCTCTTTAACCCTTTTTCATATTTCATCTCTAATGGCAAAAGGTCAGCAGAGCTGTAGGGATGGCATGTTTCCTGTCTGGCATGCTTATGTCCGTTTGTCCAGTTGTTTGTCCCTTGCTAACACTTTAGAGTCCACAGTTTTCATGTGATTCTCTCCAAACTTTCACAGAATGATTGTACTATCATAAGATTTGTTCCATTCAAAATTTGGTTCAATACATCAAGAAAATTGGAAAAGGGACCTTATGTAAATTTGATATTAAAAGATCCTTATTAACACTCTAGAGTTCAGTTTTAATTGGATTCTCTTCAAACTTTCACAGAGTGATAGTTCCGTCATAAGGATCAATCCTTTTGAAATTTGGTCACATTTTTGAAAAAAATGGAAAAGGGACCTTATGAAAAATTAATTAAACAATCCTTCTTATAGAGTTCACAGTTTTTATTGGATACTTTTCAAACTCTCACAGAATGATTGCACCATTGTAAGGATTGTTCCTTTTGAATTTTAGTCTGATCCATTATGAATTAGGACAAGTGTAAAATTTTGTTATCTTGTAAAGATTTAAGGGAGATGCTTGAAGAAGTTCAAAGCTTTATTGATTGGATACAACACTTTTGTCTGTTGTAGTAATTTTTAGTCCAATAAATATCAAGATATTATAACCCATTAGAAACACAACCAGAAAACAAGATCTGCACTCATTGGTCAATATAAACAGAGCCACTTGGGAGACTCACTGATCATTCAGTTCAGTGAATATGATCCGGACTCTGACCAATGAGAACAGAGCCAATAGGGGAACTATTAATCATTTATTGCTTATTCTATGTTTGTGGATATAATTCTTTATTGAGAACCAGATCTTATTTGACTCATTGACCAATGTGAACAGGGCAAAATGGAATACCCATGAATAATTTAGTGCTGATTACCTTTTCGACTAATCTAGTGTGCTGTCATAATCCTTTACAGAGAACCAGATCTTGACTCATTGACCAATGAGAATAGAGCCATGTGGGAGACCCATAGATCATTTAGTGCTGATTCCCTGTTTGACTCGTCTAGTATGGTATCAGATGAAGATTCAGGAAACCCTAACCTGGCCCAAAGGAACCAGATATTCATTGGCATGGTCACAATGCAATATCAAGCAAGACAAGTACATAATATTTACAAAGAATGATTGTAGAAAACCAAAAGATGCATGCAACAATTAGTGTTTTTTTTTTTCTTTCTTTTTCAATTATGCTGCTGAACTAAGTCATATATTGGTATCATAGTCTCTGTCTGTTTGTTTGTCCATCCTGATGTCTGTACGTCTGCCCAATTTCCCCTTAAACATTTCCTCCTACATTTATTGACTGATTTGAATGAAAGTTTCACAAAATGTTCCTAGTCTCTTGACCTTACGCATATTGTCAGGGTTTGAGATTATTGGCTGAATCACAGAAAAAGGGCACTAAGTGCAAAATTTCTTGTTAACTTCTCCTATATTTATGAATGATTGATCCTAGTCACCTGATCTTGCATATATTGTTGGGAGTTTGCTATTTATAGCATTTGTAACAGAAGAAGGGCCTTAATGCAAAAGTGGGGCATATATTGTGACTATGGCACTCTTGTTGTCAAATGTCAAATTTTTGGACAAACTTGAGATTCAAACTTTTGACAACTTGATTTACAGCACCTATAATTACAATAGTGCCATAGTATTACACAACATGCTGAGTGTGGCCAGTATACAACAGAAATTGAAAAATAAAATTCAAGTTACAGTGCTCTTATTTGACATGGTGATAGCTGTAATTGGTTTTCCTCTTCTGCTTATAGCAAGGCCAAGGTCACCTTGCAAGGTCAAGGTCAACTATCAAGATTAAACTTCTAAAAAATTGCCTGTACATGGGTATTAGTGTGTCACTAACACAACTTGATTAATCCATTATCAGACAACAAAATTTTAGACTGGTCCATATAGAAAAACATAGCAGAAGACAATTTTGATTTGATAATATTTTAATTTTTTTTCTTGTCTTTTTTGGGGATAGAAAACATTGAAAAAATTGCTTGTAACAGGTAACATCTTCATTTTCCACAATATTTTTCAAAGCTTCTTTCTTGAGGGGTATTAAAAGCATGATTGTTTGGAAAGTGGTCAAAGTAAGTCTTTTGTAGGTCAAAAGGATAAACCATTCCAACACAAGCACCCCTTTTCATGCCCTTCAATGAAAAAGATTTGGAAAAAATTGTGGTTAATGAAGAAATTGATTTTATCAAGCAATTTCTTCATTACCTACAATGTTTTCTATCCAAAAGCCAAAAAAATAAATAAATAAAATTCCATCAACTTTATATTGTTGTCTGCAGCTTCTTTAAAGATGACAAGTTTAAGATATTGTTGTGTTTGAATGGGTTAAGTTAAAGATGTATGAGGTATTACTCCTTTCTTATCCGGTTACCAACTGACAAAACTGTAGACTGGTTCAAATTCGGAGAAGTTGCAGACAACAATCTTAGAAAGTGAAATATTTTGACTCTTTGTCTGTTGGGAAAGAAAGGGTTGTGGATAATAAAAAAAGTTGCTTAATTCTCCACAACCTGTGGCAGGTATTTTTCTTGAGGGGCATCAAAATGTGCGATTATGTGGGTATTGATCATTTGATGTTCACAATTTTGAAAGAAGATGCACTTTAAACTTTTAGAAAATAACAACAACAATTTTTATTTTATATTTATAGACAAGGCATAGAAAAGTAATTTTATAAACATGAATCTACAAGAAAATACAAGATTTAAGCCAAAGGTTTAACAACAAAATTTTAGACTAGTTCAAATTCAAAGAAGTTGCAATTTCTAGTTGATAAAACTTCAAAAATCTCTATCTTTGTGGGTAGAAAAAATTGTGGGAAATTGTTTATTATAAGCAAGGACTATATAGGAATGGTTAAATTCATGTTTAACTCATGTTTATATATCTGAGTACATATCTTGTTTGCATTTTTCCCAGGATTTTATCCAGCTGATAGACAAACTAGAGGGAGCCTGTATCAGATTTGTTCATTTTTCTCAAGAAAATGAAGTCAGAAGTAGGGTAGGTAGTTGAGTTCAGTTATGCGATGTTTTTGTGTATTGTTACAGCATTATCTGCTCCCACAAAGATTTCTAAGGTAGTTCTTTCACTTAAAAATGGGAGAATGTGTATAAATGTATAAAGTTATCACAAGATGACAAATTTTTAGAGTGATCCAAATTTCAACAAGTTGCAGACAATGATTTTCAGTTGATGAAATTTTAAAAGTTTTTTTTTATTTTAGAAATGATTGTGGATAATAAAGAAATTGCTTGTTGTATGTAATTTCTTTATTTGCTCCACTAGCCAAAGGCCACTTGGGCCATTGTAATGGCATTATGTCTGACTGTGCATCCATGCATAAACAATTTGTTTCTCTTCTCTTCAGAAACAGCTGGCTTGATTTCAACCTAATTTTACTGAAATAATCAATATTTGACCCATTATAAGATTCCTTTAAAGAAGTTTGATTGGATGAAAAACTTTGTTTTTATGGTCGGGGCATATATAGTGTATAGTGAAACTTTAGAATCTTGTTCTCAGAAACCACTTCCTGAATTATTACAAAATTTTACATAAATGATCCTTTTACATAACTTGACTTGTAGAATAATGAAAATGAGGAAATTCTTCTCTCCAATTTTTTAAAAGATTTCATTGACTGAACTTATTTGCTGGCTATGTCCAAGATGATTCAGAATATATTAATTCCCGAAAACATTGCCCTCTAAATTAGTACTTTCACAATCCGTAGAGCGATAGTTTTCCACATGGCTCATTCAGCTGTAATCAAATTCATAGCAATAGTTATTGTGTTACCCAATTAACAAACTCAGGATTTTGTCTTTTATTCTTTATGTGAAGAAATAGATGTTTTATTTAACCCCTTTATCACAAAACAGAATTTTAGACTGGTTCAAACAGAAAAGAAGCTGCAGATGGCAATTTCAAGTTGGTGTGATTAAGAAAAACTTCTCCTTATAGGATAGAAAACATTGTAGACATTGAAGAAATTGCTTGTTACAAGCAATTTCTTCATTGTCCACAACGTTTCTCAAAGCCTTTTTCTCTAGGGGAGTCAAAATGCATTGATGGCTGAGGGGTATAAGCACTTGACCTGTAATCTGAAGGTCATGGGGTTGGAGCCCCACCGTTGCCAGGGTGTGCTCATGGGCAAGACACTTAATAGCCAGCCTCAGTCTAACCAGCTGTACAATTGGGTAGTAGTGGGTTTAAATCACTGCCTCTTTTTCAGGGACGTGAAAACATCTGGGTTGTGAGTGTTCAAGAGTGACTCTATAAGCCAATGGCTTTCGTGGCAATCAAACCAAAATTTATTAGTATAAACTAAAATACATCTTTGTGTGGCTCTGGGTTAACCCATTTCAACTCAATCCCTCCTTTTTACGCCCCTCAATAAAACATTTTTAGAAAACATTGTGGAAAATGAAGAAATTGCTTGTTACAAGCAATTTCTTCATTATCCACAATGTTTTCTATCCCAAAAGATGAAAAAAACTAAAATTCCATCAACTTCAAATTGTCGTCTGCAGCTTCTTTCAATTTGGACCAGTCTAAAATTTTATCGTGTGGGAATGGGTTAAAACTGTGTTTTCAAAGAAGGCTGTGAAGGACTTAAAATATTTTCTCCAGGTGTTTGCAGAGAAGATGGGTTTAGAAGCAGGCTGGAATTGTCACATTTCATTACGATCCGAGAGACAGTATTTATCTGGTATCAGTACAGGGGGAGAAACATCCCAGGTTGACCTGACACATCGTAACTCAAAGTAAGTAACTTAATCCATTACCTTACAAAAAAATCTTAGACTGCTCCAAATTGAGAGAAGTTGCAGACAACAATTTCAAGTCGATGGAATTTAGAAAATCTTTGCCTTTAAGAATAGAAAACTTTGTGGACAATGAAGAAATTTGCTTGTTACAAGCAATTTCTTCATTCTCTACAATATTTTTCAAAGCATTTTTACAGAGGTACTTGAAAAAGTAGGAAAACTGGTTAAGAAATGAAGGTGATATTTTTTGTTTTCATTTAATAATGAACCAAAAACTCAATAACACTGTACAAATGTGAGCGATTTCAAGACACTAGAAAGTTTTCCCTCGACATATTACATTTTTATTTCTAGTTAGTGATATTATTTTTATTTACATTAAGTTTTGAATTGATGGTAATGTTTCCATCCATATAGGACAGGGAACCTGCACAGCGACATCTCCTTGGGTTACTGATGCGTTGAGAAAAATGTCACGTAGATCGCCCTTCAAAATCTTTCACAGTTATTGACTTTGACTAAATTCTTTACTGTCCTTACAATAAATCAACAAAGAACAGTATCTAAATCTAAATTATCAGTATCTAAATTCTTTACTGTCCTTACAATAAATCAACAAAGAACAGTATCTAAATTTAGTCATTCACAAATCAGGATTTAAGTCAAACAACTTCACATGGACAAATCTGGATTAGAATTAGATATTCGGTACAGGTAAAAAAACACGTTCGCTTTTATTTATAATTCTTAATGTGAGAATTTTCACTTTAATCAACATAATTCTGAGACTCTGGGATACCTAGAATTACACTTGATTATTCATCTGAATTCGGTTTGTGGAATTTAAAGTTTTTGCTAGTACTTTCGGTCTAGATTTTTCTCTTACAAAGCCTTTTGAATTGGATTTGTGTATGATGCAAGATTTGAAAAATATAAGCAGTTTGTACTAACCAAACTGATCGATTTAAACCTAATAATGTTATTGCCTATGACCAAAGGCATTAATCATCACTACTTTCCACTCTTAGGTGTGAAATACTTACCTTGCTAATACTTACCTGGCTTCAGGTAATTCTCATATTTCATACTGTTCCAATCTTTTTCAATTGGACGGTTAAAATCGTGGTTAACCCTTTCCTGTACAAACCCGGGATTTTACGTCCCTGTGATTTTATACTTGAGAAAACATTGTGGAAAAAGGAGAAATTGCTTGAAACAAGCAATTTATCCTTTTCCCACAATGTTTTCTACCACATAGGATGGTTTCATTTCAAATTGCATCCAATTTTCATTGTCGTCTGCAACATCTTTCAATTTGGACCAGTCTAAATTTTCAAAAAACAGGAAAGGGTTAAATCAGCATTAACATCAAATCAGGAACCAACACAACATCAACCAAAAATAGTCAACCCCCCTCTTATTTAGGGAGCTGAGCAGATCCTCTGATATAATTGATTTAGCTCTGTAATAGACAGTGCTTTAATGAAGTTGGAGTTTATCTGACTTAGTAAATTAATTTTACATGGTTTGTCTTCACTTTTAACAATGAAAAGTTTGAAATGCTTTTCAAGTTTGCATTTTGTTTCAAGTTGTTAGTGTCATTTAGCATGATTTCATTAGGAGAGTAACCACAACATAGTTTTCACTTTGAAATGAAATTAGTGTGTTACCACATATGCTCAAATTTTCTGTTTAACTATAGGTATTACAGCAGACAGTCCACTGACAGTGGTACAAAGGGTGACAACTCCATTCTAAATTACATCAACAAACGCTTTGACGAGCCATCAAAGTGTCGAAGTCAGAGTGCACCAAGTATTGTCCATCTAGCTTCATCTCAAGTCAAATTTGAAAAGAAAGTAAAAACAGCTCTTGTGAGCCCAAGAAAAGTGAAAAGGGAGAGTAGCAGTCAGAATACAGATGAAGAATTAACTCCCTTGCATACTAAATCTAGTGACTATGAGATAGTATTTGATTATGACTTGAATGATTATCCAACTTGGGGTAGTGAGGAAGAGCTCAGTAGACAGGCGTCCAGTTATATCACAGAAAATACTGATGATAGTCTGACAGGAGTGCTTGATAATAGAGTAGGTACTGTTAGCCCTAAACCCATCCCAATACAGCCCGCCTTGATATGCCCCCCCCCCCCTCCCCCAGAAAATAGCTTTTGAAAACATTGAGGAACATAAAGAAATTGTTTGAATAAGCAATTCCTATATTGTTCCATAATGTTCTCTGCCAATGAAAACAAGGATTTTAAAAATTTCATCAAGTAATAGTTGTCATCTGCAAAATCATTCAATTGCTAACAAGTCCAGAATTTTGTCATTGGACAATGGAATGACCACATGTAAAGTTTAAAAATACCAACAAAAAGAAATAAAAAATGTTCAACTGATTCAGACTTTACTGCCCCTCAAGTAAAAAGATAGAGGAAACATTGTTGGAAATGGGGGAACGTTTTCTACCCCAAAATACAAAAAAAAAAAAGAGTAAATTCTATCAATTGAAATTTTTCACCTGACTCTTCATTGAATTTGGGCTTACCTGAAAGTTTTGTTGTCTGGTAATGGGTTTTACCATTGCAGGATGACTTAATCTTAGACTGGCTCAAATTGAAAGAAGTTGTAGACAACTATTGTAACTTTATGGTTTTTCTTATGTCTTTCAGTTAAATCATGAGCTTTTTATGAGCTATTTCTTCATTTTTCCACAATATTTACCAAAGCTTCAGGATTTTAACTCATTACCAAAAAGCGTTTTTTGTGGACTGGTCCAAATTGAAAGGAGTTACAGACGACAATACAAAGTTTATAAAATTTAAGATATATTTAACTTTTGGGGTAGAAAAAACATCATGTAAAATGAAGAAATTGCTTGTAACAAGCAATTTCATCATTCTACACAATGTTTTCTTGAAGGTTTTTCTTGAGGGGCATCAAAAAGTCTCATTGTGAATGAATGGTTTATAAACGTCGGATGGTGTGGGATGTAAGAAAGAGGTTTCAAGTGACAATTTAATGAATGAAATTTAAAAAAAAAAAACTTTGTTAAATTGGAAGAAAATCTCTAGAAAATGAACACTTGCTTGTTATGACAAATCTGTGCATTTTCTGCAATTCTATTCCAAAGCTTTTTTACTTGAGGTTTGAATAATTTAGGATTGTTTGGGAATGGATTTAGACAAGTTGAGCTTGAAAGAAGTTGCAGATGATAATTCAAAGTAAGAGGGATTAATATATTACCAGACCACAAAATTTTAAACTGTTCCAAATTGAAATAGCTAGCACACAATAATGCAAAGTGACTGTGATTTCAAAAAATAACCATGATAGAGTGTAGAAAATGTTGAGGGGAAATAAGAAATTGCTTGTAACTAGCAATTCATTATT
The DNA here is from genome assembly GCA_946902895.1 of Fragum fragum. Classification (NCBI taxonomy): domain Eukaryota; kingdom Metazoa; phylum Mollusca; class Bivalvia; order Cardiida; family Cardiidae; genus Fragum; species Fragum fragum. Next base: position 75,475,701 of record OX336365.1, on the reverse strand, counting down.
TTCCCACAATGTTTCCTACATTATAACATTTAAGGAGCATAAGAGATGTAATTTGGTGGGAATAGATTACAACAGTTTACCCATTCCCACACAATTATACTCTATGAAGCCTCAAGAAAAAAACTTTGGAAAACATTGAGGAAAATGAAGAAAGTAATTTCTTCCTTATCCAAAATGTTTTCTACCCTAAAAGTGAGAAAAATCCAAAAATTTCATCACTAAAGAAGAAGAATAAATTGCTTGTTTTATTTTCACTACAATGTGATATCATGTGGACATTAAATAAGAGATTGCTTACATATATTTTTTCAGTCTTTTGATTCTGTATGCAAATTTGAAATTATTGAATTATAAAAGACTGAGAAGTTGCATTCCTTTCCGGCATCCTCTGAAATGATCATCTGTTTGTTAATCTGTTTGTCTTACGAAAACCAAAGATAAGAAATGATAAACACTACAATTTGATAGTATGATAGTTATATTACTAGCATATTTAGTACTTGAAAAACTGAAACTTGGTTTCCACAGTTTGAAGATCGACTTCTTTATTTTCTTTGAAGGCCAAATGTAAATGATTTATTAAGATTGGGTATAAGAAAAATTCCATGACATAAGTTTTATCACTTTCCAGTACAAATTTCAGGATTTTATGTTGCTCTGATTTTATACTTTAGAAAACATTATGAGAAAATTAGAATTTGCTTGTAATAAGCTATTTCTTCTTTTCCCACAATATTTTCTACCACTTAAGATTGTCTCATTTCAAAATTTCATCCAATGATTATTGTTGTCTGCAACCTCTTTGTATTTGGACCAGTCTAGATGTTCAAAAAACAGGAAAAGGTAAAGAAAGTGTAAAATTACCTGATAGAATAAAGGTACTGAACCTTTACTTAGTGAATATGACAAAAATAGCTTGCGACTCTGTTTCAATACTGATTTGGCCATTATAGTTATATCACACACACACACAAATTTTAAACCACAAAGCGTGGTTTGTATAAGATATATTACTTTATTAACCCATTCCCACTCAATGACGCTTCTAGACGCCCCCCTCCCCCCGAAAAACCTTGGAAAACAATGTGGAAAATGAAGAAATTGCTTGTTACAAGCATTTTCTTCATCATCCACAATGTTTTTTACTGAAAAAGTAAAAAAATCCCAATTTTTTTAAGCTTTAAATTGTCGTCTGCAACCCCTTTCAATTTGGACCAGTCTAAAATGTATCTGTCTGGTAATGGGTTAAGATAATTACTGGTTTTTTTTCTTACCAAGGCCAAGTTACCAAGAGGTATAGAGAACATCCGTCCCCATCTCAACAGTATAGATAATGTACCATTGTTAGTGAATCTCTTTACAGACTGTACAACTGATAGTGAGTATAAAACAATGTATATTTTACATTGGTAATTTGCATGGACAGTTGTTTTTTGTGAAAAAAAGTATTTTTGCTATAATTCAATAAACTTGGTAAATGAAATTCCAATACACAGCAAGTCTTTGCTTAACTCATTCTCACACATACAGTTCCTCTTTTTTACACTCTTCAAGAAAACAAGGTGAAAATCGAAGAAATTGCTTTTACTGTGCATTTTTTTCATTATCTAAAATTGTTTCTACCAAGAAAGTCGAAGATTTTTCAATATCTCCTCAACATGAAATTGTCTTCTCACACTTCTTTTAAATTTGACAAGTCGTAAAAATTGTTGTAATGTAATAGGTTAAAGGAAAACTCTCTGTAATATTGAAAGAAATACTGGTATCTCAAGCAAGTTTCTTTTTCTTTAACAACAAAATTAGATTTTACTGTCATTTTGCAGAAATGATCTCCATTTCTCACAATATTTTCTACCACATAGGATGGTTTCATCAAGCTGCATCCAATATTCATTGTTGTCTCTTTCAATTCGGACCGGTCTAAAAAAATTTTAAAAAGGCCTAAATATTTCACCTCATTTGTAAATCTTGCTATGTTTGTACCATATTACAGCAACTTGTGAGATGGTAACAATTATGCAGGAACACGGCGAGGTGGTGTTGTGTGTTGGTAGCTCTATAAACATACAGAATACACCAATCTTTCTGAAGGCAGACTGCAGGTAAACATGGAAGGTTAATGAAATACAAGACTGTTTATCATTGCACAGTTGTCTGTAATAGATGCAAAGAAGGCTTTCATTTACAAAAAAAGATGTCTGGGTTCACATTAACTTTTAGCTCACATGAGTACAAAGTGCTCAGGTGAGCTATTGTGATTGCCCTGTGACCAGAATCCATTTGTTTTGCATCATCTATCAACAATTTATAAAAGCATCATCTCCTCCTAAACCATAAGGCCAAACTTGCTGAAACTTTCAAAGTGTTGGGTTAGTTGATTCTATTTAAAACTCTGGTAGACATAGTTAAGGAAAAGGGAAAATTTTACTTAATCTTAAGAAATATTCTTTCAAACCAGGAAAACCTGGGGCCTTTAGATTTGGTAATTTGAAATATTTGATAAATGTCAACCAAGGATGGAAAAAGTGCTAATGAAAAACTGTTCTTGTCTAAATCTAAACATCCAAGAATATATGTTAATGGCATGTAGCATATCCAAATTTGGTGACTGAGTTTCTCTTAAATCTTTTTTCATTCAGACCTTTATAGGCTCTCTTATTAGCTATAGCACCATCATATACTCTATCTTTTTTAAGTTATTATTTTCAAACTCGGCACATGTTTTGTTAACACTCAATACATGTCTAAAGACCAAGTCCCATCATTCTGGCAATCATTAATTCTTGTCATGCCGAGTTACTATTCCTGCATAAAATTGCATTTAAAATCAAAGGACTAAACTTACTGGAAGCACCAACTGATGGTAAATGTTTATTTTGAAAATTCTTTTAAACAACTCTCTTGTAAAAATGACAATCAGGTGGTGTAGACTACACATATGTGCAGGCTGATCTTTGTCTGTACCTTCTGCAAAAGCAGAAATATTCTCAGTTCAGGAGGACAATTATTAAAGCAGAGGTCTACACCTTGTGACCTTATAATTTTGGTCACGATCATTTATTTAACTCATCAAAATGTGGAATTTTGTTGTTATGGGAATGTGATAAATACTTAATGAAAGGAATATGGTATAGGTCATTGACAAATAAAGAAGTTCACAGGCCAATTAACATTGTTAGCATCAGTAGGTCCAGTCATTACACAGAGTTGACCTACAACCCATTGACTTAGACAGGAAGTTTCGCTTTGATTTTATACGGTGTTATTTTGCAAAATTTATTGCCATTAGTATGTAACAAAAACGTAGAATGGTTTGATGTCCATCTAAAAGTCATAACTATTGTATATTCAAATTATAGTTGCAAAGTTTTGCTCATCAAACCAACAAGCAAAAAATTGACAAAAATGGCTGCAAATTTCTAAATTCCAAAACTCACTTCTGGTCTAAATGAATAATTTGATTGGTTGACTGATCATTTGATTGACAGATTGGTCAATCACCATATAATGTATTGTTTCTTTTAAATGTTCCTTTGTTTATGACCCTCAAGAAAAGACTGGGAATAACAATGTGAACATTTAAGAATTGGCTTATTACTACCAATTTCTTCTTTTTTCAAAGTGTTTTCTACTCATTTTGGAATTTCCTCTATTGAAAAATGGTGTCTGCAACATCTTTGAATTTGGATGAGTCTTTTTATGCCCCTGCATTGAAAGATCGGGGCATAATGTTTTACTGCTGTCCGTCTGTCTGTCCGTCTATCATTGAGTCTGTTGGTCTGTCTGTCTGTCTGCAAAACTTAACCAAAAAACTTAACATTGCCAATTACTAAAAACTTAACCAAAAAACTTAACATTGCCAATTACTACTAGCCTCATACAATGCTCATATTTGGCATGATGATACATTTCCATAATACGCATCTCCTCATGTCAAGGTCATATGATAAGGTCACATACCAAGGTCAAACGCTAAAAAAATTTCATGTACAGTGGGGGCATTGTGCTTCACAAACACATATTGTTTTCATCTGGAAATGGCTTCAAACATTCATCTAGCTAATTTATGTTGGATAAATCTCTAGCTGATTAATATCATTACAACTAGCCAGTTAACTTCTCATTACATGACTATGTGCTTACAATTTGTTAATTCATTTCAGCATAGGATTAGAACCCCTCTGTCCACAAGTGTGTATAAGACAGTCCTCTGGACCATTTATGTGGGATAAAACTCTATTAACCCCATTACAACTAGCCAGTTTATTACTCAGTATTCCGTGTCCACTACATATCAATCAGGAGGATAATATCAGTCTCATTCATCTCATTGCTGAGGTATGTTGTGTGAAATAAAACAATATTAACTCATTACAACTGTCTAGTTTATTTCTCATTATTCCATATCCTTGCATATCAATCAGGAAGGCAATATCAGTCTCATTCATCTCATTGCTGAGGTTTGTTATGTGAAATAAAACAATATTAACCCATTACAACTGTCTTGTTTATTTCTCATTATTCCATGTCCATTGCATATCAATCAGGAAGGTAATATCAGTCTCATTCATCTCATTGCTGAGGTTTGTTATGTGAAATAAAACAATATTAACCCATTACAACTGTCTTGTTTATTTCTCATTATTCCATGTCCATTGCATATCAATCAGGAAGGTAATATCAGTCTCATTCATCTCATTGCTGAGGTTTGTTATGTGAAATAAAACAATATTAACCCATTACAACTGTCTTGTTTATTTCTCATTATTCCATGTCCATTGCATATCAATCAGGAAGGTTATATCAGTCTCATTCATTACATTGCTGAGGTGCCACCGTCATAGCGCAGTTGGTAGCACGTCAGACTGTCAAACTCATCCTTTCCGACTATTTGTCTCCCACCAATGGGTTGATAATCTTAGACCTATGTGGGATAGCAGCTGGAGGCTAGGAAAGGAAGTGATTGCGGTACTGGTGTGAGAAATACCAGGAATCCATTGTTAGGTGCTCCAGCCGCCGCAATATAACTGAAAGAATATTGAAAGCGGTGTAAAACCCCATCAAAATAAAAAAAAAACAAAATTGCTGAGGTATATTGTGTGTTAACCCAATTGGTGAATACATCTACAGGGAAAAAGACTATTAATTTCAACCCAGGGGCCCATCCTGCCAAAATTCATTATTTAATATTAGAGGTATAGGCATTTTCTCAAAAAGTCTAGGGGCCCAGCCCAAAATCTAGGGGCCATGGGCGACTGGGCCCCTGCTAGTCTTTTCCCCTGATCTAGCTATCTTATTATTCAGTATTCATTGTCTATTTGAATCTATGATGAGGATTATGTAAGTCTCATTTCATCTCAAAGCTGAGGTATGTTATATGGGATAAAATACTGTTAATCCAATTAAACCTATCTTACTCATTACTCCCTATTCCATGTCCTCTACATATCAATAAGGAGGATAATATCAGTTTTATTCATCTCATTTACTGAGGGTTATGTGAGATAAGGAAAAAAGATGCATATGGTAACTCATTTATTGGCTGTTTGGAGTTGACACAGTTTTAAAAAGTAAACAATTGCTTTCTGTTGAGGTTCAAACCCGCTACTCAATGATTGAATGTACAGTATGACTAGGCAAAATGGGCATGACACATGGAATCTGAGTATTGTTTGAAAAATGAGTTTATAAATCCATTCTTTCACAATCCCACTTCTTGACATCCCTCAAGGAAACAGCTTGGAAAAATATTTTGAAAAATGAAGAAATAAATGGAAATAAGCGATTTTTGTATTTCTCACATAGTTTTCTACCCAGAAATGTAAGGGTTTAAAAATTTGATCAATTTGTCTACTGTCTAAGTGTACACATATTTGATAACCATACCACAAGAAAATATTTTCACAAACTTTATAATTTCTTTTTACTGTTTACTGTTATATATATGTAATAGTTATAGATCTAAAATATTATTATACAGAAATTGTTTTTGAGGAATGGACAAACAGACAAATTAACTTCTTTATTGCGGAGATTTCTGATTTATAGCAAGTAAACAGGATGCCTGAATTGGCAAGCATGTTGGCTGAGTAAATATCCAGGGGTGTGGAATTCCCATGCCCGACTTGTCCAACACAGGCTTTTCCACCTGCGGGCAAGTACATTTTTCGAGGCTACTTGTCCGTGGACAAGTAAATGTGGGGGCAAATCTTGGAATGGTACTAAACAGATAGAAGAAATTTATGAGTGTAATGTTTGTATCTAAGGCTAGAAAATATTGTTTTTAATGAAGAAAATGCTGAGTTCCAGCATTTTCTTCTTTAAAAATAATGTTTCTCAAAATTTATCTGTTCTGCATCTTTTCACTAGCAAGTCCATTTTGATCCTGGACAAGTAGAAAATCACATTTTACTTGTCCATGGACAAGTAGAGAAAATCCGTATTTCCACATCCCTGTTAAATATCCATACAAATGTGTGAGATATATTTGTATCCTTTATAATGGCAAGAGTGTGACTTGTATTATGAAGTAAACAGGAGCCACTTTCAAATACTTCGAAATATCCATGGATTACTTTTTTGAATTGGTTGACAAAGAAATTTGTAAGGATCTTATTTTGTTAGCTCACCTGAGCAGGAAGTGCTCAAGTGAGCTATTGTGATCACCTTTTGTTCGGCGTCCGGCCATCTTCATCATGCATCGTCCGTCAACAATTTCTTTAAACTACATCTCCTCCCAAACCACCGGGCCAATTGGAACCAAATTTGGCAGAAATGTTCCTTAGGTGGTCCCCTTCCAAAATTGCTACAAGAATTTAAATCCTTTTAAAAATCTGGTTGCCATGGCAACAAAAGTGAATTTTTGAAATAATCTGTAAAAATCTTCTCCTCCTGACCTGGAAGGCGTAGAGCCTAGATATTTTGCATGAAGCATCAGTAAATTGACCTATTTCAATTAGCTAAAATCATGATCCTCGGGTCCCCAGGGGCGGAGCCCCAGGGGATGGGGTTTATAAAGAAATAAAGAATGATTTTCTTAATGACATCTCCTCCCAAACCACTTGGCTGATTTAAACTAAATTTGGCTGAAATGTTCCTAAGGTGGTCCCCTTTAAAAATTTCTAAAAGAATTGAAATCTGTTTAAATTTCTGGTTGCAATGGCAACAAAAGTGAAATTTTAAAATAATCTAAAAAAATCTTCTCCTCTTGACCCAGTAGGCAGCGAGCCTTGATATTTTGCATGAAGCATCAGTAAATTGACCTATTTCAAAATAGCTAAAATCATGATCCTCAGGTCCCCAGGGGCGGGGCCTCAGGGGGTGGGGTTTATAAAGAAATGAAGAAAGATTTTTTAAATGTCATTTCCTCCCAAACCACTTGGCTGATTTGAACCAAATTAGGCAGACATGTTCCTTAGGTGGTCCCCTTTAAAGAATTCGAAAAGAACTGAAATCCATTAAAAACTCTTGTTGCCATGGCAACAAAAGTAAAATTTCATAATAATCTTTAAAAATCTTTTCCCTTTGACCCAGCAGGTGTAGAGCCTTGATATTCTTCATGAAGCATCAGTATGTTGACCTATTTCAAAATAGCTAAAATCATGATCCTCGGGTCTCCCGGGGCAGAGCAGGGGGGGGGGGGTTATAGACATGAAGCATCAGTTCACAGACTTCTTTCTTATTTCTAAAATCATAACCCATGGATCCAGAGGGAGGAAAAAGTTTTTTCCTTCTTTCAAATCAGAACTAAAGCCTTGGAATTTGTAAGAAAAAGAACCTTTATCTCAGGTGAGCGCCCCAGGGCCAACAGCCCTCTTGTTTCTATCCACTGAAGACATACAAGTGTCACATCTATGTGCCATCAAAATTTAAGATCTTGCTCATTGTCCTTAAAAAATTATCACATGGCAAAATTTTAGACTGGTCCAAATTGAAAGAAGTTGCAAGCAATTGAAAGAAATCCAAAATTTCTTTTAATCTTGGGGTAAAAACATGTGGATAATGAAGAATTGCTTGTAACAAGCAATTTCTTCATTTTCCACAATGTTTTCCTTAAGCTTTTTTTGTTTCGGCTTCTAAAAGCGTCATTGAGTGGATATGGTTTAAGAAATATTTCTAAGAATAGCATTACATGTCTCTGCCCTATTTGAAGTAGGGCCATCTAGATTATTTTGTCTGGTTATTGCTTCAATGACAATTTCTGGGGGGCAATGAAATTATAAAACTATGTTAAAGAGCAAAACTACATCCATTTTTTTGATATTCATAATCAAATTCTTCATGTACAAGACCTTAAAATCACAAGGAAAAGGTTTTTACACCTGTGTACAGTGATCTTTTCCATACAAAACCAATACAATGATATAGTTCTCAACCATTTTGATGTCTGTGCATGCATGAGGTCATAAAGTAAGGGAGAAATCTAATCCAACCTTCATTATGGACTGCATCATTGGGTGGGTGGAGCTTACTTTTAAAGAGAGTAAGTCCTGTTTTTGCACATAATTCTTTCCGCATATTTGGTTATTAAGTCAATATGTAATTAAATAGAGCAAATTTTTACAACATACTGCTGTTTCAATGGTTTATCTCTTAATCTCTTTTAACCCTTTCCTGTACAATCCCTTGTTTTTACGTCCCTGTGATTTTGAACTTCAGAAAATATTGTGGGAAAAGAAGAAATTGCTTGTAACAAGCAATTCTTCTTTTTCCACATTATTTTATACTCTACCAAATGGATATTTTTCAAATTAAATGAACTTTAAATTTTCCTCTGCAAAACCTTTGAATTTGGACAGGTCTAAAATTTTGAAAAACAGGAAAGGGTTAAGACTTAAAGTTTTTCTTTTCAGTCGCGGTCACACTTGATGTCGATGAGGAATTGTTTCTATTTCATCATGTGTTGTAGCCTGTCTGTGTCATTTGCTCAAATATTGGCCACCTTTTGTCAACTACCACCTGTCTTTGCTGCCCACCACATTTTATGGCTGGTTCTTTTTATCATCCCCATGCTGGGAATCACCATGATGGGAAACCATGTGGATGCTAGAGTGATGTCCCTTGCCACCAGGAAAAATGCCAACCATATAACCAAAGAGGTAACATTATAAAGAAAAAAAAAACAACCAATCAAATCATTAATTTAGACTGGAACCCCAATTTGACCTCTGGTATATTTGTGTATCTTTAACATTTTTGCTGATGGGCAACTTAACCTATTATGATGCAACGAAAAATTATAATAGTTTAAATTAAAAAAAGTTGGAGATGACAAATTTTAGTGAATGAAATTTTTATAAAAAATTGGCCTTCAGAGTAAAAAATGTTCCGGATCATGAAGGAGTTACATGTAACAAGCAATTTTTCATCACCCATAATGTTTTTCAGAGCTTTTTTCATGTCTGTGTGTGTGTGTGGGGGGGGGGGGTGTCAGTGATTCTTTTGGTTCATTCTTCATCATAGGTTCTTCTCATTTTGTCTCACTCCTTATATCAAATAATAAGTTTGTGTAATGGTCCTGATTTTACCTATTCCCACACAGTGATGCTTTTCGACGCCCCTAGCAAAAACGTGTAAAATGAAGAAATTGCTTGCAAGAAGCACATACTTTATTTCCCACAATGTTTTCTTCCCAAAAAGACATAAAAAGATAGATTTCATTAACTTTAGATTGTCATCTGTAACTTCTGTCAATTTAGACAAGTCTCAATTGTTTCCATCTGGTAATTGGGGATTGTAAAGGATGGTTAAGTATGCTATAGACAGAATATGACCACATAATATGATTGACGACATGAAGAAAGATCTAACTTAGCAATTCCTATATGTTGTCTACTATGATTTTCTCCAATATGTTATATACTTTCAAGATCAAAACATGCTTGGACAGTTTGATTTTTGATCATGTGCAAAAGTTGTGCAGATACAACAAAATCTTATATCCACCACTTTTACTTTCCTGTTTCATGTATTGTATCAAGCAAATTCGTTATCATCCAAAAAATTTTCTGCCCCAAAAGATAAGGATTTTTAACATTTCATCAATTTGAAATTGTCGTCTATAGGAGATATAACAAGTTATTGGGTACAATATAATCATTTAATAAGCTGATATATTTGAAAGGATTTTATTTTGTCAGACCTTCATGTCACTTTCAGATACTAATAATTTAAAGCCAATGCTTTGTCTGTTTGTCCGTCCTTCTGTCTGTCCAGCCTGATATCTCCACAACCCTTTGGTTAAATTAGTTGAAACTTCACATGTGAATTCCTTATGATATTGCGCCGACACACTTTTCCCTATTTTTGGATAGCTCCAAGGTCACAGTTCAAGGTCAAAATTAACCTTGTCCACTGCATTGCTCCTTCAATTATGGATGTATTTCAAAATAACTTGGCACAATGATCTCTATCATGACTAGATGTACCGTTTGGGGAAAAATATCAAATAGTTCCAAGGTCAAGGTCACAGTTGAAGTCGATTTTATCTTGTCAGACCTAAATGTCACTTTCAGATGCTAATAATTTAATTGTTAGTTTCATCTATCAAAAATGCAACCTCTTTCAATTTGGACTGGTCTAAAATAAAAATAAACGGGAAAGGAATAGCTGAAATATTATAGCTTAATTTGTTTTGTTGGATCTATAGGTCACTATTTTATTATCTTCAGATGCTATTACAGTTTTTAGATTACAACATATTGAAATTCCTACTCCCTGTTATAGCTGGTATATTTAAGTTTTATTTGTTTTGTCAGACTGATAGGTCACTTATTTTTTACTTTCAAATGTTATTTCATCTCATAGACTGCAACACATTGAGATTTCTACTCCCTGTTATAGCTGGTCTATTATAGCTTAATTTTTTGTCAGACCTTTAAATCACTTATTTTCTGCTTTCAGATACTATTACAGTTTATAGGTTACAAAATATTGAGATTCCTACCACATAGTACAGCTGATCTGTTTTAGTTTTATTTGTTTTGTTGGACCTATAGGTCATTTATTTTCTGCTTTCAGATGCTATTACAGTTTATAGGTTACAACACATTGAGATTTCTACTTCCTGTTATAGCTGGTCTATTATAGCTTAATTTTTTGTCAGACCTTTAAATCACTTATTTTCTGCTTTCAGATACTATTACAGTTTATAGGTTACAAAATATTGAGATTCCTACTACCTAGTACAGCTGATCTGTTTTAGTTTTATTTGTTTTGTTGGACCTATAGGTCATTTATTTTCTGCTTTCAGATGCTATTACAGTTTATAGGTTACAACATATTGAGATTTCTACTCCCTGTTATAGCTGGTCTATTTTGTTACAGCCTCACTTTACATTCCTATTGCCAAACTTTACCCACAAATGGTGCTCACAACAAAACAACTTGTGGAATATATGACTTTCTGTAAGTTTTACCTTACATCTTTTTATCAAATGAGTGTTTATCACATATTCCAAACTTTTTATGCTCCCTAAGGGCAAGCATATAGCCAATGCTTTGTCTGTTTGTCTGTCCTTCCATTTTCCATCTGTTCACCTTGATACCCCCACAACCCTTTGGCCAAATTGGTTGAAAGTTCACATGTGTTTTCCTTATGATATTGTGACGAGGCATTTTTCCCTATTATTGGAGAGCTCCATGTTCACAGTTCAAGATCAAAATTGACCTTGTTCACAGCATTGCTCCTTTAATAATGGATGCATTTCAAAATAACTTGGCACAATGATCTCTATCATGACTAGATGTACCATTTGGGGGGGGGGGGAATCAGATATCTCAAAGGTCATGGTCAAATGTAAAAATTTACCTTGTTTGCAGAATAGCTTCTTCAATTATTATTTCAAAATAACTTGTCACAATTGTTCTCTATCATGTAAAGACGTACCATCTTAGGGGGAATCAGATAGCTCAAAGGTCACAGCTCAAGGTTAAATTTTAAAATTCAGCATTTCCAGAGTATAACTCCTTCAATTATTGATGGATTTTGAAATAACTACACAATTGCTCTCTTGGATGAGTAGATGTGCAATTTGAAACAAATCTTCTGATAGCTACAAGGTCACATCCCAAGGTTGAAAAGAAAAAAATATTAAGCATGTTCAGAGCATAGCTCCTTCAATTTAAAAAGGATTTCAATATAACTTGGCACAATTGATCTCAATCATGAGAAGATGTGCCATTTGGGAAAAAATCGGATAGCTCCAAGGTCAAAGTCACAGGTCGAGTTCAATTATTAAAATAGCCATGTCTGGAGCATATCTTCTAAAAGTATGGATTAAATTCAATATAACTATCTATATCATTAGTAGTTGTGCAATTTGAAACATCTTCAGATAACTCCAAGGTCACAGCTCAATGTTGAATGTGAAAGTTAAGCATTTTCAGAACAAGGATTCTTCAATTATGGATGGATATCAAAATAACTTTACACAATTGTTGTCTATCATAAGTAGATGTTGCATTTGAAAAATTTATTCATATAGTTCCAAGGTCAAGGTCACAGTTCAAAGTCAAACATTAAAACTAAGCATGTCCAGAGCAGAGCTCTTTCAAATATAGATGGATTTCAATATAACTTGTCCCAATTGTTCTCTGTCAAGAATAGATGTGCAAATCAGAAAGCTCAAAGGTCAAGGTCACAGCTTTAGGCCAAACATTAAAATTGAGCATATTTGGAGCATGGCCTCTAAAATTATGGAATGATTTAAAAATAACTTTGCACAATTTTTCTCTATTGTGAGAAGATGTGCCATTTCAATCAAATTTTCAGATAGTTCCAAGGTCAAGGTCACAGACCAAGGGTGTACTTTAAAATTTAGCATGTCTGGAATATGCCGAACATATACTGGCAATTGCATCTGTCTGTCCATCTGAATCCTTCTCATTGTTTATCTTATACTTTTTGTGACATGGCTATATTGGGGGAGCATATCTGTCTATGACAGCTCTTGTTTAATTTCTTGTTTCATTAGCTAGCAAGGACATCTTTACAAACAGATGGTTTTCTTAGCAAACAATAACTTCCTTAAAAAACAGTGACTTCCTAGGGAACCAGTTACTTCAAAATTAAGTAGGGACTTTTCACCACTAGGGATTCAAATTCCACCCTGGAGAAATATAATCTTTCATGTGAGGAATCCACCCAGCTACTACAAAAGCATTTTTGTTGTCAGATTGTTTTTGTCTCCTCACTTAGTACTGACATTATCAAAAACATTTTATTCACCACCATATTACTAGTGAACCCTGCCTTCTGGAATTTTACTTTCCCCCTTTTTTAGGTTTTTATCAAATTTTAGATTGTGGAGAAACGAAAGAGGTTCCAGTGGACAATGAAAATTAGATACAATTTGAAATGAAACCATCCTATGTGGTAGAAAATAATTAGGGAAAAAGAGAAATTGCATGTTACAAGCAATTTCATCTTTTTCTACAATGTTTTCTTAAGTATAAAATTACAGGGGTGTAAAGTTCTGTTTTTACAGGAAAGGGTTAATAAAAGTAACTTAATGTGGGCAATAAAAGGCTATCATGGCCCTGTTGTTTGATCATTTAATTGTTAGTTTTGTCTGTCACAAAAAAAGATCTCTGAATGGATGTAAAAAATTATTCATACCTTTTTGAACAAAAATTTGGGGCATGCAGCTATTTAGTATGCATGCCCGAAAAATAGTTCCATAAAAATGTCTCAAAATATTTTCTTTTTTTGCTTGATGTCTTTAAAAACAAGAAATGAATAGAATATGGTATGTTTTCATGCAGGTATGAAACGAAAAAATCTTATCAAACTTATGTATGAATCCACATATAACAGTGTGATAAGTATAATCTCTTAATTTTACCTTTTCAGTTACACAACACCCTCCAATGACAGGACATGGTATGACAAGTTCTCTGGAGGTCTTGTCTTGGCACAGAATATCTTTTTATTCTTATTGCTGCTATACTTTGGTAAGTAGGTTCAAGTGACAGAATGCTGAATTAAATTAAATTCAACCCTAGTTATGCCGACCCTGGAATATTCCTATTTTTTGCAGGACATAGAGACAAAGTTCAGCCTATACATAACTGCAGTCTGATCTTAGTCTACACCACCTGCTAGTACCTTTTTAGGCAGTATTTGTTTGTGAAATTTATTTCCAAAGGAAAACAAGTCCTCTTCCAATACTTTTAGTGCTTTGATTGAAAAACATGATAGGAAACTGATTTTTCTTCAGCATGACAAGGGTTAATCAACCAATGAGATGATTCATTCAGACTGGACCTCTGATATTTATGTTATGCATTCTACTTGTTGTTGGCATTATAAAAGTTGTAACTAAAACTCATCCACTATGTAGGTAGGATGTGTAGGCTGCCAAAAATAGGGTTGACATCTTATTTTGAGTCCTTTGATCTTAACCCAATCCCACACAATAAAACTTTAGACTGGTCCAAATTAGACGGAGTTGCAAATGACAAAATGCAAAAGAATTTTTTTAATTTTCTTGGTAGAAAACATTGTGGAAAATGAAGAAATTACTTGGGACAAACATTTTCTTCATTTTTCACTATGTCTTCCAAATCTTTTTTCTTGAGGAGCATTTAAAAGTGTCATGGTGTGGGAATGGCTTATATTCTGAAAATTAAGGTTGTTGGATATCTCCTGTATTGTAGGATGTCATAGGGGATAGTAAGTGATCCTTCGACTCAAGCTGAGTCTTCTATGTAGGTCTGTTCCTTGGAGAGCTGCCATCATAGCGCAGTTGATAGCATGTCAGACTCCTAATCTTCAATCATTGGATCTCCGGCATTGGCACATATCCTTTCTGACATTTGTCTCTCACCTATGGGTGGATAATAGTAAACCAAAGTGGGATAGGAAAGGATATAGTGGTAGTACTGGTGTGAGAAATACCAGGAATCCATTGTTAGGTGCTCTAGCCGCTGCAATATACTTGAAATACTGTTCAAAGTGGCGTTAAACCCCATTCCATCACTCAATCAATCTGTTCCATGGAAGATTCATTCCTGTCTTTAGTTAGTTCATTCAGAAGTTCAATGCTTTCAATCTTTGAGTTATGTGTTCAAACCCTGGCTTGGCCAACATTTTCCCACATTTTACAAAAGTCATTGTGATATGCCTCATTTGTTTTTCAACAATAGGTAAATGATTAATAATGCACTTAAAAAACACTTTCCAGTTCAATCCCTGTTTTTTTAGGTCCCTGTTATTTAATAATTTGGAAAATAAGAAATTGCTTGTAATAAACACTATTTTTCTTTTGCCATAATATTTTCTACCTTACTGAAAGTTTATTTTTCAAATTAACTCATTCCAACACTACAAAATTTTAGACTGGTCCAAATTTAAATGAGCTGCAGACAACAATATCAAGTTGAAAGAATTTCAATTGTTTTCATCTTTTAGGATAGAAAGCATGATGAAAAATGAAGAAATTGCATGATACAAGTAATTTCTTCATTTCCCACATTTTTTTTTTTTTACAAAGCTTAGTTCTTGAGGGGCGTAAAAAGAAGGGGTTGTGTGGAAATGGGTTAAATCCACTATGAATTTTGTCTGTAAAATCTTCAAATTTTGACAGGTCTAAAATTCTGTCGTCACGTAATGTGTTAAATAGACCTCTATATATTCAGTAGAGGGGGGTATACTAATTTCAACCTCTATCTGTCTGTCTGTACATTGGGCAGTCCATTTATAGACTTTTTTTGTTTCTGTTTCCAACTCAAGAATCGATTGACCTACAACCATTAAACTACATACAATAACTGGGGAGAGGTGTATAACTTTTGCTTTGCGTTAATGCTAGTTGTTTATATATTTCAGAGATTATATCACTGAGTTTTGTCCACTGGACAGATCACCTTTGGCAGCAATTTCCTGCAACAAACAAGGTTTGGCTGATCATTACTCCTTTCTTGTAAGTAAAATTTAAAATACCGGCAATGTCATTTTGTCATTTATATTTACCTTTAATCAATTTCCCAACTAACCAAGGTTTTTTACAAAGACTTTTCAAAACCAAGAAGTAAAATATAGAAATTCTCTGTTGCAAGCAACTTCTTCTTTCCCATTTTTTAATGCTCAGATTAAATTAATTCGAATTTTGACCAGCCTGAAATTCTTTTTGTCTTGTAATGGATTAATGAGCTTTAATTTGTATGTCACTTATATAGAAATTATCTATACCATATTGTAGACTCACTCTAGATTTACTCCATACAAAGATATGGTCAAAATACCTTCAACATTGAGATGATGATCTTACATATATATCTTTTTTGTGGCTTGTTTTCCTCACCTTGT
Organism: Fragum fragum; assembly: GCA_946902895.1. Taxonomy (NCBI): domain Eukaryota; kingdom Metazoa; phylum Mollusca; class Bivalvia; order Cardiida; family Cardiidae; genus Fragum; species Fragum fragum. The sequence goes on along the minus strand of OX336365.1, from coordinate 75,459,392 downwards.
CAGGTCTTCTATGAAGGAATCAAACCAAATCTTGAAGCAAGCAATTTCTTTTTTTTTTTTTCAACATGTTTCAACCTTGAAAAAAAGGCTAAAAAAATCTTGAGTTGATGAATTTTAAATTGTTGTCTGCAACTCCTTTCAATTTTCATTAGTCCAAATTTACTGTCTACTAATAGGCTAACCCATTCCCACAAATAGCACTTTTGAACACCCCTCAAGAAAAGAGCTTTGGAAAAGACTTGGATATGCAAAAGGCAGGACTGATGGGATTAATCAATTCCCACACTTTTGGATGCCCCTCAAGAGAAACAATTGGGAAAACATTGTGTATAATGAAGAAATTGCTTGTATCAAGCAATTTCTTAATTTAACATAATGTTTTCTACCTAGAAAGTTGAAAATATCTCTTAATTTCATAAACTTTAAATTGTTGTGTGCAATTTATTTCAAATTGGACCAGTCTAAATTATTCTTGTGTGGTAATGAGTTACATGAAATGTCTGGCCATTACCACACAACAAAATTGTAGAGTGGTCACAATTGGAAGAAGCTGCGGAGGACAGTTTCAAGTTGATGGAATTTTTATTTTTTTGTCTTTTTGATAGAAAACATTGTGAATAATGAATAAATTGCTTGATAAAAGCAATTTTTTCATTTCCAACAATTTTTTTAAACTTTTATCTTAAGGGGCATAAAAAAGAGGTCTTGTAGGGTTCAGGAAAATGACGAGATGGCTTGTAATGAGCAATCTTTCACATAAACTTCTATCAGTCTGCTTTAGAAAATGGTCAAAGAAAATGTAGAAATTGCTTGTTACAACCAATTTCTGCATATATCTCCAAAGAAAGACATTCTATCCACTTGAGATTGTCATCTACAACTTGTTTGCTTTTGGATAAGTCTAAAATTTGGTTGTTTAGTTATTGGTTAAGTGATTTTGGACCAGTATAAAATGTTGTCTGGAAATGGGTTTAGGTCTTATTCTTTTAATAACGTCTACATTTCAGGTTATGTTGCCAGGTATTATTTTGTGTGTGTGATGTTTATTTACGCAATCAGTATGCGATCAATCCCATGAGTTTGACAGATGTCCACCCAGCTGTGTGGACCATTGGCTTGTCCTTTCCAGTATTGATGGTTGTAATTAATGAACTTTTAAAACACCGGGAAATCAAGTAAGTCCATTGCCTGTTGTTAGTCAACATTTTGTGTGCAGTCCATAAGCCACAATTTGAGCTCAAATGTCTTCAAACTTAGTCAAGATGTTTGTCTGCATGATGATATCTCGGAAGAGTTAGATATTGGGTCACAATGAGGTCAAAAAGTAGGTCACTTGGTCAAATCTTAGAAATACCTTGTGTGCACTCTAGAGGTCACATTTTGTATCAAATCTCATAACATTTGGTCAAGATGTTTATCTAAACTATATCTTGGGTAAGTTAATTTCATGATAACAACATTTTTTTTTAACTTCACTGGCTGAAAGCCAGCTGGCTACTTGCATGGCTCAGTGTCCATCCATCTGTCTGTAAACTTTTACTTTTAAAATCTTCTTCTAAGAAAGCACTGAACAGACTTTAACTGGATATCACAGAAAGGGTGCTTGGGTGCTTGGGTGACTCTCAGATTCCTGAAAAAAAATAATATGATCTGATAAAAAACATGGCTTTAGTGGACGGGCTTATCTCCAGTTATGGCGAAAGCATTAAAATCTTCAAAGAAAGCTAATGATGGATTTCAACCAAATCACTGGATCCTTGGATGATCCTTTATCAGATTCCTTGAAAGAATTTTGATTGGATAATAGGCATGGTTTATTTCCATAAATGGGGGAAATCTTTCAAAATCTCAGAAACAAGGTGATGGATTTCAACCAAATTTGACAGGGTAATCCTTTGGTGGTTTTTTATCAGATTTTTATAAAGAATTTTGATTGGATGGAAAACATGTCTTTAAAATACGCATTAATTACCATTTATGGTACATAGTGAAAACTTTAAAAATCTTTTTTTGTAGGAAACCAGTAGATTGATTTCCACCAAATTTTATAGGAATGGTCTTTTTGAGACTCTTTATCATATTTTTTCAATTTAAATTAGATACGATGAATAATATGGATCTTTGGTTGTGTGGGGAGCTAATTTTCAATAAATTTCATAGGAATGATCCTCAGGTGACTCTTTGTCTGTCCGTCCGTTGTCAGTCCACCCAGACATTTCTACAACTCTTGGGTCAAATTGGATTAAACTAGCATGTGAATTCCTAATGATATTGTGCCAACACTTTTCTCCCGTTTTTTGATAGCTACAAGGTCAAGGTCACAGTTCAAGGTTAAATGTTAAAATTGACCTTATCAACAGCATAGCTCTTTCAGTCATGGATTGATTTCAAAAAAACTTGGCACAATGATTGTTCTCTATCATAAAGAGATGTACCATTTGAAAAAAATTCAGATAGCTCTAAAGTCAAGGTCACAGCTCAAGGTCAAATGTTGAAACTAAGCATTTCCAGAGTACATCTCCTTCAATTATGGATTGATTGTTCTCTATCATGAGTAGATGTGCCATTTGAAACAAATTTTCAGTTAGTCAAGGTCACAGGTTAAGCCTTTATGTTAAAATTTAGCATATCAACCAGCATCTATGTCTGTTGGTTTGCTTTAACCCTTTTCACTGTTTATTTTATACTTTTTGTGGAAGAGCTTTATCAGGGGAGCATAGTCCATCTCTGATGACTTGTTCATTTTATTAAGTTACCAAGAAGATACCAAAGCTTCCATGTCATTGCATTACTACAAAGTCGATCTTGCTCAAACAACCACTTCCAATAAGTGGCTCCAATCAAAATCCACTTTTCGAAATCGAAAGCTCTTGAGAAGAAATAGTTGTTTCTGCTTAAACATATCATACCTAAATCAAATGTTGTTGGAACTCATTAGAATTGTCTCTGTGAGAGGATTCTAGTGATTTCCAACAGCAAAGGATTTTGTGAGAATTATAAAAATGATTTCTGTATGCAATCCAAACAATCCTTTATATATTTCACAGAAATGTGTTGTAAGCAAGCTATCTCTTAACCCTTTCCAGCTTTTTAGACCTTTAGAATTTTAGACTTGACAAAATTCAAAGAGGTTGCACACAACATCAAAGATGGGATTCAATTTGAAACGAAACCATCCTATGTGGTAGTAAATATTGTGGGAAAAGGAGAAATTGCTTGTTACAAGCAATTTCCTCTTTTTCCACAATATTTTCTCAAGTATAAAATCAGAGTGTTGTAAAATCCCGGGTTTGACCAGGAAAGGGTTAAGCGACCTATTTTTGGTTGTTCCATGAGTGGTTGCTTCATCCAAGGTTTACAGTACATTTATGTCTCCATTGCAGATTGGCAGTTAGATACCAGAAAAGGGCCAGACTTGACTTTGGTACAAAACTTGGAATGAACTCACCATTTTAATATCTTTTTAACCCATTACCAGAAGATAAAATTAAGACTGGTCAAAATTCACAGAAGCGACAATTTTTAGTTTATGCAATTTCAGAAATCTTTGTTTTTTGAGGTAGAAAGCATTAAGAATAATGAAGAAATAGCTTGAAACGAGCAGTGTCTTCATTTTCCACAAACTTTTTTCATGTGGGCGTCAAAAAGTGTCACTTTGTGGGTAAATTGGTTAACCCTTGTCATACTGAATAAAATCATCCACAGAATTGCATTGAAATAAAAGGACTGACAGCACCGGAAGCCCTCATTTAGGGTCAATACATCTTTTGGAATGCATTTATTGAAACAAATCTGGCTGAAAAAGGACAACCAGGAGGTGTAGATCAAGATCAGACTGCACTTATGTGCAGGCTGATCTTTGTCTACACCTCCTGCCAAAGCTGGAATATTTCAGGTTAAGCATGACAAGGGTTAACTGTATTTGAACATGGATTAGTTGTACATGAATTGATTAATACACTGCAACTCTGCTGTAACGCTGTTGGTGGGGTCCAAGAAATTAAACAGCAGAAAAAGTAGTACTACATTTATCAATTTTATCACTCTTTGTCAGCCTCATTTCATTTCACATACCAAATTGGACAAAAAATCGTATCATAACCTGCAGCTATATAACTTGTTTCCACACGTCACTTTTGGACACCCATCAAGAAAAACTATCTGGTAAACATTGTGAAAAAGGAAGAAATTGCTTGAACCAATGCTTTCAACCCTGAAAATTGAAAGAAAAAAATAAACTGCAGCTCCTTTTAATTAGGACCAGTCTTAAATTTTGCTGTTTGGTAATCAGTTAACCTATTTCTACTCAATCCTGATATTCTACGCCTCTAAAGACAAAAACATTGTGGAAAACGAAGAAATATAGAATCTGTAACAAGGTTTTCTTGGAGACAAGCTGGGTTTAAACTATTATTGTAATATTTATTAACCCTGTCCTGTAGATTCCCTCATTTTTATATGCCTGTGATATTATGGTTGACAAAACATTGTGGATAAAGAAGAAATTGCTTAAAACAATTTTTCACAGTATTTTATATCATACTAGATGGCTACTTTTTAGCTCACCTGAGCACGAAGTTTTGACCCAATCTAAATGAAGCCTGGCAAGAATAATTGTTAGGTCATAAAAATTAACTCTATCGATTATGGGAAGGTTTTATTGGAAAACACAGGAAAAGGGGCCTTAATGACAATGCTTTTGTTTACACTCTAGAGACCACAAATATGGCTCAATCTTCTTAAAACTTGGTCAGAATAATTTTTAGGTCATAAGGATGAACTCTATTGATTATGGGAAGGTTCTATTGGAAAACACAGGAAAAGGGCCCTAGTGATAATTTCTTTATTTACACTCTAGAGGCCACAATTTTGGCTCAATCTTCTTAAAACTTGGTCAGAATAATTGTTAGGTCATAAGGATGAACCCCATTGATTATGGGAAGGTTCTATTGGAAAACACAGGAAAAGGGGTCTAATGCCAATTTCTTTGTTTACACTCCAGAGGCCACAATTTTGGCTAAATCTTCATGAATCTTGGCAGGCAGAATGATTGTTTGGTCATAAGAATTAACTCTTGATCAGGGGAGGGTTCAATTGGAAAACACAGGAAAAGGGGCCTTTATCATCCCCCGCCGTTTTGGCAAAGGGGATATAGTAATGGTCTCCATCCGTCATTCTGTTCTCCGTCACTAAACTTGTCTGGAGCATATTTCTGAAAGTATAATTGCTATCAACTTGAAACTTTAATTGAGGAGAAGTGCAGTGCACAAGAACCACAACTCTTGCTTGCATAATTTTGGAGTTATTACCCTTTGTTGTTTTAAAGACTAAGATTTTGTCCGGGGCATATATCTGAAAGTATAATAGCTATTAACTTGAAACTTCATAGGTGAATAGATCTCGTTGAGAAGTGCAGTGCACAAGAACCACAACTCTTGCTTGCATAATTTTGGAGTTATTGCCCAAAATATTATTGCCCTTTGTTGTTTTAAAGACTTAGATTTTGTCAGGAGCATATCTCTGAAAGTATAATAACTATTATCGAACTCATTGTGAAGAAATGCAGTGCACAAGAAGCCTAAACCAAACTGGCTTCAGTTTACTATCAAGCTTTTAAGGCAGGGGATGGCCATGTCCGACATGGCTCTTGTTACAATTTCATTGTTTACATTCTGTAGACCACAATTTTGGCTTAATCTTCTTGAAACTTGGCCAGAATAATTGGTAGGTCATAAGGATGAACCCTATTGATTATGGGAAGATTCTATTGGAAATCTCAGGAAAAGAGGTCTTTAACCCTTGTCATAATAAACCCGGAATATTCTGGTTTTGGCAGGAGGTGTAGACAAAGATCAGACTGCACTTATGTGCAGGCTGATCTTTGTCTATACCTCCTGCTCGTACTTTTCCTGCTAGAGTTGTTTATGAAGTTGATTTCTAAAAAAAAAATATTGATGTTTGAACAACAAGTTCTATCAGTGCTTTCAGCCCTTTGATTTGACAGCAATTCAGTAAGGTAATTTATATAGCATGACAAGGGTTAAGATAATTTTTTTGTTTACATTATTTGGCTCCAGTTGCATTTTTTAACAGCAAATGATTCAGGTGAGCAATTTAGGACCATTATGGTCCTCTTGTTTTAATTGTACTTGCTTTGTAATTCCCTCTGCTACCCCTTTGAATTTGAACTAGTCTAAAATTTGAAAAACAGTAAAAGGTTAATTCTTGGCAGGCTGAATAATTTCTCAATATTAGTTGAGGTTAAAATTAGCTCTTCTCAAGGTAAACCTTGACAGATTTCTTTTCTCACATAAACCTTTAAAACATTACCACACAATGTTGCTTTAAAAATTCATCAACTTGAAATTGTCTTCTGCCTCATCTTTCAGTTTTGGCCAGTCTAGAATTTTATTGTGTAGTCATGTTTTGAAGTCATTTTTTAGAAGGAAGGAAAAAATCAATTCTTATGAGGTCGGATGACAAACTGTGGGATATTACTCTTAACCCTTTCCTGGTTTTTGAAATTTTAGACTGGTCCAAATTCAAAGAGGATGCAGACGACAATGAAAATTAGATGCAATTCCAAATAAAACCACCCTATGTGGTAGAAAACATTGTGGGAAAAGGAGAAATTGCTTATAATAAGCAATCTCCTTTTCCACAATGTTTTCTCAAGTAAAAAAATGACGTAAAATCCCGGGTTTATCCAGGAAAGGGTTAATGAACATCTTTTCCTTTGTCTGGGATACTTTCATGGTATCTCTTGTTATGAGATTCAAATATGCAGTTGGTACAATTTTAATTTACATCAAATATGCAAGTCTGATGTCTTGAAATACTTCACAGAGACCTCTTGATTTTGACATAAAAAGATATTGACTATTCTTATTTTTCTACCCAAATAACTTGACCCATTTCCACATAATACTACTCTTTCTTTAACTCATTTCCACACAGTGATGCTTTTGGACTCCCCTCAAGAATAACAATTGGGAAAACATTGTGTAATATAAAGAAATTGCTTGTTACAAGCATTTCTTCATTTCCACAATGTTTTCTAAAAAGAAATTTGAAAAAATGTAAAATTTCATCAACTTTGAATTTTCGTCTCCAACTCATTTCAATTTGGACAGGTCTAAAATTTTGACATCTGGTAATGCCTTAAATGCTTTCCAATAGATCATCAAGATTTCTTGGTAGGTTATCACCCAATAATTTCACCAAAAAGCAGTGAGATTACCAAAATGATAAACTTACTGTTTAGATAGATTTAGCCTTATGTGGGAGTTAAAAGATCATATTTTTTTCTTTTTTTGCATTAAGGAAACAGAGCAATTGTTTGTTTTTGTGCAAGATCGATTTATTTTTCATTTCATCAACTAAAGCATATTTTCATTCATGACTTTGCCCATCATGAAAATATAGCTTTTATCGCTCACTAAATGAAAGATATAGATCAATCTTACACTAAAACAAACAATTTATTCCCCTCCCCCTCAAACTTTTTTTGAAAATATTGTGGGCAATTAAGTAATTGGTTGTAACAAGCAGTTTCTTCAATGAACACTGTTTTCTACCCTCAAAGGCAAAGATCTTTCTATTTGGACCATTTGGTAATGGGTTAAGAATTAGCTAGAAAAAGACAAGTTGGCATCAATGTTTATTTATATGCAAATCCAAAGGCAGTCAGCAAGGTTAGTGCAAGTAAGAAGGCCAAAATGACCCTAAATTGCTCACCTGACAATAATTTCATGTTTTCTCATATGTCTGATAAGCCTAACCCTGCTAAACTCCCAAGTCTTTGGGAATCAAAAATTCACAAACAAGTTTTGAATATGGTCACCAAGGGAACTTTTCTGTCAGGTTTGGTCAAGATTGGACCAATGGTTCAGAAAAGTTTTTTTAAAGAACATTATCTTGAGTTCTAGAAGTCTGATAAGCACAGCTCCCTGCGATGCCCCAATACTTTTGGCCAATCAAAAATTCACAAACAAGTTTTACAAAGGGTCAGCCAAGGAACATTTCTGCCAAAAGAGGTCAAAATCAGCCTTGTGATTTTGGAGGAAAATATTTAATTTTGAATGAAACGAATAATATGTCCTCCTATTCTACAAGGCCTATATTGACCAAATTTTGAAGCATTGTGCATAGGAGGACTCCTTTTAACCCTTGTCATGCTGAACCCGGAATATTCCGGTTTTGGCAGGAGATGTAGACCAAGATCAGCCTGCTCATAAGTGCAATCTGATCTTAGTCTACACCTCCTGCGTGTAAAATTCCTGCCTGAATCGTTTATGAAATTGATTTCTAAAAGAAATATTGATTTTTGAACAACAAGTTCTATCAGCGCTTTCAGCCCTTTGATTTTACAGCAATTAGTAAGGTAAATTATACAGCATGACAAGGGTTAAAAAAGAAAAAAGTTCATGAAATTTTGATTGGTTAATGAATAATGTAGGGCAAACTTTGAATTTTTTTAACTTTGTCATGCTGAAGCCAGAATATTCCTCATTTTGACTAGAGTAATGGACAAAGATCAGATTCACATACATTCAGTCTGATCCTAGTCTACACCACCTGCTTGTCTTGTTTAAGCCATGGTTGTTTGTAAGATAAATTTTCAAAGAAAAAATTAATCCTTAATTGGTTCTCCACTGCTTTAAGCCCTTCGACTTAAATACAGTTATGTAGAGGATTTATTATTTTGCATGACAAATGTTCTTCTATAACCCTGTTGCAAATGAGACCAAACTTTGCAGACATTATTTCCCTGATGATACTCATCAAAATTGTCCGTGAAATAAAGAATGTTCCATAAAGATAAGTAGGGCAGGGCTTTTGTTTCAAGTTTACCAGACTACATCATTTTAGGCTGGTCCAAATTCAAAGATGTTGCAGAATGCAATGTTTAGTTGATATTATGGATAATGAAAGAAAATGTTTATAACAAGCAATTTCCTCATTTACAACAGTATTTTTCAAATCTTTCATGGAAGGATCAAAAAGCATGAATGTGTTGGAACGGTTTAACATAAGTTGAACCAAAAAAGTTCAATTGAGCTATTTAGTGATAGCCTGTCCCTGTTTGTTTCCTTATTTTATTTAACCCATTACCAGATGACCAAATTTTAGACTGATCCAATTGAAAGGAGTTGCAGACAAAAATTCATTGCTTATGAAATTTTATAAAATTTTCAACTTCCTGGGTAGAAAACATTGTGGAAAATGAAGAAATTGTTTTTTGTCCGCAATTTTTTCATTTTACACAGTTTACCCCAAGGGGCTTTATAAAGGATCATTGTGGGAATGGGTAAAATAATGGCCCTAAGAATTGTTTGCAGGCTCTATGAAGGTTTTAAGGTTAGTATTTGTGCAATAGTTTTTGTAATAAGATCAAGTTTTACAGGAATAAAGTTTTAAACAAACAAGATCTCTTTTCTTTTAATTTTTTATGCTCCCTGAAAAAAATTTCGGGGGGGGGGGGGGGAGCATATAGTCTCCGGCCAGTGCGTCCATCCGTCCGAAGTCATATCTCAGCAACCCCTGGGCCTAATTGGACGAAACTTCATATATAATCTTCCTAGGAAATTTCTAAGACCCCCTTTTGTTATTTTTCTTATTTCAAGGCAGCGTCATGGAAAAAGGGGCCTTAATGTAAAAACTAGTTTTTTGCCAATTTCTCCAAGACTAATTGTTAGAATTTCATGAAATTTCATTTCTGAGTGGCAAATCAGATCCCCTTGACCTTAAACTAACGGGAATTTTCTTTTAAAAAAATGTGTCATGGGAAAAGGGGCCTTAATGTTGTTACCTTTACGTTAACTGTCTTTTTTCCCAGCAAAAACTTAATTTGTCAATAACTTTTGATTGGTTACAGAATGAAGTCTTCATATTTAACATGTGCATTGCTTGTGACAAACCCTTTCCGTTGGTACCAAGTTCAAGATCATCATTCAATGTCAAGGTCATTTCTCAAGATCAAAATTTAGAGAATCTTAACTTAAACATTATCTATAAGTTTACAATGTTAAGTGATATAACCTTCATATTTCACATGTGCATTGCTTTTTACATGGACTTTCTGTTGGTACTAAGTTCAAGGTCATCTGTCAACATCAAGGTCATTTCTCAAGGTCAAAATTTGAAAATTTTAACTTTAACATTGTCTATAAGTTTTCAATGGTAAGTGAAATGGCCTTCATATTTCACATGTGCATTGCTAATGACATGACCTTTCTGTTGGAATTAAGGTCATTTCTTAAGGTCAAAATTTCAAAAAAATTAATTTCAACAGAGCCCATAAGTATACAATGGTAAGTGATATAGCCTTCATATTTTACATGTGCATTGCTTATGACATGGACTTTCTGTTGGTACTAAGTTCAAGGTCATCTGTCAAGTTCAAGGTCATTTCTCAAGGTAAAAATTTCGAAAAGCTTAACTTTAACATTGTCTATAAGTTTACAATGGTATTAGTGACACACTCTTCATATTTTACATGTGCATTGCTTATGACAAGACCTTTCTGTTGGTGTGAGGTTCAAGGTCATCTGTCAAGGTCATTTCTCAATGTCAAAATTTCGAAAATTTTAACTTTAAAATCTCCCATAAGTAAACAATGGTAAGTGATATAGCCTTCATATTTTACATGTGCATTGCTTATGACATGGGCTTTCTGTTGGTACTAAGTTCAAGGTCATTGGTCAAGGTCAAATTGTCAAGGTCATTAATTTTCAAATATTCCTTCTTTACTAGTTGCCAAAATTTCTTGTTACTTTACATGAATGTTGTTTCGTTAAAAGCCCTAGGTTTTTATTTCAATTTCTGACCCAATGAGCCTTACCATGCTAAAAGGGGGCTTAATGCCATGTAGCTTTACATTTTGTATAGATCCTATTCTAAAATAAATCAGTCTATTGTTTCTGCAAGATTACTCAAGTTAGAGTCTTCATTTTTGTATGGAGACATTTTTCATTGATAACTTGGATAGTGAAGGCCTGTGAAGCCAAACAGCTTCCTTCAATGTTTGTCAAACTTCCAAATTTCTTGTGAACTGAACTCTCAAACTATAGTTGCATTCAATAAAAAGTTTTTTGTCCAATAATGGCATTTAGTTCTGTGACAAAAGCCTTATTCGGGGAGCATAATCCGTCTCCGACAGCTCTTGTCTTTGGGTAGCATAATGGATTATATATGTACCAATTATTTATAGATTACCGCTTTTCTAAACCAATGAAACAGCAGTATTCTATTCAAATTTACTTGATTTAATTACATATTTACTCAGAAACCAATTCACGTAAAAGTTAGGATAATAAGGTGACCTTTTTTATGAAATTAAACTTACTAAGTGATGCAATTAGTGACTAAAGTTGGATTAGACTCCCATTGTCTATGACAGTGTTTAAATTCAAGCATGTGCATGGGTGGGAACTGTAGTATTTTATTGGTTTTCGATGGAAAAAACTTAGTGAACACAGGCGGGTTGTGTAAACAAGAGGGCCATGATGGCCCTTAATCGCCTATTGAGTGGCTTTTGTTAAATTCCAGAATGCAGGGTTCACTAGTAACATGGAGGTGAATCAAATGTTTTTGATCATGTCAATGCTAAGTGATTAGGCAAAAATAATCGTAACTAAACAATGAAAATGTTTTATAGTAACTGGGTGGCTTCCTCACATGAAAGATTCTATTTTCCCAGAGTGAGATTCGGACCCGCAGTATTGAAAAGTCTAGTTGGTATTGAAGTCACTGGTTGCTAAGGAAGTTACCGTTTGCCAAAAAAGCCATCAATTTATGAAGATGTCCTTTATTGCAAATGAAACAAGAAATTAAAAGATGCTTTTCTTTAAGACTGTACAATGTATTTAGTTGGAAGTAAATGGTAGCGAGTGAAATGACCCCTAAGGTGGCACTAGTGACCCCTCGGCCAGGGCCAGTATGGGTCATGATTTCAGGTCTACTAGGCACTGCAACATGCAAAATAAGCTCCAAGTTCTGTAGTTCATGAGATTTTTCAAATTTTTCTATATGAATTCTATGTAAAATTAAGTGACCTCTGAGGTTGTGCTTATTTGATTAGAACTGTTTACAAAATTGGATTTAAAGAAGGGAACAAGGAGACATTAAAATATTGTGCTTATCACTGCGTTTGTAGTCAAAAACTCTTTGATGTAAGCAATAACAGTTTTAACCCTTGTCATGCTGAACCCGTAATATTCCAGTTTTGGCAGGAGGTGTAGACTAAGATCAGACTGCACTTATGTGCAGGCTGATCTTAGTTTACACCTCCTGCTCGTACTTTTCCTGCCATAATTATTTATGAAGTTTATTTCTTAACGAAATATTGATTTTGAACAAGTTCTATCAGTGCTTTCAGCGCTTTGATTTGACAGCATTTTTGTAAGGTAATTTATACAGCATGACAAGGGTTAAAATATTGTTTAGACTACCCGCACTGAAATATCTGGAAGGAATTGTTTCAAAGTCTATCTCTAGGGATATATTCAGGGGGATTATCCCTGGTTAGCAGCCAAGAATGAGTAGGATATGAATGACCATTCAAAGACGTGCAATTATTGCTGTAGGCTTGGTACTATTCACAAAGGCTTTTTGAATGAGGTTTTACGTCGCTTTCAACAATCTTTCAGTTACATTGAGGGGGCTGGAGCACCTAACAATTGATTCATGGTATTTCTCACACCGGTACCACCATCACATCCTTTCCTAGCCTCCAGCTGCTATCCCACACAGGTCCACCATTATTGACCCATTGGTGGGAGACAAATAGTCGGAAAGGATGAGTGCCTCCGTCAGGGATCGAACCTGGGACCTCTAGATTGACAGTCTGATGCGCTACCAACTGCGCTATGACGGTGGCTCCAATATGGCTCAGAAGCCAGCAAAACACTAACCTGTTACTGGCTAAATCTCCGAGATGATGAACCTTCAAAGTCTCAGAATGAGATAATTTTGCCATGGGGCCATAATTTATACAATCTTAATGAATGTCTACCTAATGATGCTGTATACCAAATATCAAAACTGTAGGCCCTCCTTTTTGGCTGAAGATTTCTAAATTTTTCTCTTTATAAGTCCTGTGAAAAACTTGTGAAGTCCTGGAAAGGCTAGTTCTGACCCCGAGGCCAAAATTTAAACAATCTTCATAGAGGTCCACCAGATGGTGTCATATATCAGAGCTGTATGTATTTCGGTTCAGAAGATAAAGATTTTCAAAGTTGCATGGCCAATTTTTGACAGTTTTTTTCTTGTACAAACTTTATAGTCCTTTGCCTAAAGACTTAAATACTAAATGATATTCCAACAGCCAGTTCATGACAAAAGGATTTTTAAAGATGTACCCTTTTTTGCCCCTAATGGGGCCCCCAGAGGGTTTAAAACCATGATGTATACAAATCTGAAGCGCCTTGTCTTTGGGATGCTTCCAGCCAAGTTTGATGAAGTCAAAAATGTAACAAGAGGACCACGATGGTCCTAAATCACTCCCATGAGTATGATGGTTCATAGCTTTACGGCTTACAGAAAATAGCAAATCCCTCTGTCTATTTAGTTTGGAGATCTCTCAAGGTTTTCTCTTTTTAATCCTACATGTATTAATGATCCCAACATAATGCGCTTATGTCCTGAATATGGTAATTCTTTGAAATATTTTGTTAGAGGGTCAATAGACATCAATTCATACCAAATATCAAAGCTCCAAGCTTAATGGTTAAGGAGAAGATTTTCAAAGATATCCTTCTTTATTCCTATCTAAAATCAGGAATTGCATAGAAAAAGGCTAATTTTCAGATTTATTCCAATCATCAAAGCTCTAGGCTATATGGTTTGGGAGAAGAGGTTTTTCAAAGATTTCCTTATTTATTCCTATGTAAAATCAGGAATGGCACAGAAATTGGCTAATTTTCCGAGTCCAGTAATTCATATAAGTATTTTGGTACAAGGTAAATAGGCATTAAATCATACCACATATCAAAGCTCTTGGCCTTATGGTTTTGGGAGAAGATTTTCAAAGATTTCCTTCTTTATTCTTTTGTAAAATCAGGGATGGCACAGAAAGGGCTCAATTTCAGAATATGGTAATTTTTTGAAGTATTTTGGTAGAAGGTCATTAAACACTGATACATACTTATTATCAAGGCTCTACACCTTAGGGTTTGGGAGAAGATTTTCAAAGATTTCCTTCATTATTCCTTTGTAAAATCAGGGATCCCACAGAAAAGGACTAATTTTTAGAATACAGTAATTCTTTGATTTTTTTTTTGGTACAGGGTCAATAGGTAATGATACATACCAAATATAAAAGCTCTAAGCCTTATGGTTTTGGAGAAGATTTCCAAAAATTTCTTTCATTATTACTTTGTAAAATCAGGGATGGCACTGAAAAGGGCTAATTTTCAGAGTAAAGAAATTCTTTAAAGTAGTTTGGAAGAGGGTCAATAGGTGATGATAGGTACTAAATATCAAAGCTCTAGGCCTTATGATTTAAGAGAATTCTCTAATAATTGTTTACGGACAGACAGGCTGACATTTACCGATCACAATAGCACAACCACCACAGACTAAACACAATCGCAATAGTTCACCATGACCTTCCGTCACGTGACCTAAAAGTTCAGACAGGTCCAAATTGAAACATATTGCAGATGACAATTCTTAGTTGATATAATTTTCAAAAACTGTCTTTTGGGATAGAAAACATTGGATAATGAAGACATTGCTTGTGACAATCAATTTCTTCATTTTCCACACACAATGTTTTCTAAAGCTTTTTTTCTTAGGGGCCTTCAAAAGTGTCATAGTGTTGGAATGGGTTAACAGAAATGTGCTATTACCAAATTTGAATTTGGATAAATACTATGTATTAAGGTCTAGTAACAGATGGCCTAAAAAAATAGAACACAATCATAATTTCACTCAATATTTATTTTTGTTCTTTTTATTCCACGATTAAAGCTTAGAAGCCACAATATTGAAAACAGAGTTCTGTAAGTACATAATTTGTTTTATAAAATATGATTTCAAATATTATTATTATGAAAATCAATAATCCTTTTATGTATATCATTTATGTTTAAAGTCATTTAGAATTTCATTTGTCCATTTCATGGCATTTTTCATTTTGAATGCACATAAACTTAGTACATATACCTTTGGGAACATAGCATTTGAACAAGATGCAAGCAATGATCACAGAAAAAGAATCCTAGCTAATGTTTTTGAATTTTTTTTTTTTTCCTTAATATTTTTTCTACCAAAGAGTGCTTACTCTTCAAAATTTTTGTGATAGGTCTCCAATTCTAGAATTTGTCCGATATTATTCAAAGTAAGCTCAAATTCCTTACAGTTCTTTCATTCTAAACAAGAGCATTTAAGTAAGCTCAAATTCCTTATAGTTCTTTCATATATTAATAAGACCATTCAATTCAAAATAACAAATGATGCAAGTGTAGTACCTGTAATCTTAATACTTAACATTTCACCCCTTTATCAATTTAACATCTGTAGCTTTAGCTTCAATAATACATCAGCATCATATATTTAGACTAAAAATGTCAATACAGTAGAATAAATCCACTAAAAAGTGATTTATTATGGTTGCATGTGTTTTCACCTTTTTCAAAATCTCATATACATCTTTAAGAAGCTTGTAATTTGTTAACTGTGTATAAACAATATCAAAAGTGTCCGTGAGAAAAAGTAAAATTTTGAACAGCTGTTATTGGCTTGAACTATTTGACTTGAACACATTTAGAGCTGTCCACTATCTGCCACAACAACCTTGGCTGATGTTTTACCCGACTGACTTCCGTAAGACTCCACCTTTTTGACAACTTCCATACCTTCTACAATAGACCCAAAAACGACATGTTTTCCATCCAACCTGAAAAGAATTAAAGTTTGACTGGATTTACCACATTCAGTCAATGTACTCCAGATGACTGAATTTGCCACATTCAGTCAATGTACTCCAGTTGTGGCTGTGCAATCTTTTTAACAATTTTAATCCTGATTTTTTACATCCTTGGAAATATCAAAACATCACGGAAACAAGAGGGCCAAAATGGCCCTAAATCACTCACCTGAGATAATTTCCAGCCCGGAAATGCCCTATATTAATTATTTTTTTGCGAATCTAAATTTCATGAACAAGTTTTGAAAAGGATCATACGAGGGACATTCCTGTCAAGTGTTGTCTAAATTGGCCCAATGGTTTAAGAATAAGCCTGACTAGTCACGCACGTTTTGTTGGGTAATTAACAAATTTTTCAACAAGTTTGGTAAAGGGTCAGCCGAGGTAAATTCTTACCAAATTCTGTCCAAATCAGCCTAATAGTTTAGGAGTAGAAGATTTTTGAAGAATTACTTAATATCTCGAAGTCTTATAAGCCGTGCCCTACCATGCCCCCCTTTTTTGCAAATCAAAATTTCCAAAAGAAGTTTGGAAAAGAGTCGCCAAAAACATTGATTGAAATTGGCCATATTGTTTAGAAGAAGATTTTTAAAGAATTATTTCTTTATGTCTCTTAACCCATTACCAGACTACAAAATTTTAGACTAGTCCAAATTGAAAGGAGTTGCACTCAACAATTATTAGAATATGAATACTAAATTTTTTTCATCTTTCTGGGTACAAAACATTGTGTCAAATGAAGAAATTACTTGTTACACGTAATTTCTACATTTTACACCATTTTTTCCCAATCATTTATCTTGATGGACGTCCAATTAAAGCAATGTTTTTCATCAGATCAAAATTCTTTGAAGGAATCTGATAGAGGGTCACCCAAGAATCATTTCTGTGAAATTTGTATGAAATCTGTTCGATACTTTCTTAGGAAATTTTTAACCGAAAAGTTTACGGACGGACAACCGGATTGACAGAAGCATGGACGCATGACAATAGGATCTAAAAATTGCTTGCAATTTTTCTTCTTTTTCCACGTTTCTACTCCAAGGCAAAGATTTTTCAAATTTTCATCTTAATTTTGTCTGGAATTTCTTTAATTTTGGACCAGTCCCAAAATCTGTAATCTGGTAATGGAGTAATCAGTGGATGCAAACACAGTACTCTAAGACAACCACTGTCAGGCTTGAAATCTTTTTGACATACAAATGCAACCTTGACCTTTGACCTGTAGCTTTGATTTATATGGCAGCTCTACAATTTAGGGAGTGGGATGAGAACAAAAGTGCAAAATTTGATTTGGAATCAATCCACATATAAAAGTTATGATCTGCTAGATGGGCCTGAATTTTCATCAGAATGCGATAATTGTGGACTTTATCGCGTAAACAGGATTGTTTTAATCAAAATTCCATAAGGCCACTTTTCCTGTTTTCTTACGGATCCATTTCATTTCCAAAAGGAACTTTCCTTACGACCATACAATAATGATGTGAAATTTTAAAGACAATCTAATAATAGTTGTGAACCTCATCACATAAACAAGAATGCTTTAAATGATAATCTGTACGGCCCCTTTTAAGGTGTTTCCAATGCCACAATTATTCCTTGCATCTTTGAAGAGAATACAATTTAAACTGTGGACTGTATTGTGTTAAGGAAAATATTTCAATCAAGTTCTCATAAAGCCCCTTTTCCCGTGATACTTTATTGTTGGTTTAATCATTCTGTGAAAGTTTAAAGTGAATCCGATGAAATATGGGAACTTCATAATGTTAACAAGAATGATTAAAAAAAAATTCATATGGCTCCTTTTTACATGATACTTGATGGATTGTACCCAATTCTGAAAAGAACCATCCTCATGATTGTACAATCATTCTGTGAAATTTTGAAGTGAATTCGGTGAAATCTAGGGACATCATTGTGTTAACTAGTATATTTAAGAAAGTTTTACATAAGGCCCCTTTTCATCTGATACTTGCTGTATCAGATCCACTGTCAAAATCAACAATTGTAATGATGGTACAATCAATCTGTGTAATCCTTGGAAATTATTGTGTTAAGATTTTATAGTGAAATTTTCATAGGCATGTTTTCCCATGATACTTAATCCAGGTCATGCTGTATAAATTACCTTACTGAATTGCTGTAAAATCAAAGGGCTGAAATCACTGAAAGAACTTGTTTAAAAATCAATATTTCTTTTAGAAATCAATTTCATAAACAACTCTGGCAAAAAAAGAACAAGCAGGTGTACACCAAGATCAGACTGCACTTATGTGCAGGCTGATCTTGGTAACACCACCTGCCAAAACCGGTATATAACAGGTTCAGCATGACAAGGGTTAACAGAACAAATCAAATTTCAAAGAGAACAATTCTAATGAAGGTACAATCATTCTGTAAAAGTTTTAAGAGAATCAATGAAAACAGTCAACTGAATTACGTCAAGAATATTTTGTAATGAAAATTTTCATAGGGCTCCTTTTCCTGTGAAACTTAACAAATCAGAATCAATTTACAAACAATCCTAGTGATAGATATTTTGAAGAAAATGGTGAAGACTTTATTGTGATATTGTTATTTTACAATAAAATTTTCATACAGCCCCTTTTCTTTTGTCTCTTAACAGATCAGACTCGATTAACTAAGGAACAATCCAAATGATGGTACAGTCATTCTTTTAAAGTTTGAAGAGAATCTGATAAAGACTGAGGACATTCTTGTGTTAATGAGGATTTGGTAATAATTTTTCATACAGCCCCTTTTACCGTGATACTAGATAGATCAGGCTAAATTTGGAAAGAAACAATCCGAATGATAGTACAAACATTCTGTGAAAGTTTGAACAGAATTCGATGGAAACTGTGGACTTTATTGTGGTGTAATGTGGATTACCAATGAATTTTCATAAGGCTCCTTTCCTGTGATACTTGACGGATCAAGTCTAAAATCAATATCAACAATCATAATTATTGCACAATCATTCAGTGTAAGTTTAAGGAAAATCTGATGAAAGCTCTGGACTTAGCAACAATCATTTCTAGATGAAATTATCATATTCCCCTTTTCTTGTGTTTCTTGACAGTTCAAACCCATTTTGAAAACAATGATCGTTATGACCTTACAATCATTCTGTGAAAGTTTCAACAAAATCTGATCAAAGCTGTGGGCTTCATTGTTTTATCAGTAATTCTTCAATGTAATTTTCATTCAGCCGCTTTTCCCACGTTACTTGACGGATCTGACCCAATTCTAAAGGGAACTATACTTACAAAGTATAATCAATCTGTTTGAGTATGAAGACAAGGCCCCTTTTTCTATGTTTCTAGGTTGATCAGAACCGATTTGAAAGGACCAATCCTTATGATGGTACAATCATTTTGTGAAAGTTTGAAGTGAATCTGGTGAAATCTGAGGACATCATTGTGTTAACTAAGTTTTCTTTTATTAAATTTTCATGAGGCCTCTTTTAGAGTGATACTTGACAATAAGGTCCACTTTTGAAAGCAACAATCCATTCTATGGTATAATCATTATGTGAAAGTTTGAAGAGAATTTGTTGAAAACTGTGTACTCTAGCGTGTTAACCAGAATTTTTTCATTAAATTTTCTGAAGCCCCTTTTTCCATGATACTTAACAGATCAGACCCACTTTTGAAAGAAATGATTAGGGCTGACTATCGGCTAAGAAAATCACTACCGCAATAGTTTTACAATCGCAGTTTTGATATCGTGATACTATCACTATTGTCAGAAATCAATCGCGATATATCACGATGCTGTTGGTATATGTTACTTTGTTTATTTTCTATGTTAATCTCTATAGATAGCATAGTCTACAGGCGACTCTCTTTTTATCTATGTTTTCACTTTTCTTTACGAAGTCAAAATGGTCCCAACACGGGCCTTAGCGACTTTGTTTTTTTCACAATCTCGAAATTTGCAGCCATGTCAGACAACAAAAATACGTAAAACAAAATAACTCAATTAGTGTGCTCAAAATAAGTAATTAATTATCGTTATTAATCGAATATCATTAATGAATGACTTATTTTCATTTTTTGGCAATTTTAGCATTGTGAATTAATAAAACATTGATAACAAGCTTTAACTAAACGTGCTTTTGAATTTTTCAGGACCTGTTGACTTCGTAAATTGAAAGTTGAAAATCAATTCCTAAACTAAAACGGAATACGGAAGAAACACAAATCATGCGTGCCTATCACGTGGTTTTAGAAAGTGAAAGTAGGATAAGTTACACAGAAAACTCGTTCTCTCTTTCTCTCTCTCTCTCTTTTTAACCCAAGAGACCAAGAAAACATTGAATTTCGACGTAAGCAAGCTTTGAATATTTATTATCGAAACTATCGATATTTGAACAAACAATGGCGATAGTTATCGATGTCAGAGAATTGCAATCGATACATCGATATCGTGACTGTCACTATCACAATATATCGACCTATCGATCTATCGTTACACCCCTAGAAATGATCCTTATAGTGGTACAGTCATTCTGTGAAAATTCAAAGAGAATCTGATGTAAACTTTGCACTCCAGTGCACTCCTGAGTGTTAACAAGGATTTTTGAATTAAACTTTTTCTCATGTTCTTGACAGATCAAACCCAATTTCCAAAGGAAAGATTCTGATGATAGTACAATCTTTCTGTGAAAGTTTGAAGAGAATCCAATTAAAACTGTGGATTCTAGTGCGTGAACTAGGATTTTAATTGATTTCTTCATCGAATTTTCATACAGCCCCTTTTCCTGTGTTTCATGATGGATCATACCAAATTTCAAAAGGAATGATCCTTGTAATGGTAGAATCATTTTGTAAAAGTTTGAAGAGAATCCAATGTTAACCTTGCACTACACTAAACAAGGATTTTTTCAAATCAAATTTTCATAAGGCCCCTATTCCCACTTATCTTGACGAATCTGACCCAATTTCAAATGGAAAGATCCTTATGATACTACAATCTTTCTGTGAAAGTTTGAAGAGAATCTGATGAAAACTTTGGACTCTAGTGCGTTAATGAGGATTTTTAAAAGATTTTAATTAAAATTCTCATAAGACCCCTTTTCCCATGATTTTGACAGATCTTACCCAACTTTGAAAGGAGTGATCCTTATGACGACACAATCATTTTGAGAAAGTTTGAAGAGAATCCAATGAAAACTGTGGACTCTATCACGTAAAAGAGGATTCATTAATCAAATTTAATTAGGCCCCTTTTCTTGACGGATCAGACCCCATTTTGAAAGGAACAATCCTCATGATGACACAATCATTCCGAGAAAGTTTGAAGAGAATCCAATGAAAACTGTGGACTCTAGAGTGTAAACAAGGAAGTTTACAGACGGATGGACACACAGACGCTGAACAGGAAAAAGCTATCGCAATAGCTCTATTAGTCTTTGGCCAGCAGATAGAGATAGGCAATGTTTGACAGCTTGATGGAGACAATCCTACTAAAATTCTTTGCCTCTTCCAGTATCATTTACATCTCTTGATTGATACTCTTTTCCTACAGGAATATATGGCCGACCCATTAAAGACAACCAATCAATTTTCTCACAAAATCTGATAAAGGATCACCCAAGGACTGGTTGTAATCCATTAAGTGTTATTTTCTAAAGATGTTCAACTTTTTCTCTCCATACCATATGGACGTTTGTTCAATTCTTTGTTTTTGACTCGATTGTTATGGCAACAAGGATTCTTCATGAATGTCTGTTCTTCAAAATATATTGAAAGTACAAGACCTTTTATGTGTGGGGATTTGTAAGAAGATACCTGTAACTATTGATGGGCAAACAAATGGCCTGAAGCTAGACATTGATCCTCTCATCTCAAGCACTTCATGCCCAGGTGAGCTGAAAATGTCATTTTTCAAATCAATGAAATCTTGGATTTTTCAGACCAATTTAACCCATTCCAACACAATCCCTCCTTTTTACACCCCTCAAGAAAAAAAGGCTTTTGAAAACATTGTGGAAAATGAAGAAATTGCTTGTATCAAGCAATTTCTTCATTGTCCACAAAATTTTCTACCAAAAAAGACAAAAAACATTTAAATTCCATCAACTCGAAATTGTTGTCTGCAGCTTCTTTCAATTTGGACCAGTCTAAAATTTTGTTGTGTGGGAATAGGTTAAGACCACTCACCAAGAAGTTTTTGCAGTACAAATGAAGAACTGGGATCCATTGGTATTTGGTCCAGCATTAGCCATTGACAAGATTCCTGAAATTAGATAGAGTAAAAGCAAAATAAAAGTTTATTTATGTTTGAATGGGTAGGTAGGTTTGAAAAATAATTTCCCATAGACCACTATGGTGAGGGTCAAGCCTTCAGATTTGTGATCTTCAACCACAACCTTGACCATGGACTTAATAATTAAGTAAAACCTCCGTAAAAGGTTATGCAAGGGATCAAGACAATTTATTATATGAAGTAAATGTAAGACCACATGAGAGTCTAAGTAATCATGCATTTGAGATACTAGGAATTGAGCAGTATTGTAGACCATCTCCCTTTGGGGTTTTATTCTGCGTATCATCTGTATGAACCAAAATGTCGTAAAAACATTTTGTCACACATGGAAGAAACATCCTAAACATAGTTAAGCTAAGAAACATATTTATAGATTCATGAAGGAAAATGCAAAACAAGAGAACCATGATGGTCCTATATCGCTCCCCTGAGTATGATAGTTCATGGATTTATGATATATACAAAATAGCAAAGCCCTCTGTCTAATTATTTTGGAGATGTTTGAGGATTTTCTCTTTTAATCCTAGGTATATTGATGATCCCACCATATAACCCTAATTTCCTGAATAAGGCAATGCTTTGGTGTATAGACATCAAAACATACAAAATATAAAAGCTCTAGGCCTAATGGTTAAGGAGAAGAAGGTTTCAAAGATATCATTTGTTATTCCTATCAAAAATTAGGAATCACACTGAAATGGGCTAATTTTCAGAAAACAATTATTTTTTAAGTACTTTGGTAGAGGGTCAATAGCTGATGATACATACCAAATATAAAATCTCTAGGCCTAATAGTATTGGAGTAGAAGACTTAAAAGTTTTCCTTCTTTATTCCTTTGTAAAATCAGGGATCACACAGAAAAGGGCTAATTCTCAGAAAATAGTTATTAATTTGAGTATTTTGGTAAAGGTTCAAAAGATGATGATATGTACCAATCATCAGAGCTCTAGGCCTTATGGTTTGGGAGAAGAAGATTTTCAAAGATTTCCTTCTTTATACCGTTGTAAAATCAGGGAATGCACAGAAAAGGACTAATTTTCAGGATACAGTTATTCTTTGAAGTATTTTGAGATAGAGTCAAAAGGTGATGATACATAGGCCTTATAGTTTGGGAGATGAAGATTTTTCAAAGATTTCCTTCTTTATTCATTTGTAAAATCAGGGATCGCACAGAAAAGGGTTAATTTTCAGCATACAGTAATTCTTTGAAGTATTTTGGTAGAGGGTCGAAAGGTGATGATGCATACCAAATATCAAAGCTCTAGGCCTTTTGGTTTAGGAGAAGATTTTTTAAGATTTCCTTTGTAAAATCAGGGATCGCACAGAAAAGGGTTAATTTTAAGAGTACAGTAATTCTTTGAAGTATTTTGGTAGAGGGTCATAAGGTGATGATATGTAAGAAATATTAAAGCTCTAGGCCTTATGGTTTAGACGGAGAAGATGTTTTAATAATTGTTTACAGATGGAAAGACGGATGCCAGACATTTTCTGATCACAATAGCTCACCTTGAGCTCATGTGCTCAGGTGAACTTATAAAAACAAGAGAACCATGATGGTCCTAAAACGCTCACCTGAGTATGATGGTTCATGGATTTATGATATATACAAAATAGCAAAGCCCTCTGTCCAATTATTTTGGAGAAGATGTTTAAGGATTTCTCTTTTAATCCTAGGTATATTGATGATCCCACCATATAGCACTAATTTCCTGAATATGGTAATGCTTTGAAGTATAGACATCAATACATACCAAGTATAAAAGTTGTAAGCCTAATGGTTTAGGAGAAGAAGGTTTTCAAAGATATCTTTATTTATTCCTAACTAAAATTAGGGATTGCACAGAAAAGGCCTAATTTTTAAGTAATCCTGAATATGGTAATGCTTTGAAGTTATGGTAATGCTTTGAAGTTTAGACATCAATAAATACCAAGTATAAAAGCTGTAAGCCTAATGGTTTAGGAGAAGAAGGTTTTCAAAGATATCATTATTTATTCCTACTAAAATCAGGGATTGCACAGAAAAGGGCTAATTTTTTTAAGTAATTTGGTGAAGGGTCAATGGCCGATGATATGTACCAAATATCAAAGCTCTAGGCTTTATGGTTTTGGAAAATAAATTTTCCTTCTTTATTCCTTTGTAAAATCAGGGATCGCAAAGAAAAGGGCTAATTTTCAGAGTATGATAATTCTTTGAAGTATTTTGGTAGAGGGTCAATATATGATGATATGACCCAAATATCAAAGCTCTTGACCTTATTGTTTGGGAGAAGAAGATTTTTTAATATTTCCTTCTTTTATTCTTTGTAAAATCAGGAATCGCCCTGAAAAGGGCTTATTTTCAGAATACAGTAATTCTTTTAAGTTATTTAGTAGAGGGTAAATAGATGATGATTTGTACTAAATATCAAAGTTCTAGGCCTAATGATTTGGAAGAAGATTTTTTAAAATTACCTTTTTTTATTCTATGAAAAATCAGGGATTGCCAAGAAGACAGCTAATTTTCAGAATATGGTAATTCTTTGAAGTATTTTGGTAGAGGGTCAATAGATGATGATTTGTACTAAATATCAAAGCTCTAGGCCTTAAGGTTTGGGAGAAGATTTCCTTCTTTATTTCTATGTAAAATCAGGGATCACAAAGAATGGGCTAATTTTCAGAGTATGATCATTCTTCGAAGTATTTTGGTAGAGGGTCAATATATGATGATATGTACCAAATATCAAAGCTCTAGGCCTTATTGTTTGGGCAAAGTAGATTTTTAAATATTTCCTTCTTTTATTCTTTGTAAAATCAGGGATCGCCCTGAAAAGGGCTAATTTATAGAATACAGTAATTCTTTGAAGTTATTTAGTAGAGGGTAAATAGATGATGATTAGTACCAAATATCAAAGTTCTAGGCCTAATGATTTGGAAGAAGATTTTTTAAGATTACCTTCTTTTATTCTATGAAAAACTAGAGCTGTCGCCCTCAAGGGCTGACGAGATTACCCCCCACACCGCTAAAAAGGCTTTTCTATGAAGGAGTGGAATTTGAAGCTGTTTAATCACATGCATGTCATGGTGGATGAACATTGCCAACCCTCCACCTCTTTCTGATTTTGTGTTTGTTGCTAGAGTTGACTGATTAGGAAAGGTTGGTCAATATGAGCCTATGTTAAAGAAAACTGTGTGAGGAGATGATGACACAAAATTATATCCACGAAAAGTCAATATGAGCTTATGTTAAATTTTTGACCCCCGGGGGGCAGGGTCAAATTTGACCTCAGGAAATAAACCGTTCGATATTTTGTAAAGGTCAACAAGATGATGTTAATTACCAAATTTGGTAACTCGCCTTATGGTTACTGAGTTTTGCAATTTTAAATTTTGACTACTCCCCCCCCCCCATTAAAAAGTTCAAAATGGCATAACTCTGAAACTAACGACTGGATCAAGATGAAAATTGCAGGTGCACAACTTCATATGATAGGAAACAAACTGATAAAATTTCAGCAAAATTGGTCAAAAAATGTGGGAGGAGAAGAGGACACAAAATTATGTCCACGGACGGACGGACGGACAGACGGACAACCTGATTCCAGTATACGCCCCCATAACTTCGTTGTGGGGGGTATAATCAGGGATTGCCAAGAAGAGGGCTAATTTTCAGAATACGGTAATTCTTTGAAGTATTTTGGTAGAGGGTCAATAGATGATGATTTGTACTAAATATCAAAGCTCTAGGCCTAATGGTTTGGGAGAAGAAGATTTTAAAAGATTTCCTTCTTTATTTCTATGTAAAATCAGGGATCACAAAGAATGGGCTAATTTTAAGAATACAGTAGTTCTTTGAAGTATTTTGGTAGAGGGTCAATAGATGATAATTTGTACCAAATATCAAAGTTCTAGGCCTTATTGTTTGGGAGAAGAAGATTTTTAAAGATTTCCTTCTTTATTTCCTTTGTAAAATCAGGGATCGCCCAGAAAAGGGCTACTTTTCAGAATATGGTAATTCTTTGAAGCATTTTGGTAGAGGGTCAGAAGATGATGATGTATACCAAATATCAAAGCTCTAGGCCTTATGGCTTGGGAGGAGAAGATTTTTAAAGATTTCCTTCTTTCATTCTTTGTAAAATCAGGGATTGCCCAGAAGAGGGTCTATAGATGATGATATGTACCAAATATCAAAGCTCTAGGCTTTATGGCTTGGTAGAAGATTTTTAAAGATTTCCTTCTTCATTTCTATGTAAAATCAGGGATCACCCAGAAAAGGGCTAATTTTCATAGTATGGTAAATACGTGAAGTATTTTTGTAGAGGGTCAATAGATGATGATTTGTACCAAATATCTAAGCTCCAGGCCTAACCGCTTTGTCGGAGATTTTTTTTCAGTTGTTGTCATGGATTTCAATTCTTTGAAGTACAGTCAAACCTGGTCATCCAGTCACCTCCATTCAGCGTGCACCTGTCTTAAACGGCCAGTTCAATGTCCCCCCGATGTATTTTACACTAGATTTTACCTGTTTTCAACAAGCACCTCTAAAACGCGGTCAACAGCCATCAAAATCGTGTCCCATTCTTTAAAATAACCAAAGTTTACGGTCAATTTTCGGGCCCATGGCAATTTTCACGGATAAGTAATTATCACCACGCATAATTGTTTTCGGATTATCTTTTCAAGTGTCAAAATCAGATAAACATTCACACGCGTCGCCAATGAACAGGTGTTTTGTAGATAACTTCGAAGTAACGGAAATACCTAGTTTTGTTATATTGATTGAATTTTATGCTTATGATATTCAGACTTTATCAATAACGTTAAATCGAGTATGATGATTGAAATTACTTTTCTCGGAAAGTAATCTATTTTCATTTCCGTACGGAGTTGGTTTGCAGTTTTAGAGGTGAGAAATGAGTAAACAAACTCGCTTGATGACTAATTCTTACTAGATTCTAGATTGGAATTATATTGAAATATAGTGTTTTACCCACCATCAAAATTATCGAGCAGACTGATCCTCAATTGACCGACCGATATTATTTCCATTGTTTGATCTTTGCAAACAATAATCACGACGGTTCGAATAATTCAATCCGATTTGAACCTTTCAATTTCGATTGATAATCTAATCGATTTCTTGAGCATATAGGCCTAATAGAATTCTTACAAAAAAAAAAAAAATAATAATAACAATAATAATGTTTGAATGAGCTGTTTTCTTGTTATTATTTGCCTTGAAAATGTATACTTTCTAGCCCCCCAATCTTTTTGCTATATAAATATCAGGCCATCACCTTGACAGGCCAACCTGTATTAAGCAAGCACATGTCTTAAGCAAGCGATTTTGGCAAATCCCTTGACCGCTTGCTTAAGACAGGTTCGACTGTATTTTGAAAGAGCATGACCTAAGCATCATTTCTGTGAAGTTTTGTTAAAATTCCATGATTAGTTTAGGAGGAGAAGATTTTTTTGTAATTGTGAACAGACTGACAGACGGACGGACAGACAGACAGACGGACGACGACCTATCACAATAGCTCCCCCAAAGCACTTCGTGCTCAGGTGAGCTAACAAGAGCACCATGAGAGCCTGATACTCTCTACTGGCTATTAATTTTTCCCTTGAAGTAATTAAATATTTAAGGAAGTTAATTGCTTAAAGAAGAATGCATAAAACAAAAATATCAAATTAGACTTTTTCCATTTATTATTTAAATCAACAATTCTTATGGCCCCCTTTTTCCATGTTTAATAATGTATCCACTCCATTTCCAAAAGGAAGTTTCCCTACAACCCTACAATCTTCCTGTGAAATCTCTAGGATAATCTGATAATAACTTTGGGTTCAATCACATAAACATGAATGTTTTTAATACTGTATTTATTCAAACATTCCCCCCTCCTCTGGGCAATTGTAAGAAAATTGACCATCAAAAAAGTTGGGAGTGGGTGATTATTAGAGGGTTTTTTTTGGTACAGAGCTGGGCGATTAGAGGTGTGTGGTAGGACGATGACCAGAAAATATAAATTGGTATGAAAACTAGAAATAGTCGCAAAGCGGACTAATACCCCCAACAGCGCTTGTCGATATAAAAGTGCTACCAGTCAAAGTGTCATAGGTAACAAAAAATGGACTTTTTTAAGGGCCATAAATCAGTCAAAAATAAATAGACCATAACCAAAATAGGATATGGATGTGTCTTGACTTATACCAAGTCTCTCTGCGAAATTTGAATCAAATCTGTCCAATGGTTGCTGAGACATTGAGCAGACACAATTTTTCACCAAAGGGCCACAACTCTGTCAAAAATCAATGGACTGTAACCAAAATATGATATGCACATCTCTGCTTGATACTGATTAAATCAGTGAAGTTTGAATAAATTCCATCAAATGGTTAACGAGAAATTGAGCAGACACGAAAAAGCTAGACAGACTGACGGACGAACGGACAGATACATAGTTTTGGGGGGTATAATCATGACTACATTTCATTCAGGATATATTTACGTTTTTTTAAGCCAACAGTTGAGTTAGTTCTGCATTTGCATCAGAACCAAATTTGACAGAAATATTCCTTAGGTGGTCCCCTTTAAAAATAACTCAAAGAATTGAAATCTGTTAAAAGCTCTGGTTGCCATGGCAACAAAAGTGAAATTGTAAAATAAGCTTTCAAAATCTTATCCGCCTGACTCAGAAGGCATAGAGCTTTGATTTTGCATGAAACATCAGTATATTGATCTCTTTCAAAATATTTGTTGACTGAGGACACTAGCGTGTAAAAAGGGATTTATTAACCCATTCCCACACTGAGACACTTTCTGACACCCCTCAAATCAAGAGAGTTAGGAATACATCGTGAAATATGAAGAAATTGTTTATAAAAAAAATCTGATGAAAACTGTAGACTCTAAGTGTTATTAACGAGGTTTTTAAATGGATTTTTTAATTCAATTTAAGGCCCCTTTTTCCATTTTTCTTGACAGATCATACCCAATTTCAAAAGGAACGATCCTTATGTTGGTACAATCATTCTGTGAAAGTTTGAAGAGAATAGAATCCGATGAAAACTGTGGACCCTAGAGTGTTAACGAGGATTTTTTAATCAAATTTTAATTAGGCCCTATTTCCCATGATTCTTGGCAAGAGAATTGCTTGTAAAACTTATACCAAAGAATTTAGGCGATATGGACACCAGCACCAAGGCTGACACCCCAGTGAATGGAAAAGCCCCCCCCCCTTTTCTTCGAAAAGTTGAGCTAAAAAGTAAAATCCCAGATAATTTCATATTAACCCTTGTCATGCTGCATAATTTACCTAGCTGAAATGCTGTCAAATCAAAGGGCTGAAAGTACTGATAGAACGTGTTGTTCAAAAATCAATATTTCTTTTAGAAATCAATTTCTTAAACAACACTGGCAGGAAAAGTACATGCAGAAGGTGTAGGCTAAGATCAGCCTGCATATAAGTGCAGTCTGATCTTAGTCTACACCTCCTGCCAAAACCGGAATATTCCGGGTTCAGCATGACAAGGGTTAAGCTTTAAGATGAGAAAAAGTCAAAATGAAGGATTGTGTGGAAAAGGGTAAATTTTATCATCTGTTTTTGATTTGTTCGTTTGAATGGGGTTTTACGCCGCTTTAAACAATCTTTCAGTAATATCGCGGCGGCTGGAGCACCTAACAATTGATTCCTGGTATTTCCCACACCAGTACCACCATCACATCCTTTCCTATCCCACATAGGTCTTCGATTATCGACCCATTGGTAGGAGACAAATTCTGTTTTTGAAAGGCTACAACTAGTTCTACTGAAGTTGGCTATCAGTAAATTTGTAATTACCTGGGCCAGTATGTTTCAAATTGAAGTTCTCATCTGGGAATTTGTTTCCATATATACTTTTTCCTCCTGTACCATCATGTCTGGTGAAATCTCCACCTTGACACATGAAATCTGGGATAACTCTATGAAAGGTTGATCCTTTGTATCCAAAACCTTTCTCTCCTGTACACAAGGCTCGGAAATTCTCTGAAAAAGTCAAAGAAAATTATTGGTATTTTGTAAAGTTTAAATAAAAATTTTGGAGGTTTCGGTTCCCCCATTAATTACATTAAAGCTGATAACTACTTTAACCCTTTCCTGGTTTTTGAAATTTTAGGCTAGTCCAAATTGAAAGAGGATGCAGACGACAATGAAAATTGGAAACAATTCCAAATAAAACCACCCTATGTGGTAGAAAACACTGTGGGAAAAGGAGAAATTGCTTATAATAAGCTATTTCTCCTTTTTCCACAGTGTTTTCTCAAATATAAAATCACAGTGACGTAAAATCCCGTGTTTATCCTGGAAAGGGTTAATGTTATGCTGAATAAAATCCACCACAAAATTATTTTGAAATCAAAGGACTGAAAACACAGATACCACTTATTTTGGGTTGGTGATTTAGAAAATTAAAGGTATAAACAATGCTAGTTATAGAGGGATAAGCAGGAGGTCTAGACAAAGATCAGACTACTTTTATCCCATTACCACACAAGAAATTTCAGACTGGTCCAAATTGAAAGAATTTGCAGATGCAATTTCAAGTTGATGGAATTTTAAAAACCTTTGTCTTTTGGGGCAGAAAACAATGTGGTTAATAAGAAATTACTTGTTACAAGTAATTTCTTCATTTTTTACAATGTTTTCCAAAGACCTTTTCTTGAGGGGCATCAAAAAGCGTCATTGTTTGGTAATGGGTTATGCAAAACATTTGTTCTAATGGGGTTTAACCCCACTTTAAACTTGACATAATTTCAGTTAAATCGCACTGTCTAGATCACCTAACCATAGATTCCTGGCATTTCTCGAACCAATGCAAAAGAAGATAAACTAGGTGCTCGAGTGCCTGTATCGCTCCACAGCCATGAATGTACTGATTTACCAAATTTTTGCATAAATTCAATATAAACTGAATATAAGGAAAATAAATCTTAAGTAATTGAAATCTTTGAAATAGTTCTAGAGAACCATTTCAAACTTTTCATTGTTTTTACAAAAGTCAAGTTATGTAAAATTCAATATGTAAAATTTTCACTATATACCATATATATTCATTTCAGCTAATCAAAATCATATGAAGGAATCCGAAAGTCATCTAAAAATCATTCCTGAGAAATTTGGTTGAAATCCATGGACAGTTTTTTGAAAAATATACATCATATATGGAAATTAGCCCTGCCCATTAAAGCCATATTTTTCATCCAATCGAAATTCTTTTTTATAATCTGATAAAAGGTCACCCAAGGATTGATCTGGTCAAATTTGGTTGAAATCCATCGACAGGTTTCTTAGAATAATAATTTCAAAGCTTTTACCATATATGGAAATAAGTCCCGAGCATTAAAGCTGAATTCTTTGAAGCAATTCGATAAATGTTCACCCTAGGATCATTTCTGTGAAATTTGGTTGAAAGCCGTCAATTTGTTTTTGGGAAGATTTTCAAAGCTTTCACCATATATGGAAATTAGCCCCACCCATAACGGCCATGTTTTTTATCCAATTAAAATTTTTTTGAGGTTCACCATAGTATCATTTCTGTGAAATTTGATGGAAATCAATCCATTTGTTTCTGGATGGAAGATTTTCAAATTTTCACCATATATGGAAATTAGCCCCACCCATTAAGGCCATGTTTTTCATCCGATTTAATTTTTTGAAGGAATCTGATAGAGGTTTACCATAGTATCATTTCTGTGAAATATGATTGAAATCAATCCACCAGGTTCTAAGAAGATTTTCAAAGATTTTACCATATATGGAATTGGCCCCACCCATTAAAGCTATCTTTTTCATTCATTTTTATTGGAATCTGATGGGCATTTAGGAGGCAATGATCTTTAAAAACAAGAGGACCATGATGACAATCAAACTCTAATTACCATCTGCAAGCTCTTTTAATGTAGACCAGTGTAAAGAAGAGAATTTGATATTGCTCTTAACAGCATTTTACCAAACTTGGGGCCTCTGAGGTGAGGCCATTTTGACCCAATGGGTATAATTTTAGCGACCTTGGTAGAGAACAATCTGGAGGTACTATAAACCAAATATAAATGCATTGAAACTTGTACATTGGGAGAGGAAGACATTTGAACATGCTCTTATTGAGCGTTTGGAAGCCTTGGGAAGAGCCATTTTTGTCCAATGGATATAACACATGTTAGATAACAATGTTTTCCTATGTTTTTAATATAAATCCTCTAAGACCTATATTTAAGAAGAATTCTTACAATACAATTTATGAAATTTTCGACATCAAGTTAGGAGACATTTTTAATCCTAAGAGCACATTTTCCTGAAACATAGTACAAAATTATTTAGTCATGCTACATACCAAATATGAATGTCCTTCACCTTACATTTCGGGAGAAAACTTCTGAAGTTGCTCTAATTGGGCGTTTTTCAAAATTTTGGACCTCTGGGGCAGTGCCATATTTTATCCCTGGGCTAAGATTTTAGCTAACATGGTAGAGAACTGTCTGGTTATGCTATATACCAAATATGAATGCCTTAGACTTCGTAGATTGGGAGGAAAGACTGTTGAACATGGTTAAATTGAGCATTTTTAAGACTTTTGGACACCCAGGGAAGTGGTGTTTTTTAACCAGTGTTCTGCCAAGGAATTTCAGAAGAGGAGACAATTGTCCCCCCAGCCCTAAATTTTTGGAGACATTTTCTAAATGAAAGAGACACTTTTATTTCACTGTAATACTTAACATCAAAGCATTATTTCAACTTAGGTACAAATCATAACCCTTGTTTTGCTGAATACACAAAATATTGAGAGCAGGATAGTTTAGTTCTTTTATCATTTAATGTTTGGGTAAATTGTAAGATATTTAGCTACTGTGGGCAAATCAAATGTAAATCATTATAAACGGAGATTTTGTAAGTCGTAAAAGTTTGTCTCTATATTAACCATTGATATGTAGCAATGCAACAAAAAGAGAAATTTTGTGTTGCACCTTCTTACATAACATTTTGTAATGCATAAATTGCACAAATAAGTATGAAATCCAAAAGTCTCAAATTTGTCAACAAAAGCAATTTCTTCTCAGAGAATTCCAAAATGCCTTTACTGATTGGTTATTAACCAGTAAAAACATTATTTTCAAATTAAAAAGAACATGCCAGAATGAGAATTAGATCCTAATCCTCAGGTCAAGACTGAGCTGACTTACTGTTTTTCCAAACTGATTGCTAAGTGATTAACTGAAATCAGTGACTAGGCAAACTTTGATTGATTTTGATCAGGTGTGAAAGTTTGACATTCCAAGTTTGATCAGAATTTCCTTGTTTGTCTTTGATGTAGATTCTTATGTCTCAAATTTTCATTGGTCAAATTCTATAATCTTTGAATCTTGCGTTTAATTGGTTAGGCTTATGATAACGCCTTACCTTTATATATACCAACTTTTTCAGAATTTTTTAGATGAGATTTTTAGATTTTAATTTAGACTTTAGAATATAGAACAAAAATATTAAATAACTTAAAACTTTGTCAGTAGATCAGTGCTTGTCTAATTGTAATAATTTCATGCAACAAAATGTGTTCCACTTGATTAAAAGAAATATATAGAAACCAACATTGGACTTAATTATTTATATACTCTCATGCCAAGCGAGTTTGATAAACATTGCGTAAAAAGGAGAATTCCCCAACTCAATTCAACTCTAAGCGTGATCAGGAAAACAACCCTCGGTCACAGCTTTCTTGTGGTGTCAGAATCCGGAAGTAGATGATCCAGGAATATTGTGAGTGAAATGTGCATTTGGTGACATTGTGCAAATAGTGTGAACCAGTTGAAGATTCTATTATACATATACAGATACAAAGCTGAACATTTACTATGTGTGATACAAATAAGAAACAAATAAGCAGAATTCATTATAATCAAAACAGTGTAAGAAGTGAACAATTCCAACTTATATGCTGAGACTATCAAAACCCTTTACTAGACGTTACCATACCAGGAGCTAATCATTAACCAGGGACCGATACTAGGGACCAATCCTTTACCACAAACCAATGTGCCAGACCATAACCAGTAGCCAACCAACCCGACTGTGTACTGGTGTGCCAGACGACCATCCAAACCCAACTCTATGGACAATGAATAAAATTCTTTGATATTCAGACTTTAAATTTGTCTTAAGTGTAATTTTATTCTGTTTTACCTTCACCAGTAAACTGATGAGCTACCTTATGACCTGAAAGCAGGGGTAAGTGAAATTTCAACATTTTAGTGCTATATTGTTTTATTGTTTGTATCCAAACAGTTGATCTTTCTATTTTTCCTTTTACTCTTTTAATCAGAGCAAATTCAACTGAAACCAGTAATTTATTCTTTTACATTTAAATTTACAATATACATTAATTTATGCTAAATTTCCTCACACTTAAATAATACAATTTGAATATTATCATAACGGTAATTTGTTACATTCACTTACAAATCCTAATTTCTCATACTTTAAATTTTTTTTAATCTAATCATAATTTATTGAACATGGCTACTCAACAACAGGCTTCCTGGAAGTGCTCAAAGCAAAATTGTGCTAAAATAACAGAATCTTGCTGTAATATTAAGCCCACAGTTTCATTGGTAACATCTTTGGACAAAACATGCAAAGCTTATATACAAATAGAGTCAAGGCAATTTTCTACACTGTTTGATTCAGGTGCAGGCATCTCATGCATTAACAAACATGTTATAGACAAATTATTTAAAAATCCCCAATATCAAAGTGCTAAAATTACACATGTATATGGTGTATGTGGTGAGATCCATTCTGTGCTAGGAACATTAACTCTTTCATTTCTTCTTGATGGCTTCCCTTTTGAGCACACCTTTCATGTCCTTCCTAACCTGCATGAGTCTGTAATTCTAGGTCGGGATTTCATGGCTAAGGAAGGGATTCAGCTCAATTTTCACTCTAATACTATCTCTCTTTCTAAACCCAACTCTGAACCTATTCACATCTGTCTAATATCACAAGAAGAATCAATAACTGACTTTGGCAAGACCTTTAGTTCACATGTAATTCCTCCTCACTCTGAATACATTCTTCCTCTGAAAACTAACAAGTTCTGTGATGGTGATGTTGTATTGTGTGAACCGCCTCAATCTCTTGTAAAGGATGAGCTTGTCGGAGGCAAGTGTCTTTCAAGAGTTACTGATGGCAAAATACACTATCGCCTGATGAACCCTACTGCCTTACCTATCTTTCTTAAACGTAACAAGAGAGTCTCTGTCTTAACTAGTGCTTACAATGCTAACATAACGCAAATATCTGATCTTGACACCCTAATGTCTCAAAATTCTGAAACTCTTAACTCAGTAGAAACTAACAACCTAACTGATGATGAGTATATAACAATAGCTGAAGATCTTGGAATAAACCTTAACGACTCTGATCTCACCAATACCCAAAAACGCAACTTAATGATCTTTATTGGTAAAAATAGACAATCATTTGCAAAAGACTTCTCAGAATTAGGACTTACAAATTTATTTTCACACAGAATTGAAACAGGAAATGCTAAACCAATTAAGAAAGCACCATATAGACAAAATCCTGAAATGCGACGAGAAACTGAGCGTCAGGTTAAGGACATGCTAGAGAATGGCTTCATAACTGAGTCAGACTCCCCTTGGAATAGCCCAATTTGCCTGATTAAGAAAAAGTCAGGTGAATTCAGATTTTGTGTCGATTATCGAGAATTGAATAAGGTCACAGAACCTATGTCCTTTCCTATACCCCATATAGCAGATGTATTCGACACAATAGCCGATGCAAATGCAGAAGTTTTCTCAGTTCTTGACCTCAAGTCCGGGTTTTGGCAAGTTCCCCTTGACCCTGAAACTGCCCATAAAGCTGCATTTGTTACCCACCAGTCTGTTTATTCTTGGACTAGGCTACCTTTTGGTCTCATGAATTCACCTATTACTTTCCAAAATCTCATGACTAAAGTACTAAAAAATCTTAATTGGAAAATTGCCCTTGTCTACATTGATGACATTTTGGTTTTCAGCAGAAACTTTGATGACCATTTGGACCACCTTGCCCAGGTCTTTGCTAATCTAAGATCAGCAAATTTGACCCTTCAGCCCTCCAAATGTAGGTTTGCTGCTACAGAAATTGAGTACTTAGGTCACATTATTTCGAAAAATGGCATAAAGGTTAATCCCGCCAAGACCAAAGCAATAGATGAATATCCACCACCAAAATCAGCCAAACAAGTAAAGTCATTTCTCGGCATGACCTCATACTACAGGAAATTCATAAAATCATATGCACAAATAGCACATCCATTAAATGCACTATTAAAGAAAGATACTAAGTTCAAGTGGACACCAGAATGTGAAAATGCATTCAAAACATTGAAAAAGGCACTAACATCTCCGCCCATATTAGCTTTCCCAAATTTTGATCGCCCTTTTATACTGGCAACAGACAGTTCAGATCATTCTATGGGTTATGTTCTATCACAATGTGATAAAAACGGAGCAGAGCATCCAATAGCATATGGCGGTAGAACATTGCATGGCCATGAGCTAAAATGGCATATTACAGATAAGGAAGGTTTAGCACTGATAGAGGCGGTTAAACACTTTAGACCCTATCTTGCTAACAACTTCTTTACAGTGTATACAGACAACGTTTCTGTAAAGTGGCTTAAACACATAAAGAACTGTCAAGGTCGTCTCGGAAGATGGGCCCTAACCTTACAAGGTTACAATTTGGAGATTGTCCATAAGGCATCAAGTGCTAATGGTAATGCAGATGGACTATCACGTCGTGTCTACCACCCCGTAGACAGTGAGAAAAGTGATCGGGGTACAGATGAGTCTGTACCAGTCTGTCAGATCTCTGACAACCAGTCTAAGCAACTGACAGCAGTGACTTTAATCTATAGTCATGAGACTGATCACTATCCATCTGTGGCACCTGCCACTACCAGCACTGAGACAGCACTGACACAAAACAATACTGACATAAGTAATAATGTAAATAAAAACAATAATGACAATGTAAATACAAACACAAACAATGAACAAAACTTGCCTATAAAACCTAATATAGACTTAATTTTCCTCCAAAGAGCTGATGAATTTTACAAAGATATTATAAAATACAAATTACAACAAGAGTTACCAGATGATCCAAAACAATCAAAACTAGTAGTTGCAGAATCTGATCAATATGAATTATCGGAACATGGTGTTCTTCTACATATTTACTCACCCAGAACTAAAGGCATCCCAAAAGATCAGAAAATTATCACTCAAATATGTGTTCCTTCAATACTGCGTGATGACGTCTTAAAGTCATATCATTACAGTTTAGCAGGTGGTATGCACCAGGGCTTTGAGCGCACATATGCAGCTTTGAGACAAAAATACTACTGGCCTTCAATGTTTCGTGATTGTGAAACTTACATTAGATCATGTGATCAATGCCAAAGGGTGAAGCGTGATGTGCATGGTAAGCCACCTCCACTTCAACCTTTGCCAGTAGTTGATGTCTTCCAAAGATGGCACATTGACATTCTTGGAGGCTAAAACTAAAACTAAACTAAAAACAAATACAAATATGTCCTTCTTGTTGTGGACTCTTATTCCAAATGGAGCGAAGCCTTTCCACTACGTACACAAGAGGCCACAGAGGTAGCAGCCATACTATTCAAGGAGGTAATTTGTCGGTATGGTGCTCCAAATGTCCTTGTCTCTGATAGAGGACAACAATTTCTTTCCAAACTTGTTAAAGCTCTCTGTGAACTATTTCAGATAACACGATTCTATACAAGTTCATATAGGCCATTACTGAATGGAGCTGTAGAACGTATGAACAGCGTTATCCTTCAATCTTTGCGTCTTTACTGTAAAGGACAGCAGGACGATTGGCCAGATCTTCTTCCTTCTATCATGATGGCTTATCGTATGACCCCTGCAACTCAGTCCACTCAGCACTCTCCATTCTTCCTGCTCTTTGGACGTGAAACGAGGCTGCCAATTGACACCTCTCTTACACCCAAATCTACTCTTTCTGCTAACTTTAAAGCTCATCTTTCTAATGTCCTCCAAAATCTTGAAATAGCCCGAAAAATAGCTGCAGAAAACATTAAAAAAGCCCAAGACAAATATAAAGAGCAGTATGACAAAAGGACCCAAGAGCCAAAGTATAGGCCAGCAGACCGAGTGTGGCTATACTGTACCAAAGTACCAGTGGGTATGGCTCCTAAACTCCACAGAAAATGGGTAGGTCCGTACTACATAGTCTATCTTGGCCCACACAACACATACAAGCTCAGAAGATGTGGAGATAATAAAGAGGTAAAAGTTCTTGTAAATGCCACCAGACTGAAACCATACTTTGATCCCAATGATAGACCCACCAATCCACCACCTGGCTATGAACACATAACACAACCACTTAATGCAGACCACATACCAGATGATCTATTACAGCCCCAAAACACACAAAATACTCAAGCAGCTCCTGATCCAAATGCACCAACAAATACAAATCCTCAGAGCAAAGGCAAACACCCTCTGAATATGAAATTCAAAGCAAGAATTAAGAAATCAAAAGTAACGCAGCAAAATAATGATACTAATAACCAAAATGACACATCAACAATTCCAAATACACATACACAACCAAATCAAGCAGATAAAACTCCACAAAACAATAGCTCACACTCAAAACAAGGCACAAAACCTACCACAACAACAGACCCTTCAGACCAAGAACAAACACCAGACTCTGCACCAAATGCAACAACATCCAAACCACAAAAATTCCCAGTAGATGACATAGACAAAATCATCCAATCAAAACGGAGCAACAACACACTCTACTATAGAATAAAATGGAAAGAAAACAAAAAACCAAGCACTTGGGAATATGCAAGCACCATACCAGATGTCTTCATTCGTGAGTATCACATACACAGAACAATGAATGGTAGAAAACGAAAGCGACCCTTGGTGAAAAAAAACAGATTCTTTGATGATTTACCAACACTTCATCGTGAATGCAAGAACAGAGATGAAAATCCACCATATGTTGTTGGTTACATGGAAACTTTTGATCTTTCCAATCAAAAACTTATTGAGCATTCTCCATTTGAAGGTACAACTTATACTAATTCCATCCCATTTCCCATATCTCTAAGAAAACGTAGACTACAGCCATACATGAATAAACTTTTTGATTGTCTACAAGATACTGGCATTTCTTTGTGGCAAACTACAACAGCTCTTCATGACAATGGAACTCCGGAAGAAGCCAAAATGGTCCAAGCAGTCTTTACAAGCGATTTAAATAACCCTTTGGAAACAACTTACTTCAAAGTTTTCACACAAAATTCACGGGAACCAATATGGTTACCTTTCAACCAAGCACCACTCAAATATGTCAGACAATTCTTGTACAGAATCAGAGCCAAAATTAATCAACAAGGCAAAATATTTAAAAGTGCTAAAACAAACAAAATTTAAACAAAAAAAAAAGACCTTTACTAAAAAACAAAATCTGTGAATTATATCTTCATCTTAAGTATTCAACATATTCATTACTAAAATTTTCTATATTAAAGTGTGGCTTCTGGTCTGATTAAAGGAAACAAAAAAAAAGCTTTTTCTTCTTACTCAATGTTAGTTCCTTTCAACTGTTTGGATGCTCATAGTGAGGCAGTAGATCACAATGAATGTTGACAATTTCAGCTTACCAAGCAACCAGAATATAAAGAATATTATCAATATGGTAAGAACTGAAAATTGTCAGAAAATCTGAGCTTTAAAAAAACATTGTTGATATGGCAATTTGCCTCAACCTTGCTTGTTGCAAAATGTCATGAAAATTAGAATACAATTTAAAAAAAATAAATAAATGAATAAATTCAGAAAATCTCATATATGAAATGTAGCTCAAAAACTTCATATGAAATATAAATATGTATATCAAAAAAAAAAGAAAAGAAAGAAAACATATTACAGCTCAAAAGGAGCAAAATACAAATAAAATATGTAGCTGATAGTGTTAACTAAAAGTATATTGAAATCAGTTACTTTAAGTATAATATAGGGCAGTAAGTGATAGACTATATTCAAGTTCCATATTACTCATGATGGTCTACTCACAAAAGAGGTTGTACCCCAAAGAAATGTAAAATGAAATGAATAAACAAAAAACTATTCATGAAGTGTGAGATTAAGAACAAGTCAAAATAATTAATATTTAATCTTTCCACACCAGGTTTAAAAACTTAAGTTGCATCTGTACAAATACTATTCATGAAGTGTGAGATTATTTACCAGTCAAAATGTACTCATATAAATCTCTTCCACACCATAAGGTTATACAAACCTAAGTTGCATATGTGTAGTTACTAAATGTAACATGGACAAGACTAGCTACGAATTAGTCTAATGTCATGGGCCCTTTCAATTTAAATTCAAAGCTTACAAATAAAAACAAAAGTATTTGTGTTAAGGCCCAACCCTATTTAACAACTAAAAAGGGTTTTCATTATGTATGTGTTTAAGAGGATTTCAATTCAAAAAATTGTTAATTGCATTTCTCTTTCTTTATGTTGCATTATGTTGTATACTTGTACAATAGCAATTTTTCTTATTTAAATTGAACAAGTTATCTTACAGATCCATGTCATTTTATAAGAAATTGAAAGTCAATGCTTTGCCTCTGAATACATACACATATCATATCTATGTAATTGCATTTGTTAATTGTTAACTGTATGAAAGAAGATGGATATATGTATGATGATAGATAAACCCTGGCCAGGTCATGAGTGAAAAACTCTTTGATTGTATGAATGTTATATTTCATTTGATGAATAATCATGATTTGTTACTGTATTTCTTTTAATTAGAATATGATTGAGGACAATCATTTTTCAAGGAGGTGGAAAGTGTAACAATGCAACAAAAAGAGAAATTTTGTGTTGCACCTTCTTACATAACATTTTGTAATGCATAAATTGCACAAATAAGTATGAAATCCAAAAGTCTCAAATTTGTCAACAAAAGCAATTTCTTCTCAGAGAATTCCAAAATGCCTTTACTGATTGGTTATTAACCAGTAAAAACATTATTTTCAAATTAAAAAGAACATGCCAGAATGAGAATTAGATCCTAATCCTCAGGTCAAGACTGAGCTGACTTACTGTTTTTCCAAACTGATTGCTAAGTGATTAACTGAAATCAGTGACTAGGCAAACTTTGATTGATTTTGATCAGGTGTGAAAGTTTGACATTCCAAGTTTGATCAGAATTTCCTTGTTTGTCTTTGATGTAGATTCTTATGTCTCAAATTTTCATTGGTCAAATTCTATAATCTTTGAATCTTGCGTTTAATTGGTTAGGCTTATGATAACGCCTTACCTTTATATATACCAACTTTTTCAGAATTTTTTAGATGAGATTTTTAGATTTTAATTTAGACTTTAGAATATAGAACAAAAATATTAAATAACTTAAAACTTTGTCAGTAGATCAGTGCTTGTCTAATTGTAATAATTTCATGCAACAAAATGTGTTCCACTTGATTAAAAGAAATATATAGAAACCAACATTGGACTTAATTATTTATATACTCTCATGCCAAGCGAGTTTGATAAACATTGCGTAAAAAGGAGAATTCCCCAACTCAATTCAACTCTAAGCGTGATCAGGAAAACAACCCTCGGTCACAGATATCAAATAATTTGGACAAAACGGTTGCGGTATGTCATGTCCCGATATTGGTACACTTACAACTGCAAACTTCTTTTAACCACAAAATATAATCTTTCATAACTTGTCAAAGTACAGAATAGTTAGATATCAATTATTTCTTACAGAGAATATAAATCATTCCTTGTTTCTTTGGCTATTTGAATCCAGTGAAGGTGTCAATTGATAGTTTTATAGAAATGTTTTACACAATGTTCGGGTCAAATAAATATCGCGGAAAAGTAGGTCTGATTGGCCGACCTATTCTTAGATATCAATTATTTCTTACAGTGAATATAAATCATTCCTTGTTTCTTTGGCTATTTGAATCCAGTGAAGGTGTCAATTGATAGTTTCATAGAAATGTTTTACAGTGTTGTGCCTAGAACGCGGGATCGTGGGTATCCCGCACATTTTTCACCAATGTCCCCCAAAAATCAAGCCAGTGCGGGATCTTGGGCGTGTTCACGAAAAATCGCGATTTTTCTAAACTGACGTCGATTTCAGTAGTTAGATTTCATAGCGTTTTATTCTAACGCGCACCTGCAAAACTTAGACTGTGACCCGCGGAATTATCGATTTTTCAATTCCAATTCTTTGTTAAATTGTAAACATGGCAAAACGTCAGCTTCGCTTGACCGACTTCATGTCGGGAAGCCCTAAAAATAGAAAAATAGCAGACGATGACAAAGTGTCAGGAACACGAGAAAATGGTGATTTGATCCCGTCATCTGATCCCAAACCCACCATGTCTTCCTAAGGCATTGATACTGAGGGACCTCTTCTTCAGTCCCCGGGACAAGTAAAACAAGAGGACCATGATGGTCCTAAATCGCTCCCCTGAGTATGATGGTTCATGGCTTTATGATATAAACAAAATGGCAAAGCCCTCTGTCTTATTATTTTGGAGAAGATGTTTACAGATTTCTTTTTTTAATCCTAGGAATATTGATGATCCCACCATATAGCACTAATTTCCTGAATATGGTAATGCTTTGAAGTATAGACATCAATACATACTAAGTATAAAAGCTGTTAGCCTATTGTTTTAGGAGAAGAAGGTTTTCAAAGATATCATATTTATTCCTAACTAAAATTAGGGATTGCACAGAAAAGGGCCAATTTTTGAAGTAATTTGGTAGAGGGTCAATGGCTGATGATATGTACCAAATATCAAAGCTCTAGGCTTTATGGTTTGGGAGAAGAAGATTTTCAAAGTTTTCCTTCTTTATTCCTTTGTTAAATCAGGAATCACTCAGAAAAGGGCTAATTTTCAGAATACAGTAATTCTTTGAAGTATTTTGGTACAAGGTCACTATATTATGATATTTGCAAAATATCAAAGCTCTAGGCCTTATGGTTTTGGAGAAGAGGATTTTTAAAATTTTCCTTCTTTAATTCTATGTAAAATCAGGGATCGCCCAGAAAAGGGCTAATTTTCAGAATTGGGTAATTCTTTGAAGTATTTTGGTAGAGGGTCAATAGATGATGACTTGTACTAAATATCAAAGCTCTAGGCATAATGGTTAGGGAGAAGAAGATTTTAAGATTTCCTTCTTTATTTCTATGTAAAATCAGGGATCATTAAGAAAAGGCCTAATTTTCAGAATACAATTATTCTTTGAAGTATTTTGGTAGAGTGTCAATAAATGATTATGTATACCAAATATCAAAGCTCTAGGCCTTATGGTTTGGGAGAAGAAGATTTTTAAAGATTTCCTTCTTTAATTTTATGTTAAATCAGGGATTGCCAAGAACCGGGCTAATTTTCAGAATACAGATTTTCTTTGAAGTATTTTGGTAGAGGGTCAATAGATGATGATATATACCAAAAATCAAAGCTCTAGGCCTTATGGTTTGGGAGAAGATTTTTAAAGATTTCCTTCTTCATTTCTATGTTAAATCAGGGATTGCCAAGAAGCAGGCTAATTTTCAGAATATGGTAATTCTTTGAAGTATTTTGGAAGAGGGTCAATAGATGATGATTTGTACCAAATATCAAAGCTTTGGGCCTTAAGGTTTGGGAGAAGAAGATTTTGAAAGATTTCCTTCTTTATTTCTATGTAAAATCAGGGATCATTTAGAAAAGGGCTAATTTTCAGAATTCAGTAATTCTTTGAAGTATTTTGGTAGAGGGTCAATAGATTATGATGTATACCAAATATCAAAGCTGTAGGCCTTATGGTTTGGGAGAAGAAGATTTTTAAAGATTTCCTTCTTTATTTCTATGTAAAATCAGGGATCATTTAGAAAAGGGCTAATTTTCAGAATACAGTCATTTTTTGAAGTATTTTGGTAGAGGGTCAATCGATGATGATGTATACCAAATATCAAAGCTCTAGGCTTTATGGTTTGAGAGAAGAAAATTTTTAAAGATTTCCTTCTTTATTTCTATGTAAAATCAGGGATCATTAAGGGCTAAT
This sequence comes from Fragum fragum, assembly GCA_946902895.1. NCBI lineage: Eukaryota > Metazoa > Mollusca > Bivalvia > Cardiida > Cardiidae > Fragum > Fragum fragum. The sequence continues at coordinate 75,415,002 of OX336365.1, read as the reverse complement.
TTTCAGAATACAGTAATTCTTTGAAGTATTTTGGTAGAGGGTCAACAGATGATGATATATACCAAATATCAAAGCTCTAGGCTTTACCGTTTGGGAGGAGAAGATTTTTTAAGTTTAATCACTCTGTTGCCATGGCAACCAGAGTTATTCATGGATTTCAATTCTTTGAAGTATTTTGAAAGAGCATGACCTAAGGATCATTTAAGTGAAGTTTTGTTGAAATTCCATGGTTAGTTTAGGAGGAGAAGATTTTTTTGTAATTGTGAACGGACAGACGGACGGACTGATGGACAGACGGGCGGACGGACGGACGATGACCGATCACAATAGCTCCTCCAGAGCACTTCGTGCTCAGGGGAGCTAAAAAAAGAAGAAAGAACTTTCCAAAAATCTTGGCTTGTTGAATTCCCATGGTTACTCGCGTCTGATGGAAATATGAAATGAAAAACATGTATTGACTCTAGATTAAAATTATCAAACCCATTTGTTGCGGAGTCTGGCTGTAGTAACATGTGTACAAGTACTCTTACTGGACACGAAAATTCGGCAGACCATAACAGAACCCTAGTTGCCTTACGTTTGAAAAATGACATGGCTGTTGCTATTGATTGATCATTTAATGAAAAGGATGGAGCCATTATTACTTTTGGAAATAGTGTATTATATTTCTAAAGAGGAGTTAGCTTTTTCAAAATTTGAATCTCAGATCAAATTAGCAATCAGACTTGGTGTTGATTTGTCAGCTCTAGGTTCTGGTTATAGGTCCAGGAAAACAGCTGATGGTCTTTTAGCTGCTATTAGTGACAGTGTTTCTACTGATGTTTATAAAGAAATTTCTGAAAGTGAATTTTTATCAGTTTCCTGTGATGAAACCACAGACATATCCAATACAGGCAAATTAATAGTGTATGCCATGGTTATTGATTCTGAATTAAAAGTGAAAACTTCTTTATTGGTGATTATAGTATTGTTGATAAAACTGCTGATGGCTCAACATCAAAACTGAAGGAGTATTTTGAAGAAACAGGAATTGATTTGTCAAAAGTGCTGGCCCTAGGTTCAGATGGTGCTGCAACAATGACAGGTTGTAGAAACGGTGTCGGTGTTCAACTACGAAGGATTAATCCATTTATGATACAATTCCACTGTGCAGCACATAAGATAGCCCTGTGTACATCTCAGGCTGCTGAGAAAGTTAGTGTAATGCAGTAATACAAAGATACTTTGAAGTCAATTTATTATTTCTTTAAAGGTTCACATTGTAGAAGTGTTAAACTGAAATCTATTCTCCACAGCTTAAAGTTAAGGAAATCCATGATGTGAGATGGTTTGCATTTTATGACTCTCTTAAAGTGATTTATCAATGTTGGGAAGCATTAGCCCATACATTCAATTCATCAAAAGATCCAAAGGCTAAAGGTTTATACAAGGCTATCACCTTATGTTCTTTTGTAGCACTCGCACACTTTTTGATGGATATTATTCCAGTAGTAACTGCTCTCAACTTAAAATTTCAAAGAGAAGACCTTGATTTTTCAATGATTGGACCAAGTGTAAGATTAACAATGCATGAGTTGGATGTTATGACTGAAAGCAGTACCAGTTTGAAGAAGCTTGATGCAGATATAGTGTTGATAGATGGAAAACATTTTTCAAGGCTGTTGAAATAACACTTAATGAAAATGAAAAGAAAAAGTTTAAGTCAGCAAATAAGGATTTTGTTATATAGCCCTAATTAAGCATTATTCCAAACTTAGGACCTCGGGGCAGGGCCATTTTTGACCCCAGAGATTTAATATTTACAAACTTGGTAGAACTATATTGTTAAACACTGTATGAAATATAAATGCCTTTGGCCTTGTAGTCTATTAAAAAAATGAAGATTTACTAAAATTTCAAATTTTCATATGCCGCGGCAACCAGAGATTTTCACAGAATGAACTTTTGTAGAGCTTCACCCAAGGAACATCCCAGCAAAGTTTCAGCTTGAATGGCTTACTGGTTTAGGAGGAGAAGACTTTTAAAGATTTACTAAAGATTCCCGCTGCATATTCTTTTTACAACTTTGTAGAACTTCACCCAAGGAACATCACTGCAAAGTATCAGCTTGATTGGCCTACTGGTTTAGGAAGAGAAGATTTTTAAAGTAATTGAGGACGGACGACGGTTAAATGACGTCAGAGACATAAATATACATTATTCTGTGTCTCTGATGATGTTAACTTTTGACATAATGACAAACCTGGAGGATTACCTCTATCCAGTGGCCTGTATGCAACACTGATTAAGATGATATAAATAGAAGTACATGTAGAGGTTGTGATCTTAATAACTGCGCACATTCAGTGATTCGGCTTTTCGCTGTCATCCTTTATGAATGGGCTTATATTTTCAGATAGTTGAATCAATTCACGAGCTAGGAAAAAATTTTCAGATCGTTGTAAGGTTCCTAGAAGCAAAGAGTGAATTCAGGCGATTCCTAGATTACAGTCAGTATCCTGTCTGCAATAACAAAATCAAGAGCCATCGGAGACAGATTATGCTCCTCGAATAAGGCTTTGTCATAAGCTATAAGCCATTATTGGACAAAAAACTTCTTATTGTATGCAACTTTAGTTTTGAGATTTCAGTTAACAAGAAATTTGGAAGTTTGACAAACAATTAAGGAATCTGTTGGGCTTCACAGGCCTGATTCTAATATCATTATATGGTAAAGGGTTAAATATTTTACCTTGAACATCAAAGTCATCAATGAAAGTTGTCTAATGACAAAAATGAAGAATCTAACTTGAGTAGTCTTACAGAAACAAGATTGACTTATTATAGAGTAGGAAATAATGTTAAGCTACATGGTATTAAGTCCCCTTTTAGCATGGTAAGGTTCATTGAGTCAAAAACTGAAATAAATGTCATTACCTAGGGCACATAATAAACAACATTTATGAAAAGTAACTAGAAATTTTGGCAATTGGTAAAGGAGGTATATTTGACAATTAATGACCTTGACCAATGACCTTGGTATATGCTGATAAGTCTTGTCACATATAATAAACATTTGAAATATGCAGGCTGTATCACTTACCATCTTGAAATCATGGATAATGTAAAGATAAATTTTCAAAATTTTGACCTTGAGAAGTGACCTTTACCATAGCCAATGACCTTGAACTTAGTACCAACAGAAAGACCATGTCATAAGCATTGCACATGTAAAATATGAAAGCTATATCACTTAATATTATATACTTATGCGAGATGTTAAAGTTAAAATTTTCAAAATTTTGACTTTAAGAAATGACCTTGACAGATGACCTTTAACTAATCCACATAGACAACTTGAAACAATTCTCAGTTACAGAATCAAAGGAGCTGCAGCAAATAATCAAAGTACATGGGGCTTTTTTTGAGTTAGTAAACCGAGTGCTTAGATTAGATTACTGTAGTCTGAATGTGCATCATCACTACCTATAAACAAAGATTCTTATTTCCTGCTCTTTATTTTCATTTTACCTACGAAAATCAATCAGAAAATTTTCCTTTCAAAAAATATGGTGTTAGAATTTCAGTGTTGTGCCTAGGTCAGAATTTTTGGGGGACACAGGTGTCCCCTAACTAAATTTCAAGGGGACATTGGGAAATTTTGGGGGACAAACTAAAACAACTAATTCTTACCTATTATTGATAAATAGTCTAATTTGAATATAATTTTCTGTCCATGCTGGATTCTTTTGCAATAAAGTACACTATTTCCATAAGTTTTGTTATGGCTTCATCTTTTTCATTGAATGAGCGATCTATAGCAAGGGCTCCCTCATATTTCAAACGCAAAGCTACAACTGCACGTACATGATAAGCCCAATTGCGTTAGGGTACTTGAGCGCATATTGGTACATCAAGTGTCTGTAGCAAATGGTTTGGATAATTTTAGTTTCGATTCCAAATAGGTCTCGCATTTCTGGCTGTCACTCGATTCTCGCAGCTGAGGAAATTTTGACAACCAATTCTTTTGGAAATTTCGTTCCTTCTGTTTTTTGTCTCTGAGGAAGAAGGAGATGACTGGGACATTTCGCTGTCTGCATCAGCAGATGTTGACACGGCTGGATCGCAGCCGTATCCGTTGATTCAACATCGTCTGCTACCTTTCCACATTTTCCTAGTCAAGTGCATCTGTCGTTAGGCCATTTTTATTTTTAGTAACAATTCCGAGACCGGTTCTCGTTAATTTATATTAAAATCGGCTGAATCAAACGGCAAATTGTGGGTCACAGTCAAGTTTTTGTAGGTGCGCGACTGGTTCATAATATTTTACATCAAAATTTGCAGAATCGAAAAGTAAATTTCGGGTCACAGTCAAGTCTTTGAGGGTGCACCGTGTACGTGTAATAATATTCAATCCGTAAATTATACTTTCATAACAAATGTAAACGCCGATCGAGCAGGACTTTTTTCGTAGGCATTACGGAATATAAAAGATTGCGGAAATTTGAGCGCGCCTGAAATCCCGCGATGGCTTAGATTTTAGGGGACATCGGGAATGAATTTGCGGGAATCCCGCGATGCCGCGGCCTAGGCACAACACTGGAATTTTTTTACTCACATTTCCAATTTATGCTCACATTCATTGAGTGCTTAATTCTAACTCTGATTGTCCACTTGTTTCAAAAAATTCAGCAAACTGCTGATTTTCTTAACCCATTGCCAGGCGGCAAAATCTAAACTGGTCCAAATTGAAAGCATTTGCAGTGGACAATTTAAAGTTTATGAAATTTTAATTTTTTACAATTTTTCGGATATAAAACATTGTGGAAAAACAAGAAATTGCTTGTTACATTTTACACAATGCTTTACATCAGGGTCATTGTGTGGGAATAGATTAATGAACCACAATAATTTCTATACTTCAAAATAATCATATCAGTTTTCCTAATACATAACGAGTTATCTTTAAGATATTTTTTTTTCCATTCCAAGATTTTCCCTGGTATTTACTAGTCCATGGACAAGTGGCCTTGATACATGTACCTGTTCACAGGAAGAAAAGCCCATGGGGTAAAAGTCTGGCATAGGAATTCCACTATCTTTGACACAAATTTGTATGAATCAATGGAGCTCTACAAGACTAGTGATAAGTTATTTCTTTACTTTATATATACCACATACCTGCAGTTTTAGGCACAACATCAGGTCTCAACTGTAAAAGATAAAATGAAAAGTGTAACTCAAAATGTGATAAAACCAATTCATAGACAATCAGGGCTTTTTACTTTCTTAAGGAGAGGCCTAGCTTTTGCGACTCCAAAATCGCAAAAGCCTTTACTTTCCACAATATGACAAAACTAGATGGTTGTCCCAGGACAACTGCTGTCTAGCCCACAAAGTTTTGTAGGTATCATGCTCAAGATAAGCACAATTTTAGTGTTTGACCTTGAGCTTTGACCTTGAACTTAAAGCTATCAAAACAAGATGTGTTTGTGAGACACAATGCCCCTGAAACAAAATTCTTTGGAACTGGTGATTTTTTTTTTTTTTTTTTTTTTTTTGGATTTTTTCTTTGTTTTAGGGAAAGGGTTAAAATTTTGACCTTGACCTTGATGAAATAACCTTCCCAAGTTGCGCCTTATCGAGACCTATCTACATACCAAATATTAGCATTGTAACTTAATTAGGGAAGAAGTAATAGGAAAATGTTTAGTCTGCAAGGAAAATGTTTAGTTGGCAGTAAGTTTTTAAGTAAGGTTTTAGGGAAAAGGCTTTAAATTTTGACCTTGACCTTGATGAAATGACCTTCCCCAGTTGCGCCTTGTTGAGACCTATCTATTTACCAAATATTAGAATTGTAACTTAATTAGGGATGAAGTTATAGGATAATGTTAATGTATAGGAAAATGTTTAGTTGGCAGGTCAAGTTTATGAGTAATGTTTTATGGAAAAGGGTTTAAATTTTGACCTTGACCTTGATGAAATGACCTTCCCCAGTTGCCCCTTATTGACCCCTATCTACATACCAAATATTTGCATTGTAACTTAATAAGGGATGAAGTTATAGGATAATGTTTAGTTAGCAGGTTAAGTTTTTGAGTAACATTTTAGGAAAAAGGGTTAAAATTTTGACCTTGACCTTGATGAAATGACCTGCCCCAGTTGCGCCTTGTCGAGACCTATCTACATACCAAATATTAGCATTTTAACTTAATCAGGGTTGAAGTTATAGGAAAATGTTTAGTTGGCAGGTTAAGTTTTGCAGACAGACAGACATACGGATGGACAGACAGACACTGGTAAAACAATATGCCCCCGATCTATGGATGCAGGGGCGTAAAAATTCTTTCAAATGGCACATCTAATCATGATGGAGATCAAATGTGTCAATTAAGTTTCAAATCCATCCATAATTGTAGGAGAAATTCTCCGGACAAGTACAATTTTAGTGTTTGACCTTGAACTGTGACCTTGAACCTGAAGCTACCCAAAAAGTTCTTTCAAATGGCACATCTACTCATGATGGAGAATAATTGTGCCAAGTTATATTGAAATCCATCCATAATTGTAGGAGAAATGCTCCGGACAAGCATAATTTTAGTGTTTGACCTTGAGTTGTGACCTTGAACTTGAAGCTATCCAAAAAATTTTTTCAAATGGCAAATCTTCTCATGATGCAGAATAGTTCTGACAAGTTATTTTGAAATCCACCATAAAATGTAGAAGTAAAAGTCTGGACAAATTTGGACGGACGGACAAACAGACTAACGCACATACACTGACTTGTCATAGTGACAAATATGTCTCGCTCACCGCAAACGGGCTCGACAAAAAATTCCCAAAAATCATGAGAGCAGTGTTCATTCTAGAAATGAAATTTATGGGGCCGACTGGCCCCATGGGTAGAAAAAACAAGGGCCATCACAGAAATTTATGGGGACAAAATAGAAAAAACAAGTTTCAAACAAGTTGCCAGTACACACTCTTAAAAGAATAAATAAGGGCATCGTCTTTTTCTGAAACTGCACACTTAACTGCCGTTTCAAAATTAGGCCTCAACTGCTCAGCCATTACGGCGGTAGTATGATCCTTGCTGAATGACGAGTCAATGTGCTTGTGTGGAAGTTGTCCGATCCCTCAGTCAAGCTATTTAGTTTTTTATGTTTCTTGCATAGTTTGCAAAACATTTTATTTTTGGTTCTATCATGACTTAACCAAGAAATTTTTTCCAACCACGAAGACTGGATTCGACTTTATTTTTGATTATCCGTCATTTTTGTTTGGGTCGTTTCAAAACTGCTGCTTGTCAAAGGGACAGGCTCATCAAAACTACTGCTCGTCAAAGGGACAGGCTCATCGGACCCGCTAATACCTGGGTTTGTCCTTTTATTTCGACCCCAAAAATCTAATAATGTCTGCTTTCGCTTACTCATTATGACGCTATTACAGTATTTGAAGCAACCAGAGAGATACTAAAACACTATCGATTGGTTAGGAGTCGTCGATAAACCCCAGAACAACCAATAAGAGCACGCGTAACAACGATCTTGGCACACTCGATTTGTAATTACGGTTTTTCAATTCATCGACCAAGAAGCTGCGTTTTTTACTGTGGAAAAAAATGTGCGCCGGGTCGGCCCCAAAGACGGATTTTGGATGCGTCCAAATTAAAAATTAAGCGCCATCGGCGCAAGGGCGCGCTCTAGAATGAACCCTGTGAGAGCAATATCTAAATGCAGTTTATTTTGTAATCAAATGCAAAAGTTATGTCTTCATTCTCAATGTAGAAAAATTCTAGGGCTGGAAAGATATAGAAAGTGACGAATTCTATTACACATCATGTTACAGGGTCCAGAATATGAATTTTTATTCATGAAAACAACTTCTTTTTCAATAGCAATATTATTTATTTCTCTGTTACTTCTGGATATAGAAGGAAACATTTTGATGCCTATCTGTCATCCTGTTGAAATTGATTCACAGAAGAAAAGTAAAACAAATTATCATTTTGCAACAACATAAAATGCACGACTTGAGTTAAAGAAGGTAAAAGATTTGAATGGATGATGGTCATACTACCATACTACCAATAATAAACTTACTGATCGGATGAGTAAATGATAACATTCAAAATATACTTTGCAGAGTTTGTGAGATGATGGGGAAAACTAGGTAAACAAGCATTCTGAAGTATTGCATGGCAATACCAAGTCCCCTACCTGTTTTATATATCCCTAGAGCGGTATATTTTTTGGGGTGGTAAAGGGATTACTACCCCGCCAAAATATTAGTTGTATCAGATTTTATGAGCAATTCTTAAACACATACACACAAACATAAATCAAAGAACTTAAAGTCCTGAGAGTGGTTTTGCTGGTTTATCAGTAACCGCGCTCAATAATGCGAGCATATTTCACCAATATGAGTGGGTAAATCGTACACCTAAGTAGGAGCAGCTGGAGGCTCGATAAGGATGTAGTGGTAGTATTGGTGTGTGAACTACCAGGAATCCATGGTTAGGAGCTCCAGCCGCCCCGATATAACTGAAATACTGTTAGAAGTTGCATTAAACCCTATTCAATCAATCATGACCCATTACTGTTTACTGTAATCACTTTTTTGAATTAATTGCAATGTTTTCTTCTCAAGTGCGTGAAAATTTGTGGTTGTGTGGTAAAAGGTTAAATGATAGAAGGTAAAGAAATCAAAGCTAACATTCAATTTTTTTTTTGTTGAGCACATTATTATTACAATTGAAGTAGTTACATGTCCGTTTCAAAGATTTAGTCGAATTCGAGAGGTAAAAGGTTCTTTATTCGATGGGGTTAATAGGCGCTTCAATCGCCTCTATAATAGGGTTGTAACGTGTTACAAATACTGTGTATACAGGGTGTAAATCTGCCCAGCCCTGCCAGGTCAATACACCAGCATACAGTTTACATGTATTCGCTAACTCCACTAACCACTGGCCTATATTCTATCTTGAAACACGAGGAAATTAGTTCACTCATTTTGACAGTTCATCAGACAATTTACCAAGGATATTTTAAGTTTTATCCCTTCCTAGGCTCCAGCTGCTTTCCCACATAGGTCTACGATTATCGGCCCATTGGTGAGAGACAAAGTCGGAAAGGATGAGTGCCGCCGTCGTGGATCGAACCCTGGGACTTCTAGATTGACAGTCCGACGCGCTACCAACTGCACTATGACGGCTCAGATTGTCAGTAAGAGGGCTGCAATATCACAGCTACAGTTGGGAATGCAAGAAACTAGAGGCGTTTGAGCACCTATATTGCTCCACACTCCACAGGCATGAATGTATTAAGCAAATTTTTCATGATTAAACTGAATATCATGAAAATAAATCTAAATCAATGAAATCTTTGAAATAGTTCTAGAAGCATTACAAACTTCATTGTTCTCACAAAAGTCAAGTTATTCAAAATTCATTCTGTAAAATTTTCACTGTATACCATATATTGACATAACTCACCACCATAAAAGCCATGTTTTTCAACCAATCAAATTTAAATGAATGAATCTGACAGTCATCTGGTTATCATTCCCATGAAATTTGGTTGAAATCCATCAACACGTTTCTGATAAATTTACAAAGTTTTTAGTATATACCATCTATTGAAATTAGCCCTGCCAATTAAAGCCATATTTTCCATCCAATCAAAATTCTTTTTTTATAATCTGATAAAGGTCACCCTAGGATTAATCCAATCAAATTTGGTTGAAATCCGTTCACTGATTTCTGAGAAGAATTTAAAAGCTTTTACCACATGGAAATAGCCATGCCAATTAAAGCCCTGTTTTTCGTCCGATCAAAATTCTTTGAAGGAATCTGATAAAAGGTCTAGCAGTGATCATTCCTGTAAAATTTTGTATTGATCCAGTCAAATTTGGTTGAAATCCATTCACTTGGTTCTAAGAAGATTTTCAAAGCTTTTACCATATGAAAATTAGCCCAGCCCATTCAGGCCATGTTTTCCATCCGATAAAAATTCTTTGAAGGGATCTAATAAAGGTTCAACATAGCATCATTTCTGTGAAATTGGATTGAAATTCATCCACTAGGTTTTAATAATATTTTCAAAGCAATTACCATATATGGAAATTAGCCCTGCCCATTAAACCCATGTTTTTCATCCGATCAAAATTTTTTGAAGGAATCTGATAAAGGTTCAGCCAAGGATAATTTCTGTGAAATTTGGTTAAAATACACCAACCGGTACCGAGAAGAAGAATTTCAAAGCTTTCACCATATATGGAAATAGCCCAGCCCATTAAAGTCATGTTTTTCATCTGATTAAAATTCTTTGAAGAATCTGATAGAGGGTCGGCCAAGGATCATTTCTGTGAAATTTGTTTGAAATCTGTTCAACACTTTTAAGGAGTTTTTCAAAGTAAAAGTTTATAGGGGTGTAACGATAGATTGATAGGTCGATGTATTGTGATAGTGACAGTCACGATATCGATGTATCGATTGCAATTCCCTGACATCGATAACTATCGCGATTGTTTGTTCAAATATCGTTTGTTTCGATAGTAAATATTCAAAGCATACTTACACAGTAATTCAATGTTTTCTTGGTCTCTTGGGTTAAAAAAGGGAGAGAGAGAGATAGAGGGAGAACAACTTATCCTACTTTCAATTTATATTATCACGTGATTCGAACGTTTGATTTTTGTTTCTTGCGTACTCCTATTTTGTTAAGGAATTGATTTTTAACTTTCGATTTACAAAGTGAAAAGGTTCTCATAAATCCCAAAGTATGTTAAGTTAATACTTGTTATCAATGTTTTTTGAATTCTCAGCGCTTGAATCGTCGAAAAATAAAAAATAAGACAATCATAAATGATACTCGATTAATTACAATAATGAATTACTTATTTCGGGCACACTAATCGAGTTATTTTGTTTTACGTATTTGTGTCGTCTGAGATGGCTGCAAATTTAGAGATTGTGAAAAACAAAGGTGGAAAGGCCCATTTTTTTAACATTTTGGGACTATTTTGGCTTCGTAAAGGAAGGCGAAAAACATTGATAAAAAGAGAGTTGCCTGTAGACTATGCTATCTATACAGATCAACATATAAAATAAACAAAGTAACATATACCGATTGTATCGTGATATATCTCGATTGATTTCAGACGATAGTGAAAGTATCACGATACCAATACTGTGATAGTAAAACTATCGCGATAGTGATTTTCTTAGCCGATAGTCAGCCCTAAAAGTTTATGGACAGATGGAAGGACAGACTTACAACGGACACAATTCCATGACAAGAGCAGCCAGTGGAGCTAAAAACATCATCCAATACAATGTCAGGTTTGATTGACTTGAAAGTAAGCATGTCAAATTAAGTACAAGAATCTGTATACTATTTATCAAATTTTTCATATTCATTTCTCAAATTCATTCAGGGTTGCATCTAGAAATTCTCAAAATGGGGGGCTGTCCCCCATAACAATCGGAAAAAGGGGGGCCAAGCCAAAATATTGGGGAAAGGGGGGGGGTAAAATCCAATGTATATGATAGTATTTACCTTACCATACTTTTTCTTCAATAATATGAATTAGTCTTTGATTCTTCAGGAGAACTTTAAAATATTCAAGTACTGTCTACTAGTCCAGTAACAGTAAGTTTATTTGTTAACCCAAGGTTCTTTACTACTTACAAAGCTACTTCCTTAGCAGTTTTTAGTAAAATATAATCCTAATTTTTACAGCATAGCCTTTTTGTCGTTTGAATAAAGCCATGGTCTGTATGTTCACCAAGACTCTAAATAGACATGATGCTTTTTCTTTTTAGTGATCCGATCATGTTCGTCGCTGTTTTCAACCGGATTATCACTAGAATTCACTCTAATAACACTTCACAGAGGCTTGAGGTATCACCATCAGTCCTATTATCCGCTTTATTTTCCGACTCTCGCGTTAGTTTACTGGAAAAATGGTAAATTTTCAATAAACTAGACTGATTTGCGCTCAGTTCAGCCATGTTGTCCAGACGATTTCCGGTATGTCATCCGAGGCGGGAACCCCGTCTGTTTATTAAACTGGAAGCCCAACCCTTTTCCATTTCCAAAAAATGGCCAGGAGTGCATTTTCTCGTATATAATGAAAGGGATCTTGAATCCTATCCATTTTTTCTGAATCAGAAACTCTGAAATTGTTTGTGGTTTGCGATGTACAGAAAATAAAGAATTATAATTTCTTTTTACTTCTAGTCTAATTTGAAAGACAAAAACCATTCAAGTATTGGAATTCGTCGCCCATGGTAACCGTCATTAGCTCGTTTTGAAGTTTTAATACATTCTTTTTTTGTTACATTACATTTTACTTGTAAATTTTGAGAATTTTGCGTCAGGTAACCTATTACCTTACCTTTAAAAAAATATCTCCACGCACGACAATGTTATTTTCGTGGGCCAATTTAATTTTTAGCGTGACCGGGTACGCATAGAAATGTTTATCATGCGGGATTATGATTATTTTAGCGGGATTCCCGCAATCCCGCACTCTAGATGCAACACTGTTCATTCTTCATCTTTTGAAAATATCAGTCACAGGAAAGGGGCAGGCACATTGACAATCAGAAGCCATGACTATGGTTCAAATAGGTCCTTTGACTGCAGGATTTTTCCAGCCAAACTAAAAGTGAACCGATGAAAAACAAGTCAATTCAAAGGTCTATTCATAGAAGAACTAAGGGCGAATGAACCCAAATCTCCTTGTTCCTGCTTCTTTCTCTCTCTAATTCCATTAAAATTTAGCTGCGATATCGTATTCCTCTTTCTGATAACCCCTGACAACAATAAACGCTAACACTGTGTGGGTGTGGATGGCAGACAAAATGAAGCCTTGAACAAAAGCCCAATGACCTTCATATAAATATTTCATTTGAATAATCTCACCTCCATGACAATTCTTCCAACTGGATTACCACCAACTGTCATGTCAAAATATACCCTAGGTCTTGCCATTTTTGAACAAAAGCGAACTCCTTGCCGGAAAATGGCGGTTGTATGCAAAGCGGTTAGAACCATGTGGTGCGCGAGCTGTGATGCGCCGTGTTGCGATGTAGAGTGGAACCTCCATTTATACCTAGTTAGACTGATAAACCTGTCCCACCACCTACGCTGCTCGTAGGACAGGCTCCACTGTCAAATACCTACTTAGACCGGTATCGCTGTTAGAAATATTCATCGAGTTTGCAAGCTTTGGCACAGTCCTTATTTCCACGGACAATACATGTTCTCACTTTCAGATTAAAATTTGTTTGAATGGGGTTTTACGCCGCTTTCAACAATCTTTCAGTTATATCGCGGCGGCTGGAGCACCTAACAATGGAATCCAGGTATTTCGCACACCAGTACTACCATTACATCCATTCCTAGCCTCCAGCTGCTATCCCACATAGGTCTACGATTATCGACCCATTGGTGAGAGACGAATAGTCGGAAAGGATGAGTGCCGCCGTCGGGAATCGAACCCGGGTCCTTTAGATTGACAGTCCGAAGCGCTACCAACTGCGCTATGCCGGCGGCTTCAGATTTAAAAAAAAATGGAAACAGCAAGGTTAAGACTGCATTGCTGGCTCTAAAAAGAAACATAAAAAAAAACAAATAAAAGTCTCGTACAATAACAATATAGAGTGCATTTTAGGCCTAGATGGAAACACTGAAGACAGGGAGAAAGCCACAAGATTTAACAATAAGAAACTTTTCAATCTGATAGAAATGCCAAGCAAGACGCAGCAGGAGTAGCCCCACTTCTCGATAAAATTTCAGGTTCCATCAAATCGGACAACACAGAAAAGGCGGAGATTCGTAATCAACAGTTGCAGCCGGTCTTTACTCCAATGACACCGATTTCTCTGGCTCAGTCATGCCTTCATCCATAAGACAAAATATGCTTTTTTCCTCTTTCAGCAAATACCCAGTCATGTCAAACATTACCATCTGCACTAGTCCATGGAGTACAAAAACTAATTTCAAACTTGAAACCAGACAAAGCAGCAGGACCAGACAACATCAAACCTCTAGTACTAAAAAACTTATCAAATTTTACCTATCTTACAAATTCTCATTCAGATATCCCTAGACACAGGCACCCCCCAGGCATGTGTAAATCTCTTGAACATATTGTAGCATCAAACTAACTAAACATTTTGAAAACAATAATATTCTTTATGACTTACAGCATGGTTTCAGAGCAAGGCGTTCATGTGAAACACAGCTACTGCAACTGATCGACCATCTTGCCAGAAACCTTGCTGAAGGAAAACAAGCTGATCTAGTTTTGTTAGACTTCAGCAAGGCTTTTGATAAAGTTAGCCACTTAAAACTTTTGTATAAATTACAGGAACATGGAGAAAACAATAATACCCAGTTGTGGATTAAATCCTTTCTTATAGGCAGAACACAAAATGTAGTCTTAGAAGGAGGATGCTCATCCGAAGTTCCAGTCACGTCTGAAGTACCTCAGGGATCGGTGCTAGGTCCTCTTCTGTTTCTCTTATATATCAATGAACTTCCTAATACCATTACCTCCCAAGTACGTTTGTTTGCAGATGACACTGCAGTTTACTTAGCTATAAACAACAAGCAAGACTGTATCACCCTGCAAGAAGATCTTGACAAGTTAATGGGAGAAAAAGTGGGAAATGGAGTTTAACCCCAGCAAATGCATTGTCCTAAATATTACTAAAAAGAAGAAAAGGATTTCCTTTGATTGCAGGCTACGTGGTCAAGTACTAGAGACTGTAGACAATGTCAAGGAGTTACAATATCTGGAGATCTTTCATGGAACAAGCACATTGACATCAAATGCAAATACAACTTTAGGTTACACCCAGAACAAAAATAAGAAGATCAGAGAGACGGCGTTCAAAACATTGGTCAGAGCCCAGGTAGAATACGCATCAACCGTTTGGAACCCTTATACAAAAATCTATATCAACAAAGTGGAAAGAAGTACAGCGTAGAGCAGCAAGATGGGTTCAAAACAATTTTCCTTTTTATGACAGTGTCACTTGCATGCAGAAGGGGCTTGGCTGGCAAACTCTTCAATATAGACGAGACGTTTCCAGAGTCACCATGTTTTATAAAATCGTTAATATTTTTGTTGCAGTGCCCGTTCCAGCTCATCTTGAAAGACCGGTTAGGACCACCCGGCATATGCACACAGCATCGTTCAGACAGATCAACACAAATGTTTCCTTCTTTGAATATTCTTTCTTTCCCTTCACAGTAATACTTTGGAACAGCCTACCAGAAACAATAGTACAGCAACCTGACATTGCAGCGTTCAAAAAGAGTCTCGACTATTTTCAGATAGTGAGTCATCCCTGAATGACCAGAATATGTTTTATCAGATCCTTTAATCTAACATTCACAATACTTTTAAGTATGGCACCCTAACAAATGACTAACAGTTTTTATTTCAGCACAGACGCGCAGCTGCCAGTAATACCCGAAAAGGGAGTTAGGCAGTATTTTTAGATAGATAGCAAATGACTTATCATCACAAATCAAAGATTTCTCCTATGAATCAACTAAGAAAATGTACAGGTTATTTATCTATTATGATAGAATTAAACAAAGTCTTTGACACTTATGTATTTTCATCAGACACTTAATTCTACGTCAAAGGGAGTTGCAAGAAAAGTGGGCGGAGCTCGGAACGATTTCGAAATTGTTAAGAAAAGGTCTGGAAAACTGCAATTTCCCAGTAATTATCTCAAAAATCATAAAACTACGACCAAGGCAAGTACGAATGAAGTCGCCGTTCCGACTTAAAAATCGGAGATATTTTGCTGATCAATACTCTGTAAAATCTAAGTATTCAGCACCTGTCCTTATGACAGTCAACGCCGAAGATTATCGAATATTTCCGTTGAAAAGTCGAGTGCATTCGACTCCATCTCAAAATGTAAACAAACATGAGTTGAAATTGATAATAAGAACACAAAAGACTCTTTCCAGAGAACTTCATTCAATTCCTTTTGCATATTGGTATTAAGCAGGCTCTAGTTTGAATTAGTGATCAGTTTAATGGCAGTTTATTTGACTATTTTCCATCCTCGGATGGAAGATATAGCTTTAACGAGAAAGTGCCATCTTCTCTGTTCCATAACTGTACTTATGACTGTAGTATCCAATCAGCCTGGGACGACTTCGAGCGAAAAATATCAAGTGTAAAAGAAACTACTGTACCAAAGTTTAAGATGCCAACGGGTCGCTACGATATCATGGTCAGCCAAGACGCAGTACCAGCAATCAAAGATAAAAACAGAAAATGGTCTAAATATCTCAACTTTAAAAAAAACAACAACTTACGATGCATGCAAGAAATCTAAAAATAGGATGACTGAATTAATTATAGAATGCAAGTACAATCGAGAAAAAGCAATTCCTGAAAAAATCAAGGAAGACCCGAAAGCATTTTGGAAATATGTGAGGCAAAAAACAAATAAACAGCTCGGTCTAAGTTGTCTAGAACTATGAGGAGAATCCGTAACCAACGAGGAGGTTATTGCAGACAAACTAAACGATCACTTCATAACGGTCTTTACTAAAGAATCTCATCCAATACCTGACCTAGACGAAACCAACCATAACCCCTCAATTTACACCATTAAAATTACAGGAGGAAAAAATATGTAAGACATTACATGAATTAGATCCCAACAAATCTGAAGGCCCTGACGGTATCAATCCAAAACTAATCCGTGAAACCAAACATAGCTTTATAAAGCCCTTATAAGAGATATTCCGAAAGTCATTAGAGGAAGGTAAACTTCCTAAACAATTGAAAGAAGCAAATGTGACACCCATCGATAAATCAGAGCCTAAAACTAAACCAGAAAATTACGGAAAATAAGCGTTACTTCCATGGCACAGCCTCATCATCATTTGATAGACTTATAATTAACAGCGATGTGTACAAATACAACGAACAAGATGACGATCTAATCCTGGTGAGAAGGAAACGGAAAGTGAGACAGGAACCTCGTGGAAATGACCAGGCGCATGCGCTATCCCAACGACGACCCAATCGACAGACATCGAATTTGAATATACATGAGTTTACTGGTAGTATCGACGACTTGTCAATGAATATGGGCGATGCACGATTTGACTATGAAACCTCACTGACAACTGATGTGGCGACCTGAACCCAGTGTATTCATTAACCATTCTATCATGGAACATAGCAGGATTGAAAAAGTTTAAAAATAACACAAAAATTTAGTATTTTCTGACAGATTATGATGTTATACATTTCTCAAAAATTATGTTCATTTTGATTAGGTAAGACCTCAAAAATATTGAAGTTTTAGGAACGGTGGGGAGATAAGAGTTTTCGTAGAGAGCGACTGTTTAGTGAATATGTTAGCTGGAGAATTCATAATGAATTTACGGAATGTATTGCATTCTTATAACAGGACGGTATCGGTATTTTTGACGGCATTAAAAGTCGTGTTTCTTGTTATTTTTTATACATTTCACCAGAAGGCTCCTTTATTTACAATCAAAATAATGATAATGGTATTGATAGATTATTCAATATTTCATTTCAGTTAAGAAATGAATATAATGACTGTTTATTTTATTTTTCAGGTGATTTTAATGCTAGAACTAAAAATTCTTTAGACTTTATACCCGAGGACAATCTTCACTTTATTTTTTGAGAAATTGATTGTAATTCCGATTACTTCAACCAACAGCGTCAAAACAAAGATATGAAAGTTAATTTATTTGGAAAGACGTTGGCTAAGCTGTCTTGTCATTTTGATGTTCATATTATGAATGCCATATAGCGCAGTCGGTAGCGCATCAGGCTAAAAACCATCAATCATCGGATGTCATGGGTTCGATCCCCGGTGGCGGCATATATTCTTTCTGTCATTTGTCTCCCACCAATGGATGAATAATCGTAAACCTAAGTGGGATAGCAGCTGGAGGCTAGGAAAGGATGTAATGGTAGTACTGGTGTGAGAAAAACCAGGAATCCATTGTTAGGTGCTTCAGCCGCCGCGATACGGCTGAAATACTGTTAAAAGTAAAGTTAAACCCCATTCGACTAATGAATCACATTATGAATGGGCGATTGTTTCATGAGGGTCACATAACTTGCATTTCAAATAAAGGAACCCCTAATGTAGATTATGATATTGCCTCGTTAGTTTTATTTAATTTTTGTTGTGATTTTGAAGTTTGAAATGTGCAAGAATCGGACTATTTTCCAAAAGATGTACATTGAGTTTTACCCCAGAAGATAATTTTAATAAACAATATACCAGGCCAATTACAATCACCTTTGCCGAAATACACGATTTGATAAATGTTTTTTTCAAGTGGAAAGAAGACCGTAAACAGTATCTTTTGTCTACATCTTCATTAAAATTTGATATTATATATGACCTTCTGACGCATATCTCTGCTTGATACTGGTTATATCAGTGAAATTTGAATGAAATCCGTCCAATAGTTGCTGAGAATTTAGAGGACACGAAAAACTTACAGAAAAGGATCAAAAATGGACTTTTAATAAAAGGGCCATAACTCCGTCAAAAATCAATGGACCATAACCAAAAATGGATATGCACATATCTGACTTATACAGAGTCATTCTGTGAAATTTGAAACAAATCCGTCCAATGGTTGCTGAGAAATTGAGCGATCTCGATTTTTCACCAAAGGGCATTTTATTCTAACTCCGTCAAAAAGCAATAGACTGTAACCAAAATAGAATATGCACACATCTTGATACTGATTATATCAATGAAGTTTGAATCAAATCCGTCCAATAGTTGCCGAGAAATTGAGCGGACACGAAAAAGCGACAGACAGACGGACGGACCGACAAGCTGACTCCTTTATTCCCCCCAAGCATAGTT
The DNA here is from genome assembly GCA_946902895.1 of Fragum fragum. Classification (NCBI taxonomy): domain Eukaryota; kingdom Metazoa; phylum Mollusca; class Bivalvia; order Cardiida; family Cardiidae; genus Fragum; species Fragum fragum. The sequence goes on along the minus strand of OX336365.1, from coordinate 75,396,104 downwards.
TTGGGGGGTATAATTCATGCGTCAGAATTGACGAGTCATACACACTTTTTAGAAGAACACAATTTGATATCAAAACATCAAGACGGTTTTAGAAAGGGAAGATCCTGTATAACCCAGCTACTAGAATGTAAAGAAGAATGGAATAAACATCGATAAGATCGCAATAAAATATATATCATATATATGGACTTAAAGCAGCATTTTCGACAAAGTACCCCTTAAAAGGCTGCTTAAAAAGTATGTAACATAGAACTCAGCTTGGATTTACATTTACAACTGGTTGGAATCATTTCCAAAGCATAGAAAATAAAGGGCGGTAGTCAAAAATTACAAATCTCGGTGACAAGACGTCATCAGTGGAGTGTCACAGGGAAGCGTCCTTGGACCAGTACTTTTCTTGATATTTATAAATGAAATCCCCGGATACATGAACTGTACAACAAAATTATTCGCTGATGATACGGAAATGTACAAAAGTGTCAAGACATCTGACGACGAGAACAATCTTCAAAAAAATATTTTCAATGCTTGTAATTTTGAAAATAATTGGGAGATTATGTTCAACTACAAAAAATGTAAATCCCTAAACATAGGAAATAAAGAAGCGGGAGAGTTTTTCGCGACAGACAAGGACAATGAAATAATTAAATTAGAGTCGACCACTCATTGAAAGGAGTAATCATAGATAATGACCTAAGATTTAACCAATATATATACACCAAAGTCAATACTGCAAAGAGAAATCATGTTTTTATAAAAAGAACATACGTAGATGAAATGACGTTCAAACATCTATATAAAGCCTTGGTACGTCCCACGATGTACAAAAAACGCCCAATCATGATCGAGAATGTCCAAGGAAGAGTGACCAGTATGATAAGGAATATAAGATCGAAACAAGAGCCCTGTCGGACATGGCCATCCCCCGCCTTAAAAGCTTGATAGTAAACTGAAGCCAGTTAGATCTAGGCACTGCATTTCTTCTCAATTAGTTCGATAATAGCTATTATACTTTCAGAAACATGCTCAGGACAAATCTAAGACTTTAAAACAAAAAAGGGCAATAACTCCAAAATTATGCAAGCAAGAGTTGTGGTTCTTGTGCACTGCACTTCTCCTCAACAAGTTCTATTCACCTGTGAAGTTTCAAGTTCGTAGCTATTATACTTTCAGATATATGCCCCGGACAAAATCTTAGTCTTTAAAACAACACAGGTCAATAACTCCAAAATTATGCAAGCAAGACTTGTGGTTCTTGTGCACTGCACTTCTCCTCAATGAGATCTATCTACCCATGAAATTTAAAGTCAATAGCTATTATACTTTCAGAGATATGCCTCGGACAAAATCTTAGTCTTTAAAACAACAAAGGACAATAACTCCAAAATTATGCAAGCAAGACTTGTGGTTTTTGTGCACCGCACTTCTCCTCAATGAGATCTATACACCTATGAAGTTTCAAGTTGATAGCAATTATACTTTCAGAGATATGCTCCGGACAAGTTTAGTTGCGGAAGGACGGAATGACCGAAGGACGGAAGGACGGAAGGACTCTGAGAGTATCGATAGACCTAGGGGCAGTAACCAAGTCAATCGCACAATGCTGCTATGGCTAGTAACTGAATATTATCAATAAAGCACGGAATCCAATCATAGGATTATACAAAACTAAATATTAAATAACCGGTTACTACCCCAATTATTATATTAATAATATCATTAGTATATGCAAAATATGTCTTGTGTAACTGATTGCAGTGCATAGGATTAACATAAAAGAACTTCATTGTTTAATGTTTCTGCTTTTGATAAATATTGAATATAAGACAATTTAGAGAGTATTGTGGAAAAGGAAAGGGTTGCTATTTAAATGGTGGTTTCTCATTTTTCTACAATGTTTTTTTTTTTCCCAAAAGGTAAGGCTATATGGACTGAACTATTGTAATATTATCCATCATCTAGTTATAAATCTCTCCCTTGCTATCTCTAAATGCCAACAAGTAAAGTGTTTCAGTAATGTCATTAGGCCGACAACTATGCAAAATGACAGATTCTTTTAAATAAAAGTGTATAAAGGAAAATAAAAATAACAACAAATCATAAATGTGTAACCGGACTGGTTAATTGCAAACGCCTAGTGTGACTGGAAGGTTTTACAACCCAAGTTAAACCGGATTAATGTTTTCTCCTTAGAGTGGCCAAAGTTTGAAGAAACTACAATTTTACAAATTAGAGATTCCTTACAATTATGAATGACACGAAAAATGTATCATTATGAAAAGAAAACCCTTAAGTGACTAGCAATAGATTGGGTAAAATTTCCCTCAAGTAATCCGTCAACTAACAACATTTACATATAAACACTTATTTTATATAACCATGTATATACTGTTTAACCTACAGTAAACTATGTAATTTGCATATTTAAGATTGGATAAATGTCAATCATTTCTATTTCAAACTGAAGAGGTCAACTACCAGCAATAAGTTTTTAATTTAAGACACAGATTAGGCTGTCAAAAATAGAATTTAACTCAATCTCGAACAAGTTTTATTATAAGCGACTTTCAGGAACCCACATGGTTACATGGCCCGAGTAACCCTTATCCAAAGCATTCTGGCTATGTTTGTCTCTTCCTTAAAAAATATTCAACATATTTTTCTAACCCTTTGAAAATCTTTGAGATCTTTCTTGCATCACTTACAGGAAATTCCAGATGACATCCAAACTAATTCAACAGCAGAGAAAAGCAAAAGTAGTTGTTATAGATGGAACAAATACTGTCCCACCCAAAACAACCCTTGTCCTACAATGAACTTCAGGGTAAGGTTTGATTAGCTAGCATATCCATGTATTCATTTGTATCCAGTTTAACCTCACCTTCAACAATATTTCAGTCTTATCACTATGGCTGGTACACCTACCCATGGCCTCCTGCCGTTTCTTACACTAGTACGACATAACATTCTATCTTAGTCACCAGCTACTTGTCCCATTCAGGCCTACTTCTTATCATACACCAAGTGGTGGAGCAAAGTACTTAAACACAATTTACACTGATGAACAATTATAGTCCTAAAACAATACGAAGGATGAACTAGTTATAACCCATCAATGTTTCTTCTTAGAACGCCTGAATTCTTTTCTTAAGTCTCTCCGTCCACGCCAAACACAACCACTTGATCTGTGCAGTCCACTGTTTCACTAGTTAACTTGGAGGCATCTGATTCTGATCTGAACCTTTGCTTTGCGCTATTGTAAATCCGATTTTATTATAAACCTGTGAATGATCTGAATAATAAATATAACTCGACAGAAAAAAAAAAAAAATCCGCATTTGGTGTGAAACAAAGAATTGTACTCGTCGTCTACCTTTAAAGCGGCTCTTAAAGCGGCTCTTGAACAGATTTCAGATTTTCATGAAAATTTGATATAGGTAAATAGCTTGCTTTTCTAATACTGTAAATCGGGTGATTTTCGCGTCGTCTTATTTTCGCGTAAGCAGGATCCGAAGACTGTTTAGCGAGTTCATGAATTCGCGAGCGACCGTATGGTACTTCGGTAATTTCCGTAAAGTATCTCCGGAAATACACGGACAAAGAAAAAAACGATACATGATAACAGCCCGATTCGATGCCTACCTGTGAATAGAATAATTACTGGAAATTCATTTTAAGATTATTTACCTATTCTCTATTCTCATAGTATAACGATTTTCTCTGAAATCGTTCTAAGATCGCAAATTATGTATTAAAGTTTAGAAAGAGCTAAGAAAGAGGTTTAAGGTAGTAATGTTTCTACCTTAAAGCATGAACGCATCGAATTATCAATTAAATAATAGTCTTACTAAACTGTCATAAGATGAAATAATTATATCCCGTGTCAAAATAGGTGCAAGTGTTTATTTTTTATTCATTTATTTCACATCCTCTGCTTCATTTTGTTGAAAGGTTCTAAGAGTCTATGCAAAAAAGAGTCAGTTACAACGTTTTAGCCCTTTTTTTGTAAAATTATCGTCGCCAGGAATTTTATAACCTCGTCACCTTTCCATTGTTACTTTTGTATAGCTATCTTCAATACAATATATGTCCTATATTTGCAGGCTAGAAATTTTGTCGGCTGCTAAAGATTCGTCCTATTCTCAAAGCTGATTTATTCGGGTTTTTTTACGCCGAGAAGATGATAATTTCCATAAGAATAAAAATAAAGTTGGATGACGGCTGATAGGGTAAATATTTTGTTCTTTGATCTCCCTCGGTCCCCGGCATACTTCGGAGCTCCCCGTAATTTTCTGTAGAAAATGGTCCAATTTAAGCGAGATTCTTGAATTCACGATCTCGTTGTATCGCGAATATTAGCGAAAATAAAACCCTCGCAAATAATGTCATTTTCACGATAAATATTTTGTCTTTGTATTAATTCTACTGTATTCTCTATAAACTTAATCTAATGTGACAAATTCCCTATGGCCTACTTTCGGAATTTATCGGGTGAGGTCGTTAGTCTAAGGGGGATGTCGAAAACGATTGCATTGCAAGCGGAAGCTATTGACGTAATTGATGCGTCATTGAACTACAAATAGTTTAATTTTCGATGCAATCGACAGATGACGTATTTCAGTTCCATTGTGGTTGTACTTCGCTGACTTATTAGGCGTCACTTGACGCCAAACTTTTTTGCTTCTTTTCTAATAAGTTATAAGTCATATTCATTTCAAAGTCGTATAAATTACCTGTTTACAAGTGTCTGAAGGCATAACAGTCAGAAATTTGAAAATTGAGCGCAAAAACTTTGCTTTCATAATCTTCATTAAACACGGACATCTTTTTCATGTATTGCTTGTGTACTGGCGTTCGGGGGTTTCCGTTAAAGTGCCGATGACGTTCTATTTTGTTGTTTTATATTTTTAGATTTTATTTCTAATTATTTTCAGTGGATCTTCAGTCTGAAAAAGGTATATAGTAAATGGAATATTACAGCAGTGTGTTTTTCTGGTAGTTGTTATCGTTTTCTTTAATCTTGTGTATGTATTTTTTAATTGGATTCGACCTTCGGTCTCATCAAGTAAATTTCTCGAATACGATAAAAAAAAAGCAAACAAGAAAACTACGCTGTTGTAATATTCCCTATAGATCTGCTTTTGATTTTGCTTTTATTGTGCACTACCTAAAATGGACTTTTGACCTATTTATCGCGCCATAAGATTTGGCCTCTGTTTTACTTTATACATCTGCCGGATAGCCGCTGTCAGTACGATCGATTGGCTAATTAGAGAGTATTTGGATATCGATCAAATCATCGGTTCTTCAGGAACTTTTTATATATAGAGATGAAAATATGTAGGGGAAAATCAAATATTTTATTACTTCCCTTGGTCATTGTTCGCAAAGATGCGTCGAATTTTGAGCTGAAAGCAAGAAACAAACTCTCTCTCTCTCTGTCTGTCTCTCTCTCTCTCTCCCTCTCTCTCTCTCTCTCTGTCTCTCTCTGTCTCTCTCTCTGTCTCTGTCTCTGTCTCTCTCTCTGTCTCTCTCTCTGTCTCTGTCTCTCTCTCTCTCTCTCTGTCTCTGTCTCTGTCTCTGTCTCTGTCTCTGTCTCTCTCTCTCTCTCTCTCTCTCTCTCTCTCTCTCTCTCTCTCTCTCTCTCTCTCTCTCTCTCTCTCTCTCTCTCTCTATTTCAACTTAACAAGTTGAAATGAAAGTACCCGATTGTAAATAATGGATCAATTGTAAGAAACATGGTGTAACAGTCTCTTATTTGTAATCATTATTGCTATATTTTTTTCTAAATATAAAAACAGAAATAATTATAGTTTTATATAGGAAAAAGACAAACAAATTATGCTTCACTTTTGAAGTCCCATAATTTAGAATCCCAGCGAGTGTCCGGTACGGTGTCGTTAAAATCTGAGTAATCCAAGTGATACGAATATCCAGTTCCGGCCATGTCCGTCACCAACCGTGGACTAATGTCGGTAAACTGTTTCCCGATTTCGATTTCGTGGGATAGATAGGACGATCTGAGCTGTAATGTTTGTCCAGTTGAGTCAAGAATACCTTCTACAGTGACAACCAGTTCACTGTTTCTACTTTTTAACTTCTTAATCACTTCTTTCGGCTTTTCCAGAATTGAGCAATAAAGCACCGAAGGCCAAAGAAAATCAAGATTCTCACTTCCATGTTCTGTTGTGAATTCTAGAAGCGATTCTGATAAAATTTCTTCTCCCGAGTCAAGTTTTTGTCTTTCTATCAGCACACCGAATCCTCTAGCATTAATCAACTCGGATTTGGCCGAGTTTCCAACCCGTACCATAAGACAGACTTCTCCGTCCGACTTACCCACGCAAGCGACCTTACTGAACAGCATGCTGTTGGATACACGTTTACCGGTCTGTAGCTTTGCAACCACAACACCAGCAGTAACACACTGGACGGCAACGCCAATCACAAACTGCATGAAGACAAAGAAAACAGCTTCACTGCATTCTGATGTTGGATTCCTTGAGCCGTATCCTATTGTATGTTGGGTTTCCAGAGAGAACAAGAATGCCGAAGTAAATGAGTCTACACTGTTAAAACAGGGCTCATGGTCGGAATCGGGATCATAGTTTATATCACCGTGTGCATTCGCAATAAGGTAGTATACCATAGCAAACAATGTCCACGTAAGTATAAACCCCACGGTAAAAATCACAATAATCCACCGCCATTTCAGATCTAGTAGAGTGGTCAGAGGGTTTCTCCAGTACCGCCGTCTCTTGCCGAGTGAAATCTGGTCAAGGGAAATTTGAACCTTTCCATCTCGGCTCACGACTCGCGATGGTGCATACGGGTCCTGCTTTGTGAAACAGGAACAAAAGTCCATTCGGGAGAAAAGGGTCTGCAGTGACTCCTGAAAGCATACAAATTAAATATGAAACAAACTCCAAAAAGTCTGTTGGACTGAAATTGCCGTTACCGGTTTTCATGATATATGGTCAGGGAAATAGAGCAAATGTATAAGATAATTTGTTTGCAAATTCAACGACATAACTACAGTTTGAAAAAGTCGCGACATCAAAGAAGCCGGTTATAAACGGCGGAGGTCAACATACAATCCCCCCCTAGGGGAATAATTTTAGCAGTCATTAGGGGGGTGGGTTACTGACACAATACGCCATTCGTTAAGAGAAAGGGAATGTGAAATCGGTATGATCCGACGGCAATAATGTTACACCTGGTGAAGACCGACTAGCATCTACACTAACATAATGCTGGTTGAAAAGAAATAAAAATTTTACAGCTTATAAACCAAGAGCAGGTAAAAAGAAACTAATATAGACTGTTTCGTCGCTAATATTATGATTTCAAAGGTTTATGTTTTGTAAACAAGTGTAAGTTTATTCATACATGTGCAAGTTATTTTGAATGATCAAAGGTCAATTTTGTCTATAACTTGTACAAGTTATAGTAAGAGATGTATAGACGAACATGGCATTTGATCAGTTATTATAACTTGGGCATCTCTATATCATTACTTACTGTAAAGGACTGTATATTAACCCTTGTCATGCTGTATAAATTACTTTACTGGTTTGCTGTCAAATCAAAGGACTGAAAGCACTGATAGAACTTTTTGTTCAAAATTCAATATTTTTTTAGAAATCAACTTCATAAACAACTCTGGCAGGAAAAATACAAGCAGGAGGTATAGACTAAGATCAGCCTGCACATAAGTGCAGACTGATCTTAGCCTACACCTCCTGCCAAAACCGGAATATACCGGGTTCAGCATGACAAGGGTTAAGGATAAAATTGGCCGGTATCTAGACTTCCATGTCCATTTGCGCATGTACGCGCGATTCATTATTTTACACTTAAAAGTTCATTTCAATATCATAAAATAATCTTTATTCTTATGAAAAGAAATGTTTTTATTTGAATCAATTTACCTACTGACAGGTGACAACTCATGCATACTTATCAAGATACATCATTATGTACCGACGTATTTATATTTATTTGTTTATTTGTGTTAATACTTCTTTGATGAATTACCCCATTCCCACACAATGACGCCCCCCAAGAAAAACAATTGGGAAAACATTGTGTAAGATGAAGAAATTACTTGAAACAAGCAACTTTTTCACTTTCATTTTTTTATAGCAAAATGTTGAAAAATCTAAAATTTCATAAACGTTAAACCATCGTCTGCAATTCTTTGAATTTGGACATGCCTAAAATTTGTGCCGCGTGTTAATGGTTTAATGGTCAATCAAATGTTCGATTAATCGATAAAATCACTAATTTTATGCCGGGATAGGCGTGAAATCGAATGGGCGACTTAGATATAGCCTACTCAATCTGTAGTTACGCCGTTTAATTCGCCCTAAAAATGCATTTTCTGTATGTTCTTTGCCAAGTTACGAAATAGTGTCGTTTGATTCCTCGGTCAAACTGCTATTACATTTTCTAGCTCTTGCCAGAGAAGTTTTTTTATAGAGTTGATGTGAATTTTAATAAGTATCACAAACAATTTTAAAAAGAAGCATTACATAAATGAAACATTTGAGATAAATATGAGAGTCCCAAGGTCGAAGACTTAAAAACGTATCGCTATTTTCATAATTAAAACCAGGCGATAGAATTTAAACTTGTCCAAACTAATCATTGATAGAAAAAACTCAATCATTGAAATTTTAGCCGGATAGGTATTTAAACAATAACAGCAAAAAAGAAAGAAGTCCTTCATACCATTCTTTTCATTTATTTTTCTTTCTTTTTTATAACCACAATATTATTGAAATACAAACAATCTTACATTTATTTAGCGACCACTTTCATAAAAGATCTTCATAATTTGACGGTTTTACTATTAAAATTGTCAAAACTTGACCCTTTGTTGATGGAACCCAATAGAATCGTCTCAATGAGACGATTCTATAGAATTCCACCAACATTGGGTTAAAAGAGAAACCCACAACAATTTATCTATACGGTCGAACCGATCCCTCAAATATGACAAAAAACGTGTAATAAGCGACCACTCACTTAAACGACCACATTTTTGCCGTCCTCAGAGTGGTTACTTAACTCAAGTTAAACTGTACAACGTTACTCATGAGCATTGCTTGTTTTTGTGTGAAAATTGAAAGAAAAGTCGAACTCGTCTAATGTAGTAAGTATCATTGTGGAGAAAAAACAAACAAACAAACAAACCTTGTAACAAAGTAACCCTTTCCTATAAAACCCAGGATTTTACGTCGCTGTGACTTTATACTTGAGAAAACACTGTTGAAAAAGGTGACATTGATTGTAACAAGCAATGTCTCTTTTTCTCTCAATATTTTCTACCATATATGATGGTTTTCATTTCAAATTGCATCAAATTTCATTGTTGTCTGCAACCTCTTTCAATTTGGACCAGTTTAAAAAATTGAAAAAAAAAAAATGAAAAGGATTAACACTCTAATCTATACCGCCTAGCGTTAGTTGTTTTGATGATTTGCCGTCGTTAGGAGAGTAAAATATCGTAAATACAGTTTGATAAAGCTGTAGTTACGACATTTTGCTCTTCCAACGACAATATGTAGCCTACCGTGATCGCAGGAAAACTTAATAAATGAAAACAGTGTCCATTCATGTTTATTAAATTCGTCAAAACTTCGTCTATCAAACAACTAGATATATTGCACGTCCTTCCGTTTCAGTCAGTAATGTTCAACCTATGGATACGCCAAATAATTGTTTTTACCTTTTATGGTTTTGTGGTAAATAATACATATGTAAACAATTTCAAGCGAATCTTATCTATCAAACATCTTTGATCATCCATGCGGTATTGCGTATTGTAAGTCTACCAACTCTATCAAACGACCACTTACATCATTGTCAAATTAAGCTACCATAATGAAATTCCTTCTTTAGAAGCAAAAGCTCCCAGAAGAATGCATATTTTCTTAAATGAAATATCGCTGCTTAATTCTTTGTTGTTTGGACTCATTAGAATAAACTCAAAGAGACGATTCTAAATAGATGCAACAACATCTACAGTAATTTATGTATGCAATCGAATTCATCCTTCACGAAAAAGATATATTTTAGACTCGTTCCCAAGTCTTGCTGATATATGTACGATTTTAGTTGAAGACTATCTATCCTCTATAGCAGCTATCTCTCTGTTTTGCTTGTCAGTTTGTGAGATGTAAGGGGGTAATTTCAATGAGTGAAATATATTTATATGATTAATGTCCCTAAGTTCTTTCAAGCCAACACTCACTGGCAGCCAAGCATACAGGCTAGGTGTCAACCAGTTTTTTAAGCGACCTCTGTTTTGTCCCCCCCTGAGTGGCCTTAAATTACAATTTGGGTCGCCAAACGAAGATAGCAACAACGTTTAAATCGAATAATCTGTAGCTACTATTCTTGAGTTACTAAACAACGATATAATTATTTTTGAATCATGATATTGAAATATCAGTTGAACACACTCGTTAACTCTTGTCGTGCTGAAAGAATCCGTAACATTAAAATAAAGGTGCTAAACCCATTCCCAAAGAACCACGCATTTTGACACCCCTGAAGAAAAATGCTTTGGAAAACATTATTGAAAATGAAGAATTTTTTTTTTCATTTTCATTATCAAGAATGATTCCTGATGCCCCCCAAAAGGTTAAAATTTATCAAACAAAAAAGGTTTGTTTGCAAAATCTTTGAATTAGGACCAGTGTAAAATTTTGTCATCTGGTTATGGGTTTAAGCACCTTGAGCACTTACTGTAGGTCAGACTGCACAGATGTGCAGGCTAATCTTGGTCTATACCTCCCGCAAGAGTACTCCAGTTTAGTTTAAATGTGAAAAGGTTTCATCTACGAAAACAGTATTTACATATATTTACATATATCATTTTACAAGCGAACTTCCTGTGCACACGCGAAATTCTCTAAGACAGACTATATCGATGGGCGCACTTATTTCTGTCCCTGCATGGTCGCTCTCGGCGGTTATTTCTGACAGGGCAACTAAGAAAAAAAGTTAGGGTAGGACGCGACTTGCTACACGAGTTAAAGGCTTCTGTTGACTGATCAAAATGATCACTTCCCCCTGGGAACACGGCCTAATAGCGATATCAGATTGTGGAAACCACTTTATCTGAAGTGCATTTTAACACAGTGCACTGGTTTTAAACGTTACCCGGTTGAAAAGGGGGGAGGCGATATAAATTAGTGCACCCCTGATTTCATAGACTGGCACCACCGTCGACTTTAACAAAGCCAAGGCGACGACGGCACTAGTCAACTGATTTCATTAATGTCCGAGTGTGTGTTGACTTTGATCAGCTGTCGTAAATAGTTCGGAGTTCATTTCAGCGACACGAAGATTATCTCGTCCAGTTTGTCACTTAGTTTGTTACACATTGAACTGAGAGGAATAATCTTCACACAATTACTGTTTTCCACAACGTTGATTGCAGTTGCTTATAGCGTTTTGATCAACTTTTGAGACTACACAATGATTTATAAAAAAAATAAAAAAGTTTCGCAGCAGCATGTTTTGAGAAATTCACCCTACTCGGTTTCCTATATTCGAAATTGGCGAATTGCCGATGTAAAACGATTGACTAGTCAAATTATTTATACCGTAGGTAAACATTAAACTCTGATACTTATGTTTATATTTTTGTTGGTTTGGCAGCTGTAGTTACGACATTGAGGCCGCCAACCACTAATTTGTCTTTTATCGTATGCCCCCCACCACTAATGTTGTTTATTGTCTAATTCGACCTACCATATCGGAGGTCAGCGGACGTACCCAGCGATCCTTACATTTAATGTCGGACGTGACTAATGACGCAAACCAGCTCCGATCTGCCTTGTTACATAATCTCAAATATTCCATGACATAAAGATACGGATAAGACCATAGGCACTTGACCGACTGATTTTTTTACCCTAATCTTATTCGTATTTCAAAGTTATAAATCAACGGTGTTTCCAAAAATGGAAATAGTACGACCATGAACAAATATGATAAATATTCTTCAAGGCCATTGAATCTAATAAAGGGTCGACTAGAAAAACGACAAAATCTATTTTAAGCAGACTTGGAATTTGGTGACCAGTCTGAACAGGATCTAGAAACAATATCCATATTTGGGATAATGCTTAACTTGCGTAGCCATTTACCTTGAAGCGTCTATCTCAGCAAAAGGGCAATTTAAAGAGGCCCTAGAAAGATTTTCATGAAAATTTGATTGAGGAAAATTATTTGCTTTTCCATTAGTTTTCAATATCATTTTCACAATAAATAATCTTTATACGAGTTAATTCTACCAAATTCATTATAAATATAATGTGATATATTCGCTATGCCCAACTTTGAAACATCAGAATTTATCGGATGGGGTCGTTAGTCTTTGCCGATAACAAATAAATTGCTAGCGGAAGCAAATGACGTACTTGATACGTCATGGTAACCACAAATAAGACAATTTTTTCTGTGCAATCGATAGATACCATATACCTGACAAATCCCGTTTCTATTCGGGTTGTACTTTGTTTATTTATTTGACGTCTCGTATTTATGGGTTTTTTTTATTTTTATTTATTTATTTTATTTATTTCAAAGTTATGAATAGTCATTTTCATTTCAAAATCAGTTAAATCACCATCTTTCAAATATCTGAAAGCATTATAGTTAGAAATTAGAAAAATGAAAGCCATTTTTTTAGCTCACCTGAGCACAACGTGCTCAAGGTGAGCTTTTGGTGTCACCTTTTGTCCGTCGTGCGTCGTGCGTTGTGCGTCGTGCGTCGGAAGGCGTCAACAATACTTTAAACATCTTCTCCTCAATAACCACTGGGCAGAATTCAACTTTGTAGGAATGTTCCTTGGGTGAACTTTCTCAAAAGTTATTCGCGGATTTTTGATTGACCCCCAAATATGGGCGTGGCAGGGCGTGGCAGTTTTTGACTTTGAAATTTTTAAACAGCTTCTCCTCAGTAACCATTGGGCCAATTTCAACCAAATTTGGTATGAATGTTCCTTGGGTGACCCTTTTCAAAAGTTGTTCGCGAAATTTTGTTTTATGCCCAGATATGGGCGTGGCAGGGCGTGGCAGTTTTTGACTTAGAAATCTTTAATCTTGATCTCCTCAGTAACCATTGGGCCAATTTCAACCAAACTTGGCATGAATGTTCCTTGGGTGACCCTTTTCAAAAGTTGTTCGTGGATTTTGTTTTATGCCCAAGTAATGGCCTGGCAGAGCGTGGCAGTTTTTGACTTAGAAATTTTTAAACATCTTCTCCTCAGTAACCATTGGGCCAATTTCAACCAAACTTGGCATGAATGTTCCTTGGTTGACTCTTTTCAAAAGTTGTTCCTGGAATTTTGATTTATGCCCAAATATTGGCGTGGCAGGTCGGGGCAGTTTTTAACTTTGAAATCTTTAAATATCTTCTCCTCAGTAACCATTAGGCCAATTTCAACCAAACTTGGCATGAATGTTCCTTGGGTGACCCTTTTAAAAGTTGTTCACGAAATTTTGATTTATGCCCAAACATGGGCGTGGCAATTTTTGACTTTGAAATCTTTAAACATCTTCTCCTCAGTAACCATTGGGCCAATTTCAACCAAACTTGGCATGAATGTTCCTTGGGTGACCCTTTTCAAAAGTTGTTTGCAGACCTTTGTTTCATGCCCAGATATGGGCATCGCAGTTTTTGACTTTGAAATCTTTTAACATCTTCTCCTCAGTAACTATTGGGCCAATTTCAACCAAATTTGGTATGAATGTTCCTTAGATGACCCTTTTTGAAAATTATTCTAGAATTTGATTGATGCCCTAATAAGGGCAGGGATGGGAGGGGCAGTTTTTGACTTAGAAATCTTTAAACATCTTCTCCTCAGTAACCATTGGGCCAATTTCAACCAAACTTGCCATGAATGTTCCTTGGGTGACCCTTTTCAAATATTGTTTAGGAAATTTGATTGACGCCCAAATGTGGGCGTGGCCGTTTTTTTATGTAGAAATCTTTAAATATCTTCTCCTCAGTAAGCATTGGGCCAATTTCAACCAAACTTGGCATGAATGTTCCTTTGCTGAACCTTTTTAAAAGTTGTTTGTGAAATTTGATTGACGCCCAAATATGGGCGTGGCAGATTTGGGCAGTTTTTATTTAGAAATCTTTAAATATCTTCGCCTCAGTAATCATTTGGCCAACTTCAACAAAACTTGGCATGAATGTTCCTTGTGTGACCCTATTCAAAAGGTGTTTGCAGAATTTTGATTTACGCCCAAATATGGGCGTGGCAGGGCGGGGCAGTTTTTTTTTACTTTGTAATTTTATAAATATCTCCTCAGTAACCATTGGGCCAATTTCAACTACACTTAAATTAATATTCCTTGGGTGACCCTTTTCAAAAGTGTTGGCAAAATTTCGAATCATCTTACATTAGTCAGGTGAGCGATTTTAGGGCCATTCTGGCCCTCTTGTTATAATCTGTGCAAGAGCCGCTTTAATATACCGCCATTATATATCCAGGAAACCCTGCTTAAAAAATCTAACTTCATGACGTTGAAAATTTCAATATCTATATGACGTCAAAATAATCCGAAATCGGAAACATTGTTGAAAAATGGAAAAAAATACTAGTCACAAACAATTTCTTCATTATTTTCAATATTTTCTCCCCCAAAAACACTGATTTAAAAAATCAATTAGCATTGTCGTCTGCATTTTTTTTTTTTTTTTTTTTTTTGAATTTGGACCTGTCAAAAAAAAGAAAAAAAAATCGTGTGACGATGGGGTTTAGTACAAATAGATATAACAGATATAACTTATTTGTAAGGTATTCACCTTTGTTTTATTTTTGTGAGTTAAAAAGACAATTTATTCTAAAATTTGGAAAATGAATCAATCAGCTTTTTGTCAATTAAGCAGGTTTTACCTGGGTAACAGAGTATATATAGCTTATTTGGAGAGTATTTTCTAATCTTAACAATGCTCGGTAGAGTTGAAAGATGTTGAGGCCAATTGACCAATCGCGGCTGTCAATCAAGAAATCAATCGACCAAACAAATCATTCATTTCGACCAGAGTTAAGCTTTGAACTCCGATATTGGCCACCATTTTTGTAAAACGTTTCCGCTGGTTTGGCGACTTAAACGTCGTTACTACAGCTTATTCAAGCTGTAGTCACGACGTTTAGGTCGCAAACCAACCAACGACTCTCTTTTTGGTTAACATGCTAGTTGCAAAAGTTTTTTTTCAAAATAACGCCGCTTAAAATCGAAGCGGAACTTCCTGTAGGGGTCAATGGGAGGGCCGTAAGAAGTTGGTGGGGCCAGCGATTGGCCAATTAAGAAATACTGAAATCATTTAGTTCGGAACCGTAGAGAGTCATTTAGAGATCGTGTACACGTAAATGTAATGTTTATTGAAATCAAATTTTAGTAAATATTTCCTGTCTTGACACCGCGATGTAGGTCGATGACGTGGAAATCAAAGGAAAACGGGTACTTCTTTATTTGATACGACAATTTTGTGACGGCGTGATTCTCTTTGTTACTGGAGTAACCCGAACTAGATCTTTGCTTTGATTTACGGTTTTGTTTTGTTTTTGTGAAGGTAAGTTTATCCCATCCATCACGACGTTTCACCATGGTGCAAGAAATTTGACCTTTTCGTGCTTATAGAACCAAAGGACCGATTGTCCCAAAATTCGCTTGACATATGCGCCCGTGTTCTGATGTTTGACGAATAACCATCTAATATTTGAAACGTCACAGAGTCTGACAGAGTGTCTGACAGAGTTTCAATGTCTTTGAACCGGTCATTTAGCTTCAAGAAGGTTCACACGGCTTTTCAAGATTAGACATATCGAGCTCATTCTTTTTACCCTTTGGATCCAAGTATTACCCATTTCTAGACGAAAAAATTAAACATTTAAGATGACAACGGTTATTTGCTTCTCGTAATATATCGCGACAAATCGGTTTGTAAGCTTTCAAACGTGATCGCTCAAAGTCAAAGCGGCTTGTCTGAGACAGCCCCCAGGATATATCTCCTACTCTGCGAATATTCGACAATTTCAACTTACTAATTAATACTACAAACATTACAACCAATTTTATTATAATTTTCTTTTATTTCTATTATTTATTCTCTGAATCGTTAAATGGAGTTCTAGATCATAACGTTTGCTCAGTTTTACGCTGTTATTTTCTCGCAACTCGTGTATTACTGAACAGCATTGTTGGGAGTTTATATGATTTGTTGGCTTATACCTTCACTATTCCAGTTTTACGCTCCTCACGATAAAGGATTTTTTTGAAAAACAACGCGGAAAATGATGATTTAATTGTAGCAAACAATTATCCCCCTTATTTCCTACCCTGAAGAC
This sequence comes from Fragum fragum, assembly GCA_946902895.1. Classification (NCBI taxonomy): domain Eukaryota; kingdom Metazoa; phylum Mollusca; class Bivalvia; order Cardiida; family Cardiidae; genus Fragum; species Fragum fragum. The sequence goes on along the minus strand of OX336365.1, from coordinate 75,379,722 downwards.
AAAGAGTTATGATAATTTCGTCGAAGGGTCGCTGTCATCTACAGCTTCTTTCAAATTTGACCAGTCTAAAATCATGTAGTCTGGTAATGGGCTATTATTTTTTCGCACTAAAGACATGATTGTAAATTTCGAAGAACGTCCCCAAAAAGCGATCTTTACGAATTTTGACCGGGATAGGTACGGTCGAAAAATTGACGGAGCGCATTTCAAGCAAAGAATAATCGACCAATCAAATTATATATTTAGCAATGAGATGAATTTTAAACCCGAACAATGGCCGACATTTAAATTTGACATTTTTGTTGGTTTGGTGACTTAAAGGTCGTAACTACAGCTTATTCAAGGTGTAGTTACGACGTTCAGGTCACAAACCAACCTTTTTTCTTCTTAGTGACATTTTATTGGCCATAATTGTTGCAAAAAGGTGCCGTAAAATAATCGAATTGGAACGTCCTGTTGAAGTCAGAAGGCCATTCCAGCGGTGTCAGAGGGCGTGTTTAGTGGAGTCAGTGGGCGAGGCCAGCGAAGTCAGAGGGCGGGACTTGCGTAGTCAGAGGGCGGGGCCAGCGGAGTCAGAGGGCGGGGCCAGCGGAGTCAGATTGCGGGGCTAGCGTAGTCAGAGGGCGGGGACGGCGAAGTCAGAGGGCGGGGCCGGCGAAGTCAGTGGGCGGGGCCAGGGAAGTCAGAGGGCGGGGCTAGCGTAGTCAGAGGTCGGGGCTAGCATAGTCAGAGGGCGGGGCCAGCGGGGTCAGAGGGCGGGGCTAGCGACCCGCCAACTGCAATAGATTCGGTCGAAAACTGAACTCGAATTTATTTGAAGTAATGTCTATTTCAGTCAGTATGGTTATATTGTGTTAAGATGGCATCATAAACCACATGCTATAACTAAAAAAATATTTAGAAACAAACAATTAGAAAGGAAATAAGATGGCCACAATAAGGAATTATTTCCTATCATAAAAGTAATAATTGATATACAAAACTTAGATTAATGAAAATCTGTAATTATACAGTAAAGAGTCAATACAGTTATCAGTGGTGTCCATGGCCAAGAGGTAATGCGATCGAGAGGTCCCGAGTTTGATTCCCGGGAGCGGCTATCGTTCTCGGTTCATTCATTGGCCCGCACAATTGGCGCGAGTAGTGGTATATTCTCTAATAATCACAATCGAAAGGAATCCATCTAAGTTGGAAAAACTTGTTTCCCAATTTCTGTAAACTAAATGGGTCTAATTCTATACCAATGGCAGTCCCTGAATGAATATGTTCAGAACCCATGCATCATTCAAAATAATAATTTGGTGAAAATGCGAGTTAGCCCTTGTCCAGATGAACCCTAAATATTCCTGTTTTGGGAGGAGGCCTAGACAAGGATCAGACTGCACATATGTGCAGTCTGATCTTTGCTTAGACCTTCTGCTTGTCCCTTAAAAGCCAGCATTATTTATAACATTCATTTTCTAATTGATTACCACCACCACCAACAACAAAAATAGTGTTTTATGTGCTTTCAGTCTTTTGATTTTCTAAAGATTTTTGTAGAGGATTTGATTTATCATGACAAGGGTTAATAACATGATTGAGTTTTTTTCATTGTACCGAACCCTCCATCCGTCGACCTCTGAAATCGTTACGTAGTTGGCTAAAAATTACGACCACCTAGGACGGCCACCTATAAACATCGCGACATCATAAAAGCAAACTCTTAATATGACAAAAGCTAACAGAGTAATACATGCACTTTGCCTTAAGCAAAATACACAATTCATGTACACTGCATTTTACAAACGTAAATAAATTCTCAAACCTTACCTTTACGTTCGAAACGCTCATGTTGACGTAGCTGCCGTCAATGTACCGTGTACGTAATTAAACGTCCGAAATAGGCGCTGTTTCTTTTTTGTTTTAAACTTATTTTATATTTTTTTCTTAATCCTCGTAAGTTTACACTTGTCAAATAGACGGCGATAGTATATTTAAGAATTATTTACAGTTTGCAACACACCAACAGGTTTAAAGATTAACGCGAAAACAAACTCCGAAAGTTGTCACACGTAAGGTCAGAACAGCTTAATGACGGTTCTTAAATGACAACCTGTCAGATGTGATGGCGTACATTGTCTAGGTTTATGATTATTTCTGGTTTTAGCTATTATACTACTCCGAGTATTTAAATACCTTCACGGTGTAGCAAATAAAATTTTACTTCTTGATCTAATCACTTCGTGAACAAAAATACAAGTAAAAAAGTTAAATGTGTACGAATTGTTCAAGCTAGCGCTCTGTGAACGCCGAAAATTGGACGTCCGCTGTACAATCGCCTTGAATGGATGGCGATGCTATGGTCGTTTTTCGCGAAATATGACGCAGCAGAATATCAAAAAATGGGGTAAGGCCAAACACACAAAGAAAGAAGGATGAAAGATTCAGTGATAATGAAATTAAAAAAGGAAAACAAAAAAAACGGTATCCCTATTTTCCGTTTTTACGACAAGCGTGCTGCATGTTCGTTCCAACATATGGAATTGTCGCCATCCGTTCTCAAACCCAGATTTAACGGCACAGGGTCTCGCAGGCCTAGGGAATTCCACTCCATACTCAAATAATTTAATTGATAGTTTTGTCTATCAAAAACGAGCGATCTGATTGGTCGAAAAATTTAATTCATACCTCCATGAACAAAATTTTGAGTACGCAGCCATTTTGAATGCTTCCGCACAAAATAGTTCATTGCAAAAAGGTATCAAAATTTGTTAAGTTGTTGCATTTTTCGCTCGATGCTATTAAATTATAAGAAATGAAGATAATATTTTTTGTTTTCATGGAGGTAAGAACCGAAAAACCTAATCACACAATGTATGAATCCGCTAATTCAAATCGAGAATTTGAAGTTACCTACTCCTGCCTTTGAGTCACAAGAACAGCATTCATTTCTAACTTTAGTTTTCCACTACGACCTCTGTCACTTTGATCAAATGACAAATATTGATTAATTAAATGGGGTTTAACGCCACTTTTAACAGTATTTCAGTCATAACGCGGCGGCTGGAGCACCTAACAATGAAATGGCAAAGAACTAGAATAATTTTCGAGATGATAAAGATTCGCTTTCAGTCGCCTAACGTTGACGGCCAATCACTGTTAGACTTAATAGGAATATTTCCTGAATTGAGCTCTACCAGACTTTTGAACCCATTATCAGACGACAACGTTTTCGAAAGGATCAAATCTAAGATGTTGCAGACGACCATTTGTAGTTGATTAAATTATGTTTTATGTGTTGGCTTTTAAGATAGAAAACATTGTGGGCAATGAAGAAATTGCTTGTATCAAGCAATTTCTTCAATTTCCACAATGTTTTCGCGAGCTTTATTTCCTAGGGCGTAAAAAACGCGACTGTGTCGGAATGGGTTAAATCAATCCAACAAAATTGTTCATTTTGAAGAACTCCGCCGTCATAGCATAGTTGGTAGCGCGTCAGACTTTCAATCGCGAGGTCCAGGGTTCGATTCCGTTTCGCGACAAATATCCTTTTCGAGTTTTGTCTCCATTCAATTGGTGTATAATCGTAAAACTAAGTGGGTTGAGCGGCTGGAGACTTGCAAAGGATGTAGTGGTTGTACTGGTGATAGAAATACCATGAATCCATTGGTAGGTGCTCCAGCCATCGCGATATGACTGAAATACTGTTAAAGGTGATGTTAAACCCCATTCAAACAAACAAACGTTTTGAAGAAAACAAAAATGTCACGAGTATAAAAGTATCTTTAAAGACCATCTATGTTAACCGATTTCCAAGCAATCCCGCATTTTGACGTGTAGAGAGAAATCTAATATAACAAATACAGTCTCGGCATCGGAATTTAGCCCCTCCCCAAAATCTTGAGATATTTAACCCCACCCCCACCCAACCCCTACTCCGAATGGAGGAATCGCAAATGTCGATCAAAACTGGATTGACCATTCAAACTGGCCATAAAGTGAGCCTTGAACTCCGTCATTTTAGTTAAGCATTTTTGTCGGATTGGCGACTTATTCAAGCTGTATTAACGACATTTCAGTCAGTAACTAACAATTTTTATTTCTGTCAAAGACCCTATTGTATACAAAATAAAGACATTTACAACCTCTGTCGAAGTCCTATGTCGGGGGTCAGTCGGCGCAACCAGTGTGAAACATTTTTGTTGTTTGGTGGCTTAAACCCTACTGCTTATTCAAGCTGTAGTTACGACGTTTAGGTAGCCAACCAACTATTCTACTTTTTTGTTACACGCTACTAGCCATAACTTTTTCAAAATAACGCCGTGAAAAATCGAAGCGAAACTGCCTGTCGGAGTTAATGGGCGGGGCCTAGAAAGTCAGTGGGCGGGGCCAGCGATCCGTCAATTTACTTCCTTACCCCCAATCATATGAGGTGTTTCCAAGCCACATCCCCCTTTCAATCCTGAAACGTTTACAACAGGTCTTTTTTCTTGAGACCAGCCTAAAGCTTTAGAGCTTTTATACTTTCTACATATATGATACCTGACCTTGATCTACAACGACAGAATGACCTTGATCTACAACGACAGAATTACGATCCAGTTGAAGGAACTGTTGATGTAAAGATGTTGTATATATCTAAACAAGGAATAACACCATAATTATACCATTATTGTATATAATGGATGCAGTCATAAAGGGAGTTTCATATTGCCTTTGACTTTTATATTCTCATGGTATTTATAAAGTCAACTACTTACTCGCATTTCAATAAGATATTTTAGCTGCGTAATAACGAATAAACCCTTTACAAGTTTAAGACTATATCTGCACATCTGCATGAAAACACTGAATAAAGAGATTTTTCGTGTATCGCCATTCTCCGGGTTTCGGCATTCACCTTGGTTGGGAGAGATAAACATGGAGTCTCCCGGTTAACGACGATATTAACACATGTCATGCTGAATAAAATCCGATTATGTAATGGAAATTTAACCAAAGAAAAAAAATAAATAAATAAAATAAAAATAAATAAATAAATAAATGAATAAATAAAAATAAAAAAAATATTAAGCCATACAGTATATTGCTTTGTGAAATCTATGCTGTAAACAACTCCGGCTTAAAGGGACAAACACGGGATGTAGACTAAGATCAGACTGCAAAAATGTGCATACTGATCTTTGTCCACACCTCCTGCCAAAGTGGGAATATGCAGGGTTGATGAAAGGGGTTAAGGTTCTTTGTTTCCGATATCAAACGAGTACTTTAAATATACAAGAATAACGTAGAAAAATAATAAGTCAAAATCTAGAAAGAACATGTAGTAACGATTGTTTCTTTTTTTCCAGTTATTAATTTGAACAAAAATATATTTTGTTCGCGATTCATCAAAAAGTTCAGAAAAGATCGAAACAAACCTGTTTATAGTAAACTATATATTAATAATCATAGCACGTAATAATAAATATGATAATAACACTCAACAAAGGCATTTACTGTTTCTCATTAGAATTTTCTATTTCCATCGCAAAATAGGGTAAATTATGCGGTGTTTTGGAATATTTCGAGCCGAATCCCATCTTTTTTAATAGCATAAATTACAAAAGAGAGGAATATAATTTACAGAATAACAAGCGTGTTTGTCCCATATATTGTAAATGTTTGGGTGCTCGGATTACAGTCTTTGTCTCGTTTACATATATATCCGTTGTTTTGGCGAACAAAATGTCGTAACTACAGCTTGCTTCGAGTTGAAGTTACGTGTTTGCACACCCAACGACGAAATGTGAGCGTCATGCTAAAAGCGGGGAAATCCATGAATTTCGTCTACCCAAAATTTGGGTAGAGATCGAGTCCCTGAATGGTCAGATATGGCTTTCATTTCAAAAACGGCCATTTAATTACGTAAAATGACTCGAGTACAAGAAAATCTCCTAAAATTGAAACAGTTTGACCCCAATTCGCGCCTTCGGGCCAGTGTCGATAACCTTCGTACATTACAAATATGGCGCACGAAATAGGCCAAAAGTCCTTTTTATGTAGTACAGGCTAAAATAAACACGTGCACGCGAAAATGCTACAGGTACACTCACAAAATGTAGGCGTGTGCGCATCATAGCTGAGCGTTCAAGTGTATAAATCTATAAAAACGCCTAAATTACAAGTGCGCGCACATTGTGAAATAGTTCGATCTTTAAGCGTGCACGCTCACAATTTTAAAGTGCACACGTTATCAACGCGAGCACTTTCAAAATATAAGCGTGCACGCTTAAATTGAACGGGTTTACCTGTATTATTTACGCAGTCACGCATTCTTTGTGCTTAGACGACTTAAAGGGGACTTATGACCCAAACGGTACACCATATACAAAAGGCCTTATTTCGCGTGACAGGTCACATTTATTTTCACTATAACATGGGGGATTCATTTGACAGATCGCCGATGTCAGTCAAAAGACGGCTGACCAATCAAATGATTCATTTAGACCGGAAATGAACCATGGAATCTGTCTGTATGTTCGTTGGTTTGGCGAATTAAACGTCGTAACTACTGTCTATTCAAGCTGTAATAAAGACGCTTTGGTCCACAACAAACGGATTGCCTATCAGCTCATGTCCTTGAACACATATTTTACAAAATAGTTTTTTCCCCTTTTAACCCATTCCAACACAAGAAAATTTTAGACTGGTCCAAATTGAAAGAAGCTGCAGACGACAATTTCAAGTTGATGGAATTTCATTATTTTTCGTCTTTTGGGATAGAAAACATTGTGGTTAATGAAGAAATTGCTTGTTACAAGCAATTTCTTCATTGTCCACAATGTTTTCCAAAGCTTTTTTTTCTTTTGGCGCGTAAAAAGGAGGGCTTGAGTTGGAATGGGTTAATCGAACTCTTATGTCGAAGTTCAGTGTGCGTGGCTAGATATCCGTCAACTGAGAGTAAGGTTAAGAGGTCAAACATACTCCTATCGACTTTTCAGATAGTTTATAGCAATTTATATTAAAAGAATCATAGATCTATAATTTTTGTAGAACTGGTAAACGATAAATTGTCTATTTGACGCGTAGTCGGATTTCGATTCTGGCAAAAATCAACAACAAAGTTACGATGGTATTATTTAGCAAGTTTTATAAAACACCTAAAAAAATATCTATCGCTAGACGAAAAAGAAAAAACAAAACAAATCCCAAAAAACACATGGTCCAAATTAAAAGAAGGTGCAGCTAAAAATTGCAAGTTGATGAAATTGTCAAAATCATTGTCTTTCTTGTGTAGAAAACATTTTGTGAAATGAAGGAATTACTTGTAACAAGCAATTTCTTCATTTTCCACCTATTTTCCCAAACTGTTTTCTTCGAGTTCTTAAAAAAGTTGGATTGTCCGGCGAAATTTATTGCACTGTTTCCTTAACTTGCTACTCAATATTGTGGTAAATGCTGGGAGGCAAATTTGCCCTCTTGTTTATTTATTTATTTTTATTTTATTTTATTTTGTTTCATTTTTACTTCATTTCATATTATTTTATTTCTTTTCATTTATTTATGTGTACCTACCCGTAATCTCTAACACTTCAAGAAAAAAAAAGAAAAAGAAAAGAGATGTTTTAGTGTATCAAAAAAGTACAATGGTTGGTTAGCGACCTAAACGTCGCTTGAAAAAGCTGTAGTTACGACGTTTAATTCACCAAACCAACAAAAATGCTTCACATGATTTGCGGCCAATATTGGGGTTGAAAGCCAAATTCTTTGCATAATGAAGTATTTGATTGGTCGATTGACTGGCTGATTGACAATCACGATTGGTCATTGAGACATGTTGGTCGCTCACCGTCAATAAGGTACACGAAAAACCTATACAAACGGGTTTAAACAAAACCAAAAACAAACAAAATGTTTGATCCGTGTTATGCCTTTTGTTTTATACAAACTTTGAGAATCATTGCTTTAAGTCACGTTTCTCGCCACGTTTTTCTCTTCTTGGAAACCCGAAGAACAACAATTTAATAAATACAATTCATTTTTTCCACTCACGTTGTTATGGTATAATTTATGAATAATTATACAACACGTTGTTTTAAGTAAATGCAACAAATTTATTTTGCCTAAAATCTGAGAATTATACGTCCAAACTCTGAATAAGAGCATCTCTGGATTTAGACAGTTTTGTGGAATTAAGTTAATTAATTCGTCGACATTCACACACCTGCTACGATTCAGTCTTAAGATGTAGTGAAAGGGTTATATACCTTTAAAGGAAGGTAAGAAAGGTGTAATTTACGATGACGTTTTATTATTTGTTTTGGGACATTGTTGACTAGATGGGACTTTTTGTAAATAGGAATTTTTCTCTTGTTTAAGGTAAGTGCTTTTAGTTTCTTCTCAGATCACGTAGAACCTCGACATAGAAACATTCTTTGAAAGGCGTTTTCAGGAAAATGAAAATCATCAATATGTTGAACACTTTATATTTCAGTTATTTCGAGATCCCACTTTTCTCATGATTTTAATGTTAACGTAAGGTTAGCATAACTATTTTTATTTTTTGCCGATGATTATAACCCGTTCCCAGACGACAAACCTTTAGACCGACCCAAAATTGATAGGAGTTGTGGTCGATAATTTCAAGTGTATGAAAATTGGGTGTGTGTGTTTTAACTCTTTGTATAGAAAACATTGTGTAAAATAAAGAAATTGCTAGTTTCAAGCAATTTCTTTATTTTCCACAAAGTTTTCCTCAACCTTTTCCTTGAGGGAGCGTCATTTTGTGGGAATGGGTTAAGACTGGTTTTAATTGCTGTATTTCAAACCGCGTACCCAGTTCAAATGAAGAAATATAACACAAGGAAGAAATCGCTGTCTACGAGATTTGTGTGTGTTTGTATGTCTGTCAGTCAGTCAGTCTGTCTGTGTGTGTGTGTATGTGTGTAGGTGTCTGCGTGTTGAACTTCAACTTAATGCCGAGGAACCGATCGTAATATCGTGGGTTTGTTGGCCTCTTAAGATGATTCATGCAACGGTCAAAATGTTTCAGCAACTTCATAAAGTTTTCTTTAAGCAATTACAAGGAAAGTATCAAACCCCCTAGGGCTACTCCAACTGAAGAAAGTCCGTTTGTTTTTAACTATGTTAACCAATTCCCACACATTTCCGCCTTTTTACAAAAAGGAAAACATTTAGGAAAGTAAAGAAATTGCTTGTCGCAAACGATTTCTTCATGTCCCACATTGTTTTCTATCCTGTTAAAATTTCATCAACTAAAATTTGGTCTCTGAAACATCTGTGAGTTTGACCATGGTATTTCTCATACCAGTACTTCCTAACCTTAAGCTGCTCATCCAACTTAGGTTTACGATTATCCACCCATTGATAGGAAACTAGAGTCGGAAAGGATATTCGCCTCGGCCGGGGATCGAACCAGGGGTCCGTCGGCTATGAGTCCTACGCACTACTACTGCGCTATAACCGAGGTTTAAAAAAAGTACATGTAGTGCATTCCTTGTGAATTCTTTAAAGTTTTGCACGATTTCACCCTTTTGGATCTGACATTCAACACATACCAAAAGCTCATTTGACACGCCAGGTTTTGACAGGTAAACGGTAAATAGAGCGCGTATCATGTACGTAAGTACGTAAGTATTAGTTTTAATATTCCGTGAATTATACGTGTTCTAAAGAAGACTAGTCAAAGTCGAAACTACCGTGGCATAGAGGTGACATGTTCGTCTTTTTATTTAGACCTTTCAGAACCTTTTCTTCGCGCCTTATTTTTCAATGTTAGGTCGATTTGTGTGTTTGTTAGATTAGGCCAATAAGATAAAGAAGCTTGTCCATTGGCGGATCTTTAGGTCAACCAAAAAATCAATCGACCAATCAAATCATTCATGTAGACCGGAAGTGAACTTTGAACTCCAGCATTGGCAGGCAGTAATGTGAAGCAGTTGTGTTGGTTTGGCGACTTGCTGAGCTGTAGTCACGACGTTTAGGTCGCCAACTAACCAGTTTATCTTTTTGTTGTTGTTCTTGTTGTTGTTATATATTAGTCTCGCCATACATTTTGCAATAAAACTCCGTTTAACCCTTTCCCGTACAAACCCGGGATTTAACGTTGCAGCAATTTTACACTTGAGAATATTGTGGAAAGAGAAGAAAATTTTTTAATCAAGCGATTTCTCCTTTTCCCACGATATTTTCTACCAAATAGGATGGTTTCATTTCAAAATGCATCCAATATTTATTGTCGTCTGCAAACTCTTTGGATTTAGACCAGTCTAGGATTTAAAAAAAACTGGAATGGGTTAATATCGAAGCGGAATGACCATTCGGAGCTCAGTGGCCGGAATCAGCTGTCAGTCAAGTCAATTACACGCATAAAGCATATATTACGTTATTAAAGATCAACCATGACAGGTGAGCCCGATTAGCTCAGATAGTAGAGTACTTTACATCACGGGTTCGAGCCCTGGACAGACCATATCGACTAAATACATATTGTTTTTTCGGATTAGACGTTAAGCAGAGGCCCCCTGTGACGGTACTATCCATCGAGCGTGTTAAAGTACCAGGCGGAGCTCTCAGTAGTTTCGTCCTGTGTCATTGTACTAACCCCCGTAACACTCGTAACAACGTCACTATATGGGCATGTTCTACAGTAGCGACGATAAATAAACGAAAAGTCTGTGAATACTATTGGGCACTGGTTATACAAAGTGCCGTAAATACTATTGGGCACTGGTTATATAAAGTCCGTAAATACTATTGGGCACTGGTTATATAAAGTCCGTAAATACTATTGGGTACTGGTTATAAGGCTCAAAGTTGGATGAAACAATTTCAAAATCGGCGTGCTTATCCGTAAAAACTGCTGATCTTCGAGATTAAAATAATCTGATATCTAAAGTCTCTTTAGAATGGTCACGTATTTTTCCTGTAATACATATGGAAGAGCTACCTAAATGCCGCTTCTTTAAGAAAATTTTTAAGTTTTGATGTCATCAAGATTGTCCGAGTTTTACTACGCCCCTAGAGAAAAAAAGGATTTGGAAATCATTGTGGGAAATGAAGGAATTTCTTGTTATCTACCATGTTTGCTGACTCAAAATACAGATTTAAAAAAAAATCACAAACTGATAATTGTCTGTTAATCCATTTAATTTGAAACAGTCTAAGATTTTGTCGTCCGGTAATGAGCTAATGAACAAAAACACTAGTAACTTTGTTAGGTTTCTCAAGAAATTGACAATCAATCCAATTTTGTCAGCCATAAAGAAATCTATTCTGATTCTTTTAGAAATGAGAAATATCTTGCTATTTTTGTTGTTAAAGCAGGTATCCCTTGACAACGGTTGATATCGGTGGCTCAGTGCAAAAATATCATAAGTGTCTATACAAAGAATAGACATTTATGATGTTTTTTTTACACTAAGCTATCGATATGATTTATATGTACTTGGTTGAGTCTCAGATAAGGTATGAGACTCAGATAAGGTATAAAACCTGAAACCTTTCGGACGAAGGGTAGAAAATATTGCTGAAAAAAGAAGTAATTGTTTGTGACAAGCAAATTCTTCTTTTTTCTACATTGTTTCCTCAAGTATTAAACGTAGGAACGTAAATAACCTGTCATTGAACAGCAAAGGCCTAAATCAAACTAGCGATAATTACCGGATTTCATTAAAAAAAGGAGCCGCCGTCATAGCACAGTCGGTAGCGCTTCAGACTCCCTATCCTCAATCATGAGTCATAGGTTCGATCCCCGGCGGCGGCACGTTTCCTTTCCGACATTTGTCTCTCACCAATGGGTGGGTAATCGTAAACCTAAGTGGGATAGCAGCTGGAGGCTAGGAAAGGATGTAGTGGTAGTACTGGTGTGAGAAATACCAGAAATCCATTGTTAGGTGCTCCAGCCGTCGCGATATGACTGAAATACTGTTAAAAGGGGCGTTAAACCCCATTCAATCAATTAAACAAAGAAAGAAATGAAAATAAGCATTTTCCGTTGTTCTAACTTCCGTATTTTTGTATTACTGCATGGCCTGTAACAACATCAGTTCATTTTCTTCGAAACAGTCAAGTAAGAAAATAAACAACTTGTATATTTCGACTGCATGTCAACATTAACCATACGACCACTTAATTAATTCTTATGTCAGCTTTTGATTTTGAGCGGGGATTTTGATTCTGGTCGCTAAATGCAAGTGGTCGTTTAGTATAGGTGGTCGCTCGAGCAAGATTGACACTGTACGTGTTTGCGACATGTTGCAAGTATGAGCTTATTGCAAAAAAAAAAAAATCGTTCACTCTCCTTTTGTGATGGAAAAGGAAAAATACTAAGATGTTTTTACAAAGATGTTTAGGGTTTATTTTTTTGGTACATTGTTAACAGAAGTAATACAGCGGTATGCATGTAGGTTTCCATTCCTCCCGAGGTACCGATCCGCTTATATCCCCCGGTCTGTCTTTATGTCTTAATCCTGGTTCTTTGTTGGCTTACTCGGGGGGGAGGGGGCATATTCATCCTCACCGTTGTTCTTCCATTTGGCGATTATAAGAGACTGATTATAAAATTGCTGTCTGCTGGTAATTCACACTGGTGTCAACCCCGCTGGCTAGTCCCTTTCACTCCGACAGGACGTTCCACTTCGATATTAACAGCATTATTTTGCAAAATTTATAACCAGTAACAAGTAACAAAAAGAGCAGAATTGTTGGTTTGCGACGTAAACGTCGTAACTACAGCTTGAATAAGCTGTAGTTACGACGTTTAAGTCGCTAAACCAACAAAAATGCTTCACATTAATATTTGGTTGGTCGATTGAATCTTTGGTTGACCATTGCGATCTGCCAATTAAATTGTATTTAATATAAACAAGGATATAAATCGGAGGCTCATTTTCATGCAACGCAGCCCAATTAATGCATGTTCATTAAAACAATAAATTACCGGCAAGAAATGACAGCCGCTGACGTATATGACAGGTTACTAAATGAATCCGGATCTTTTTTGAACCTTTACCTCGCAATACAAAAACACATTTCTTACAGTCATTGCTGCAAAATGGTAACTTATTTTCAAATTTTGTTGTCGGCGCCAAAAGCAACGCCACTAAGAAATAGTTTATGTCTAAATTGATTGACTGAATGGGTAAAAACGCCACTTTTAACAGTATTTCGGTCATTTCGCGGCGGATAGAGCACCTAACATTGGATTCCTGGTATTTCCCACACCAGTACTACCACTACATCCTTTCCTAGCCTCCAGCTGCTATCCCACATAGGTTTACGATTATCCACCCATTGGTGAGATACAAATGTCGGAAAGGATATGTGCCGCCGCCGGGGATCGAACAATTTAAGCCTAAAGGGAGCTTTTGTGCTTTGTTATAACGGCTCTTTGACGGATCGCAATATAGTCATACATATCGATGGACAAATCAAATTATACAATTAGAACGGAAGTGAGCTCTGAGATTCGACACTGGTCGACAAATTTGTGAGGCATTTTTGTTAGTTTGGCGATCCAAGCGTTGTAACTACAGCTTATACAAGCTATAGGTACGACTTTTAGGTCGCAAAATAATTATATTTACTTTTTTGTTACTTTTCACTAACCATGAATTTTGAAATTATAACGGCGTTTTATATCCAAGTTGACCATTTTTGTGGTAGGAACAAAAAATGCAAAAAATCGCAATTGTTCTTTTATTTCTTCTTTAAAAGTTAGTGTTCAGAGAAGTAAGAATCGTTTTTTCGTTGTAATCTAAGGGTAGACCGACGTCGTGTTAAATAAGGAAAATGGTGCAAAACTGGTTGCTTCGATTTATAATATTTTCCGCGTAGAGCATGCCAATGTTTGCCAAAATCAGATGTTTTCACTGGGAAAGTTTTAGAGCCACATAGAAATGGTACTTTTTAGCTTGCAAAGCGTCAGCAATTTGGGGGTCTTCTCATTGTTCAATGAGTGCAAACTGCGACTGGAGGCTTAACCACTAAATTCACCGAATGTCTACGCCGAAAAAGTAGTTCTTATGTATTTCAGGAATATTAAAAGTTCGTGTACTAGGTAATTTTAGCTCACTTGAGCATATTGTGTTCAAAATGACTGGTCACATGAATTAACTTTATTCAAAAGCATACTATACAACCCATTCCCACTTAACAATCTCAAGAAGAGGCTTTGGAAAACATTGTGGACAATGAAGAAATTGCTTGTTTCAAGCAATTTCTTCAGTGTCCTCAATGTTTTCTACCCTAAAAAAGACAAAGAAAACAAAGAAGATTACTTAAGAAAACCATGCTTTGCTAGCTTACAGTGCTTTCAGTACTTTGATTTTAATATTTATTATCCGCCAGACGAAACGGAAATGCGTGAAGTATCAGCTCTGGTCAGACTGCGAGAACTGCGATGACCGACCAGTGTCTAAAATTTCCATTCGAGTAGATTTTCCGGATAAAGAATTACCCTTCTAACCAACTATACTTCCATTTTTGAAATGTCCCCTAAATTGACCTGTTCTGGATAAAATATTTTTTTTTCATCTATTTATTTATTTGATTTTATTTATTTCTATTATCATTATTATTGCTTTTATATTTATTATTATCGATTTGATTGTCGGAACATGATTGAATGAATGGGGTTTTACGCCGCTTTTAACAGTATTTCAGGCATATCGCGACGACTGAAGCACCTAACAATGGAACAATCTCGGGGTACCTTTAAGCCTGAGGGTTCCACCTTCCTAATAATGCCAGTACCCACTCATGTGGCAATTTATAAATGCCATTTGACTGGCAAAGATGCGCTATGAAAGGACGAATTTATGTAGTATTTGACAATCTAATTTCAGGTTCCTCCACGTTTGATTGATTTACCTTAGCGTTTTCCTAATACTCCATGTCCTCAGCTTCATATCAAAGTCAAAGAGAGAACACAAATGAAGATTTAGCTGCAGGAGAATAGAGCAACAACGGGATTCCTACTAGTGTCCTCCGCAGACTAAAACTTGCCTTCATTTCGATCTCTTGTTTATTTTCAAGATAGATTGTAGATCTATTTGTAGAAAACGAGGAAGTTCCGGCTTATTACCTGAATAAGAAGACATTCATAAATTATAATTTTGTATGGCCGCACTTTTACGAAGGAAGGAAAACGTTTCAATGGATGTTAAAAAAGGAAAAATGAACATTGCGTGCCAGTACGGTAAAAAGATTATCACAAGGCTCTCCTTGATTTCTCTCTGAGGATTCAACATAAACGGATTTTTGATAGTGTTCATCGTTAATGAAGCGGCATTTCAACATTACAGTTTGAGAATTGATTGACTGAATAAAAAGAAATTATGATAAAGAACCGGAGATTTTCTGTCAGAGACGTGTTCAGCTTCTTCGACAACTCAAACTCAAGTTTACAAAGACTTGTATACAAGAATGGCGAAACTTCATTAAAACTATCAAATCAGCCCGGATCTAAGTCTATTTTCCACCCAAATATTTTCATCGCCATCGTAGAATTATCCTCCTGGTGGATATCTATGATATTTTTGACTTGTTTTCTACTGAGCTGGTTTGTTTTTACCTTGCTTTATTTCGCCGTTTCCCAAGCCAATGGTGACTTTCCAGAAAACCAAGATCTAGACGGCAAGGATGTTTGTGTAGAAGGAGTCCATGATTTTTTGTCCATGTTCCAGTTTTCTATGGAGACCCAGACGACGATTGGCTATGGAACACGTTACGTCACAGAACATTGTCCAGTATCCATCATACTGGTGGTGTGTCAGTCAATTCTAGGTTGCTTGCTTCTGTCCATTCTTACTGGAGTAATACTTTTCAAATTCCAGGAACCCAGTAAGAGAGCCCACACTGTACTCTTCAGTAAGATAGCTTGTGTGTATGAGGAAGACGGTAAATACTACGTTGAAATCCAGGTTTTAAATATGCAGAGGTCGCAGGTCATAGATCCAAGTGTTCGTGGGTTATGTCTGATGACCTCAGACGACGGTCGAAACAGAAAACTGAGATATGACATGAAGTTTGCAGCCGTTGATAACTCCAGATTGTTTTTCCGACCTCGTGTTTACCGCCATCTTGTTGATTTCAGCAGCCCTTTCTGGGATTATAGTAAAAATGATTTTGAAAGCGGTAGCTATGAGATTGTAGTAGTGCTAAATGGTGTTGATGAATTCAGCGATAACTTTCTTCAAGTGAGGACATCATTTTTACCCGCAGAAGTGAAGTGGGGTCGTCATTTTAAAGAAATGAACGCGAAACGGAAAGGCAATAAGTTCAAATTCAATTACACTGACTTTACAAGAACTAAACGGAAGTTAGATATGCCGGAAGACAGTGCTTCCGAATCGTTCCGAAGAATGTCAGATGTGACGTCACCGCGCTCATCTACGTCATATGACAATGGAGGATATGACTTTGGTACTCTTGATGAAGCAGACCACGAGGAATACATTGAAGAAGATAAAGCTTATATAAATGGTGGATACATTCAAAATCACGCCGATAGTGTCCTTTAAAAATGAATTAAGAGAAACCTATTCTCGAAAGACAAGTTAGCAATTCTGTTCAGGATTTTATAAAATGTTTTTGAAAATCATTGAATCTGCGAATGTTGTCGATACAAAGATGAGTTTGATATATTACAAAAACGTACGTATATGTTTTATTGAACATATGAAACCGTGTTTTTAAGATTCAGCATTCCCTTTTCATTTCGACCATCCTAAATTTGTAAGTGGTTTCTACAAAATCGAAGTAAAGTAGGCCCTATTAGTTATAGGCCTTATATGCTTATTTGACTATAGATCTGTGACTCTGAAATAACTGTTTACAAATGCATGTCCTTTTAGAATACCAGTGTAATATTCGTTAAAATTTATAGAGCGCATGAAATGTTTAAGTATGAAATCATTTTGATACAAAAAGCGAACAATATCGAGTTATTTTAGAATTGTGTAAACATTTTTTTTTCTGTCAATGTATTCATGTTTACGAAAAATAAACAGTATATGCCCTAGAAAAAAGAAAGGCCAACCTTGTTATTTTTTTCCCTGTGCTTATTCAGACAAAAACCAGATTTTCAAGTTTCGTAGCGTTAATGAAATACCATCTCAAATAATCGAGGTCAAATTCAAACCCACTTAACAACAGTTTAAGTCGAACTGCTGCTTCGACATAGTCATCTGGAAATTAGGTCAACACGTGATATATATATTTCATAACATTTCTTTTACCATTTCTTTTACATTTTCTTCAAATTTTCAAAAATTCACGCAACAGCGTATAATAATTTACTAGTTAATAGAATACATTAAGATTTTGCCCTAGCTTCCGAATCTATGCAACGAAGACAATCGTATGTATTTGTAGATTATCGGAATTTGGAAGACCGAATGACTTACCGATAAAATAGGGTTTAACGGCACTTTTAACACTATTACAGTCATATCGAGGCGACTGGAGCACCTAGCCATAATTCATGGTATTCTTCACACCAGTACTATCGTTACATCTCTTCTGAGCCTCAAGCCGATCGTCCCACTCCGGTTTACGATTATCCATCAATTGGTGGGAGACGAATGTCGGAAAGGATATTTACCGCGACCGTGGAGTCCGATGCGATACAAACTGTACTATGGCCGCGGCAAACTTTGAGTATGGAAGATGCGGTATCAAAATGAGTTAATGTGCCTTCAGGATCGGATAAATAATCAAAGTACTGAAAGTATTGTAAGCTAGCAAAGCATAATTTCGTTAAGTAATCTTCTTTGCTAAAGTTATCATGATAAATAAGCGAGGTTAAAGTAATCCAGATGTTAACCCATTGGAACATGACACAATCTTAGACAAATTGAAGGAAATTGCAGACGACAATTTCAAGTTGGTTGAGTTTAGAGAATAGTTCTCTTGTTGGGTAGAAAACATAGAGGACAAAGAAGAAATTGCTGGTTTCATTGCCCACAATATTTTCCAAAGTTTTTCCTTGCGGTGCTTAAAAAGCGGAATTGTGGTTGTTGGTTAAATAGCTTGCTTTTGAAAGAGTTCTCTATAATTTGAATAGATATAATACATTCGCAATATTCCAGAAATACATAAGAACTACTTTTTATGGCGCAGACCTTCAATAGATTTAGTGGTTAAGACTCCAGTGGCAGTTTGTCCTCGTTGAATTTTGAGAAGACCTTAAAATTTTGTCAGTTAACTTGAGCTATTAAAGCTGACGCTTTGCTAGCTAAAAAGCAATAAATAAAACGTAAGAAATAACACGAGCCTCCCATTCCTTACATACACGTGCAAGCATATCGTAGGTATTTACACCGATACCGTGTCGCTGGTCTTTGGCTTTGGTAATAATCCTGCCAGCTGGTTCTGAGAGAAAATTCAAAATTACACTAAAAGCCCCATCTTTAATTGATTTAAATTCAAAAGATCATTCCTGTGAAAATTGGTTGAAACCAAACCAGTTCTTTCTGGGGAGAAAATTTTCAAAGAAAAAGTTAATGGATGGAAGGACAAACAAAGGATGGACACAGAGCCATGTAAATTGCCCCCCCCCCCCTCCCAGCCTTGAGGGAGTGGAGCGAAGTAATGTATGCAAGTTCTCAAATTTAGCCTTCTTGTAAGAGGGCTTTCATTCAAGAATATTTCAGCTGTCAGCATCATTTTGTATTGCCTACTATGATTTATGAACTGCTAGGCAATTTAACCTATTTTAATGAAACCAAATGGCTAAGGATGCTCTAAGTTACAGCCTTGCCTTTAAACTTCTATGGGCCCGATTTAGATTTCTGTTTGTGTGTGTTTGGGAGGTTCATCAAAAAACACTAATTCATAAATCAGATGTTGCTGAGTTTCTTTTTATTCAAAATATCATTTACAAAAGGAAAGGCATTCATTTAAACTTCTGAGAGGTAAAGTGATTATTTTCGATTTGTATGATTCAATATCAGCCATATTCCACAGACCTTAACTCATTATATCATTTTTTTTACTCTGAAATGCCTATGTCACAGACCACAAACAAGTCACAATTCAACACAGAAGGTACAGAGAAAACTTCTTTTACCCAATCCCACACAGTGGCACTTTGGGATGTCCCTCTAGAAAAATAATTAGGAAAGTATTGTGTTCAATGACGAAATTGCTTGTAACCAAAAAGTTGAAAAATTAAGATTTCATAAATTTTGCAGTCTGGTAATAGGTTAAACAAGCAAGTTATCAAAGACCCTAAACATTTTAACCCATTAACAGATCACAAAATTTTAGACTAGTCCAAGAAGTTGCAGACAACTTTTTTTTGTTGATGAAATTCTAAAAAACCTTTTGTCTTTTTGGGTAGAAAACACTGTGGATAATGTTGAAATTGCTTGTGAAAAGTAATTTCTTCTTTCTATCACCATATTTTCCAAAGCCTTTTTTTCTTGCATCTTATTTAATAAGATACCTATTTACCATTAACAGGTATCCATTCATTACCTGAAACTTACTTCCATTTTGAATATCCGGGTAGTTTTCTTCTCCAAAAGACTGAGATTTTTGAAATTCCATCAATACTAACCATTTCCCACACGATTACACTTTTGGATGCCCTAAAGAAAAACAGCTTTAGGGAACATTTTGGAAAATGAAGAACTTACTTTCAACAAGCGATTTCTTCATCATTTACAGTTTTTTACCCATCTTTTTTTTTAAAAAATCCAAAATTTCATTTACTTAAATTTGTTGTCTGGAACATCTTTCAATTTGGACCAGTCTAAAATTTTGTCTGGTAAGGGGTTAAATTGTTTTCTGGAACTTCTTTCAATTTGGACCAGTTTAATATATCTTCCCTTGTCATGCTGAATAAAATTCGCTACAGAATGGCATTAAATTCAAAGGGCTGAAAGCACTTGATGTTGGTTATTTTTTTTCAAAAATTCATCCTATTAACAACTCTGACTTAAAATGGACAAGCAGGTGGTGTGGACAAAGATCAGACTGCATGTAATGAGGAGTATTCTAGGTTCAGAATGATAAGGGTTAATAAAATTGTTCCAACGACAATTTTAGATACTGTGTTTGTTTTTTCTTAAGTAAATCTAGGTTGAGTTTCTTGCAATACGACTTTTCTAAGTAAATAAGCTAGAAATAGAGATTCTATAAATGATTCTATATACAATTATGCACCATAGTTGAATGTAACAAAACAAAAACATGATATTTACATAATAAACAAACACACATATCAATCATAAACATGATCTAATAATTCAGATCTCACCCTTTTGCACCATTGAAACAAGATGTATTTGTGAAACACAATGCTCCCACAACAGGACTAAATGTTTGACCTTGGCATGTGACCATGACCTTATCACATGACCTTGTCATGAGGAGATGCACATTATAAAGATGTATCATCATGCCAAATATGAGCATTGTATCAGGAATAGGCTGGTAGTAATTTGCAATATTAAGTTTTTTGGGTTAAGTTTTGTGCAGACAGACATGACAAACTGAAAATAATAAAACAATATGCCTCCGATGTTTTGATGCTTAACACATTCCCACACAATCCTTCCTTTTTACGCCCCTCAACTAAAAAGCTTTGGAAAACATTGTGGAAAATGAAGAAATTGCTTGTATCAAGCAATTTCTTCATTATCCACAATGTTTTCTACCCAAAAAGTCAAAGAAAATTTAAATTCCACCAACTTCAAAATATCGTCTGCAGCTCCTTACAATTTGGACCAGTCTAAAATTTTGTTGAGTTGGAATGGGTTAACCCATTTTCACACAGTTAAATTTTAGACCTGTCCAAATTGAAAGAAGTTGGAGACGACAATTTCAGGTTGTTGAAATTTGTAAAATCTTTATCTGTCTGGGTAGAAAACAATATGGAAAATGCAAAAATTGCTTGTTACCAGAACTATTTTCATGAGGGGGGGGGGGGGGGTAAGAAAGTGGGATTGTGTTGGAATGGATTAAGGAGAAACCCACTAAGGTTTACAATTATACACCAATAGTAGGGAGACAAATGTTGGAACTGATAATTCTGGGACCCATGATGGAATTTGAGATCCTATGATTACGAGTCCTATGCAGTACAAACTGCCCTATGGCTATGGCTGCATCATGGGGCCACTGTAGAAAGTGTAATACAAAATATGGCTTTTTTTAAAATATCTTATATGACAGATAATGTAACGCTCACAGTATATCAAGCTTTTGTTACAATTCATTGTATACAAAATGCAACATTATAGTACTATTCATAACACTTCTCCACACAATACCACTGTTTTAACCCTTTCCTGTTTTTCAGAATTTTAGACTTGTCCAATTCAAAATGAGTTGCAGATGATTACTAAAAGTGAGTGCAGTTTGAAAAGTAACCAACCTACAGGGTGGAAAATATTGCGTGTAAAGAACAAATTGTTTGTTACAAGCTATTTCTTCTTTTTTCACAATGTTTTCTCATGAAAAAAATCACATGGACGTAGAAACCTGGGATTGAACAGGAAAGGGTTAATGACCATCAAAAAAAAAGAGGGAGAGAAAACAAAGAGGAAAATGAAGAAAATGCTTCTTATAAACAAGTACAGTAAAACCTCGGTAGTTCGTAGCGCAAGGGACCGAGGAAATTCATACGAATTAAGCGTAGTACGAACAAAACGGAGGGCAAGTGGTCGGCTGTTTGAGATACATGGAATCTGACACGGTCTTGTTCTGTCCCCCATTCAGGAATTGATTTTATATTGGTTGTTTTTTCTAAACAAGACCCGCAGATATTTATTAAGGAAAACATAAATTAAGAATTACTCATCTTCTGTTTTATACTATTATCTCTGTGTTCATTTTTGACGTTGTTTAAACACAGTGTTTGTATCAAATTTCTACCTCCATCAGATTGATTTCCCTTTAAAATACATTGGATCAAATTACTGTAAATATTCTATCATAACATCATGTAATTAAGGACCGACGATTGTGAAGAAAGCAACTGCAGATTAGATTAAAGTGGTTAGAATTTCTAAATGACCAATAACACTGATACTTATGGGGGTGCGTCTATTTAAAGAATATTTTCGTCGATAATTACGAGAATCTTTATTAGATTAATTACCCACCTTACAAACCAAACAGCCCCTTCAAACTAAAGGTACATGATAACACATAATTTGTCATATAGATCAGCAGGTGTGAAAATTAAGGTAAGTGGTGATTTGTGACAATTAGTTGATCACACCTACGAATTAAACATAGGAGTTTGTGCTATAATCATACTTTCGGGACTTGAAATAGCCTACGAACTACGAACCACTGACGTTCGAATTAGACAGAGTTTTCTTACAAAGCTAAAGAAGGAAAAAGATCGGGACCGCGCAAAGTATACGGACGAACACATACCTACGAACCAGTGACGTTCGAATTAACGAGGTTTTACTGTACTTCAATATCCACATGCATTTAAGTCTCCACTGTGGCAATAGCGCAGTTGGTAGCACTTCGAACTCTCTATAATGAGGTCCTTGGTTAGATCCCTGGTTGCAGAAAAAGAGGTAATTTCTCTTTTCTTTAAAGCATCAGATATTATGCAAGATTATGTGTTACCCATTCCTACACAATGATATTTTTGGATGCTCTTAGAAAACAATAGGGAAAATCTAAATCTTGCTGTCTGGTAATGGGTTAATAATTAATTTTCTGTACAATATGTAGCTCAAAAGCAGTACACTGATAAATTGTATCTACATTCCTGTAAGCCAAATTTACAAAGCTTTATTCCCAAATCACAATATCCAAATTTTAGGTTTAAGATGTTCATGAATAAACCAAATGGAAAAATTCTAAAATGTTCCAAATTTAAAGAAGTTGCAGACGACAATCTAAAGTTTATATAAACATTCTGTAAAATTTCTGAAAAAAAAATTCAGGGAAATGAAAAATTCCTATTGGAGGTCAATGGCTTCATTTGCAACAATGTTTTCTAAAGTTTTTTTTCTTGGGGACATCCAACAGCTTCATTGAGTAGGAATCAGTTAAAATGGAAAGAAAACCTTTTTCCTAAAAAGGTATAATGTTGAGATTATTTTCAAGAGATACACAGATGACTGTAGTCAAATTGATACAAAGTGGTTCAAATTGCATCTAGTTGTATTTCTTCAAAGACAAAATTTACATAATTAGAGCTGTTAAATTCTTTTTAACTTCATCTAGATGCTTTATAATTTGCAAATTATTTCAAAATCTACTCTCTAATTTCATCTTAAGTGCATGCCTTTAATTTCTTACTTCAGATCTTTTCTATGTTATGAATTGACCCATGCAATCATTCAAGTAAATCCATTACAAAATAGCAAATTTTTAACAAGAGAAGCTTGAGTGCCTGATTTGCTCCACAGGCCTGAGTCTACTGATTTAGAAAATGGTGTTTTTAGGAATTCAATATAAACCTAATCATATTCACCATGTGTGGCAAATAAATCTTGCCAATGATATCGTTTAATATTTCAAATAATAAAAAAAAAATCAATTGATTTCTGTGTCAGATGAAAAGGCATTAACATTTTTTTAAATTAAGAGCACCGTCTAACATTTTTTAAAAATAAAGCGCACCGTCTACGGGTGCCTACGCTCGGCTGTTGTTTGCTGGATAATGGAAAATACATCTAGAGTTATCCCCCTTGATAGTATAGGTTGCTCTTTTGATAGTGAACAAGTGTGCCTAAAGTAAAAGTTTACGGATGGACGCACAATGGACACAAAACCATGACAATAGCTTGCTGGCTTTCAGCCACGGAGCTAAAAATGGTAAAATTAAATGAAGTTTAAAGCATTTGCAAGAGGGTAGGAATTGCAACTGAGGCATTACATAAGAATAGAAAATGGGTGAAAGCTTGAGAAAGTCACTCTAAAAAATTTGCAATGTTTTGCTTTTCTAATGCTTCTTTCACCCATTTTGACACAATCCCGCATTTTGACACTATCTCTCAAGAAAAGAGCTTTGAAAACATTGTGGACAATGAAGAAATCCCTTGTAACAAGCATTTTCTTCAATGACCATTTTGTTTTTTACCCTCAAAGGCGAAAGTTTTCTAAATTCTACAGACTTGAAGTTGTCTTCTGCAACTTCTTCCAATTTGGACAAGTCTAAAAATTTGTTGTCTGGTAAATCACAACACAGAAAGTATAGCATTAACAAAATTGGATGTGTATGAGTGCCAGTATAACCCCATTAACCTATTACTAGGTGACAAATTTAAGACTGGTCAAAATTCAAAGAAGTTTCAGACAATTATCCATAGTTTATGAATCATGAATATTTCTTTTGTCCTCTCAGTTTGTTATAAAGTAATCAATTATAACAAGCAATTTCTATATTATACACAAACTTTTCTAAAGCTTTCTTTTAAATGGGTGTCAAAAGGGTTTTTTGTGGGGAAAGAGTTACCCATGAACAAAACAGGCAATGGGAATCATGATAAAATCCCTTTGGCTACATGAGCATGAGCATAAATACAAGATCTTTTTGAAAAACTTTCTATGTAAAAGACACAGAAAGAATTTCAAACTGTACTGTGTTCATTCAGATCCTGTTTCATTTAACATTTACTCAAAGAATTTTATGTCATATCAAAAGTTTTCCCTTTTCCTTTTTCACCTGTTTTGAATGTCTTACAATTTTAAGTCTAATTCACTCCAATGTTGCCAAGAATCAGGTCAATTTGTTCATCAGCCATGGTTTGGGTGTAGAGCTTTCAAAGGTAGATTAGTCTGTGTTAACTTCAATATCTGGTCCTTGAATTACTTCCCTTGGAAAAAACCTGAAAGAAGACATTAAGTTCTTTTAACTTCAGTTACATACCTTTCCTTAACCCTTGTCATGCTGAACCTGGAATATTCTAGTTTAAGCTTGAGGCATAGACATAGTTTAGACTACACATAAATGCAGTCTGATCTTAGTCTGCATCCCCTGTCTGTCCTTTTGAAACCAGATTTGTTCATAAAATGAATTTTCAAAAAAAGTATTGACAACTGAACAACAAGTACTACCTGCTAAGTCTATATATTTTCAGCCCTTTGATTTTTAGTCAATTCTGAAAAGGATAAAGTTTGCACTTGGTCTTTGAAAATGATTGATTGTTTAAGGTTTACTGTCATTTTCATTTAACTTATTGCCACTGAGTAATTCTTTTTGAAGCCCCTGCAAATAATAAGGAAAACATTGTTGGAAAAGGAACAATGGCTTGTAACCACATATTAAGCCTTTCCCATGCAATCCTCAACTTATATGCCCTTCAGATATTACACTTTGGAAAACATTGTGCTAAAAGAAGAAATTAGCTGGTCAAAATTTAAAGAAGTTGCGGAGGTCAATTTCCAGGAGATGGAGTCTTTGTATTTTGGGGTAGAAAACATTGTGAATAATGAAGAATACGTTAACAACTCAGCTTTTTTACGCCCCTCAAGGAAAATATTTTGGAAAACATTGTTTAAACTACTGTAAGTGTCCATAAAATACAAAAAATTACAACAGTTTTACACTAAGCCCTCTATAATTGCCACCAATGGCAGCTGTAATTCAAATAACCAGTCAATCTATGAAATAATTCATTTAGACTGAAATTAACTTTGGACTCCGACATTAGCCACCATTTATGTGAAGCATTTCTTTGGTTTGGTGACTTAAACATCATAACTACAGCTTATTCAAGCTGTAGTTAAGATGTTTAGGTCGCCATCCAACCATTCCTATGCAACTGGTCATATTTGTCTGATTTCTGAAAGTTCCTAGAATCAGGAAAGTCTAGAATATTGTCAACTTATACAGAATAGCATTACGCTGCCATAAAACTAGTATTTGGGCAGGCATAAAAAGGTTTTTGACAAGCTATTATCCACTGGAAGTAATATTTGTTGTAGATAAACAAATGTCAAGGGAGTCTTCAATACCCATTACAACTGGAAGATGGAAGGGAAATTCTATATTATGACAAATAATTACCAGACAGTGCTGTAGACCAGATTTGTAAGGACATCTGAGATGAGCAGAGATTTTGACGTGACTGGGAATTTGAAACAAATTAAGTGCCCCTGTAAAAGCTATGACCTTGAAAACTAACATATCTAACCTTGAAAGATGCATTTCAATAAGAAGAATCATATTAACAAATTACCAATCCTCAAAATTTTAGACCAGTCCAAATTCAAAGAAGTTGCAGTTGACAATTTCAAGTTCGTTGAATTTAATAAACCTCAATTTATCTATAATTGAAAACTGTGAAGATTGAAAAAATTGCTTTTTTTCAAGCAACAATTTCATTGTCTACAAAGTTTTCCAGAGCATTTTTTCTTTAGGGGCGTAAAACAGAAGTTTGTGTGAGAATGGGTTAACACTAGAATTGTTGTCATAAGGACAACATTTGTTCAACCCACAAATAATTAACCTAGGCATGTGACCCTTAACTAATTTCACAGTTGTTTGAGAGGTCACTTCTAATCATAACCTGAAACAATTCATAAACATAGTAGGTAAGGCCTATATAAAAGTTTGACCTTCAATTGTGACCTTGGCTTAAACTTATGCAAACAAACCTTTCAATAGGAAAATCTGCATAGATCCATAAAAAGTGCATTATCTATGTTGAAATCTATCAATAAATAAAGGATATATGGTCTGGATAAGGACCTTACTAAAAACAAGAGGGCCATTAGGGCTTAAGTTCTCACCTGGGTCCATGATGACAGGAGTAAAATAGCACAAGTGACTTCATTTTGCTTCAAAAATGTCTCAGAAATTAAAACTGGAAAGGCATTCTACAATATTTTCAGATACATACATGTATATCTATTCCAGAAGTGTAATGTCTACCTAGTAAAAAACTTTTTCTAGGATCTGATCTAGTGACCTACTTTCTCATCCCATGTGAGCAAAAAAGTGGCCTCTTGAGAACACAAAAGGTTTTCTTAGATTTGACCTAGTGACCTTGTTTTTGACCCATGTACCCCAATATCATATGAATGAGATATCACTCAGACAAATATTCTGGCCAAATATGAAGACATTTGAGCCACAAATATAGCCTCTACAAGGAATTTGACCAAGTGGCCTAGTTTTTGACCCGATCTGAACCAATACAGAACTGAACCAAGATATAATGAAGACAATATTTTCAGACAAAATATCAACTTATTTATTTATTTTTTTTTGGGGGGGGGGGGGGAAGAAGGAGGGGTGGGGGAGATCTTGCAGAGTGTAAAAACTTTAGCACAACTTTAACAAGTATTAGAATAATGTCAACAAGTCTACAATTAAATGATTTATAAGTATGGCAAGCAACAATAGAAAATACAATAAAATCCCCAGCTGTGCTTGTGACTAGCAATTTCTACATTTTCAACAATATAATCTGAAGCATTTTTTTCTTAGGGCTGCCAAAAAGCGCCATTGTGTGGGAATGGGTTAAGTTGTAAAATGGAATCTTCTTAATCACACTGCTTACTTTCAACTCTCATTATACACAAACATTAAATAGCTCCTCTTAATAGCAACTTCTGGTTAATTGCAACAAAAGTTTTGACAAACTGGTGTTGCAATTAACAGGATTCCATTGTATTTGAAAGACAACAACAGAAACTTCCTTACAATAAAATCCTTGATCATTTTACGGATAATTTAAACACATATATCTACAGACATTCTGGCCTATTTTCACTTCATTTAGCAGGAAACATGACTGCTACAGTGCTACAAAATATTTTTCAAGTTTTGACACAGTAACAAACTTGTAAAAACTTTAGCACAACTTTAACAAGTATTAGAATAATGTCAACAAGTCTACAATTAAATGATTTATAAGTATGGCAAGCAACAATAGAAAATACAATAAAATCCCCAGCTGAGCTTAAAATTTACATTAGTGAAAAACAATATAAGGAGCACCATTACCTCAGCAATAAAGGTAGACTACTACTACCTTAGCAATACCAGAGCTATAGATAAAGGTGAATTTTCGTACTTTAGATTTAAATATTTCACCAATACTGCAAAAAGCCCTTTGTTGTAGGTACTCCTTTGAATCGTCTTGATGAGACGATTCAAATGAGTACCCGTATTATAAGGATCCATACAGAAATAAGGATTTTAGAATGCTGTTTACCTTTCTCATTTAGACCTCTGGTAATACATGTATAGGTATGTTTACAGATTTTTTAGACTACCTAGAATTCGAAACTATCTGGACCATACTTTCAAGCTGATAATTTTTTTTTTATATTTCTGTCTCTCTGCGTAGAAAAACAACGTCCAAAATTAAAAATTTGCTTTTAACAAACAATTTCTTCATTTTCCGTATTTTTTCTCAGGTATATTTTAGTAAAACTAAAACCTTGACATTTAACCCTTGTTATGATGAACCCAGAATAGTCAGGGTTTGACAGGAGACATAGACCATGATCAATCTGCACATAAGTTTATTATGAGTTGTTTATGAAATTGATTTCTAAAAGAAATATTGATTTTTGAACAACAAATTCTATCAGTGCTTTCAGCCCTTTGATTTTATAGCAATTGAGAAAGGTTATTTAAACAGCATGACAAGGGCTAATGTTAAATGCCTTTGGACTATGTAGATATCATTAGAAATATTTTGTCAATCAAAAAAAAATATTTTGTCAATCAAAATAATAAAAGAAATATGAAGCCCTTATCTCTTCGGAGTTCAGAATTTGTAGTTATCTCTAAATAAAGTGACCTTGTCCCTGATGTATGACCCTAACCTTGGTACTAACAGAAAAGGTTTACCATGAGGAACAGACATGACTGAAACATGATGGCAACATCTTGACTGATAACTGACATTTATGGATGTGCTTTAACATGACATGGTATAAGCAGAAAGGTCTTACCATAAGCAACTTATATCTAAAATATGATTTACTCAAAAGTTTTGGCAAATATTAAAGTTCTTAAGACCTTGAAAATATCCTTGACCAGGAGACAGACAAACTTGATATAAGTATCAACAGAGATGCCTTGTCACAACAAACAGGCGTGATAAACATAAAGTCTGTAATACTTAAAAATTAAAAGTTATAGCATAATTTATGTTTAACATGTGACATTGAAAATGACCTTGACCAATGACCTTAAAAATGTAACCAACAGAGATTCCTTCCCACGAGGACAACACATGTGAAATTATCAATCGGATAACCCTGGTAATTATCAATGAAAAGCTATGCAAAATATATAAAGTTTAAATTTGACCTTGACAAATGACCTTAACTCTGACTGAAGACCTTAAAATTTGTAAGCATAAAAAGGATTACAACCCAAGAATAACGCAGATGAGATATGAAAGCCAGAAAACTTAGCTACCAAAAGTTAGAGCCCATGTTAAAGTTTTTCTTAATTTCTATTTTTCTTTCAAAAATGACCTTGACCTTGCCCAATGACCTTGAGCTTGGAATACACAGAAAGGTCTTGCAACCAATAAAACATAAAATATAATATTAAGACCACTTTATATGGTCAATTATCAAACAAAAGCTATTGCCAATATTAACCCTTGTCATGCTGATCCCTGAATATTCCTGTTTTGATATTGGCTTTGGCAAGTGTAAAGACTAAGATCAGTCTGCACAGACATGCAGTCTGATTGTAAAATACTCTATCTGCTTATTGTTTCTTTGAATAAAAGACCGATCTGATTATGTCAAAGTTTTCAAATATTGTGAAAATAGGAAATATATTCAGCAGGACAAGGGCTAAAGTTTTTATAGGCCAAATAGACAAATCGAGTAACAGATGGAGAGACCAAATATATGTACTAAATGTCCCTAATCTATCAATGATGGGCATAAAAAAGATTTTTTTTTCCAAATCTTGACTTCATGACATAATCAAAGTACTGAAAGTACTGTAAGCTAGCAAAGCAAAGTTTTGCTAGGTAATCTTCTTTGTCAAAACTGATAACATGACGGATAAAGAAGCCAATGAATAAACCGGGCATACGACATGACAAAATCTAAGACTGGTTTAAATAAAAAGAATACATTGTGGACACTGAAGAAGTTGCTTGTTGCAAGCAATTTCTTCATTGTCCACAAAGTTTTCCAAACCTTGTTTTCTTGGGATACAGGCAGTTTTCAATGTTCCTGAAATACCTAATAACTACTTTTCATGGCCTAGGCATGCAATGGATTTAGTGGTTAAGCCTCCAGTGGCAGTGTGCACCAATTCGAGAAGACCTCAAAATTTGACTGTTAAATAAAGCTATCAAAGCTGACCCTTTGCTAGCTAAAAAGTGGTTTTAGGAAGTTAACATATCAGAAAAGACACTATTCATAAAAACTTTATAAAGGTTTCAATCATAGCCCTAATAGGGTAAAGATGAAAGGCAATCAATTGATGGCCCCAGGTTTTTTCAGGGATTTTCTGGTTTGAGCTAGAATACTTAATGAGAATAAAAAATATTAAATCACAGCAGACTTGAGTATTGATTAAGCTGTACAATGTCATCAACCATACATTACATGTCCTTTGAAAACTGCAACTGCACAGATTGTGACAGCAATAATCTCTGTTAATGGGTCTCTTTGTATTAACCCTTGTCATGCTGAATAAAATCAACTACAGATAATCCTTACAAAACAAAAACACAGCAAAACACATCAACAAGTCGGACTTAAAAGGGTCAAACAGGTGATGCAGACTAAGATTAGGCTGTACATATGAATTTTCTGAATTAAGCATGACAAGGGTTAAGAGCCTTTGATGATTCATTTCGTTAAATTTTCATTCCAAACTTTAGTCTGTGATATTGACAAATTTATTTTTTGACTGTAAAATGTTGTTAAATACATAATAATCACTCTAGTCAACAGATTTTGTTTGAACCTCGATTGGGAAGAAAGTTCTTCCACCTTACATTAAACCCTCTAAATTCTGCTTCCTAGAGAATGCGTCACCAGTACTCATGCCGATTAAGTGTGTAAATGACAGAATTGTGATCAAAAGACGCTCCCAGGAATCAAACTCCAGACACTTTGATTTAGGAACCCAGTCACCCTACCTTTGGACCATGTACTCCACAAAATTAGAAAAAGACAATTTGTTTGTGAAACACTGTACCCCAAATCTATTGTTAAACATTGCAGCCTAAATAATTGACACTAACCCTCCCAGGTGACCTTAGCTTATCATAAGCAGAAATGTCCATGAAAATGGTTACTTTTTGTTATAAGTGTAAGAATGAGCAATGGATTTAGATACAGCAAAACCCCTCCATACGACCATCCCGGAAATACAGGCACCCTGCTATTTTGACAGAACAGAATTTTTTGTTCTTTATTCAATGGTCGCAAACCCCTCCAAATTCAGTACCAACAACTATAGATGACACACTATTTTGAACCCCACTAAAATGATCAGTAACTTCACACCTTGAGACCGATCACCTGAATTTCACACATGATAAGAGCAACACCAACTGAGTACAAATCGTCAATACAATATCTGATTTTTGATTATGTGATATCGAGGCCTTATTATGATAAGCATTATTTCTATTAAATAGATTAAAGTGGCTGATCTCTTTTAGAAATTATAGTATTATTTTTAATTGTTATTTGAGTATGAAATGGGTTTTGACTCGAATAATAAAGTCAAAAGGGATATAGTATCCGAGGAGATACGATTGGTTTTTCACATTATAGAAAATATATCAATAGTTTGACACTTTGAACCTGTACTTACATATGAATAATCTGAGAATGGACTTATGAATTAGATCAAAATGAAGAGAGAAAGTAAAAATTACCAAAGATTGAAAAATTGAAAATGGCATTAAATCACGCTGTAATACATGTTTTTATAGTTTTATTTTTGTATGTATAGCATAAATATATTCAAATAACTAAGATAAAATAAACCTGAATTTACCTTAACAACAAACCTCACTATTATGACCGCCCCGTTATTACGACCACTTTTAAAAAGTACCGCAAGCCGTCTTATAAGAGGGTGTTTACTGTATATATTTTCAATGAAACATGAAAATGTCAAGGTTTGGGAATTATATTTCATTAAACACTTTCCAATTTTTCTAAATTTAAGACTGTTCCAATTTGAAAGACATAGCAGAAACAATGAAAAGTGAGAGCAAATTGAAACAAAACCATCCTATGTGATACAAAATAGTGTGTAACAAGCAATTTCTGCTTTTTCACAATATTTACTTTAATATATTTGATGGTTGTCCAAGACAACTGCTGTCGAGACCGTAAAGTTTTGTAGGCATCATGCACAATTTTAGTGTTTGACCTTGAGCTTTGATCTTGAACTTAAAGCTATCAAAAAAATTCTTTCAAATGGCACATCTACTCATGATGGAGAATAATTGTTTTGAATAAATGTAGGAGCAATTGTCCTGACAAATTTGGAGGGACGTACTAACAGACTAACACACTAACGCATATACACCGACTTGTCATAGTGACAACTATGTCTCTTACTGCAAGCAGGCTCAACAAAAATTACATGGACGTAAAAACCAGGGACTGTACAGAAAAGGGATAAATGGTAAAGAATATAACCAGGGCATTTTACCCTCTACATATGCTTTGCACCTTAAAACAGTGAAATTAAATTTGTAGTTTCATTACTCCATGAAAATAAAACACATTCTCTTCACCACCAAAATGATTCAGGGTTAAACAGTAATACACTTTGCCTGTAGAGAAACAATAGTTGCCTAACAACCCATAAATTCTGGCCAGCAATAAAGTTCCAGGAACATTATATGAGGCGGATTGTCAAGAATAAGTCAATCATCGATGTCTGTCTGTAGGCTACCAGTCTCATAGAATATAACAGACAAAGTAACAATGTTTGACCCTGGGCTAAGGATGAATTGATTGAAACATCAACCCATTTCCAGGCTACAACATTTTACACAGGTCCGAAATTCAAAGAAGCTGCAGACGACATTTTAAAAGGGGGTGAAATCGAGAAACAACCGCTAAAAATTGTACAAAAGAAAGTGAGAAAAGAGGAAATTGATTCTTTCATACAACTACATATTTTCAGAACAAAAAATTTGGATTACATAGGAATAGTCACAACAAAATTTTAGACTGGTCCAAGTTCAAAGATGTTTCAGACGACAAACTTTAGTTTGACGATTTTTTCTTTTTTGTTGTCTTTTGAAGTAGAAATTCAATGATGTGGATAATGAAGAAATATTGCTTGTGACAAGCAATTTCTACATTTTCAACAATGTAATCTGAAGCATTTTTATTGAGGCTGCCAAAAAGGGTCATTGTGTGGGAATGGGTTAAGTTGTAAAATGGAATCTTCTTAATCACACTGCTTACTTTCAACTCTCATTATACACAAACATTAAATAGCTCCTCTTAATAGCAACTTATGATCATTTGCAACAAAAGGTTTGACAAACTGGTGTTGCAATTAATAGGAGTCCACTATATTTGAAAGACAACAACAGAAATTTCCTTACAATAAAATCCTTGATCATTTTACGGATAATTTAAACACACTATCTACAGACATTCTGCCCTTTTTTCACTTCATTTGGCAGGAAACATGACTGCTACAGTGATACAAAATATTTTTTAAGTTTTGACCCAGTAACAAACTTTTTGTCTTCAGAAAAAATTTTTTTTGCAATTTCCGTGCTTTATCAATCAAGACTTTTTTCTATTATTTGCGTGTTTGTTGAAATAGAAATCAGAGTCAACATAAGTTTTGTTAGATTGACCAACTGACATGCTTTTAAGTCTAGGTGACCAAATTTCAAAGTACTTCAAGATTTCATCAAAACAAAACAAAACTGCTTACGTATTTAATTCAAGTGAGAAGAACACAAAATGAAGCACGTAAAATGTCCATATTTCCCCCAAAGATTTGACCAGGTGAACTTGTTTTTTACTCAAAGTGACCCAATTTTGAACTTGTCAAAGATTTCATCCAGAAAAACATAAACATTACCAGTTTTTCTTCTAGATCAGCACAAAATGTAGCTTCTACAGTGCTCACAAGGTTTTACTAAGATTTGACCTAGTGACCCACTTTTGTCAACAATTGACCTAATTTCAAACTTGTCCAAGATTACACCAAGAAAATTCTTCTGTCCAGTATTAAGGCTGATTGAACACATGATGTGGCTTCTAGATTGCAAACAAAGTTTTCCTAAGATTTGTTTTTACTCCATGTGACTCAATTTCGATTTTGTGAGACAACCATTCTGACATATATTCAGGTTCATTGAGCACAAACATTTCCTCTAGAGGGTCAAAGGTTTTCTTTGATTTGGCCTAGAATATTCTTCTTTGACCCCTAGTGATCAAATGTCCAACTTGTCTAAGATTATAGCAGGACCAACATTCTTACCAATCATCAGGTTGATTAAGCATAAAATGTGGCCTCTAGAATGTCAATAGGATCTGGAGGGACTCTGAGCAGTTTCATCCAGTGTTATTGCACTATCCCCTATAAAAACATAACCGTCTTTTTGGGGTGTCACTCATATGGATATTGTGCTACGGTAGAGAGAGTAAATAAACAGAAACAAGAGCCGTCAGAGACAGAATATGCACCCAAAATATAGCCCTGTCAAAAAAAGTAAAAAATAAACAATGAAAAGGGTTGGGACAGGTCTACAGGTGCAGATGCGGGTATATCCTCGCTATATACCAGACTTGCTAAATTTTAACATGCATCCTTAGACTGTGACTCTGACCTTGGAGCTATCTGAAAATTTGTTTAAAATGGCACATATACTCATAATAGGAAACAATTGTGGAATTAATCCATAATGTTAGGAGCTATGCTCCTGATATGCTTAATTTTAATGTTTGATCTTAAGCTGTGATCTTGATCTTATAGCTATCTGATTTTTATTTCAAATTGCACATCTACCAATGACTGAGAACAACTGTGACAAGTTATATTGAAGTTATATTTAACCGATCTATGATTGAAGGAGCTGTTCTGGACATGCTTAATTTTAATGTTCAACCATGAGCTTTAATCTGTACCTTGGAACTATATGAATAAATTTTTCAAAAGGCATATCTACTCATCAAAGACAACAATTGTGTAAATTTATTCCATAATTGATGGATCTATTTCAAAAAATTTTCTTGTTCGACCTTGATTTGTGACCTTGACCTTGGAGATATCTGAAGATTTGTTTCAAATTGCACATCTTCTGATGATAGAGATCAATTGAATAAAGTTATTTTGAATTCAATCTATAATTTTAGAAGCTATGCTACAGAGATGGCTATTTCCAGCATTTGACCTTGATCCTTGACCTTGGAGCTATCCTATTTTTTTCCAAATGGCATATATACTCACGACTGAGAATAATTGTGCCAAGTTATATTGAAATCCTTCTATAATTGAAGGGGCTATGATCTGGACATGCTTATTTCTACCTTGGGCTGTGACATTGACCTTGGAGCTATCTAAAGATTTGTTTCAAATAGCACATCTACTCATGCTAGAAAATAATTGTGTAAAGTTATTATGAAATCCATCAATAATTGAAGGAGCTAATCAAATCATGCTTAATTTCAACATTTGACCAAGAGCTGTGACCTTGACCTTGGAGCTATCCAAAAACAGGAAGTACCATGGTGCAATATCATAGAAACTCACAGGTGAAGTTTCATCCAAATTGGCCCAAGGGTCATGGAGATATTGGGGTGGACAGACAGAGATTGAAGGACAGACAGACCAAGCAGTGGCTATATGCTTCTGCTTCGGGAGCATAAAAATCAAAAGTACAAAAGATAATTCTTGATGAAGCATGACAGACAGACATTACCTAACTAACAGCTCACTTTGAGCATGTTATGATTAGGTGAGCTAAAAAGACAATTAAAAAGGCATCTGTTTCACTGTCATTCAGGTAGGTAAAGTCATCTGACTTTTGAGTTTCGATTTTTCTTTTCTTTCAACAGACAGATTAAAAACATGGAGGATCAATAGAAGTTACAAGTACATGTAATTAGGTCAACAATTTAATCAAACCTTTCAGGAGAGAAAATGCTCTTTACCCTTTCCCAGACCACAAATTTTGGACTGATCCAAATTCAAAGAAGTTGCAGATGACAATTTTTAGTTGATGTATTTTTGTTTTCCTTTTAGGTAGAAACATTTTGGATAATGAAGGATTTGCTTGTTACAAGTAATTTCATCATTATCCACAATGAACTCTAAAACATTTTTTTCTTCGAGGCGTCAAAAAGTGTTATTCTATGGGATTGGATAACCCCTTTCCAATCCATTCAAAGGTCTTCATTGATGTAAAATGCTTTATTTACAGATATTTTGTAAAAGGAGAATTTGCTTGTAACAAACAATTTCTCCTTTGCCAACAATGATATCTAATCAAAACAGTTTATATCCACCTTCAATATTTATTTTGTTCTTCAACAAGGACTGTTGTAAAAAGAGGTTGCATAACAGTCTAGATCAAAATTCCTGTGGTGCAAGGCCTTAATTTCACAATGTAACAACAATTACTTTTAACCTACAATAAAAGGACTCTGAAACACGGAAATTGGTGTCTGGGATTTATGTATGACTGTATGTAATACCAACCTCTTATTTCAAGCCTGATAGTATATTTAGCCATTTAGCCAATTCCCCTTTTTACAACTCTAATGAAACTAGCTTTGGAAAGCATTGTGGAAAATGATTTGTATGTTTGGGGTTTAATGCCATTAACCCATTCCCACACAATGACACTTTATGATACCCCAAGAGAAAAAAAACTTGGAAAACATTGTGTAAAATGAAGAAATTGCTTGACACAAACAATTTCCTCATTTTCCATAATCCCATCCATGCAGAAAGCTGAAAAATATCTAAAATTTCATAATTTTTAAATTGTCGTCTGAATTTCCTTTCAATTTGGACCAGTCCAAAATTTGTCGTTAAAATTACTCCCAATTCAGGGGTAATAGCTACTTGCTGGGCTCTATTTAGGTCATGGCTTGGTAATCCTCCCCTATTAATGGCATCATCAAGTACTGTTGAATTGAGGACTTTTTCTAAATTGTACACTTTTATGAACTTCAAATTCAAATCACCCAATGAAATACATTATCAATGAGGACTGCGACCATAGCGTACTCGTGGCATGCAGGATTTCTCATCTCAAGGTACTGGGTTCTATCCCAGGATATGACAAATATCCATTCCAACAGTTGTCTCCCCCAAATTGATGGATAATTTTTAATCTAAATGGGATGATCAGTTGAGGGCTTGGAAAGGATGTTGTGGTATTACTGGTGTTAGAAATACTAGGAACCCATGGTTAGGTGCTCCAGCTGCTGCAATATGACCGAAATACTTTTAAGAGGGGCTCTAAGCTCCATTCAGTCAAAATTGTCGAAGACTGCGAATATGCTCTTACATACAGTGAATGTTCTATATCAAATTCACAAAAGAAGAAGGTTATGTAAACACATGAAATACTTCAGGCCAATAAAGATTTGAATCAGCTTTTTTATTTGTCTGTTTGCATGCAGTGCTAGCATGAATCATTGACTCTTTGGCCTTGAAATTCTGGGTGTCAAAACTTATTTTGGAGGGGGCAAAACAACAAAAAGTGTGAAACATGAGTAGAAAAATGAAGATTGAAGAGACACCTAACCTTTTCTTGCAAAGATGTGAAGTGAGCTATTAACCCTAGTTATGCTGAACCCGGAATATTCCGGTCTTGGCAGGAGATGTAGACTAAGATCAGACTGCACTTATGTTCAGGCTGATCTTAGTCTACACCTCCTGCTTGTACTTTTCTTATCAGAGTTGTTTATGAAGTTGATTTCTTAAGAAAGTTGATTTTTGAACAAGTTCTATCAGTGCTTTCAGTCCTTTGATTTTACAGCAATTCAGTAAGGTAATTTATATAGCATGACAAGGGTTAACTAACACATATTAGATATATAATTGAACAATTAAGGGACAAAAGGCCTGTTCTGAGCCTTAGAAATTCTCCCATGGGGTCAAGTTGACCCCCTTGGAATAAATTTCTAAGGGTCAAAATGGAATATTTTCAGATATTTGAGGATCAAAATCCTGTTATAGGAGTCAAACACAAGCCCTGAATGATGGTCAAAAACATAACAAGTGTTTGTAAGAAATGTTTAACCCATTCCACTCAATGACGCCTTTAGACACCCCAAGAAAAAACAACTTCAGAAAACATTGTTGAGAATGAAGAAATTGCTTGTTACAAGCAATTTCTTCATTATTGACAATGTTTTCTACCCAAAAGATAAACAAATCCAAAATTTCATCAACTTAAAAATGCCTTCTGCAGCTTCTGTCAATTAGGACCAATCTAAAATTTTGCCGTCTGGTAAAGGGTTAAAAAAAGATCCAAAGAACATTACTACTTTCAGCCAACATCTGGTATATTACAATGCAATCCAATAAAATAGTGATAACATCCATGTAACACCTTGCAAGTTCATTGTTCTGAACTCTGCATTTTATCTTTTATGTTTTGCTTTTATTTCCTTAACTAAGTTTATGACACTCAAGAGATTGAATTCTGCAGGAAACATACAGCAAAATTACTTAGTAATACTAAAGGCCCTTAACACTTTCCTGTTCAATCCCTGCTTTTACGTCCCAGTGTTTTTATGAATGAGAAAACTTTGTAGAAAAAGAAAAAATTGCTTGTAACGAGCTATTCCTTCTTTTTCTACAATATTTTCTACCCAACTTATTTTTCAAATTGAATCCACTTTAATGTCTCATCTTCAAAACCTTTGAATTTGGACAGATCTAAAACTTTGCAAAACAGGAAATGGTTAATGGTCCCAAATGGCTCACC
This sequence comes from Fragum fragum, assembly GCA_946902895.1. NCBI lineage: Eukaryota > Metazoa > Mollusca > Bivalvia > Cardiida > Cardiidae > Fragum > Fragum fragum. Next base: position 75,340,870 of record OX336365.1, on the reverse strand, counting down.
TAAGTAATATTTATCTAGTATTTTGATAGGTTGTCCCTTGACATCCCTGCAAAGCTTTAGATTGATTGCGAGTCTGTTTGGGCTATTTTTTTTTTAAAAGAAATAGTGGACAGAGAGATAAAGAGACAAGGGCAAAGTTCACCTCAGTCTTTTATTCTAGAGTGGCCTAAAAATATACCTTCCAATACTCTACTGGCTCTAAAATCTTCATGAAATCACTTAGCATTTAAAGACCTAGTTTAACCCATTCCAACTCAATCCCTCCTTTTTACGCCCCTCGAGAAAATAGCTTTTGAAAACATTGTGGAAAATGAAGAAATTGCTCGTATCAAGCAATTTCTTCATTATCCACAATGTTTTCTATCCAAAACGACGAAAAAATGTAAAATTCCATCAACTTAAAATTGTTGTCTGCAGTTCCTTTCAATTTGGACCGGTCTAAAATTCCACTGTGTTGGAATGGGTTAAGAGAATAATTGAAATGTAATATTATTGAAAAAAGATTACTTACAGACAGAAAGTGATATTGACCATTACAAAATCTGTCTTCAGGAAGAAGTGCTATGTTTGTTTTTAAAGAAATTGAGAAAATAAATAATCTTTGACTTATTGGGATGTACAGAAAAAATTAAGTTATTAAAAGGGGAAAGGAGAAATTACTTGTAAAAAGCAATTTCACCTTTCTTCACAATTTTTTCGACCTTACATGACACATAGCACAATTAGAAATGTTCTGTGCAATTTCTTTTAATTAGGACCAGTCTAAATTTTGTCTTTGTTAATGTGTAACACATTACAAGTGTTAACTCTGAAACTGTTCTCGGTGTCTTTACATTGCATAGACACTTAGAACAGTATTGCAATTAACCCTTGGTTAAATATTTACTTACTTTTTTATCCACACTGTTACAAAAGTGTCTCTGAATCTTCATTATTTGCGAGAGAACTACTATCCATGGAGTCAAAATCATTATCATATTCAAACTCTGTCTGTGCGATATTATTCCGTTTACACATGTACGGGTTTACATACCCTTTCACACCACCACTACTTTGTAAATCATCATCATTGTCAGAGTCATTTTCAACATCAGGAATATTTCCTCCCATTTCCATTAGTTCTTTAGCACTACACTGAGGGGTATCAACTGGAATGGTGTTGTTAAATCTGGAATAATCAATTTGATATTGGCCATTCTCCTTCTGAAACGTCACAAGCCGCTCAAACCTGTGACCCCAGAGTATCTCGCCCGGCAGGTAAGAGCTCCTGGCTTGAGTTGTCATCCCGGTGGATTCAACAATTCCTTCAAGTATTATGATAAACTCAAACTGTTCTCTATGGAGATCCTCCGGTGACATATCCCAGAACGGGGAATCCTCATCTATCTTATGTACTATTATCACTGGCCACACAAGAAATAGCCTGTCACGACCCTCGTTGTATCCTAGATCAACATCAAACTGATACAAAGGTAGGACCTCACCCTCCTTCGTTATTTTCTTCTTAATGACCACACCGCGTATATGAGCTTCAACGATGTGAGATTTTCTCATATCTCCTACCCTGAATAATAGGCACATATCACCATCTTGTTTACATATACAAGCATTTTTACTAAACATCAATGTTTCAGCACGTTTCTTTGGGCGTGACAGTTTTGCAAACACAATCCCAGTCATCATGGCTTGGCAGATTACGCCAAAGCATGACTGTATCATCATTAATACTATAGCTTCAGTACATTGTTCTGTTGTGTAACGTGAACCGTATCCTATAGTGTGCTGCGTCTCAATGGAAAACAAAATGGCAGATGTAAATGAAGTAACTTCTCTAACACATGGTATCCAGTTTGGATTTGAAATATTCTCTTCATCAAAATCTCCATGAGAAAAACATATTAACCACCATATCAAAGCAAAAATCAACCAACTGAAAATAAAGGCTAATGCAAACACTAATAAATTGTAGCGCCACTGGATATCAACTAAAGTTGTGAAGATATCAGCCAAGTATCTTCGTCTTCGTTTACGAATATTTGCTTGTGTTATGTTCACTTCACCATTTTTATATACTAAGCGTCTTCGCATGCGTTTGGAGTAATGCCTATCTGCTCTACGAGATACATTTGGTGCTTTTGTTGGATTACTTTTTGCCACAAACTCCGCAAAAGACTCCTGTGAACCTCGTTCAGGTTCGATATTGAATTTAGGGTGTCCAGTCTCTAACAAATCTGGTTCCCCACTAGCTATTCCATTTTGGGGACCAGAAGTTGGATACACATATCCAGTTTCCATTACCACCATTTGAATCAATCTGTAAATCAGTGCCAAACCCTGAGGAATCCCAGTGCGCTTCAAATCGGGGCTCTGAAGGGGCTCCACGATGAATGTTACTTGGATTAACCCTAAATTTCAAATCCACTGGCCAGTATAGTCAGCAACTATAGCCTGAAATGTAAAAGATTAAAATTTACATGCTTTAAACCATTCCCAAACCACAAACTTCTAGACTGGTCCAAATTCAAAGATGTTACTGGCGAAACGCAAATCTTGATGATTTTTTTTATTTTTATACTTTTTGGAGAGAAAACATTGTTGATAATGATGAAATTGCCTGTAAAAAGCAATATTTCTTCATTAAATGAAAATTTTTCTAAAGCTTCATTTCTTGGGGGGGGGGGGGCGTCTCAAAGACTGTCATTGAGTTGACATGAGTTAAACCATCATAAAACAATCCATCTTTTTTACCATTCACACACAACAAAATCCTGGACTGGTCCTTAACGCATTGTTGCAGACCATAATCTCAAATTGATGGAATTTTGAAAATCTTTGCCTTTTACGGTATAAAACATTGTGGACATTGAGAAAACTGCTTGTTACAAGAAATTTCTTGATTCTTCACATTGTTTTCTACCAAGAGACAGAATTATTCAAAATTCTATCTGCTTGAAACTGTTGTCTGTAACTACCATGAATCTAGATCAACCTAAAATCTTGTCTTCTGGTAATGAGAAAATACAGTTAAATAGATGGACATTGAAGATCCTTAGATCAAACTTAAGAACAAAATTTTAGACTGGTCCAATTCAAAGAAGTTGCAACCTCAATTTTCATTTGATGAATTTTTCAAAATCTTTGCCCTCTGGGGTAGGAAACATTGTGGATTAAAAAGAAATTGCTTGTATCAAGTGCTCTTGTTTGACGCTGTTGAAATCTTGAATAAGCATTTAATGGCAAGCAAGGTATCAAATACCATAATAGACATTTTAGACCTTAAAAAAATGTGTGGGAATGGGTTACGTGGTTCTGCATTGATACATCTGAAATCAATTTTGAAATATAAACATAGATTTTTTTAGGGTGTCTTTGTTTTTTATTCTTTTGATTAACCCATTTGACATAATCCCTCCCCTTTAGATCACCAAAGAAAAAAGCCCTGGGAAACTTTGTGACAAATGAAGAAATTGCTTGTATCAAGCGATTTCTTCATTATCCACAATGTTATATAACCAAACTGTTGAAAAAAAAATCCTTCAACTTTAATTCGTCTTCTACAGCTTCTATCTATTTGGACCAGTCTTAAATTTTGTTGTGTTGAAACGGATTAAACCGATTACGAATTTTGACCAAGTTGTGCAGTTTATGCCCCAAGAATAGTCTGGTTCAGGTGTGGCTATTGTCTGCACTAATCATCATTAATCTGCCAGTCTATGTCTGCCCCATGATTGAATATGCTGAGTTTGGATTTTTCTGCTTTCTGTCTGACTAAACCTTTACCCACTACCAGACAGCAAATAAATTAGAAAAGACCAAATTCAAAGAAGTTAAAGACAATTTGATGAAATTTCAGATTTTTTAAACTTTCTGGCTAGAAAACATTGTGGAAAATGAAGAAATTGCTTGTCACATGCAATTTCTTCATTTTCCACAATGTTTTCACAATTGTTTTTTCTGTAGGGGCATCAAAAAGCGTCATTGTGTTGGAATTGGTTAACGTATTGCCATACATTACCACTTTTGACGCCCTTGAAGAAAAAAGATAAGGAAACATAATAAAAAATGAAGAAATCCTTCTTTATCTACAATATTTCCTACCCCCAAAAATCAAATTTTCATGGGTTTTCATCAACTTAACCCATTCCCACACAGTGACGCTTCTGGATGCCCCTCAAGAAAACGACTTTGGAAAACATTGTGGAAAATGAAAAATTTGTTTGTTACAAGTAATTTCTTCATTTGACACATTGTTTTCTACCCAGAAAATTGAAAAAATCTAAATTTTCATAGACTTTAAAGTGTAGTCTGCAAATCCTTTCAATTTGGACCAGTCTAAAATTTTGCTGTCTGGTAACGGGTTTAAATTGTTGTATACCACTACTTTGAATTTGGACCAATTTGAAATTTCTATATTGAAACACTATTTGTTTTTGACCAGATCAAAGTTTATGGATACAAGTACACACACTGATGAAGGAGAAAATGCCATGATAACAGCCCTTGTTGCCTTAATTAGAACACTAGCGTTAAAAAACTAATTTTTGCAAAAATGGGACAGTTGCTTGTTGAACTAATTTTTCATTTTCACACCTTCATTTTCAAAACATAATAAGTCTGAATTTTCTCTCCAGCTTCAAATTTCATTTCCTGACAAATGATTAAAAGTAGCTAAAATCAGGTGATATGTTTGGCATACACTGTCATTGCAAAATTCTCAGCAAAGGACTGCTTACAAAATTAAAGCACCCGATAATTTTTCTTCCAGGTACCCTAAAGAAGCTACAGTGTCTAAATTTTTTAATGACAATGTTTCATCCCAGGCAATGATACTTTTGGACACACAATAAAAAAAAAACATGGAAAACATTTTGAAAAATGCTACAAGTAATGTTTTCATTATCAATATTGTTTTTTACCCCCAAAAGACAGAGTTTTTTTTTTTAAATTTTATCAACAAAAACAAGATGTGTTTGTGAAACACTATGCCCCCAAAACAGGAATTCTTTAGAAACAGGAAAAGGGTTAAAATTTTGACCTTGACTTTGATGAAATGACCTTCCCCAGTTGCGCTATTTACATACCAAATGTTAGCATTGTAACTTAATCAGGGTTGAAGTTACAGGAAAATGTTTAGTTGGCAGGGTAAGTTTTGTAGACAGACAGACAGACAGACGGACGGACAGACAGACATGGTAAAACAACATGTCCCAAATCTTATCGATGTGGGGGCATAAAAATAACTTCTGCAACTCCTCTTGACTTTTGACCTGTCTAAAATGCCATGTTGTCTGGTAATGACTTAATGGCTTTGGATAATGTTAACATCTCAAATCATTTTCTTCATCGGAAATTTTAATCCAAAATCGATAATAGTCTCTCGCCACTGGAAATGTCAAAGGTAGAAAGTAATTTACGTGGCTATGAAAACTGGTACATGCGATTCTTATCCGTCATCACACCTCTTTCATGAGTGAGACAGAAAACCAAGATCTTTCTGTGAATGGTTTATTTTGAAATCTTGATTTCAAGATTTCAAAATAAACCATTCAAAGAAATATGTAATTCTACAACCTATTTTCAAATTCCAGTAGAAGCCTCTTAATTGCAACACCAATTTGTCAAAGCATTTAACCAGAAGTTGCTAATAAAAGGAGCTATTTGTTCTACAAATCTAATGTTTCTGCAAAATGTGAGTTGCTATTAGCCCATTCCCACATGATGAAATTTTGGACCAGTCCAAATTCAAAGAAGTTGCAGAGGACAAATTTCAGCTGATGAAACTTTCCAAATCTTTGTCTTTTAAGGTAGAAAACATTGTGGATAATGAAGAAATTGCTTGTAACAAGCAATTTCTTCATTCTCCACAACGTTTTCCAAAGCTTTGATTTTGAGGGGCACTTAAAAGCCTCATTGTATGGGAATGAGTTAAGCAGTGGATTGTTATTATCAGGATTTGAATTAAGAGGATTCCACTATTTAACCCTTTATCATGCTGAATAAAATCCGTACTAGGATTGCATTAAAATCAAGGGCATGAGAGCACTGGAAGAACTTGTGGTGGGTCAATATTTCTTTTGAAAATTAAGTCTATATATAGTTCTAGGTTGAAAGGATCAAATCATTGGTGTAGACTACGATCAGACTTCATGTACATGTTTATGCAGTCTGATTTTTGCATATACACTCTGCAAAAACAGGAATATTCCTGGGTCAATATGACAACAGTAAAAATATCTTAAGGGTTATAAAGAAGCCTTAATCTGTAAAATATAATATACAGTAAATCCCATAATAATTACTTCGGAATTATGCACAAATATTTTTTTTCAAATGGCTATTCTTCTCAATTGTGCCGAGTAATATAGAAATCCATATTTAGATATAGAAAATCTGCTCTGGATAAGCTCATGTTGAACTTTTGATCTTGAGCTATGACCTTGACCAAGGAGCTATCTGAAAATTTGTTTCAAATGGCACATCTACTCATAATGGAAAATAGTTGTGCCAAATGATTTAAAATCCATTAATAAATGTAGGAGAATGATATTCTCTGGATAAATTTGGATAAACTGACACACAAACTCACCAACTTTTTACTGTGACAACTTTGTCTTGATCAGGGCAAGCGGGGCTAAATGAATGTAGAATTTATACATTTGACTCGAGACCTTGATCCTTTCCCTTCAACTGTTTCAAATTTAAAATCTGCTGATGACTGAGAATAACTGTTACTGTACAAAATTATATGGATATCCTTTAATAAATGTAGGAGTAATGCTCTGGATAAGTTCAGATAAATGTCAGATGGTCCAGGGACAGACAGACAAACAATTCTAAAAATAACCCTTTCAGTACTTGAAAATTCCTAAAATTTAATTCATCCTGCAGAATAAGTAGCCTAAAGCATTAACCTCTGTATTCAAATCTTCATAATTCCACTTGTCCTGCACGTATAGACACAGAAGGAAAACAATTGTGCCAGGAGAGCCAAAAAGTAGAAATTTCAAGCCCTGCCTTTGCCTATGGATGGGAATGAAAAGCAAAACATTATAAATATAAGTGAAATATGAGGATTTCCAGCATGAAAGTATGTGGTAAACTTCAAAGAATTATCTGCCACTTGAGTGCATGCTTGAGAGCAATAACCTCATAGACCTTCCGCACAGTGGTTTTTCTCAGAATGACTCACAAAATGCACACAAATAAATACACTATGAGTAACTTGAAGTGCACTAGAAGAGTAAGGTTTGCCAGAAATAACTTGGAGAAAAAGACTACATGTTGTACACTCAGCAGGCAAGTCTGTACTAAATATCTGTAACTCTATAGAGACTAAAGTACAGTCTGCCACTCAATCTTCATCTATTTCTCAATTTTTTTATGATTGACTGATTATCTGAAAATAAGTGACATTTCCATTTTAGTTTGTTTTCCTGCCTGTTAAACCCATTACCACTCAGTGACGCTTTACAACACCCTGAAGGAATACAATTACATGTTTTTCAAAACTTTGTGGAAAAAGGAGAAATTGCTTGTAACAAGCAATTGATCCTTTTTAAACAATGTTTTCTACCCTATATGTCATCTGCAATTTTTTTCAATTTGGCTGATTGATTGAATTGGGTTTAACGTCACATTTAACAGTATTTCAGTCATATTGCAACGGCTGGAGCATCTAACAAAGGATTCCTGGCACTTCTCATACCAGTACTGCTGCTACATCCTTCCTTAGCGGGAAGCATTTATAAGGAGCTATATGGTATTCTCTGTTACAAATTCAGTCTTGAATCATCTGCTATTTTCTTTTGACATTTTTTATTCTCTTTAAACCATTCCAATATGGCAAAATTTCAGACTCGTTCAAGTTCAAAGAAGTTTCAGGCAACAATTTTTTATTGGTGAAATTCTAGAATTCTTTGTCTTTGAGGATAAGAAACATTGTGGTAAATGAAGGAACTGCTTGTAACAAGCAAATTCATCATTTTCCACAATGTTTTCCCACCCCTGCTTTTTCTTAGAGCATCTTAAAGTGGAATTGTGTGGGAATGGGTTGATTGTGTAACACTCTCTGACCTTCTGATAGATTGTCCAGGAAATAGGAATTCACTCATCAATTTGGTTATTTCCGATTTTGGTCTTACTCCTTCTATCAAACACTGTAATTCCCCACTATCATGCTATCTCTCACTTTCTATGTGATTTGTATCGGACAATTCATTAGGATACTTGTCCCAAGTGAAAGAGCGAATTGGACATATAAAAGGAGAGGTTTATCTTGCCAAAAAAATCCATTTTAACCCATTACAAGATGACAAAACTTTGGACATTTCAAAATTGAAAGAGTTTAGGATGATAAATTTTTTTGGAAATTTTGAAAATCCTTTGCCTTTTTTGGTAGGAAAAATGTGGATAAATAAAGAAATTGCTGGTTACAAACAATTTCTTCATTTTACATAATGTTTTGCACAGTCTTTTTCCTGAGGGAAATTAAAAAGTGGGACTGTATGGGAATAGGTTTAAATTGCAATAAATTCAAAGGACTTAGACCACTGAAGGCTTGTAATCTTTTCTCTATATCTCTCCATATCCCCTCAGATTTATGATACAGTAACCAGAGGAGAAAATTCAAAGGCCTTCACCCTGTACCAGAGGACAAGAATTTAAACTGGTCCAAATTGAAAGAGCATGTAAAAATTTTTCTTTGCCTTCCTTATAATTATTTCTAAGAATGTTAAATGTAGATCTACGTCTAAACCATTAATGACAGAGGGTTAAATTCAATCATGAAAAAGTCAGATATCATAAATTGGCTTTATTTTTTTTACAATCCTTAGAATCAGAATCATTATTTTTAACAACCAATTATAAGAGCACAATACTTCACTAATTGGATAAATCACAAAAATAGTCCAACATTTAACCAATTACCACACAACAAACTGTTTGACTGGTCCAATTTCAAAGATGTTGCAGACAACAAATAGTTGATGCGATTTTGGGTTTTTCTTACTTTTTCTTTCTTAGCTTGTTACAAGCAATTTCTTCAATGTCCACAATGTTTTCTAAAGCTTTTAATCTAAGGGCATAAACAAGAGCACTGCCCTAGGGTGCCAACGCTTGGCTGCAGGTGCTGGATAATGCAAATATTGTGAATTGAAAAAGGGACATAACTCTTACAAAAAACGCTTTTAGTTATCCCCCTTGATAGTCTAGATATGCCAAATTTCATGAGGATATCTTCAATAACAACAGAGATATGACCAAGGCTAAAGTTTGTCATGCCACCACCGACACGAACGACGCCATGGTCATCACAATACCTCCGGTTTTCTCCGAAAACAGCCGAGCTAAAAAGGGGATTCAACACAGTGATGCTTTTAGATGCCCTTCAAGAAAAACAATAAGGAAAACATAGTGGAGAATGAATCTTTTTCTTCAGGTTGGGCCTCAAAAGGTAGGGTTGTTTGGTAAGTCACCAACTAACAATTTATTTCTTATCATTTTCTTGATTATTTTCTCAGTTGGAAGTCCCATAGCCTATTATACCAGCAAACTGTTTGACTGGCAGAAACATTAAGAACCTAGCTTGGTACAAAATGAAAAAAAATACATCCTTCCAAATGATTTTTTTTTTTCATCTTTCCACAGTTCTTAGTTAACTGTTTTTGGAGGTAAATGTGTTTTGAGACTGCATGGGGTTTCAGTTACTAAACGACCCAACATTCTGACAGATGTAGTAATATATATATAAAGAAACCACAAGCAAATTCTCCTTTTCTAACAATATATTCAACCCAATATGGCACATTTTTCAATATAAGAGACATTCAATTTTTTCCTGTACAATCCCTGGTTTTTACGTCCCTGTGATTTTATAATTGAGAAAACATTGTAGAAAAAGAAGAAATTGCTTGTGACAAGCAATTTCTTCTTTTTCCATAACATTTACTACCCTACTGAATGGTTAATTTTTTTAAATTAAATCCCCTTTAAATTGTCGTCTGCAAAACTTTTGAATTTGGACAGGTCTGAAAATTGGTAAAACAGGAAAGGGTTCACCCATTACCACAAAGCATATGGACTAGTCCATTGATTAAAAGAATTTACAGGACAGTCAGTTTTAAATTGAGAGAATTTTTTGTGACAAGCAATTTCTTCTTTTCCAACCTTGTATTTCTCAAGACTTAAGGGGCAAAAAAAAGCAGGACTGTGTGGGAATGGGTTAGTGCCATCTACAACTTCTTTGAAATTTGAATAGTCCAAGCTTTTGATATTTAGGAAGGCATGTATCAATTTCCAAACAACAATTTATTAGACAATTCCAAATTGTACGAGTGCATACAACAAAACAATTGTTGTTTAAATTGAAAAATTAGGGCCATATGAGGTGGAAAACATTAAACAATTACCTCTTTTCTCACAATGTTTTCCAAAGCCAAATTTCTTTGGCGTGTAAAAATGCAGGATTGTGTGGTTACAGGTTAAAGTTGCATCGCCGTCATAGCACAGTCACATCAGTCTCCTAATATTCAATAATTGGATGTCATGGGTTCGATTCCCAGCAGCGGCACATATCCTTTCCAACATTTGTCTCTCACCAATGCATGGATAATCGTAAACCTAAGCGAGATAGCAGCTGGAGGGTAGGAAAGGATGTAGTGGTAGTACTGGTGTGGTAATGGGTAAAGGGCTACAAAAAATTTAATTTCCAGGTGAGTATCCACTTCACTGTGACATGAAAATGAATAAATAAAATATCAAGTACTTGAAATAGTAATTAAATACTGCTGTAAATAATTCTCATTGATCACATGTTTAACCCATTCCCACACATTGACGTTTTTAACACCCCTCAAGGAAAATAATTAGGAAAACATTGTCTAAATGAAAGAATTGCTTGTATTTGTTTGTTTGTTTGAATGGTGTTTTACACAGCTTTCAACAATCTTTCAGTTATATCGCGGCAGCTGGAGCACCTAACAATGGAATCCTGGTATTTCTCACACCAGTACTACCATTACATCCTTTCCTAGCCTCCAGCTGCTATCCCACATTGGTCTACGATTATCGACCCATTGGTGAGAGACAAAAAGTCATAAAGGATGAGTGCCGCGGTCGGGGATTGAACCCGGGACCTCTAGATTGACAGTCCGACACGCTACCAATTGCACTATGACAGGGGTGTATTGCTTGTAACAAGCAATTTTTTCATTTTACACAATGGTTTCTATCCAGAAAATTGAAAAAAAAAAGATGTATTTAATGCATAATGCCCCTTCAACAGGACTAAACATTTGACCTTGGTTATTTGACCTTGACATTATCACATGACCTTGACCTTGACATGAGGAGATGTGTATTATGGAGATGTATCATCATGCCAAATATGAGCATTGTATCTTGAATAGGCTGATAGTAATTGGCAATGTTAAGTTTTTTGGTTAAGTTTTGCTGACAGACAGACAGACAGAAAGATGGACAAGGGTAAAACAATATGCCCCTGCATCGAAAAAAGTAATAAATTTCATAAGATTTGAACTTTTGCTTATATTTCTTCTTTTTCCAAAATGTTTTCTCAAGTATAAAATCACAGCAACGTAAAATCCGGGGTTTGTACAGGAAAGGGGTAAATAGTACTAAGTAACCAGTTACCTGCATCTTTGTGTATGGGTAGTCAGCCAAAACATTTCACCATATACTCTGATTATATTGAATATTTATACCCACCCATTTAAAGTCATACATTTTTATTCATTGGACTCTATGTAAGTTTCTTGAAAGAATCTGACAAATTTTAGGGGTCACTTGAGAAACAATCTTGTGAAATTTGGTTTGAATTCAACCAGTATAATTTCTGAGATAAAGATTTTTAAAGCAAACTTTATAGGGACACATGCACGGGTGGTAAAGTTTGGAACAACCTCCAAAAAGAGGTAGTGAATTTCTGTTCCAATTGCACATCCGGGAATTCGAGAGGTTGGTCCAAAGGCTAGAAACAGGTAAACAAAGGTAGGTGTCGGTGGTTCTTTTGATTTTTTTCTAAGTTTCTAGTGAAAAATGGATAATTATGACAATGCTGTGTCGTGTAAAGATGACTTCTCGATGCATATGACCCAAAACTGCGATTGAAACCGAAATAATTTCCGCTGAGTTGTTTTTAAAAGTTCGAACATGATGTTGCTTTTTCACAACAGTTCTTCAACAACTGACACCTTTTTGCATAATTTGCCGTTTTCCGCGAAGAATACAGCCCTGGTACGCTCGCCCTGTGGAAAGGAGCACTCTGTATTACATATCCTGTAAAAAATGGCAACGGGGCACATTATTTAAGCAAATTATTGAGAAAATTCCAGTAGAGGTCGTTCCAATAAGTTGGAGCTTGTTCCAATTTGAATGAGATCGTTCCCAGTGCTCTCCTCTTTTATACAATGAAATTAATGTCTGTGATATCTGACCAGCCAAACTCAGACAAAAATGATGGCGTTCGAAATACTGTAATATTTTGGGGTTTGAAAGCGATTACCTACTACTGCTAGCTTGCTAATGACCGTTTGTAAGCGGTTTCTGGCTTGTGGTTTAAACTTGAATTGTTCTTTGCTTTAGATAGCTTCTATGTGTAAACCGATTTTCATGTTTTGTTGCTCTTTTTAAGACTTTTGAAACGCAAAAGGATTGTTTCACAATCATATTTGTCTTGATACAATTCAGGAAAGTGTGATTTTAAAAAGAAAGTATCAGAAAACCTTTGCAAAGACAATACATGCGATTCTTGCTCTGTTGGGTTTTCGTGTCGTAAATTGTTTCGCGCTTTCTGTTGTTAAATATACTAAACAAAAGTGAAAAGGCTACACATACACTCCGACAAAAAAATTGACAAAGGGGTTCAGTGGTACCTGTAACAAAACTCACCTAAATAAGCTTATGGGATGGGACATGTATTGTTCCATCTGCCCGTGGCATGAGCTCATGATTGCCATTTTGGTTGAAAACATGTATGATTTCATTTCTATATAAGGTAACACTGCAAATAATTTCATATAATTTGGAACGACATTGCATCAAATATTCAATCATTCCAAGTATATAAAATCATAAGAATCATAAACTTTAGATTTTTGTCTGCAACTTTGTTCTATTTGGACCATCTATTTTGCTGTCTAGTAACAGGTTAAAGAAATATCTAGCATCAGTAGTAAATATTGATAACAACTAATTTCCTGTATGATTTTCAGACAGATCACCGGCTGGCCTAATGATGATGCAATATAATGATGGTTGGAATTCATCCAGACTACAGACAGGTTATTGTTGTGATTTTAGATAGCATTATATCTCTTGTATAAGGCTGGTAAATTTTGTCTGTATTGAACATCATATTTTGTCTGATCCTATGGTATGAAAGAGAATCCAGATATTACTTTTCAATGCTGAATTAACCCAATTCAACAGGATTCTCCTTTTTTACGCCCCCACCCCCCTGAAAAAAAGCCTTTATAAAACTATGTATAATCAATTAACCCTTTCCCGTTCAAATACGGGATTTTACATTCCTGTGATTTTATACTCAAGAAAACATTGTGGAAAAGTGAGAAATTGCTTGTAACAAGCAATTTCTCCTTTTTCCACAATATTTTCTACCATATAGGATGGTTTCTTTTCAAATGGCACCCAGTTTTCATTGTCGTCTGCAGCCTCTTTCAATTTGGACTAGTCTAAAATTTCCAAAAACGGGAAAGGGTTAAGCTCTTCATTATTCCAAATGTTTTTTTCTATCTGTAACTAAACAACAACAATATACATTTAGGTCTGCAACTTCTTTAAATTTCTACTTGTCTAAAATTGTGGCATCTGGTAATACTCATTACTGGCAGGCTGATCTTTGTCTATGCCTCCTGCCAACCAGAAAGAATCTGGGTTAAGCACGACAAGGGTTAAAGTGTATATCAGTATGCATCATTTACAAGTCAGTAAAGAAATTTTGACTATGAAAGAGAATAAAGACTACAATTCAAACTGTAGAATATCGATAGCATATCTGAATCACTTCAGATACATTGTCTGATTCATCCTTTTATTCATTCATTTTATCCTTTTAATGTTGTACTTGTAAATTGAAATGTGTCACAGTGCTGACAACTCAAATCTACAGCCACCTGTTGAATTTAAAGATAAGATTTAATAGCACAGATTGAATTAAATAAAAGATTCCATAGGCATCAACTGGACTAAAAGATTAGATTCAATAGCCACAGATTGGACTGAAAGATAAGATTCAATAAACACCAAATGAAATGAAAGATAAGATTCTGTAGCACAGATTAAATTGAAAGGTAAGGTTCTATAGCACATATTGAATTGAAAGGTTACAAGATTTTATGACCACAGATTGAATTGAGAGGTAGGATTTTGTAGCACAGATTGAATTGAACGATAAGATTCTAAAGCACAGATTGAATTGAAAGATAAGATTCTATGGCCACAGATTGATTTAAAAGAAGTTGTAGACAACATTTAAAAATGTGCTAAAATTTTTAAAATAAGTGCCAAATTAGGTAGAAAACATTGTGAGGAAAGGATAAATTGCTTGTTACAAATTGCAAGCAATTTGTCCTTTTCCCACAACTTTTTCCATAATTGCTTTTCTTCAGGGCATCAGAAAGCGTCATTGTGCAGTCATGGGTGAAAGAGACAAGTAGGAGGTGTAGACAACGATCACACTGCACTTACGTGCTAGATTATCTTTGTCTATACCTCCTGCAAAAAAAGGCTCTCAAGGTAGGTGTTGTGCAAGCTAACTAAAGGACATAATCGTTGCCTTTGCTCTATACAGCAGATACCTGAGCAAGATCTATGAGATAATTCTATGAGTAGACACAAGATCCCATGCGACAAAGTTCATAATATACTTCTTTAGTAATACAGGTTCATGGACATTAAATGGCATTTCAAGAACTTAATGATCTAGAACTGGTTCAAGAACTAGCTATTGAATGTTCATAAACCACTTCTTGAATGTTTTAGTACTAGATCTTGAACTGGCTCTTGAACTGGATCTAGAAGTCAACAAAAGTTTAGGAACCTCAAAAATAAGTTTTTAAAGTTCTAGAAAAGTTCTAAAACCAGAAAACTAGTTCTTGAACTTTTCCGCATAGGATGGTATTAATTAAAATTTTCATATCAAGAAAGACCCTATTTCATCTAATGTTCTTTCAACATTAACCCTTTCTTGTCTTGTAAAATTATAGACCTATCTAAATTGAAAGTTTTGCAGACGACAATGTAAAGTTGATTTTATTGGAAAAATAATCATTCAAAAGGGTAGAAAGTATTGTGGAAAAGAAGAAATTGCTTGTTACGAGCAATTTCTTCTTTTTCCACAATGTTTTCTCAAGTATAAAAACTCTAGGATGTAAAAACCAGGGATTGAACAGGAAAGGGTTATAGATAGAGAGTTGACCAGTGACAACACATGGAGCCTATCAATTTTTTACTTACACTGTGACCTTGACCTTAGAGCTATGCCAAAATTCGTCTCAAGTGCAACATTTTCTTATGACGGAGAGCAATCCTGCCAAGTTATTCCATAAATGTAGGATATGCTCTAGACACCCTTGATCTGAACATTTGACCTTGAGCCCATCATCTTAACCTTTGAGGTGTCCCAAATTTTCTTTTAAATGGCACATCTACTCATGATGAAGTACAATTGTACAAAGTTTTTTTTTTAATCCATCTATAAATGTAGGAGAGTAGGCGATAATGCTTTAGACATACTTAATTTGAACGTTTGACCTTGAGCCATTACAATGACCTTGAATGAATTCTTTCGAAAAGGCACATTTACTTATGATGAAGAACAACTATTTTGAAATCCACATTTGTAGGCACTGGAAAAATTTGGACGGACTGACATATTAATCCTTGTCATGCTGTATAAAATCCCTTTTGGAATTGCATTAAGATCAAAGGGATGAAAGTACTTGTAGTATTTGTTGTTCAATAATCAAAATTTCTTTTGAAAATAAATTTCATCAACAACTCTGGCAGTAAAAGTACAAACAGGAGGTTTAGACTAAGATCAGACTGCACTTATGTGCAGGCTAATCTTTGTCTACACCTCCTGCCAAAAACAGAATATTCCTGGTTCAGCATGACAAGGGTCAACACACTTATGCACATACACCAACTTGTTACTGTGACAAATATGCTTTGCTCATCACAATTAACCCAAACCCACACAGTGACGATTTTGGACGCCCATCAAGAAAAACAATTGGGAAATCTTTGTGTAAAAGGAAGTAATTGCTTGTTACAAGTAGTTTCTTCATTTTACACAATGTTTTCTACACAGAAAGTTGAAAAAAGTCTAAAATTTCAAAAAATTGAAATTGTTGTCTGCAAATCCATTGAATTTGGACCAGTCTTTAATTTCGCTATCTGGTAATTGGTTAAGAGGGCTAAAAAACTGAAACACCCTTTTTTCATCTATTGTTCTGTCATTATTATAGATCACTCCAAGAGAACTATGTATATCAGTCTATCGATAGATATTGTTTGTAAACAGGTACAGCTTCTGCATTAAAACCCTATTTTCATCTCAGTCCCACAAAATCCTGCCAAAAAACTCACCACCCTAACAAAAAAGCTTTGGAAAACATTTTGGGGTATTGTCCACAATTCTTTTCCCCCCCTTTTACCCCCCAAAAGATAAAAGAAAAAAATGATTCCACCAACATTAGAAAGATGAGATGGTGTAAGTTACTGGTTAAGGCACAGTGGATCCAAGACCATGTTTTGGTGGATCAAAATGTTTTATTAATTAATTCAAAATACCTACTTAACCCATTTCAATGTTGAAAAATTTAAACTGGTCCAATTTGAAAGAAGTTGCATTTCAAGTAGCACTTAATTTGGAAAAGAAGTGTTAAATAGGGTAGAAAACCATGTGAGAAAAGGAGAAACTGCTTGTTACAAGCCATTTCTCCTTTTCCCACAAAGTTTTCCATGATCCTATTTCCATAGGGCATCAGAATGCGTCATTGTACGGTAATGGGTTAAAATGTCAAACAAGAGGTTTAGGCTGATATCAGACAGCACAAGCAAGCTGATTTTAGACTGTATCTCCTGTCAAAGTTGGAATATTCAAGGATCCTCATAACTAGGGTTAAAAAGGAGAACAAAAGCATGCCTTCAGCTGCCTGACACTTGACTGTTGGATGCTTGATAGTGTATGGTAAAATCTACTGTCGAAAATTTCGGGCAAAATTCTTACAAAAATGCTTTTAGGTATTTCTACCTTGATAGAAAATAGTTCCTTTTAATAGTCAACATATATTTCGAATTTCAATTGAATGCCCAAGATACCACAAAAAGCCATAATTTTGCACAACAAACTGCCAACGATACAGGCCAAGACAAGTCTATGACAATGCCTTCAGTCTTCACAAAAAGCAGCAGAACTAAAAGTCAAATATCAATCATTATGGCATAATGTCTCCTTAATGGGTCTTAACATATGACGTAACTTGCAAATTACCAACAAGCCTATCATTCTTACCTTTTTTTTATGAATCAATTCAAGAACAGATAAAAAGCACATTTACAACATCTCATAAAATCCCTTCAAAGCGTGAGTCTAAATCTATCCCTCTAAAAATGCAAATAAGGAAATCAAAACCACAATTTGATAAAATTCCTTAAAAGGACATCAAAGGCACTATTGATATTGAAGTCACATGGTGTTCACTGTCCTTTAAATGAAAGCATCTGTTTAATCGAGCTACAGCAAGCGCTAGACTCTCTACTGCTTACAACTGGTAAAGCACGGCTTCCAATCAATATTTCAATACAGCCTATACATCGTATAACGAGATAGAATCGGGTTTGTCAATTTGAATAAATGACACTGCCAGGTAGTGTAATCCAGCAAGTTATTATCACTAAATTACTTAGTTCACATCCAATTTTCCTTCATCAGCAATCCCATAGAGCATTTCCATAATTATGCCAACAAAATGTTGAGGCTCAATGGGCTGTCCTTGGTTAACCCATTCCCATACAGAGATACTTTTTGATTTGATTAAATGAGTTTAACACCACTTTCAACAATATTTCAGTCATATGGTGGCAGCTGGAGTATCTACCATGGATTCCTGGTATTTCTTACACTAGTACTATCACAACATCCTTTACCAACATTCAGCTGCTTATCCCACTTAGGTTTACCATTACCCATCCATTGGTGGGAGACAAATGTTGGAAAGAATATTTCCTGTGGCTGGGGATCAAACCCAGGATCCCATGATTAGGAGTCCTGCACCCTACCACTGCATCATGGCCGCAGACACTTTTTAATTCCTCTCAACATTAACAATTGTTAATCATTGTGTAAAATGAAGGAATTGCTTGTAACAAGTAGTTTCTTCATTTTAATTAATGCTTTCTATCCAGAAAATTGAAAAAATCTGAAATTTCATAAACTTGAAATTGTTGTTTGCAACTCCTTTCAAATTGAACCAGTCTAAAATTTTGCGGTCTTGAAATGGGTTAAGAAATAAAGCATATTTAGAATCAAGAGGTCCTGAATTTGATATTCAGGGGTGGCTTTTCATCTTTTTGTTTTCACTAATTATTCTTTTAGATTTGAAATGAACTTTGAACTCATATAAGTTGAGCATTTTAGTTAGTTTGGCTACTTAAATGTCATGAACAGCTTACACAAGTTTATTCCTAGAGTTAGAACATGGAATTTTAAAGTATCTTAAAATTGGTCTTTAACCCATTCTATCTCAGTGAAGCTTTTAAACGCCCCCAAGAAAAAAAGCTTTGGAAAACATTGTTGAAAATGAAGAAATTGCTTGTGTCAAGCAATTTCTTCATTTTCACCAATGTTTTCTACCCAGAAAGTTGAAAAAATCCGACATTTCATAAACCTTAAAATGTTGTCTTCAATTTCTTTCATTTTGGACCAGTCTAAATTTTTGTCAAGTGAGAATGGGTTAATTAGAGCATTGCAAATAAAAGTGACCTCCAAAAAGTGACATTGACTTGACTAATGTCACTTGACCTTGGTAATCATGAGTAATAAACGGATAAGATAAGAAAGCTCTATCACTTACCTTTCAAATCTTTTTTAAATTGTTCATACATTTGACCTCAAAAATGACCTTGTCATACTGAATCCAGAATATTCCTGTTGTGGCAGGAGGTACAGACAAAGATCAGTCTGCACATAAGATCTTAGTCTAGACCTTCTGTTTATCTCCTATAACCAAGAGTTGTTTATGAAATGAATTTTCAGAATTAATTTTGCCTCTTATTAAGTATTTCCAGTGATTTCAGGTCTTTGGTTTTAATTCAAATTCAGATAAGGATTATATTCAGCATGGCAAGGGTTAACAGTTGATATTGAACCTGTTTTCCATATTTGTCTATTCCAATATCATGTCAGTTGGTAATGAGTTAAGTCTTGTTTTGTCATCACAGCACAGTTGGTCCTAATCTTTTACCATGGGGTGTCATGGGTTTGATACCCAGTGGCGGCACATATCCTTTCCAACATTTGTCACTCACCAATGGGTGGATAATCATAAAACTCAGCAGGATAGTAGCTTGAGGCTAGGAGATGTAATTGTAGTACTGCTAAGTACTGGTGCGACATATACCAGGAATCAATTGTTAGGTGCTCCAGTCGGCACAATATGACTAAAAAATACTTCAAAGTGGTGTTAAATCCCATTCAAACAAACAAGCAAACAAAGTCTTGAGAGAAAAGTGAAAATTGCTTGTCCATTTCTCACTATGTTCTCAAAAACTTTATTCCTTCAGTGCGTAAAAAAGTACATATGTGCAGGCTGATCTTTGTCTATGCCTCCAACCAAAGCAGGAGTATTCTGGGATCAGTATGGCAAGGTAAAATATTACATAATTTGTCTTCCTAAGATGTTTTCTTTGATGCCAAAGGCTAATTTACTGTTAGGGTCACTTTAAGTTGTCTGAGCATAAAGAATTCTTGCACAACTACATAATACAGCTAAACCATTAAATTTAAGCATGCACACTTATATTATGAAAGTGCACATGTTATTCAATGTGTGTACTTCCAAAATATGAGAGTGCAGGCATAAAAAGTAAACATCTTCACTTGTAATTTAGGCGTACCTGCACATTTTCTACCTTGAAAGCGCATTAATCATGCATGTACCTAAATTTTGTTGTTGCACCAGTATCATTTACATGTGCACACATTCATTTTAGTGTATACTACCTAAAATAGACTTTTAACCCATTTTGTGAACCATACTTATGCTTTCTTATGGTACATCTGAATGCATCATACCACCTATATTTTGTTGACCATTTAGAGGATTTATTTCCAACTGACATGTTTCAGCCCATCACCATGCCATTAATTAATCAAATACAAATCATGTTACCTGATCACTTCATTGATTTTTTCAGCCACAATAAATCAACAGTTCAAAGAGTCATATTCCCTTGACAATAGGTATTTGTCACAAAGATACAACCCTTTTTTCCTCCTTTGATTGTTAACCCTTGTTATGCTGAATAAAAGTCTTTTCAGAATTATATCAAAATCAAAAGATTGAAAGCACTAAAAGCACTAGTTGTGGGTCAACATTTCTTTCAAAAATTAATTTCATAAACATCTCTGGTTTGAATGTTTGTTTAGACTAAGATCAGCCTGCACATTATGTGCAGACTGATCTCTGTCTATACCCACTGCAAAAACAGGAATATTCCAGGTTCAGCATGACAGGGGTTAATCATAGTATGATTCTGGTAAAATTCTATACCATTTACTCTCAGCGGGTAACAAAAATATCTAATTAAGAAAGCAATGATCCTCACTACAACTTATGGCTATACCAAATACCTGACGGCAAAATTTTAGACTGGCCTAAATTCAAAGAAGTTTCAAGGCAACAATTTTCAAATGATAAACATTAGCAAAATCTTTGTATTTTGGGTAGAAAAAAATTTGGTGGATGAAGAAATTGCTTGTGTCAAGCAATATCTTCAATCTGTAAGATGTTGTCCCATACAATCTTGACTTTTTACAGTCCCAAGGTATTATATTGAGAAAAACATCGAGGAGAAAGAAGAAATTAATATTTACAAACAATTTCTCCTTTTCTCCTAATCTTTTTTTATCCTGTATGGCAGTTGCATATGGTTAAGTGCTGCAGTTTGTCAGATACGTATAATTTTATTTGAAAAGCTTTTATTCTATAAGCTTAATGTTTTGCTGTCAGTGAGACGAAAGGGAGGTAATATTAGGGTATTGAGTGACATACCTTAGTTACTTCCAAGCGCGCACTGACTGACAACCTGAGAGACCAACTAGGTTTGTGCCAAAAGGTTTTAACCCATTCCCACATGATAAAATTTTAGACCTGTCCAAATTCTAAGAAGTTGCAGATGACAATTTCAAGTTGATGAAATCTTCAAAATCTTTGTCATTTAGGGTAGAAAACATTGTGGATAATGAAGAAATTGCTTGCAACAATTAATTTCTTCATTTTCCATTATAAAAAATCGTAAAATCTCATAAACTTCAATAAAATTATATCCTCTGCAACTTCTTTCAGTTTATTTTGTTGTATGATAATGGGTTAAAACCCTGAACTGATGAAGATGACACTCATTTTATTTTAAGTCATTACAACACGATCCCGATTTTTAAGCACTGAAGACCTAAGGTCTTGGAAAAGATTGTAAACAAGATGTGTTTGTGAAACACCATGCCCCTGAAACAGGAATTGTTTAGAAACGGGTGATTTTTTTCCTTTGTTTTAGAGAAAAGGGTATTGCTTGAAGTTATAGAAAAATGGTTAAGTTTTGCAGACAGACAGACAGACAAACAGACAGACAAACACCAGTAAAACAATATGCCCCCGATCTATCGATGTGGGGGCATAAAAATTGTTCATAATAAGCAATGTCTCTCTTTTTATCATGTTTTCTTTCCTATTTAGCACTTACAATTTTACAGAATCCATCACCTTTGTATTGTCAATCAAAATACCAATATGCATCTCTACACCTTTAAAATAAATAAATTGACAGCTATTTTACTGAAACCCAAGGGCAACGATGGCGCAAGATCACTCACCTGACTTCTGCACATGACAGTAAAGCATAAAAGTAAGCCATTTTTGTAAACTATCAAGCAGTAGACAAGGCTACTAAAATATGTTAATATTCATCAAATTGTCATTGAGGCCTCCTATCCCCAATTCAATAGGGTTCATTCTTATGAAGTAACAATCATTCTGACCAAGTTTCATGGAGATTGGGTCAAAAGTGGGCCCTTACAGTGTAACCAAAGAAATAACCACTAAAATCCCTTTTCTTGTGATTTCCAATGGTCCCTTTCCATTTTCAATATGATTCATTCTCATGACCTTGACCAAGTTTCATTGAGCCAAAATAGTGGCCACTAGAGTGTAAACATAGAAAAAATTGATGTCAGATGACAGACATTCAAGGATCACAAAAGCTCAACACGAACACTGCTGTGCTAAAAATATTTAGTTAATCAATATTCAATAATTACATTTTTCTAAGAAGCTGATTGGCTGTTTGTTTTTGTGATCGTCTAAGGGGAAGTAATTTTAAGTGGTATGCAAATTAGGAAACCTCAAGAGAGACAAGTGACTTGTTGTAGTTACATATAGACAAACACAACCACTTAGGGTTGAATCAGCCCTACTAGCTCAGTTGGTAGAGCACTTGTCTTCATACCCCAAGATCACCGGTTCAAGCCCTGGGCTGACCATATCAGCTAATTGTTTCTCAGATGAGATGTTAAACCAATGCCCTGTGTGATGATGCTATCCATCGAGCATTTTGAGCTCTTCTACTCTGCATGTTACATTTTCTTCTTAACCCTTGCCATGCTGAACCCAGAATATTCTAGTTTAAGCAGGAGGTATAGACAAAGATCAGACTGCACATAAGTGAAGTCTGATCTTATTCTTCACCTCCTGTCTGTCCTTGTGAAACCAGAGTTGTTTATGAAATTTATTTTCAAAAGAAGTATTGGCAACTGAACAACTAGTACTACCTGTGCTTTCAGCCCTTTGTTTTTTATACAGTTCTGAAAAGTATTTTGTTCAGCATGACAAGGGTTAAAAAGCTGTACATGTGTACTCAAACGATGGTAGAAACAAACCATAGATTAGTTATCAGCTTCACTGTCTATCAGGAGGTATGTATGTAATACAAGATGGATTGTTTAAGAAATCATTTACGAAATCCCCCAGTAATCTAAGAGTCCATTTCATGATATCATCTTCAAAATGCTTAACAACATATTACAGGAAAATTTCCTGCCTCAATTTATTATTGGTTCATGTAAATAGACAAGGTGCTCATCTTAAATCTTTGTCGTTTGTTTGTTTGAATGGGGTTTAATGCCACTTTTAACAATTTTTCAACCATATAACTGCGGCTGGAACGCCAAATGATGGATTCCTGGTGTATCTCAAACCATTGGTGAAAGACAAATGTTGGACATGATGTGTGCTGCCACTGGGGAACAAACTTGAACCTTAGTCATGCTAGATAAAAACTGCATTAAAACTTAAAAGACTATGGAGGTACTGAAAAGGCCGGATAGTAGATCATTAATTCTTTTGTTTATTATTTATTTTTATAAACACTTCTGGCTTAAAACTTCCAACAGGTGGAGAAGACTGAGATCTGCAGGTATTTGCAGACTGATCTTAGTCTATACTATCTTCCAAAGCAGAGCTAGACCCATCATGACAACTTGTTTATGCAAAAAACAATCTGAGTTTAGCATGATAAGGGTTTACGAATTCCCACACAATGATACCTTTTGACACCTCACAAGAAAGGCCATTTGGAAACAAGAGGGCCGTTGGCCCTGGGGCGCTCACCTGAGATAAAGGCTCTTTTTCTTTCAACAGTCTAGTTTCATGTTAAGGTTAGGATTATGAAACAAGTGGGCCACAATTACATATAAAGACTATGAACCTGGGAATCCAAAAGTCCAAATAACAAATTCCAAGGCTTTAGTGCCGATTTGAAAGAAGGAAAAAACTTTTTCCATGGGTTATAATTTCAGAAATAAGAAAGAAGTCTGTGAACTGATGCTTCATGCCTATACACCCCCCCACCCGGGTCTGCCCCAGGAGACCCGAGGATCATGATTTTAGCTATTTTGTAAGAGGTCAATATACTTATGCTTCATGCAAAATATCAAGACTGTACGCCTTCTGGGTCAGGAGGAGAAGTTTCTTAAAGATTATTTTGAAATTTCACTTTTGTTGCCATGGCAACCAGAATTTTTAACAGATTTCAATTCTTTTAGCTAATTTTAAGGGGGACCACCTAAGGGACATTTCTGCAAAATTTGGTTCAAATTGGCCCAGTGAATTGGGAGGAGATGTCAATTAAAAAATTGTTCTTTATTTCTATGTAAACCCCACCCCCCTGGGGCTCCACCCCTGGGCACCCGAGAATCATGATTTTAGCTATTTTGAAAGAGGTTAATATACTGATGCTTCATGCAAAATATCAAGGCTCTACGCCTTCTGGGTCGGGTGGAGAAGATTTTTAAAGATTATTTTAAAAATTCACATATGTTACCATTGCAACCAGAGTTTTTAACGGATTTCAATTCTTTTAGCTATTTTTGAAGGGGACCATCTAAGCAACATCTCTGCCAAATTTGGTTCAAATCGGCCCAGTGGTTTGAGAGGAGATGTCATTTAAAAAATCGTTCTTTATTTCTATATAAACCCCACCCCCCTGGGGCTACGCCCCTGGGGACCCGAGGATCATGATTTTAGCTATTTTGAAAGAGGTCAATAAACTGATGCTTCATGCAAAATATCAAGGCTCTACGCCTTCTGGGTCGAGAGGAGAAGATTTTTAAAGATTATTTTAAAATTTCACTTTTGTTGCCATGGCAACCAGAGTTTTTAACGGATTTCAATTCTTTTAGCTATTTTTGAAGGGGACCATCTAAGCAACATCTCTGCCAAATTTGGTTCAAATCGACCCAGTGGTTTGAGAGGAGATGTCATTTAAAAAATCGTTCTTTATTTCTATATAAACCCCACCCCCCCTGGGGCTACGCCCCTGGGGACCCGAGGATCATGATTTTAGCTATTTTGAAAGAGGTCAATAAACTGATGCTTCATGCAAAATATCAAGGCTCTACGCCTTCTGGGTCGGGTGGAGAAGATTTTTAAAGATTATTTTAAAATTTCACTTTTGTTGCCATGGCAACCAGAGTTTTTTTAACGGATTTCAATTCTTTTAGCTATTTTTGAAGGGGACCATCTAAGCAACATCTCTGCCAAATTTGGTTCAAATCGGCCCAGTGGTTTGAGAGGAGATGTCATTTAAAAAATCGTTCTTTATTTCTATATAAACCCCACCCCCCTGGGGCTACGCCCCTGGGGACCCGAGGATCATGATTTTAGCTATTTTGAAAGAGGTCAATATACTGATGCTTCATGCAAAATATCAAGGCTCTACGCCTTCTGGGTCAGGAGGAGAAGATTTTTAAAGATTATTTTGAAATTTCACTTTTGTTGCCATGGCAACCAGAGTTTTTAACGGATTTCAATTCTTTTAGCTATTTTTGAAGGGGACCATCTAAGCAACATCTCTGCCAAATTTGGTTCAAATCGACCCAGTGGTTTGAGAGGAGATGTCATTTAAAAAATCGTTCTTTATTTCTATATAAACCCCACCCCCCCTGGGGCTACGCCCCTGGGGACCCGAGGATCATGATTTTAGCTATTTTGAAAGAGGTCAATAAACTGATGCTTCATGCAAAATATCAAGGCTCTACGCCTTCTGGGTCGGGTGGAGAAGATTTTTAAAGATTATTTTAAAATTTCACTTTTGTTGCCATGGCAACCAGAGTTTTTAACGGATTTCAATTCTTTTAGCTATTTTTGAAGGGGACCATCTAAGCATCATCTCTGCCAAATTTGGTTCAAATCGGCCCAGTGGTTTGAGAGGAGATGTCATTTAAAAAATCGTTCTTTATTTCTATATAAACCCCACCCCCCTGGGGCTCCGCCCCTGGGGACCCGAGGATCATGATTTTAGCTATTTTGAAAGAGGTCAATATACTGATGCTTCATGCAAAATATCAAGGCTCTACGCCTTCTGGGTCAGGAGGAGAAGATTTTTAAAGATTATTTTGAAATTTCACTTTTGTTGCCATGGCAACCAGAGTTTTTAACGGATTTCAATTCTTTTAGCTATTTTTTAAGGGGACCACCTAAGGAACATCTCTGCCAAATTTGGTTCAAATTGGCCCAGTGGTTTAGGAGGAGATGTCGTTTAAAGAAATTGTTGAAGGACGACCCACGACGCACGACGGACGGACGCCGGACAAAAGGCGATCACAATAGCTCACTTGAGCACTACGTGCTCAGGTGAGCTAAAAATTACGTAAAGTGAAGACATTGCTTGAATTTGAAATTTCTTCATTTCCAAAATATTTTCTGCAAAGAAAGTTAAAAAAATGTCTGCAACTCCAATCAATTTGGACCAGTCTAGAATTTGGCTGTCTGGTAATGGGTTAAATGTTGAATCAAAAAGGGTGGTGTAGACTAAGATCACACTGCAGGTATGTGCAGGCTGATCTTAGATTATACTACCTTCCAAAGCAAAGGTAAGCTCAACATGACAACTTTTTTTATACTAGAAATGTCCTGGGTTACCCCACTACCAGATGACGTAATTCTAGACTGGTCTAAATTGAAAGGAGTTGCAGACAACAATTTAAAGTCTATGAAATATTGAATTTTACTACTTGTTGCAAGCAATCTCTTCATTTCACGCAGTGTTTTCCCAATTGCTTATCTTTAGGGGCGTCTAAAAGTGTCACAGCGTGGGAATGGGTTAAGCAAGACAAGGGTTAAAATCATTATTGTAGAGACCATGACATATATTGGTGAAAACTGAATTGTTGATGTTCTGGTGTGACAGAAACCATTTAATCTGTTACCAGATGTCAAAAATCTGTATCTTTCGGGGTAGAAAACATTGTGGATAATGAAGAAATTACTTGTAAAGCTTTTTTATATAGGGGCTTCTAAAGGCATCTTTGTGTGGGAATGGGTTAAATGAGAACTGTTACAGTTTAAGTAAACCCTTTCCCTTACAATCCCTGATATTTGAGTAGTGAAATTATACTTAAGAAACCATTGTTAGAAATGAAGAAAATTGCATGTAACAAGCAATTTTTTTCATTTCCCACAATGTTTTCTATCATACAGGATGTGTAACTTTTTATTTGTAACTTTATAATATTTTCTGCTACACCTTTGAATTTAGACAAGTCTGAAATTTTTATTAAAGTAAAGGATTAAGCCATTACCTGACAACAAAATTTTAGAGTGGTCCAAATTCAAATATGTTGCAGACGATAATTTTTGGGTGGTGAAATTTGGAAAAACTTTGTCATTTTGATAGAATATATTGTGAAATTGAACAAATTGCTTGGCACAAGAAATTTCTTCATTTTCCACTATGGTTTTTCCAAAGCTTTTTTTTTTAAAGCATCACTGTGGGGGAAAATGAAAGTAAACAAAAAAACAGAAAATTTCAGAAAATACAAACCAGGCACTGTCTTCAGTCATTTCGCCCCATGACAATCTCTCGGATCCTTGAGTAGAATTATGTAACAGACTGATATTTTTTTCTTTCAACCCTTTCCCATTTTTTTAAATAAGACTGATCCAATTTGGAAAATAATGCAGACAGCAATTAAAAGTTGTCGAAAATTAAAAAGTAACACGCCTACAGACTAGAGAATATTGTGGGACAAGACAAAATTGCTTGTTACATGCAATTTCTTCATTTCCCACAATGTTTTCTCAAGTATAAAATCACAGGAGCTTAAAAACAAAGAACTATGCAGGAAAGGGTTAATACATTACCAGAAGACAAAACTTGAGTAAATAAGTTTACCATTACAAGTTGATATTATGCTTAACTCTTTCTTGTTTTGCAAAATTTTAGACCTGTCAAAATTCGAAAGTTTTGCAGACAAAAATTAAATAAAAATAACCATTAAGCAGATAAAAAAATATTGTTGAAAGAGAAGAAATTGCTTGTTACAAGAAATTTCTTCCTTTTCTACAATATTTTCTCAATTATAAAAATCACAGGGGCATAAAAACCTGTGATTGGAAGGGTTTGAAATATATCTATCTTTTCAGCAGAAACAATGTTAAATTAAGATTTCAATAGTAACTAGTAATTTCTACATTTTCCACATTGATTCCATAGACTCTTTTTATCCTTTGAGTAGCCTAAAAAAAAAAAGACTGTCTTAGAATTGAATCCTTGCTAATTACGGCAAATGAAAATCCAATTTTAGTAGAAAAACTTGCTATGATGTTCTTGTCAGGCGTACACTAAATATTTGAGATTACGAACATGCAATATTTCTGGCTCATTTTATAGGTTACACTTAGGTCTTTGTTAATTGCATGTCAGGATTGCGAAATATATAAGTAACCTTACATTTCAAAATGATGGAATTTTTTTCTAAAAATCTCCCACAACAGATTTGGATCTTTCACACATATTACAAGAAAACATAACTTTGAATAGGACTATTCAAACCCATTCCCACTTAATGACACTTTTAGACAACCCCATGAAAAAAAACAACTTTTGAAAACATATCACTTGTTACAAGCAATTTCTTCATTATCCACAATGTTTTTGTTCGAAAGGTAAAAGAATCCAAAATTTCAGCTTGAAATTGGCGTCTGTAATTCCATTCAATTTGGTACAGTCTAAAATTTTGTGGTTTGGTAAAGGGTTTAAATGTGTGGGGAACCTCTTAACCCATTCCCACTCAATGACGCTTTTGGACACCCCTCAAGAAAAACAATTGGGAAAACATTGTGTAAAATGATGAAATTGCTTGTTACACAATGTTTTCTTCCAAGAAAGTTGAAAAAATGATAAATTCCTTACACTTTAAATTGTCGCCTGCATCACCTCTCAATTTGGACCAGTCTAAAATTTTGCCATCTGGTAAAGGGTTAACTAATTCCATAACAATCCTACTTTTATGCCCTTCAAAAAAAAAAAAACTGATGAAAACAAGCAATTTCTTCATTTTCAGCCTTGTTTTATACCTAAAATGACAAGAGATACACAAAATTATCTCAACTTGAAATTGTTGGCTGCTTTAAATTTGGTCCAGTCTAAAATTATATTATATGGAATTGTGTGAATGAAAAAGTTGCTGGTAATAAGCAATTTCCTCTATCTACACAATGTTTTCTACTTGAAAGTTGAAAAAATCTAAAATTTCATAACTTTTTAATTGTTTTCTGCAATTTCTTTCATTTTAGACCAGTCTTAAGTTTTGATATCTGCGTTTATGAGGTTAATCCAACTTGAACCTAACCTATTACCACCAAAAAAAATCTTGGACTAGTCAAATTTGATGAATATTTAAGGGCATGATGAAAAGATCAAACTAAAAAGTAGCGAATAAATGAATTTCTTGTTACATTTTCATCAATTTTTTCCAAAGCATTTTGCTTCAAAGGGTTGTTAACCAATGTCATGCTGTATAAAAACTGAATTGCTGTAAAATCAAAGGACTAAAAGCACTGATAGAACTTGTTGTTCAATAATCAATATTTCCTTTAGAAATCAATTTCATAAACAACTCTAGCAGGAAAAGTACAAGCGGGAGGTGTAGACCATTATCAGACTGCACTTATGTGCAGGCTGATCCTGGTCTCTATCTCCTGCCAAAACCGGAATATTTTGGGTTCAGCATGACGAGGGTTATAAAGTTAACTATGGAAATGGGTAAAATGCCCAGGCTCTATGGAAGAAATCATTGTCAGAAAGGAGAACTTGTTGCTTTTTTCCATACATATATTAACCCATTCCAACTCAAGCCCTCCTTTTTACGCCCCACAAGAAAAAAGCTTTGGAAAACATTGTGGACATTGAAGAAATTGCTTGTAACAAGCAATTTCTTCATTATCCACAATGTTTCCTATCCCAAAAGATGAAAAAAATTGAAATCCCATCAACTTGAAATTGTCATCTGCAGCTTCTTTCAATTTGGACCAGTCTAAAATTTTCTTGTGTTGGAATGGGTTAAAGCTTATTAGATCTTTAACCCATTCCCACATGATAAAATTTTGGACCAGCCCAAATTCAAAGAAGTTGCAGACGACAATTTTCAGTTGATGAAATCTTTAAAATCTCTGTCTTCTGGGGTAGAAAACTTTGTGAATAATGAAAAAATTGCTGTGTAACAAGCAATTACTTCAATGTCCACAATGATTTCTAAAGCTTTTGATATTGAGGGGCGTCTAAAAGAATCATGATTTGTGTAAATGGGTTAACCCATTTCACACAATTCTGCATTTTTACCCTTCAAATAAATACAGCTATGCAAAAGATAATTATGTGACGAAAGGGAAAGTTGCTTGTAACAAGGAATTCTTTTCTCAAAATGTTTTTTAAGTCATATGGTCCTTATTTTTCAAATAAAGCCAACATTGTTTTGCTGATTTAACCCTTTTCAAATTCTTCTGTCTAAAATTTTGTTCTTTGAGAATGGGTTACCTTTTCAGATCTTAAAAACACAATATGGTACAGTAAAGGACTATATTCATTATCAATAGAAAGAATACAACAGTGGGGTTTGATTTCAAAACATATGTTCCATATTTTCAACATCGGATCAATCTGTTTTAACTCATTACCAGACAAAAAAAATATACTTGTCCAAATTAAAAGAAGCTGCAAGTGACATTTCAAGGTGCGCCAAAATTGGAACAACAAGAGCCAAATAAGCCAGAAATTGGGGAAATAGAGAAATTGCTTGTCACATCAATTTCTCCTTTTCCCACAAAGTTTTCCATAGTTTTTTTTTCTTCAGGACGTCAAAAAACAGAATTGTGTGGCAATGGGTTAAACTCAAACCAATGGCAGATTTAACCCTTATCATGCTGAACCTGGAATATTCTGGTTTTGGCAGGAGGTGTAGACCAAGATCAGTCTGCACATAAGTGCAGTCTGATCTTGGTCTACACCCCCTGCTTGTACTTTTCCTGCCAGAGTTATATTTATGAAACTGATTTCTTAAAGAAATATTGCTTTTTGAACAACGAGTTCTATTAGTGCTTTCAGCCCTTTGATTTTACAGCAATCCAGTAAGGTAATTTATACAGCATGACAAGGGTTAAGCATCATGGAAATCTACATAGTGTCGAAAAGCATTTTGTGCTTTGTGAAATATGAAACCAACAACATCTGTTATTTGGATCTAGTTAGAATAGAAAATTACCCGAAAGTTTCCTATCTCAGCCAGTAGTATGCATTAAAGATTATTCAGTTTCAACATTATTTCAATTGCTATTTGACCCATTCCCATGCAGTGAAGCTTTTTGACGCCCCTCCAGAAATTCAAATGAGAAAACATTGTGCAAAATGAAGAAATTGCAATTTCTTCATTTTACATAATGTTTTCTACCCAAAGTTGAAAAATATAAAATTCCATAAACTTTAAACTGTCTTCTGCAACTCCTTTCAATTTTACCAAGTCAAAAGTTTTAATGTCTGGTAATGGATTAAACCATTCTCTTCATAAAGGAAAAAAATCTGTCCTGACTCAGTTTTACAACAAATTAGTTCTAAATTTCCATGCACCAAATAATTGCATTAACAATCTTTTTTTATGTCTTTTGGGGTAAAAATATTGTGAATAATGAAGTTGCTTAAAACAAGCAATTTCTTCATTTTCAAGGTGGTTTTCCACATCTTTTTTTTCTTGAGAGGTGTAAAAACAGGAATGTGTGGAAATGGGTTATCCTATTCCAAAACAAGAAAATTTTAGACTGGTCCAAATTGAAAGAAGTTGCAGACAACAATTTCAAGTTTATATAATTTCAGATTTTTCAACTTTTTGGGTAGAAAAAATTATGTTAAAGAAGACATTGCTTGTTACAAGCAATGTCTTCATTTTACTAAAGGTTTTCACTATTATTTTTGTTAAGGGGGTCAAAAAGTATCTTTGTTTGGGAACGGGTTAAAAATCATTTTTAAAAGAAATAACAAAAAGGGTAAATAATTTATTTATACCTGAATATCCATTTGGCAGAAAATATTGTAATAAAATCTGCGAGTAACAATTAATCCATTTCAATATTTAAACAGTGTGAAGTATACATAATCCACATTGTTGAAGCCTAAAAGGCTTATCAGTAACTCTCCCACACATGACACTAACTACACATCGTCATGTACATATAAATAATCACTGCTCCTGTACAACAAACCTGAGTGTGTTGTTCCGGCAATAAATCATCCTCACTTCTCATTAACTACTATCCATTCATTTTAACCCATTACCAGATCGCAAAATTTTAGACTGGTCCAAATTGAAAGATGTTGTAGACCACAATTTGAGGTTGGTTGGATTTACAAATTCTTTGCCTCATAGGCAGAAAACATTGCGGACATGAAAGAAATTGCTTGTGACAAGCAATTTCTTCCATGTCCACAATGTTTTCCAAATCTTATTTCTTAAGGGGTGTGAAAAAGCATAATTGTGTGGGAATTGGTTAAGTCACTACATTTACTGAAAGTGTGGTATAATTTTAGATAGAACCCAGCACTTAAGGTTTTTAAATTAGAGCTTGATATATATTGCCAGTAAAATGGCTAAGACCTTGTATTGGTTTCTTGAGCAATTTTATAACAACCCCCCCCCCCCCAAGCCCCTCGTCTGTCATCAGGGGGGATATAGATTTTGCCATCTGTGAATTGTCCACAAAAGTTTTTTCATATGACATGATGATTCCTTCTGGTAGAAACTTTCAATTGATAGTAGGTTCAAGTTCATCTACTAATGTCAAGGCCAATTTGATGTAATATTTATCTAGAATAAAAATTATCACATTGTCATTACGTTTTTAAATATTGCTATCTGTTTATGGGTTAAAGGGGACCATCTTAGGAATGTTTATGCCTGATTTGCTTGAAATCGGCCCAGTGGTTTGGGAGGAGATGTCATTTAAAAATTGTTGACACAAGGTCTAGAACCACCGGACGCCAGACAGAAGGTGATCAAAATACCTCACCATGAGCACTTTGTACTCACAAATCAGGGATTGTACAGCAAGGGGCTAATTATCAGACTCGGGTAATTTTTTAAAGTATTTTGGTAGAGGGTCATTAGGTTATGATGTATACCAAATATCAAAGTTCCAGATATAGGGTAATTTTTTAAAGTAATTTTTTGATAGAGGGGCAAAAGGAAATAAGGTATACCAAATATCAAAGCTTTAAGCTGTAAGGTTTCGGAGATTTTAATTTTACCCTTAGTTACCATGGAAATCAAACTTCTTCATGGATTTCAATATTTTGAAGAATTATGAAAGAGCATGACTTCAGAATCGTTTAAGTGAATTTTGGTTGGAATTCCATGGATCCGAATATTCTTTCTACTCTGCGTTCATCACCCGGTTCGTAGACATTATGTACAAGTATGTAGGAAAAAAACAGTCGTAATAGAGTATCTAAAAATATTTTTTTGGTGAATTTTTGAAGTAAATAAATTTAACGGAACATTTCTCTTGATCATGTGTCGTTCGATGTTTCATCTTTCAATGAAATATCGAACATCGACCATATCCCAAAGTGTTAACACTAGACGAACATGTCACTATTCTTTAGTACTTGATCCCAGCTGGTCGTCACTTCCAAGTTCGGGGTAGGGCAAATTAAAACATAAATTGAAATCACTTTGTTCAGAATACATAAATATTGGTGTATTTACATTTTTTTTAATTAAAAAACTTGTCTTTTTTGTATTTGTACATTTCATGTGGCCAGTCTGATAAGAAGACATGTCCCTATGTCAAACTGTAGTATGTGGCCACTTTTGATTTGTCCCTTAGCTGGCTGCATACGACAGTTTCAACTGTATTTGTTGTGTGGGAATGGGTTAAAAACTACTAGGTGTCACTTGTTGCTCTTTGGACAATGAGCAATCCAATTTCTCCTTTTCATTCAATATTTTCCACTCTACCAGATTCTTTTATATAATGGGGACCATGCTATTTCATAAAATATATATTTCCATAAAAGGATATGTCTAAGGTTTAACCATTATCTAATAATGGATAAGATTAAATTAGCAACAACGTCATGACTGACATTTCAACATGATATTAAACCAGAAATCAGCTTTTTTCTTTAATGTAATCGTAATCAAATGATAATTCCCTGAATGCCACTACAATATTTTGGCCATAAACCACCCTTGTTTGTAAGAATACCCATAATTATTACACTTGCTCACCTGAAACAAACGAAAAGATTCTGCATTCAGTTTTTTATTCTGATACCTCCAGGGATATTACTAAAGAGACCCAACAGAGCTACAGATAGAGGGCGTAATTCGTACCTTAGATTTAAATATTTCAACAATACTGGCATAAACCCTATGTTGTAGGTACTCGTTTGAATCGTCTCGACGAGACGATTCAAATGAGTACCCACAACATAGGGTTTTGTTGAGAAATATGGATTTGAGAATGCTGTTATCTCTTCTTATCTAGACCTCTGCCCAAATTTCAAGTCCAGTCCCTGTTTTTTCCCCTCACCCCAGTCTTTGGATGAGACTAGAAGGCCTGGTAGTGTCGATCTCCATTTGACCTAAGTTATTGAGACAAATGATGCACATAGAGGTATCCCCCTTATTTATATACCGTAATTTGTTTATATATTCGGACACTCCAATAATTCGGACACAATTAATTATTTTAATGAAATAATTAATTTTGTGCCTCTAATTTCGGACAAATGGTGTCTGGAATTTATCTATAAATTTATCTATAAATTCGGACACCAAATTTACAAACATAAAATATAAGGTTAACAAATACCACATCCTTTATCGGCAATTTAGAATCTTGGCGATCAGTATCTCCAAACTGTCTGGGTTAAGTGTCAACAGGTGTATATTGTTTATAACAGTGACCGAGCTAGGCACACACCTTGATATCCTTAAGCTAGGAACCGTGAAGGTGATGCAATTAAAATATCATGGCTTGGTTTCTCTCTCTGATTTCTTAATTTTCTTTCCCTGACAGGACCTCTGAAAGGATGGCTACGCTTAACATGCGCGACCCTATAAAATTAGTCAAATTGACCTGAACCCTCTTTCGATTTTACTACACTTACCTCGTATCCGGAGCTCATCGAGGGTATTGTCATTGGCCGTATCAAATCAAGAAAAAAAAATGCAATGATATGCTTTGAAAAGAGTCAGTCGTAGCTACCACGTTTTCACTAAATACGGAAAATGCGAGAATTTTTAATTTGTCACAAAATTATCAACTTCTCATCTGAAAGGGGATAAATAATATTTGTATTTGTAGATTTAAATAAATTACCGTTATTGCTGAAATAGAAGAAATTGCTCATTACAAAGTTTTTGCAGGTATAAAAACACAGGGATGTAAAGCCTGGAATCGAAGAGGAAAGGGTTAAGGTTATACCAGAGAAAAAACGAGGAGCTGATAAAAGACTAGATGGTTGTCCCGGGACAACTGCTGTCGAGCCAGCAAAGTTTTGCAGGCATCATGCTCCCCAAAAGCACTTTTTTATTATTAGACCTTGAGCTTCGAACTTGAACTTGAAGCTATCTAAAAAATTCTTTCAATAGGCACATCTACTCATGATGGAGAATAATTGTGCCAATTCATTTTGAAATCCATCCATAACTGCAGGAAAATTCTCCGGACAAGTACAATTTTAGTGTTTGACCTTGAGCTGTGACCTTGACATTAAAACTATCCCAAAAATTCTTTCAAATGGCACATCTACTCATGATGGAAAGTAATTGTGCAAAGTTATTTTGAAATCCATCAATAAATATAGGAGTAATTGTCCGGACAAATTCAGCCAGATAGACAGACAGACAGACAGACTAAGGCACATACACCTTGTTGTCATAATCACAACTATGTCTCAATCAAGCGGGCTCGACAAAAATGAATTTGGGGATAAAATGAAATGAAATTGAAATGCTGATTTTGATTTTTTATTTGCCAAAAGAATTGAGCCTTTTCACAATAAACAACCCATGCATTTTTTCAAGGGGTGTAAAAAAGCAGGATTGTGTGGAATGGGTTACAAAAAGTAAGGCCCTGTATTCTATCTAAGAACCTTGAGTCTCCATGAATAACAACTTGATCATCAACCCAGGGCTCTGCAGAGTGGGCGACTCGGGCGAAAAAGTCGCCTGGTTTCATAAAACTTCGCCTGGTTTGCTGATCAAAGCGAAGTCGAAGTCGCCTGGAATTTTCGGGAAGTCGCCTGGATACGATAGGTGATAACCAAATCTGGCCCAGTGGCTATAAAAGTAGGGGACAGTGTGCAATTATACAACTGTCCGTCGGAAGCCCTTTGATCGTAATTCAAGCGTGTATCGATACTGTAGTCGCGAGGCCAGCAGATTATCAGAAATAGGGGTATGTAGTCAACATGCTTGCTTCATTCACACCTACGCTGATTGATTTCGGCAATGCTGTGTATACTCTCGGCACTAGAAATCTTTATTTAAAATCCTTTCCCTTCTTAAGTTTTAATTATTTCTGTAAATTAAGTTATCATCAGTCTACGAGATTTGTTGCTTACTTTCACATAATGAGAATAATGGCCGACATTTACGGACACCGTGTCATTTACCAGAAGTCAAAATATTTTTAAAAATTTGAAACCTTGATGAAAAATAATTCTGCCAAAAATCTATGTAGAGTAAATTCATTTTTCATAAGAATCCTTCAATTTGAGTTATCTGCTTTAATTGTAACAAGTGAAGAAAATTATGGCAAACAATTTAAAGGCTTCTACGGTCTTTTCCCGAGATTTTTGTTATGATACACTCTATCCAAAAACTAAATTTCACTTACTTGTGTTGGTAATAATTCCTTTAAATAACATGTAATCCTATAAAATGGAGCAAATTATCCTGTGTTAACTTTAAACCACTGCATGTACAGAGTATGGTTTTGTGTACTGAGCAGTAACCCTTACCCTTTACACACTATAACTGACTTAATCACAGAGGACCTATTTTGACCAATTAATGACAATTTTTATACATTTATATGTTATCAGGTAAAGTGCACAGACTTTAACTCATTACCACACAATCCCCCATTTTGACATCTTGAAAATGTTTTTTTGGGAAACGGTGGAAAAAGGAGGAAATGTTTGCAGCAAGCAATTTATCCTTTCCCCACATGTTTCTACCCTCTTTGGCACCTTCATTCTTATTTAAGCTCACTGTGAAATGTCTTATTTAGCTTCTTTTAATTTGTACCAGTCTGAATTTTTCTTCTGGTAATAGTTTGATTAAATACATGTTGTTACAATAAAATCTTTTCTCATTTTCTGCTTCAAATAGAAACACTACTCATTTCATTCAGACTGCCTATACACTATTTGCATTTTTTTTTATTAGTTGACTTTTTTTTATCATATATGAATCTATTGTGAAATATTTAAAAAAATAAATTCAGAATCAAACTCTTGAATTCTCAAACAAAACAAAACAAAAGAAAGAAAAATATAAAAGTATTTGATCATAGGAATAAGATCTTTATTGAGGACTGAAAGGATAAGCAGTATTTTCTATGTTTATTGCATGATACATAATATAAAATGCAACTACTTGGTTGTAAAGCTATTTTATTTTCTGATAGAAATGAGGAATACGCGCAAAAATTTAATTTTTAACACGATTCACTTCTCCTGAAAGTCTCACCACTTCTCCCCATTTTGAAAAACTTCTCCCAATTCTCAGACAAGTGAGAAGTGACTTCTCCCCAAATTCTGGGAGTCCCCTACAGAAAAAAAGCAGTGGTATTCCAGTGGTATTCAAGTGGTATTCTACTGGAATACCACTGGTAAATTTCGCCGGCATTCAGCTGGTAAAGCCACTGGTCTTTCCAGTGCAATGCCATTGGAAATTCCAATGGAATGCCACTGACTTTACCACTGGTAAATTTCGCTGGCATTCCATTGGAATTACCAGCGGCATTCCAAGAAATACCACTGGTATTCAAGTGGTACGCCACTGTCTTTACCACTGGTAAATTCCTCTGGTATTCCAATAAAAAAAATCACTGATATTCCATTGAAAATACCACTGGTATCTAAGAGAAATTTTAACTGGTCTGCCAGATTTGTCACTTTTTCAACTGGAATGCCAATGGCATATCACTGGTATTCCAGTGAAATACCACTGGTATTCCATTGAAAAACAAATGAATTTAACAAATTTTATATTTTAGTTTTGACAAAGAACTATACAGCCGCCCCCCTACCATGGGCGATCCCATAATATGTCCCGTCTTTGATGGGCATATAAAAATAAGAAGAAATATTTAGATTTGTGAAAACGACAGGGTGTAATTTCCTGGACTTTTTAACTGCCAAACATATTGAATATATTAATTCACTCTTAGTTTATGCGCAGATCTAGGTAGAAGCAATTTGCAACAATTAATGATAAGCCAAGCCCATAATTTTTTGCCAATCAGAATTCTTTAAAGAAATCTACAATAGGTCTATAAAAAGTTTCACTAGGAGGCCTGTACATCCTGGCCCCTGGCCAGTAGATCTAATGACCAAAGGGTCCACTACAGTCCAAACACTCAACACCAACATTCAATCACTTGTTTTCACAATCGTTTTTCTTCAGTTTTCTTATTTTGTCGTTCATTATTTTCACAAGCTTGTCCCAATCGGCATCATATTTTCCAAGTATGTGACCTGAAAAGAAATGACATGTTTCTTAAATACCAGCTGGAAAAATGCATATTTAAGACTTATTAGAGTAACGCTGATCAATAGGTCAGCATCTTAACCAATTACCACTCTGGCATTATTTTAAATTGAAAGCATTTGCAGACAACAAATTCAAAACTGTGAAAGTATGGTTCTGTTTTTCTAATGGGATAGAAAACATTGTGGGAAAAAAATTAACTGGTGTTGTTTGCAACACAAGAAGTCCCTTACCAGCCCAACATTAACTTAACATGGAAATCAACTATGTCAAGCATGAGAAGAGTAAAACTTGATATATATTACCCCAAAACAAATTTGTATACCAAATTTCAGGTCAGTATCTCAAAGGACAGTTGAGAAAAGTCTGGAAAACTAATTTTGAACAAAGGGGAATAACTCAAAAAAACTAGGTCAAATATGAAGAGAGTCGAACTTGATCTATATTACGTCAAAACAAATTCTTACACCTAATTTAACAAATTTCAGGTCAATATCTGAAAGAAAAGTCCTGAAAACTAAGTGGTTTGTTTGTTAGAATGGGGTTTTACGCCGCTTTCAACAATCTTTCAGTTATATCGCGGCGGCTGGAGCACCTAACAATGGAATCCTGGTATTTCTCACACCAGTACTACCATTACATCCTTTCATAGCCTCCAGCTGCTATCCCACATAGGTCTACGATTATCGACCCATTGGTGAGAGACAAATAGTCGGTAAGGATGAGTGCCACCGTCGGGGATCGAACCCGGGACCTCTAGATTGACAGTCCGACGCGCTACCAACTGCGCTATGACGACGGCCTGAAAACTAAGTGGACAGAATGACCGACACAGAGGAAAATCTGCACTCCCCTCGCCTCCGGAAGAGGACTAATAACCCTTTCCCAAACATTGGCACCTTTTGACGCCCTACTAGATTAAGGATTCGGAAAAATTTGTGGAAAATGAAATTGATTGTGAAAAAAAATTTCTTCATTTCCCACAATATCTTTGACCCAGAAAGACCATACATTGTAAAATTACATTTACTCTAAATTAGTGTCTGCAACATCTTTTAATTTTGAAAAGTCCAAAATTTTGGCTTCTGGTAATGGGTTAAATTGCCATTCAAACGTTGGAGTTAATGTTTAAAGGTTTTGCAGATAAAAAGATAGACCAAAGCTATTTGGCCCCATATGTACAGATGTGGGGCCATAAAATTCCAGGTCAGTGTAGAGGTTGCCAGCCTATTTGGGTATGAGGTTTTAAAAAAAGAGAGTATTTTTTACTTCTCAAAGCTTTTCTTTTGTTTCCCTCCAATGCTCTTTTATTATGTTGTTGATTCCCATAGGTAGTACATTGTTGTATCTCCTCCGGAGCCAGGACAATCTCTACAAGATTTAGAGCAAGCTTTTCTGTTGTTTTTGCCGTTTTTTCGGCTCTCTCTAGTGCTTTTCTTGATGTTTTAACACCAAACAGGCTCTCCCCAACATACACCAGATCTAAAATAATAAACCAATAACTATATAATTATTTATCACAATGTTACAAAGAGATTTTATGGTCACAAACATTTTGAACAGGTTTGGTGAGGACTGATGAAAAAAGAAGGCGCTACAGTGTAAAGGTGAAATATAGTATAGTTTTTCAAAATTCAAGGGCAGATAAGTCTTGACCTACTGGTCAGATTCTGCTCAAAATCAAACTCGTCCGAGATTCAATGGTCTCAAACATTTTGATCAGGTTTAGTGAAGATTGATGAAAAAAAAATGACGGTGTCAGAGTGTTAACAAGGTGAAATAGCCATTATTTTGAATTCAATGGCAAATACGTCTGGGCCAGTTCAGCTTAAAATCATCTCATCTGTGATTTTTTAGCCACAAACATTTTGACCAAATTTAATTAAGGTTGATTAAGAAATGAAGGCAATAAAGCGTTAACAAAATACATGTGAACGGACAGAGGACGGACATCCATCGATCCTAATAGCTCACTCCTGGTCAGATGAGCTAAATGCAAATGTTTTCAAATTCAAGGATATGTTACCCTGGGTCCAATCATCCTATCGACCCACATATTGAGGCTAATTGACTACCACCCTTCAAATATCAGGCGGGTAACGTTATATTCTCTGTGTCCCTTGCAAGAACTTACAACTGTATGCCTTTTTCTTTTAATTTTTATCTTTTTTAGATACCGCCACCTCAGAGATTCAGGCCCTCATGCATGCCTATCCTGCCTAGCACAATGCTTCCATAATTAGCTTTTAAAGATATTGTCAGGAGTGTAACACATTTTTTTTTGTGAAATAAGTTAAAATTAGTCAAAATTTCATTTGTATTCACATCTTTAGAGTCATATCTTCATACCTAACCATGTATTATCAGGAACCACTGTATGCAGGTATGGCTAGACCTGGTGACAAAATAAATTGATCAGGACAAGTTTTATTGTTAACCACCAATGTCACAATTTAGAGCCATTTTTTGGAAACCACCCAAATTTTCAAGTAACCAAGCTCTCATGGATATCAATAGACCCTGCAAGTTTGATTAAGATTGAATGAACAAGATGTGTTTGTGAAACACCATGCCTCCAAAACAGGAATTTTTTAGAAATGGGTGATTTTTATTGTTTTTTTTCTTTGTTTTAGGGAAAAGGGTTAAATTTTGCCCTTGACCTTAAAGGAATGACCTTCCCCAGTTGCGCCTTGTTGAGACCTATCTACATACCAATTATTAGCATTGTAACTTAATTAAGGATGAAGTTATAGGAAAATGTTTAGTTGGCAGGTTAAGTTTTTGAGTAACTTTTTAGGGAAAAGGGTTGAAATTTTGACCTTGACCTTAAAGGAATGACTTTCCCCAGTTGTGCCTTGTTGAGACCTATCTACATACCAAATATTAGCATTGTAACTTAATTAGGGATGAAGTCATAGGAAAATGTTTAGTTGACCTTGACCTTGATGAAATGACCTTCCCCTGTTGCACTTTGTTGAGACCTATCTACATACCAAATATTAGCATTATTTTAGGAAAAAGGGTTAATATTTTGACCTTGACCTTGATGAAATGACCTTCCCCAGTTGCGCCTTGTTGAGACCTATCTACATTCTTAATCAGGGCTGAAGTTATAGGTAAATTTGCAGGTTACCTTTTGCAGACAGACAGACAGACGGACACAGTAAAACAATATGCCCCCAATCTATCATTTCGGGGGCATAAAAATAAAGGCTCTTTGTCATTTGGTTTTTTTTAAATCCAAGGGCTCACAACTCCTGACCAAAATGATCTGATTTTGGTCATTTTGTAAGGAACCAAGCTCTCATGGATATTAACCCTTTCCCAAATAAGACCTGGTTTTGACGTCTCTTAGTGGTAAGGCTTGGGAAAATATTGAGGCAAAAGAAGAAAGTGCTTGTGACCAGCACTTTCTCCTTTTGCCTCAATATTTTCTGGGCTTTAACATAATATTTTCCCTATTTGGTATAAATTATTTTATTGTCTGCAACTCCTTTCAAATTAGACCACCCTAAAATTTTGCCATTTGGGAATTGGTTAATACACTGTGAGAGTTTGGTTAAGATTGGATGAAAAAATGAAGGTTCTATGCTCTTTCACAAGCTAAAACTTAACGACAGACAACACACCATCCCACAAACTCTTCTGGCCTAAGCCAATAGAGCTAAACTAGAACTGTTGCCTGTAAGGGCTGACAAATACCCCCACTGCTGCCCCTTTTTTAAAAGAGGCCAAATTCTAACCATTGAAATTTTGGCCATTCATGATTTATCAAGTGGACAAATTTTTTTTTAAGTCAATGAGGGCAATGACTGTCTAAAAAAAATAGGGATTCCGTTCAACATTTAAGATGGAAATTATGGATTTGTGCAATGTCGAACATGATGTTTATGTTCTGGTATAAACATGTGAACCACTTTTATCTTTTTAATCTGTCAACCTGTTCAGGAGTCATGATTTATTCTCTATATATTGTATATAAGAAAATAAATCTAAGGGGCATAACTCCAGAAACAGTTGATTAGTCATAATGAAAATTGCAGGTGCACAAGTTCGCATTGCAAGGAAGATTTCGGTAAAGTTTCAGCAAAAATGGTCTTGAACTTTGGGAGGAGATGAGGACACAAAATTATGTGGACAGACAGACGGACAACATGATTCCAGTATACCCCCCATAACTTCGTTGTGGGGGTATAAAAATGAACCTTTCTGGAACAGTTGAGACTCTTTTTATGGAATACACCAGAAGCGGAGTAAAACAAATCCAAACTCCAGAAAAGGTTGTTTTCCTGAGTTTTTGTGTAAGCATGAATAACAGAATAAGTGATTAGTCACAATGTGAATGAAATAACTGATCTGTTGTTATGGTGTTAAACCCCAGTACAAGTAAATCAGTAACACTCAAATGAAAACAACAGCTTTAAATTCTGAATAATAAAGAGTAAACTTCCACTTACCAGTTTCAGATGCTGAAACAATTTCAAGTTCCTCTTCCAAACCACCGGTGACACCACCTTCTTGGACTGGTACAGAATGTACTGAGTTTAAACGAAGAAAAAAACATTATCATTTCAGATCTTAGTTTGTGGATATAAATATTTTAACCTTTCCCTCATATCTATGACATTCAGCAATCAAAGCAGGTCTGATTTAAAAACTATAAATATGTGTCAGAGACACAGATGCCCCTGCTTTATTTTGTCATTGTCCTACCTTTTGGCCTTTTACCTTTAACTGTGATCTTGGACCGTGACATATGACAACAAACTTTTTGTATGACACTAGCACTTATCAAGGTGAACAATTATACAAAATTTTATTCAAATTCACCCATAAATGTAGAAATTATGCTCTATACACAAATGAGACACAAACAAACACAAGTAACTCTTTACACCTTTCCCGCAAGTGGTGGCATAAAAAAAAATAAGACAATATTTTTTTAATGGTAAGAAACATTTCAATTAAAGAATAGAAGGTGGTCATGAGCAATTTTTTTCCTTTTGTCAAATGTTTTCTACTGTAGAGGGATTAATTTATTGCCTGTATACAGGAAAGGGTTTACTGCAACTGTCAGTTTATTTTCAAGAAAATTATCTGCGCATTGCAATGCTGTTTTTTCTTTGGTGCCAAAATCACCTTTTCAATTTTTAACAAATTTTGTTCTCTGAAAGAAGATTCAAAACCAGCATGAGGATGTTTATCTGGTTCAAAAGATCATAAAAATAGCAAATTCAAGGCAAACCTGTACTATGCACAGGTGGAAATATTTTAAATTTGTTACCCTCTTACCTTCACTGCTGGATCTGTAGTTAAGAAACTCTCTTTTTTGTGTAAAGTTTTATGCCATTTTGAACAATCTTTCAGTTATAGCACGGCGAAGTTCACTTATCCATGGCTTCCTGGGTATCACCAGTATACTAGGCTAGGGCTATGACAGGTCTTGCCCAAGGACAAATTGAAATAAAGATTAAATCCAATACTTTGCATAGATAATCCACGTAACACCAGCTTATATAGTTAATGTACAAAGATTTTATTTAATTTGAATCAAGAAATGCAATTTAGATCTTCATGTGTTTATAGAGTTGTAGGAAGCAGGTAAAATGCTGTTCAATCAAAATACTGAAAAAAACATTTACAGTTTAATTCGCAAATGACTCAGGGAAAAAGACTGGCAATTTCAACTTAGGGGCCCACACTGTTAAAATTCAACATTTAACATTAGGAGTATGGGAATTTTCTCAAAAAATTTAGGGACCATAGGCGAC
This sequence comes from Fragum fragum, assembly GCA_946902895.1. Lineage (NCBI taxonomy): Eukaryota > Metazoa > Mollusca > Bivalvia > Cardiida > Cardiidae > Fragum > Fragum fragum. The sequence continues at coordinate 75,296,227 of OX336365.1, read as the reverse complement.
TGGGCCCCTGTTAGTCTTTTTCCCTGTGACTGCCAAAAAGGTTCCCCCCTTATATTTAGCTTTTATGTACTCCCCTTCTGTGTAATTTGATTTTCATGTCTTTTCTGTTCATACGAAACTTACCTTCATCATTTACATTCTCCATCAGCTCGGTGATATTTTCATCTAACCATTCTTTCATTTCTTGGTTTCCTGTAAGATCAGAAAAATCTGTATGAAACAATAGTAAAGGGCAAAAGTCATAGCTACAGAGTTAAGTCTTAGTAAAACAGAAAATCAGCCCATTACCACTCATGCAGTTTTGAACTTGTCCAAATTGAAAGGATTTGCATACTCAAAATGTTGATGTGCCAAAATGACAAAGAAAATTCCACCAGGCCCAGTCTGGTCAAAAACACTTTGTCAATTTATATGAATTGTGATTTTGGTAAACAATTAACAAATAGAATCAACTTAAGGAGAGCCTAAAAGTAAACAAACTGACCTCAATTTAGTGCAGGGAAGTTTACCCATTCCCAAATGAAAATGTTTTTGTGTGGTCCAATTTGAAAGAAGTAATGCAGACGACAAGAATAAACTATATGGAAAGAAGAAAATTTGCATTTTATAGCCAAGAAAATATTGAGACAATGTTTTCCAAAGCCATTTCTACAAGGCAGGGCGTAGACAGGCGTTCTAAGTACTCTTTTGAGAACAAGTCCGTGGCAAAGATGAAAAAAATAAAGGATTATTGTTTTTTGTTTTGCTTGTATGGCAATCGATATTAAAAGCATTGTCATTTAAAAAGACCATTTGTTTAGTATAAAACCCCTTTGAATAACCATTTCAATGCTCACTACGACCTAGTGTGGAAAAGCTTCCGGGGCATCCAACCCCCTGGACCATTGGCCAGAGCATTATCCTGGACCCATAGGGGGCTCTAGCGGCCCTAGCCTTATCTTGAGTACAACTTATTTAGGTCTTGCTAGGCCCCTGCAAGGGACGTCAAACCAGGTCTTGTTTGGGAATTGCCATAATAGCAGACTTTAATTTAATATCAACTGTGGCTTGACCTGCTTTGGAGCAAAATGGTTGTCAGTTAAACAATTGTTGTAAACACAGGTCTCTAGTTCATGATTGTATGTTGTTGCATATCCCTTTCAAAACTTTTTTCTCTCACAAATGGGTGAATAATCGTAAACCTAGAAGGAAAGGATGTAGTGGTAGGAAGAAATACCAGGAATTCATTGTTAGGTGCACCGGCCGCCGCGATGTGACTGAAATACAGTACTGTTAAAAGCGGCGTTAAACCCCATTCAATCAATCAAAACTGTAAACAGTGAATTCAGCAGCCAATGTCAAATACATGCGCAAAAGTGATTATTTGCAACTTGATCTGATCAGCATTTTCTGACAGAATGCATAAAGCGAAAGTCATAATATTCATATTTACGTGCAATCAATTTACCCAAGGTCACAAACTTACCCCCGACCGCCAAAATCCTGAAATTCCATCGTCCTGGAAAAACTGCTGTCCCACAATCGCCAGGCCGGAATGAAGAAATGGGTTTGTCTGGCTCGCATACATATTTAAGATTATGAACAGAAAGACGATTATTATCGTTCGTCCATCTCATTACGGCAAATAATCGTTGAGCAGCCATGATTATGTTTAAAACGCGCAGTCTTATTATCTGCAGACGTCAGTTTATTGCGTCATTGTGATATTTTGTTTCGAGGATTCTAATTGGCTTACGACAAACAAGTGCTCTTTAGCCGACAAAAACTTATTATGTTACCTATAATATTATCAAGAATAATACGATTTTCATTCCAGATACTACATTTTAGCATAATTAGAATAAAAAATAAAAAATTTTAAAAACAAATTAGTTATTTGTGTGTATGTGTTTTCCATTCGTCTCAACTCGGCTGATTCCGTGAATCACATTGTGACAGCTTCGGACTCACCTGGGGTTTGCCGAGATTTTGCTTAGTAAAATTCTCACGGTTTTTTTAAAAGAAAATTCAACACTTCTAACAAGATATTTTATTAATAAAATCAACGTACTGAAACAACGACAAGACAAAAAGTTTTATTTGTAAACAATTACATTCGGCCCTCCTTGCCAATGTCCCCTTCCGAAAATAGCCGAACTGATTGGTTTGACCAATGAAAAGACAGGTTGTATCGTTATCTTCGTCATTTTATAAATCTTCGGAGACATGCGCAGACAACGAGATTGTATGGGATTCCTGGAAAATCCCTCACCCATGTAACAACTTTACCAAAACTTTTTTCCGATGAAGTTACGAGGGAAAACAAATACAGAAAACCAGCATATGTTGGACTTATTGTTACTTCAAATCAAATATGATTTAGATATTGTTGATTATTTACATATTAGTTATTTGAAAAAAAAAAATTGAAGTTTTGGCAGGAGACACTGTACGCTTTCAGAACATTATCTAGTCAAGTAACATGTCAAGTTCGGAATCGGAGAGCAGTGATTCTTCAACCCATTTTAGCGATTTTGAAACCAGTCCTCCGGTTAAAACGGAAACAAATGAATGTAGATTCGAAACCCCATAGAAAAGGAAATATCGCCGTTCGCTTCATTTTGGACTGTCCAAAAAAGGGCGCAATATTATCAGGTTACCCCAGAAAAATCGGCAACAGTGACTTCAGACTTCCATGAGGAAGACATGCGTGTTTGTTCCCCTACACCTACATTCAATTATGACAGTAGCAGTTCAAGTTTGTCACAGTCCTCAACAACATCTACCAGTGACAATGACTTTTCTAGCACATTATCAGATTATGATGGATCTAATGCATCACCATTCAATGAGTTTGAAAACCAGGCTTCCGAATCTGAGGGTAGTTCTCATTTTGAGGGAGAAGAAAGATCAAGGGACAAACCATTATATGAAGGGTGTAAACTTTCTGAGCATAGTGCATACATAATGATAATGTCGTTTGTACACAAACATTCACTTTCAAAAGAGGCATTTTCTGACTTGCTACTTCTAATATCCGCACATTTACCAAAGTCTACAAACTTTACACAGTCAAGTTACAAAGTTAAAGAAGTCCTGAAGTCGAAAGTTGCTTTTCAAGAACCAATTGTTCACTTCTATTGTAGCCACATTTGGATCAGAATTCCTGATAATCAGTCCGACACTGTTATTGTTCCAACAGAGAATATTCAGTGTAAATGTGTGTTCATGTATAATTTTATAAGTTGTCCACCTAATTTAGTTGAACATGGGTGAACCATTTTATTAATATCATTCATCAATTCTTGACTCTTATAAAATTGACAAGAGAATCAGTCAAACCGATGGATGCTCCCTGAATGAAGGCTAATTGTAAAAGAGATATTTTTTGTTCAAACATGTCTGTTTTTATATATTAAAATAATAATTCAGTAATTAAGCAAAAAATATGCAAAGTCTACAAGGATGCATTAGAGTTTTATTGTATTTCTTTTGCCACAGAGCTATTGGCTGTTAGAGTATCACAAAATGTACATTCCTGGACATCAAATCAAAAAGTGCAATAACGTTTTTGCATAAATTTGTAGCAAATGCATGTATTGATTATAGTATAATTATTTCATTAGCTCACCTGCGCATAAAGTGCTCTGGGGGAGCTATTGTGATCGGTCCGTTCACATTTACAAAAAAAATCTTCTCCTCCTAAACTAACCATGGAATTTCAACAAAACTTCACAGAAATGATCCTTAGGTCATGCTCTTTCAAAATACCTCAAAGAATTGAAATCCTTGAAGAACTCTGGTTGCCATGGCAACGGAGTGAAAAAACTAAAAAAATCTTCTTCTCCCAAGCAGTAAGGCCTAGAGCTTTGATATTTGGTACGAATCATCATCTTTTGACCCTCTACCAAAATACTTCAAAGAATTACTGTATTCTAAAAATTAGCTCTTTTCTTTGTGAACCCTGATTTTACATAGAAATAAAGAAGGAAATCTTTAAAAATCTTCTTCTCCCAAACCATAAGGCCTAGAGCTTTGACATTTGGTACAAATCATCATGTATTGACCCTCATCAAAAATACTTCAAAGAATTACCGTATTCTGAAAATTAGCCCTATCCCTGATTTTACATAGAATAAAAGAAGGAAATCTTAAAAAAATCTTCTTCTCCCAAATCATTAGGCCTAGAACATTGATATTTGGTACAAATCTTCATCTATTGACCCTCTACCAAAATGCTTCAAAGAATTACCGTAGTCTGAAAATTAGCCCTTTTCTTGGCGATCCCTGATTTTACATAGAATAAAAGAAGGAAAACTTTAAACTTAGATTTTATGAGCAAATACCACGAACCTTTTGCTCAGCCCTTGTACATAAAATCAAAATATGTCCTTGCAATTTTATTTGTGCCTAGTTCCAGAAAACGTCAGGAGTATTTGTTTCTAGTCAAAATTTCTTGGCTTAATTTCATCCGTGAAATAAAAACTGGCGCTGGCCAGTGTTTACAAAATCGATCAAACGAGGGTTTTTATCCGCCATAATCGGTGTGGTAACGTAACTAACCAAGCTAGAATTTAGAACACATACAATTGAAAGGTCATATTTTGATTTTATTTGGTTAGTTTTAATGATAATCACCAAAAAAGGGGGTGAATTTGAGTACTTATATAATCTAATTTTTAAAACAGCTACAAATTGTGTATTGCATTAAGCTATATAATGTGTACTACCAAAGAACCAGTTGCCAGTGGTATACAATTACAAAATTGTTTTCCACTGGAAACCATTTACTATACATGCATGCATGCAGCGCCTATTAATACAACTGGCATTCCAAATACCACTGGCAGTTTTGTTGTCACTGGTATTCCAGTGTCAGTGGCATTCAGCAGTGGTATACCAGTGAAAGACATTTCAAATACCAGTGAAATACCACTGACTGCTTTGATTCCACTGGTGTACCAGTGGCATTCCAATGGTATTTTAAATGCCAGTGGTATTCAATGGTATTCCAGTGGTATTCCACTGACATTTTCTGTGGGGGTCTGCAGAGCCCTGCAACCAATCTACTGGTTCATGTTACTTTTCTGTAAATTAACCCATTATGGGATGGCAAAATTTTAGACTGGTCCAAATTGAAATGAGTTGCAGACGACAATTTAACCCATTCCCACTTGACAAAATTTTAGACTGGTCCAAATTGAAAGAAGATGCTGACGACAATTTCAAGTTGATGTGTTTTTTAAATTTTTTTTACCTTTTTGGATAGAAAACATTGTTGATAATGAAGAAATTGCTTGATACAAGCAATTTCTTCATTTTCCATAAATTGTTTTCCAAAGCTTTTTTCTTGAAGGGCGTAAAAAGGAGGGATTGAGTTGGAATGGGTTAAAGGGAGGTATCAATGTTTCTGAAACCAAGATAAGAAAAAATTGTCAATCACCTAAAAATACACTAAAACGGAGGCTTAATTATTACAATTGAGTCAGTTATTGTCTTCGTCTTAATCTGATAGACTAAAGTAGCTTTTTTAGGGTTATAGAATTCCAGGTTAATTCTAGATCTCACAAAATTTGCATGTCAACACCACATGACTCCATTTACATATGACTCAGAGTCAATGGAAGGTAATAAATTGACAAGCTAACCAACCAATGTCCTAAATTATGTCAAACCAAATGGTTAGCGCAAAGCTATGGTAAGTGCCTATTTTCGTATCAATGCTTATGGCAGTTTTGGACAGAATTGAAAACCAGCCAGTGAGAATAACTCCTGATGACGTATTGATGACGTTGGTTTGAGCAAATTCAAACTGAATACGGATTCCAACAGTTATAGCCACTGCGTGAATGACCCAACATTCTTTGCAACAGTCTCAGCTTAATCTAAAGATAGATTAATAGCCTTCGTAGGCTATTAGGGAAATACCCTTGTTTATTCAGATAAACAACCTCCAATTTTAGCTAAACTACTTTTCAGAATATTGTATAGAAATAGTACATGAGAGGGAAAAAGAATAATCAAAATCTGTGACATGAAAAAACCCATCGATAACTACCTTTAAAGTTTATCAAATTTTAGATTTTTTCAACTTTCTAGACAGAAAACATTGTTTAAAACGAAGACATTGCTTGTAACAAGCAATTTCTTCCCTTGTAACAAGCAATTTCTTCATTCTAAACCACGTTTTCCCATGTTTGTTTTTCTTGATTGGCATCAAAAAGCATCACTGTGTGGTAATTGGTTAACTATGAAACATGAAACAAAGAGATTTTCAAGAAAAAGAACTAATTATGTTCCAAGTAAAAAGTACTAAACCAATTAAAAGGAGTAGTCAATGATTGATGGAAAAGTTTTAAACAACCAACCTATTAACCCTTGTCAAGCTAAATTAAATCCTTATTCAGAAATGCTTCAAAATCAAAGAAAAGAAAGCACTGAAGGGCCCTAATTGGAGAGTCAATGTTTCGATCTTCTATATTTTTATATATACTCTGGACTAAAATATCAAACAAGTGGTATAGATAAGATCAGACTGCACATACATACAGTCTGATCTTAGTTCTCCTGCCAAAACATGAACATCCCAGGTTCACCATGCCAAGAGTTAAACCTTTCCCACAAAATCCCACTTTTTCGAGGGCTAAATTTACCTTTTAGATAGCCATAACAGCTACAAATAATTTTTATAAACCCATTTCTGAAGAATAAAAAATTTAGAGAGTTCCAATTTGAACATTTATAGATGACAAAACAAAGTTTGTTTAAATTGAAAAAGTAAGAGTCATATGAGGTAGAAAACTAGAGGCGCTTGAGGGCCTGTAACGCTCCACAGGCATGAATGAATTGATTAAGCATGTTCTTGCATGAATCTAAAATAAACTGAATATAAGGAAAATAAATATACGTAATTGAAATCTTTGAAATAGTTCTAGAGAACCATTTCAAACTTTTCATTGTTTTTACTAAAGTCAAGTTATGTAAAATTCATTATGTAAAATCTTCACTATATACCGTATATGGACATAACTCACCACCGTAATAGTCATATTTTTTTACCAATCAAAATTATATGAAGGACTCATCTGACAAACAGTCATCTTAGAATCATTCCCGTGAAATTTGGTTGAAATCCGTTAACGGGTATCTGAAAAATTTACAAAGTTTTCAGTATATACCATATATATGTAGATTAGCTCTGCCCATTAACCCATTCCAACTCAATCCCTCCTTTTTACGCCCCTCAAGAAAAAAGCTTTGGAAAACATAGTGGATAATAAAGAAATTGCTTGTATCAAGCAATTTCTTCATTATCCACAATGTTTTCTATCCAAAAAGACGAAACAATTCAAAATTCCATCAACTTGAAATTGTCGTCTGCAGCTTCTTTCAATTTGGACCAGTCTAAAATTTTGCTGTGTTGGAATGGGTTAAAGCCATATTTTTCATCCAATCAAATTCTTTTTTATAATCTGATAAAAGGTCACCCAAGGATTGATCTGATCAAATTTGGTTGAAATCCATCGCCTGGTTTCTGAGAAAAAGAATTTAAAAGCTTTTACCATATATGGAAATTAGCCCTGCCCATTAAAGCCACATTTTTCATCTGATCAAAATAATTTGAAGCAATCCAATAATTGTTCACCCAAGGATCATTTCTGTAAAATTTGTTTGAAATCCATCCATTGGTTTTACGAAGAAGATTTTCAGCTTTCATGGTATATGGAAATTAGCCCCGCCCTTTAAGGTCATGTTTTTCATCCAATCAAAATTCTTTGAAGAAATCTGATAGAGGTTCACCATAGGATCATTTCTGTGAAATTTGATTGAAATCCATCCACAATGTTCTAAGAAGATTTTCAAAGCTTTAACCATATATGAAAATTACTCTGGAAATGCTTAATTTCAATTTTTTACTTTGAGCTGTGACCTTGACCTTGACCTTGGAGCTTTCTGTTGTTGTTTTTTTCAAATGGTACATCTATTCATGATAGAAAGCCATTGTGCCAAGTTATTTTGAAATCCATCTATTGAAGGAGCTATGCTGTGGACAAGGTCAATTTTAACCTTTGACCTAGAACTGTGACCATGACCTAGGAACTATCTGAAAATCGGTAAAAAATCAGTGGCGCAATATCATAAGGAATTCATATGTGATGTTTAATCCAATTTGGCCCATGGGTTCTGGAGATATCTGGGTGGACAGACAGAAAATGGAAAGACTGAAAGACAGACAAAGCAGCAGATATTTGCTTGTTCTAAGGGAGCAAAAAATTCTTCCACTCCAAATGAATATGGTCAAAGGTATTATTATTTGGTATATGGCATAAACAGATGGGTCTCTATCAAGTTTGATAAATGTATTCTTCTGGGGTAAAAGATAGCCCATTTTCTATCCAGACATTTGAAAAAGACTAAAATCTTATAAGCTTTACATTGTCATCTGCAACTCCTTTCGTTCCCCGACAGCGGCACTCATCCTTTCCGACTATTTGTCTCTCACCAATGGGTTGATAATCGTAGACCTATGTGAGATAGCAGCTGGAGGCTAGGAAAGGATGTAATGGTAGTACTGGTGTGAGAAATACTAGGACTCCATTGTTAGGTGCTCCAGCACCTATGTGAGATGAATGTAGGACGTTTTGGCCACGGACGTTTTGGCCAGGACGTTTTGGCCACGGACGTTTTGGCCACCACTATTGGAAAAACGGACGTTTTGGCCAAATTCTTTTTAAATGTACTTATTGTAGATTATTAAGCCAAATTATTAGTATTTCTTACTAAAAACAAATAGTATTATGTAATGATTATTTGAAAATTGTGTTTTTGATTTTTTTACTCAATGTTTTTCTTAAGCACCATGGACATCAAAACAATGTCCTGTTTGAGAAAAGGTTAATAAGCCGTTATAACAATTTGTTTTTTGTTTCTTTCTAACAATCAAATAATAAATCTTTGAAACGCCCACAGCAGAAGCTTTCAATAAAGCAGAGTTTATATGTTGCTTCACTTTATCATGGTCAAGGCTTGGATTGTCTAATGATAGCTATTTTGAGTACAGGTTTAAATGTTCTTTTCCTTCTTTTTCTTTGATATTTTCCAAAGTTTCCAGTACTAGGGTTGTCAAAACTAAATTATCATGAAACTGTTATTCAATGAGAATGATTAATGGGAAAATGCTGGTTATCTATATATTTACTAAGAAATAAAACAACCATAGGAGAGGAGAAAACATTTATGAAAGATGAAAAAATGCTCATTTATAGCATTTTCTTCTTTTTCCTTGATGTATTCAAAATGTTCTTATACTATGATTGTCAAAACCATATTTACATCATAAACAAGTAATTAAGAATATACGGACATGAGAAAACATTTATGGAAAAGAAGAAAATACTGGTTATAAATTGCTCATTGAATATATAACTCATTATTATATGCACTTATTAAAGACTACAAACAACACACAAATTATACATAAAAAAACCAAAGTCACAATTTTCCAATAATCATTACATATTACTACAAGATTTAAGTAAGAAATACTAATAATTTGGCTTAATAATCTACAATAAGTACATTTAAAACGAATTTGGCCAAAACGTCCGTTTTTCCAATAGTGGTGGCCAAAACGTCCGTGGCCAAAACGTCCTGGCCAAAACGTCCTGGCCAAAACGTCCGTGGCCAAAACGTCCGTCCTCCGTTATAGATAGCAGCTGGAGGCTAGGAAAGGATGTAATGGTAGTACTGGTGTGAGAAATACCAGAATTCCATTGTTAGGTGCTCCAGCCGCCGCGATATAACTGAAAGATTGTTGAAAGCGGCGTAAAACCCCATTCAAACAAAAGCAACTCCTTTCAATTTAGACCATCCTATAATTTTGCTGACTTGTCTTGGGTTAATGAAAGGATAATGTGTACAATAGGATTAACTTGAACTGATTTCAAGACATAAGAAATAAACAAAATGTCATTCAATGGTAAAAACAGTATCAAGTGGGAGATTATATCAGAAAGCTCTGTTCAGACAGAATAAAAATCTGGTACTGAATATAAAGTCCCTGGCCCTGAACCAAGCAACAGAAATCATCAAGTGCACTTCCATGATTCAAGAAAGAGAACATTTTTAGCTAGCAAAGCGACAGCTTTGCTAGCCTAAGTTAACAGATAAATTTTGAGGCCTTATCAGAGTTCAACAAGAGCAAATTGCTACTGGAGGCTTAACCACTAAATCCATTGAATGCCTACACCATAAAAAGTAGTTTTTATGTATTTAAGGACTATTGCAAACTCTATTCAAATTGTAGTGAACTCTTTCAAAAGCATACTATTTAACCCATTCTAACTCAATTCTGCTTTTTAAGCATCCCAAGAAAAAGGCTTTGGAAAACATTGTGGACAATGAGGAAATTGCTTGTTTCAAGCAAATTCTTCATTGTCCACAATGTTTCATTCCAAACAAGGGAAAGATTTTCTAAATTCATCCAACTTAAAATTGCCGTCTACAACTTCTTTAAATTTGAACCAGCCTTTTCAAATAGAAGGAAAAAACAACATCTTATAAACCAAATCCCACATGATCCCACTTTTTAACCCATTCCCACACAAACCCTCCTTTTTAAGCCTGTCAAGAAATAAGCTCAACCCTTGTCATGCTGAGCCCGGAATATTAGCGTTTATCCAGGAAGTATAGACAAAGATCAGCCTGCATGTAAGTGCAGTCTGATCTTGGTCCTCACCTCCTGTTAGTCACCTTCAAGCCAGAGGAGTTTAAAGTATCATTTTTCAAAAAAAGAAATATTGGCTCTCATCAAGGCCATTCAGTGCTGTCAGTCCTTTGATTTTAAAGCAAATACTCTGAATAAGATTTTAATTCATCATGTCAAGGGTTAAGAATACATTGTGGACAACGAAGAAATTGCTTGTTTCAAGCAATTTCTTCACTGTCTACAGGGCTCTGCAAAGTGGGCGACTCAGGCGAAAAAGTCGCCTGGTTTCATAAAACTTCGCCTGATTTGCTGATCAAAGCGAAGTCGAAGTCGCCTGGAATTTTCGGGAAGTCGCCTGGATACGATAGGTGATAACCTAGACTGGCCAAGCGGCTATAAAAGTAGAGGACAGTGTGCAATTATACAACTGTCGGTCGGAAGCCCTTTGATCGTAATTCAAGCGTGTATCGATAGTCGCGAGGCCAGCAGATTATCAGAAAGAGAGGTATGTTCTGGCAGCTAATAGTCAACATGCTTACTTCATTCACACCTAAGCTGATTAGTTTCGGCAATGCTTTGTATACTATCGGCACCAGAAATCTTTATTTAAAATCCTTTCCCTTCTTAAGTTTTAATTATTTCTGTAAATTAAGTTATCATCAGTCTACGAGATTTGTTGCTTACTTTTACAAAATGAGAATAATGGCCGACATTTACGGACGCCGTGTCATTTACCAGAAGTCAAAATTTTGTTAAAAATTTGAAATCTTGATGAAAAAATAATTCTGCCGAAAAATTACGTACAGCAAATTCATTTTTCATTAGAATCCTTCAATTTGAGATCTGCTTTAATTGTAACAAGTGAAGAAAATTATGGCAAACAATTTAAAGGCTGCTACGATCTTTTCCTGAGATTCTTGTTATGATACATTCTATCCAAAAACTAAATTTCACTTACTTGTGTTGGTAATAATTCCTTTAAATAACATGTAATCCTATAAAGTGGAGCAAATTATCCTGTGTTAACTTTAAACCACTGCATGTACAGAGTCTGGTTTTGTGTACTGAGCAGTAACCCTTACCTTTTACACACTATAACTGACTTAATCACAGAGGACCTTTTTTGACCAATTGATGACAATTTTTATCCATTTATATGTTATCAGGTAAAGTGGACAGACTTTAACTCATTACCACACAATACCCCATTTTGACATCTTGAAATGATTTTATGGGAAACTGTGGAAAAAGGAGGAGATGATTGCAGCAAGCAATTTATCCTTTCCCCACATGTTTCTATCCTCTTTGGCACCTTCTTTCTTATATAATGTCATTGTGAGATGTCTTATTTAGCCTCTTTCAATTTGTACCAGTCTGAACTTTTTCTTCTGGTAATGGGTTGATTAAATACATGTTATTACAATAAAATCTTTTCTCATTTTCTGCTTCAAATAGGAACACTACTCATTTCATTCAGACTGCCTATACATTATTTTCATTTTTTTATTAGTTGACTTTTTTTTTATCATATATGAATCTATGATGAAATATTAAGAAAAAATAAATTCAGAATCAAACTCTTGAATTCTTAAACCTAAAAATAGAAAAATACAAAAGTATTTGTTCACAGGAATAAGATCTTTATTGAGGACTGAAAGGATAAGCAGTATTTTCTATGTTTATTGCATAATACATAATATAAAATGCAACTACTTGGTTGTAAAGCTATCATATTTTCATTTTCTGATAGAAATGAGGAATACGCGCAAAAACTTAATTTTTAACGCGCTCCACTTCTCCTGAAAGTCTCACCACTTCTCCCCATTTTGAAAAACTTCTCCCAATTCTCAGACTAGTGAGAAGTGACTTCTCCCCAAATTCTGGGAGTCTGCAGAGCCCTGGTCTACAATATTTTCATACCAAAACAATTTAAAATTCCATCAACTTGAAATTGTTGTCTGAAGCTACTGTTCAATTTGGACCAGTCTAAAATTCAGCCATGTGGTAATGGATGAAGCCTCTCAAGAAACTAGAAATGAGTCACAGACGCTGACAGCTGTGACCTTAACTTTTAAAGTATCCATCAGAACTTTTTGCATTACACTAGAGCTCATCAAGGTGAACAACTAAAGTAAGTTATATTGAAATCCATCCACAAATGTAGAAGATATGCTACGGACACAAACAATGTAGCCACATGACATTCAGCTGTGACCTTGCACTTTGAAGAAACCAACATAACTTAAGGCATGACACTAGTAATCTTTAAGGGCAACAACTGAGCCAAGTTATTTGAAATCCAACCAGAAATGTAGAAGATATGCTACAAACACGATCAGTGATGTCAAATGACATTCAGCAGTGACCTTGCACTTTGAAGAAACCAACAGAACTTAAGGCATGACACTAGTAATCTTTAAGGGCAACAACTGAGCCAAGTTATTTGAAATCCAACCAGAAATGTAGAAGATATGCTACAGACATGATCAATGTTGTCACATGACATTCCGCTGTGACCTTGCACTTTGAAGAAACCAACAGAACTAGAGGCATGACACTAGTAATCTTTAAGGGCAACAACTGAGCCAAGTTATTTGAAATCCATCCATAAATGTAGAAGATATGCTACAGACACAATCAATGTTGTCACATGACATTCAGCAGTGACCTTGCACTTTGAAGAAACCAACAGAACTTTAAGCATGACACTAGTAATCTTTAAGGGCAACAACTGAGCCAAGTTATTTGAAATCCAACCAGAAATGTAGAAGATATGCTCCTTGCCACCTCACCTTTAGTTGTGACCTTGACCTTGACCTATGGGGTATCAAATAGATATTTACACATGACACTAGAACTCTTCAAGGGATCAACTGTGCCAAGTTATTTTGAAATTGATTTAGAAATGTTCAAGATATGCCCAGGACAAGATGTGGGCGCACTCTCACCCCCATACCCATGCAAGCACTCACACATGGCCAGAGGTAACTTTGCATGCAATACATGGCAGGGACATAAAAAGCTTTAGAAAACATTGAGGAAAGTGAAGAAATGGCTTGTGACAAGCCATTTCTACAATGTCCACAATGTTTTAACCCATTCCTGTACAATCCCTTGTTTTTACATCCCTGAGATTTTATACAGGAGAAAATTTTGTGAGAAAAGAAGAAATTGCTTGGAACAAGCAATTTCCCCTTTTTCCACAATATTTTCTACCCTACTGTATGGTTATTTTTCAAATTACCTCCAAATTTTTGTCGGTAAAACCTTTGAATTTTTTGTTTGTTTGTTTTAAATTTTGAAAAACGGAAAAGGGTTAAAGGAAAATATTTCTAAAATTTCACCGACTTGATATTGTCATCTGCAACTTATTTCAAACTGGACCAGACTAAACTATTATCACCTGGTAATCGGTTAAAGCAGCTCATGTGTGCCCTTGAAATTTCACAATGACCTTATCAGATGACCTTGTCTGATAATCAACACAAGCTACACTAGACTGGCTTCTAGCCTTGCTGATTTTCCTTTGATTTTAGTTTGCTAGTTAGAACTGCAGTAGAGCTTAGTGTATCAGTTTGTGAAACATAAGGGAGGTTACTCTAGGGAAAGAAATGTATAGTGTGAGTGTGGTACCCTCTTAACTTTCAAACATTCACTCGCTGACAGCCTGGGAGACAGGCTTAACCCATTACCATACGACAAAATTTAAGACTGGCCCAAATTGAAAGGAGTTTCAGATAATAATTTAAAGTTTATGAAATTTTAGATTTTTTCAATTTTCTGTGTAGAAAACAATGTTAAAAATGAAGTAACAAGCAATTTCTTCATTTTAAACAATGTTTCCGGATTGTTTTTCATGGTCCCCAAAAGCATCACTGTGTGGGAATGGGTTAAATCAACAAAACATGCAGAGTCTATCAAAATACTAACCCAAGGTATCTACATACTGCAGAGATCATGCATACACATTCCGATTTTTTGTGCCTCTGAAGAACAAAGATTGGGAAAAACATTGCGGAATATGAAGAAATTGCTTGTTGCCAGCAATTTCTCTATTACCAATAATGTTTTATACCCAAAAAGACAAAGATTAGACCAATTTCATCAAATTGAGATTGCTGTCTACAACTTCTTTCAAATTAGACCAACCTAAAAATTGTTGTCTGGTAATTGGTTAACCCATTCATACACATTAACACATCTAGACACCCCTCAAGAAAAAATCTTTAGAAAACATTGTGGAAAATGAAGCAATTTCTTGTTACAAGCAAATTCTTCATTATCCATTATATTTTCTCCCCCCAAAAGACCCACAATCTTTAAATTTAATTAATAAAGAATTGTTGTCTACAAAGTTTTCAAATTTGACCAATCTAAAACATTGTTGTTTGGTAATGAAGTAAAAAAATGAACCCTCTCTTTCCAAACCCACCTTCCCAACAAATTCCATTTGACAAACTGATGTCGGAATACGTTCACGTAGATAATCAACTTCCCAGCACTTTCATAGCTTGCCATATATCCAATTCAATAAATGAACGAATTCATACAAAGGAAGGAAATATATTGTAGGAAATAAACAATTATGTTTTACCCTTAGCCAACTGGGAAACATTTATTGCTATTGTGTAAAGACAAAGCAATTCAGCTTAGAAAAACAAGTTGGAAAGGGGAGAAAGCCATAAGATGTTTTTCCTTTTCTCACATTGCTTTCTACCCTTGATGGCACTCACTCTCTTTAACCCATTACCAGATGGATAAATTTTAGACTGGTCCAAATTTAAAGGAGTTGCAGACGATATTTTAAGCTTGTGAAATTTTGGAGTTATTCAACTTTTGGGGTAGAAAACATAGTTGATAATTGTAACAAGCAATTTTTTCGTTTTCCACAGCGTTTTCCAAAACCTTACTTTTTTAGGGGTGTTCAAAAGTGTCATTGTGTGGGAATGGGTGAAATGCATTTATACTCATAACCATAAGGCATAATTTAGACTTAGTCTCAGGCAACAATTTCCAGAAGTTGAAATATCAAAGATCTTGGTCTTATAATGTAGGAAACAATGTGGATATGATGAAGAAATTACTTGTAACAAGCAATTTCTTCATATTTCATAACATTTTCCATAAGCGCATAAAAAAGCAGGATTGTTTGGTTATGGGTTGAATTGTTGTCTGAAATCTCTTTCAAATTGGACTTGTCTAAAATTATATTCTCTAGTAATGGGCTAGAAAATCTCCTTACATTAGGCTTGCTTTATTGAAGCAAGAAACGACTGGCATCACCAAGTCAATTTTCACAAAGCAGGTGGGTGGAGGTGTGTTTATTTCAGCTTTGTATTGCATCAGATTTACAACCACAGCACGTTAGTACTACCACAACATCCTTCCAAGCATCACCTCACATAGGTTTATGATTATCCACCAATATATGACACTTTATCAGGGTAAACATTGTTGGAAAAGATTTTTTTTCAAGAGTCTATATAAGAAAACTATTATATCCATTTTTATCCTATTCAAATGATAAATGATATGTTTGAGCAAGATAATGCAAGAAACTGAGTAAATAGATCAAGAAAATTGTTGAAAATGAGTAAATAGTTCACAATAGCACACAATGATACTTTTTGACTCGCTCACACACACCGCAGTAGAAAGTAGGCTTTGGAAAACATTGTGGAAAATGAAGAAGTTGCTTGTTACAAGCTGTTTCTTCGTTATCAACAATGTTTTCAACCAAAGAAGACATAAGAGATTTAAATTAACTTTATACTGTTGTCTGCAACATCTATGAATTTGGAGTTTATGAAATTTTAAATTTTTCAAATTTTTGGAAAAGAAAACATTGTTGAAACAGAAGAAATTACTTGTTGTGAGCAATTTCTTCATTTTTTAGCAATGTTTTCCCAATTGTTTTTCAGGGGGATATTGTCAATTTGTAGATACCATCGCTGGACAACAAAAATGTTGTAACTTCAACAATGATAAATAATCTCTGATTTCCTTTGAAATAGGAATAGTTTAAAGTAGTATTAAAATTCCATATTATCAGACAACCAACATTAAAAAGAATTTTGGGGAGGAAAACATTAATGAAGCCACTAACCTTTGGAATATTGCCCGTCGACCATTCGTCTTTCATTAGAGTGATTTACTTGACTGCTGCTGTGTGTATGTATTAGATTATGTATATAATATACAATATCAGTCCTGTTCAATTATGTCTTGTATACATTTGCCTACTTTGAATAAACCACTGTTCTTCTTAGAGGGGTTTCTTTACAACTTATTTAATATTACCCATTTTGACGACAAAATTTCGACGTATCCAAATTGAAAGAAGTTGCAGACGGTAGCATTTCAGAATTCCTTATCTATTATGGTAGAAAACATTGTGGACAAGGAAGATTGTTAACAAATTGCATGTAACAAGCTTGTAACTCCAGCTTATTCAATATATAGTTAGAGGTTTCATTAATTCCCTTTCTTGTATTTTTTTCTAATCTAAAAGTGATTCTTTAGTAACTGAATGGCGGATCCGGGATTTCTATAAAGGGAGGTTTCAGCTTACCAATTGTTTTCATATTACTTCCAAATTTTTTATTGAATTTCCCAACGGAAATAAACTAATGCTGCTACAGAGGGGGGTTCACATGAACCCCCTTGAACACCTTCCCTTGAATCCCCACTAAATCCACCAATGGTAAATGGTTTAACCCATTCCCACAAAAGCCCTCCTTTTTACGCCCCTCAATAAAAAAGCTTTGGAAAACATTGTGGAAAATGAAGAAATTGCTTGTATCAAGCAATTTCTTCATTATCAACAATGTTTTCTATCCAAAAAGAAGACAAAACTGAAAATTCAATAACCTTGAAATCGCCATCTGCAGCTTCTTTCAATTTGGACCAGTCTAAAATTTTGTTGTGTGGGAATGGGTTAACCCTCTACTATTCTCATCAAGACAAAAGAACTGTCCAAATTCAAAGGGGTAGCATACAACAATGTAAAGTAGGTACAATTCAAAACGTAATCATCCTTTCTATGAGAGAAAATTGCCTGTTACAAGCAATTTCTTCTTTTCTACAATGTTTTCTAGAGTATAATATCTCAGGGACGTAAAAATCGGGGATTGTACGGAAAGGAATTACTGGATGCCCGACTTAAAGTCAAAGACAGGTTTTATTGGAGACAGGGTAAAGGATCTTTTTATACAACTTTATATAACATTGAAAATAATTTTGATCCTTTGTAATTTCACATCCCTAGACAGGATTTTGGTCTAGAGAAAGGATCCAGTGTACATTTACCTAACACAGCCATCATTCGGGGAATTATCACAAATAAAGAGCAATAATAAATTCATTCTTACCTTTTTTCTGCAAGGAGCTGTCTGGCCATGGTTGTTTACCTCCCTAAAATCCCCGAGTTTTATTTGAAATGAAATCATCCGTGAAATACTCGAGTTCAATGGAGGCGAACTCATGTATAGCCTAGCTACTCTGTGCCGTGTCACCCTTCGGTCTTCCGCAGACGACAGTTTGGCGCTTTTTTAACTGCACGCGAGATTTGGAGAACTTTAACCCATTCCCACACAGTGACGTTTTTGGACGCCCCTCAAGGAAAACAATTAGGAAAAAAATGACTAAAACTAAGAAATTGCTTGTAACAAGCAAATTCTTCATTTCATACATTGTTTTCTACCAAAAAATCTAAAATTTCTAAAACTTTAAATTGTCGTCTGCAACTCCTTTCAATTTGGACCAGTCTTATATTTTGCCGTCTGCTAATGGGTAAGAAAAATAAAATAATCTTAACTCTGGAATCCTAAACAAGTGGGCTATATAGATGTAACGTCAAGTATAATATAGTGCAGATCTCTGTGTCACGGCGGCTGATACACCTAACCATGGTTCCTTGTCGCTTCTCACACCATGGGTAAAGCATAGAAACGAGATGCGGCTGTAGTTGCGATGATTTGATCGCCTAACGTACATTTTTGTAAATAGGGAAAAATAAGCAATTCATTATTTGCATGCGGACAAACTAAATTGACCGTCGCGATTTTCACGGTCAACCAAAGAATCTATAGACCAATCAAATAGTTCATTTCAACCGGAAGTGAACTTTAAACTCCAACATTGGCCGACATTTATGTGAAGGCATTTTTGATGATTTGACGACTTAAACACCGTAAGCACAGCTTATTCAAGCTGTAGTTAGGACGTTTAGGTCGCCAGCCAACAATTTTACTCTTTTTTTTTT
The DNA here is from genome assembly GCA_946902895.1 of Fragum fragum. Lineage (NCBI taxonomy): Eukaryota > Metazoa > Mollusca > Bivalvia > Cardiida > Cardiidae > Fragum > Fragum fragum. The sequence continues at coordinate 75,277,277 of OX336365.1, read as the reverse complement.
ACATTTTACTGGCCATGAAATTCACAAAATAGCGTTGTTTAATAGCGAAGTAGAAGTTTATGTAGGAGTCAGTGGGCGTGGTCAGCAAAGTAAGTGGGCGGGGCCAGCAATTTATCAATTGGCGCTACGCCCTTGTTAAAGACAGTATTGTCGAAAAGATAGGCAGTCTCAAATAGAAATCAAAGTACCGCTGAAATAGGATTAATGACCTAATGTGCAATCATAGGTGGACAAAGCTACGTAATCTCAGGCTTTATTGCTATTCTAATATTCTCCATAATTATAAAGGATTACACGATGGACACGCCTTGCTTATTTGACCTTAATTCCGGGACCGTAGATATCGCGGAGAGAACAAAAAGAAGCACTAGCAGTAGAATATAGAATTGGGACACGAAGAGGTTTTGATATGGTCGTTCGAGATACGAAGAAATGAGAGGAGATAGACAATGGAACAGACAGACGGTGAGAGAGAGAGAGAGGGGGGGGGGAAGAATGGGGTTTGGGGTTGGGGAAGTCAAAGAGGTAGAGAATCAAAAAGAGAGATAGCTAGACAGAGGCACAGGCAGACAGACAGACAGATAGGGAGTCCTAATGCGAGGCGGGCAGGGACAGAGAGACCAGCGAGCCTAGTAATACAAACGAGCAGACAGGGAAAGAGCAAATCACGGAAGTTGCGATCTATAGAAAAGGAGAGACAGACAGAGGAAAGACAGAGAGTTAGAAAGGAGGGGCGAAAAGAGAGGGGGACTGGTGGGTCATCACCAGATTCTGAAAATAAAATATGAGTAATACACCTTTTGGTTTAAAAGTAAAACTCGTTTGGGCCAGCTACTAAAACCAGCTTTTTAGCTAAGTTTCAGAAAATAAAGTTGACTGATCGTTGTCCATGCCCACTAACGGATCGCTGGTAACGCCCACTAACCTCCAACAAAGCTTTTCTAGTGAGATATCAGACGAGGTAAGTTTACACTAAATGGACGGGACATAAAGAAAAAAGTAATCCTTGGAGGCGACCTAAATGTCGTAATTATAGCTTAGATGAGCGGTACTTACGACTTTAAGTCGCCCACGAAAAAGATGTTTAACCTATTCCCATAGAATGGCGCTTTCTGAAGCACCGCATAAGATTGTGTAAAATGAAGAAATTGCTTGTCACAAGCAATTTCTTCATTTTACACAACGTTTTATAGCCAATAAGTTGAAAAAACTAACATTGCATAATCGTTTGATTGTCGTCTGCAACTTCTTTCAATTTGAACAGCCTAAAATTTTGTCGTCTGCTAATGGGTTAACCAAATCCCACTCAATCCCTATTTTGAAACAACCCAAGAAAAGGCTTCGGAGTGTGAGTGTGCTCTTGAACATGAACATCAAAACTACTTTATGTTCGTAATAGGGCGTGGATTTTTTCTACGGTTAAACCGGTCCCAATTTTCCAGCACTGTAGCAGACGTTGATTGAGCATTTTCTCCCAAACGAAAAACAAGTTTGTCTATTCCATATCTCTCATCTGCTTCTGTCAATCACTTACAACTTTCTTGTACCAGACGAAACTAATTAAAGACTGCAGACGACATTTATGCAGAAACGGATGGAAAACACAGGGTACAGAAAAAATAATTCGAGCAAATGAAAAATAGATATTTGGGCGAGGCGATATATACTCAAGGTTGTCAGCCCGATAAGGTCAGTTAGTAGAGCACTTGACTTCAAACCTCAAGATCACGAGTTCGAAATCTTGACTAACCAAACTAACAACCATTTAAGAGTAAATCGATTTCGACAGACTTCCAACTGACGACTGGCAATAACAATTAAACAAAACAAACAAACAAACCAAAACAAACACTCAAAGAGAAAAAAGAAAAATCTGTTTTGACTGGCGTCTGTCAAAAATTTGCTATTCCCTTTAAGCGTGGCCGGGACAAATGACTCGAAAGAGCTATCGTCTTACCCCCGGCATCACCGTCCCACCTGATTAAAGTATTCATATATTTGTTATTAGTTAATATTCGCGATAGGGTTCTTATATTTCACACGGGCACTTGTCGGGCGATGACCTTGCATCTAGCACCAAGACCTGTGACGTTGCAGCCTTTTGACATTGACCATTAAAAAGAAACTTCTGACTTTTACCAAAACTTTAACCTTCTATATAATTTCTGATTGCTTCTACCTAGCACCATTATACTTTACATATACACTCGTCAGATAGAAGTATACCTGACACCAAGCACCTGGACCCCCGTGACCTTGGATTTGACCTTCAACCACTTGATTAATAATAGAGCTTAAACCATGATTATATTTTCAGAATGCTCCTACCTTGGACCAAACTTTAACTTGTTACAAATATTGATTGATTTATCCGAAATGCTAGTATATCGTCGGTAACCGTTTTACTTGAGGATATAACCAAGGAAAAAAGTCAATGCAACGGTCGCTCTTCGGTGGCTCTTGTGAACCGAAAATACATTTAAGAGATGAAGGGAATATTTTTTGTTTTCATGGAGGTATGAACCGAAAAACCTAATGCCACTGTATGAATACGCGAAGCGGATTCATACATTGTGTGATTAGGTTTTTCGGTTCATACCTCCATGAAAACAAAGAATATTCTCTTCATTTCTTATAATTTAATAGTATCGAGCGAAAAAAGCAGAAAAAAATACATCTTTTGATACCTTTTTGTATGGGACTATTTTGTGTGGAAGCATACAAAATCACTGCGTGCTCAAAATTTTGTTCATGGAGGTATGAATTCAATTTTTCGACCAATCACGACGCTTGTTTTTGATAGACGAAACTAACAATTAAATTATTGTATTTTGAACATGCAAATTGTTCGTTCAGACAGCAAGTAGGCTATAATGTTGACCCCGGCATTGATGTCAAAATATTGACTAAAAGTCTTAGGTACAGCCTTATCAAAGTAAAGTTTAATCGCCAATCAACGGTTTGTTGTGCGTTTTATGTCTTCGACTAAATTGCCTTGTTGAAGAACAATCGAGGCAAATAGTGTCCCAACAATTTCTAATTTAGGTTTCACTCGCCCCAGATCATTGTTAGAGTAAATTGACCAACCGCGGTTGACAATGAAGGAATATGTCGACCAATCAAATCATTCATTCAGCAAGGAATCGAGATTTGAACTCCAACATTGGGCGCAAATTTTGTGAAACCATGATTTTTGTTGGTCTGGTGACTTAAACGTAAAACCACAGCTTATTCAAGCTGTTGTTACGATTTTTAGGTCACCAACCAACCTTTCTACTTTTTTGCTACATAGGCCATTAATTTTACAAAATAATACCGTTTAAAATCGAAGCGGGACTTCCTGTTGGTGTCTGTGGGCGTGGCTAAACTTTCAGGAGTAAGTAGGCGGGACCAGCGATCGGTCAATTGTAGGTCATGTTGCTGGTCTACAACATTGTGTTTGTCCTATAGCAGATTTCATGAATAAACTGCAACTGATTGGTGTAGGGCAGAAACAATCTCGCTATATCACGTTGTGGTGTCGCAACAAAATAAAACAAAAAACATCAATAGTCTGACATTATAAAAGCCGCTATGATGTAGGGTGGTGTATTTTAGGGAATGGTAAAATGTGACAAAACTAGTAATTACGCAGACTTTTAAAATTATTTGGAGCCAATCAATTATCACTACTTCGTCAATTGTAATGATGGACGTCATCATTTCTTCATGAGTTTGAAGCACCACTATATTTCAAACAGAACTGATTTTTCTCCGATTCAGAATATACTTAACCCATTACCACCCATCCTGTATTTTTACACCCCTAGAAAATATAGTTATTTAAAACATTGTGAGAAAAGAAGAAATTGCTTGTTACAAGCAATTTCTTCTTTTCTCACATTGTTTTCTACCTCATATGTCCCTTTTAATTAAACGTTGTTTTTCGTTTGCAATCTCTTTGAACTTGGATCTTTTTAAAATATTGTTGTTTGGGAACGGGTAAACGAGCTTTTTCGCGAGTCGATGACTAAACGAATATTAACGGTTACATGTTGGTATGGCTTGACATAAATTAGTCTATAAATTAATGAATTACAAGACGACAACGTTTAATAAGACTGGTCCAATTTGAAACACGTTGCAGAAAATTTTAAATTGCCCTAAATTTGGAAAATAAGTGACGGTTAAGATAGAAAAAATGTAAGAAAAGGAGAAATTGCTTGTAACAAGCAATTTCACGTTTTTCCACAAAGTTTTTTTTTCACGAGAACACTTCTTCAGGGCGTCGAGAAGCGTTGTCATGTGGTAATGGGTTAAGAACGCTCGCACTTTTCTCTATCCTCCTCCCCACAGCGATGTGAGATAAGAACGGTCATTATCACGAAGCTAATGTCAGATACAAATTTATCCCAGGTAAGTGATAATTTCACGGTTTCGGAGCTGATAAGCCACATTACATGCCGCTGTCAATCAAAACTGTAAACGTTATTTGTGTCTAGGGTCGAAAACTCTTGATTACCTTGTGGATTGTAAACCCGTGTCGTCGGTAGGCAACCTGATATCTTCTCACCTTTTCAGACGAATTTGTAGGCGATGATCTCTTTTTGAAAATATCATCTTGTCTAGTAGGAAACATTTTTGTTACAAGCATTTTCCACGATGTTATCCCAGCATTTTTTTCTCTCTGGGTATAAAACAGCGGGATTATGTTTATGCATGAATACTATTTGAATAGAAGATGCGACGTATTTCGAACTGTTTTGTGAGTACTTTCTGTATACACTGCTTGTGAATTCAGAGAAAAGAAAATGGGTTCCAAATATGGAGACACAACATCTCCAGCCATGACCCAGGTAGTACAACCAGATCGATTCAAAGATCTTTAAGGTTTAACCCTTTCCCATACGAAAACATTTAGACTGTTCCGAATTCAAAGAAGTTGTAGACGATTATTCTAGTTTTTTTTTTTTTTAAATATTTTGTTATTAATATTATTATTTTGTTATTATTATTATTTTTTTTTGTTATTATTATTATCATTAATATTATTTGTAGAAAATATTGTCAAAAATGGAACTATTTCCTTGAGGAGCGTAAAAAGGCGGGTTTGTGTGAAAATTAAGTTACATCGGTATCAAAAAATTAGTCATTGATTCCAATCAATCACAATACGATTGATCTTCAGAAAACGCTGCCGAAACTTTTCTCTCTGGGGGTGTTATGAATCTAGCACGACCAATTTTCTTGCACGCATGATAATTTTCGGAACCACCTGGTTTCAGTCTCTTTTCAACTCGTTCTTAATTTTTCATTTACCTATCTATATGATTTACGGAAGATTCACGAGGTCCCCTTTTTCTTGACGGGGCATATATGAAAACTTGTTAAGCGAGCCCATCTTAAAATCGGTCACCATGTTTTGAGACGTTTGTTTATGATATGTTCAAAGTTATCTGAAAGATCGTGAATAATTAAGTATGCCATAATTATATTTAATATGATAAAATATACATCTATATGGAACAGCCGCCTGTACAACGTCAATTGAAATTGAGCCCTAATATTTTGACATAATGACGTCAGCCCTGAAACCTGTTCTAAAAGGGTTTATTAACTTGTAAATACTTTTAATAGTGCATAATCTAGAAGAGAGAATAGGATACGCCAAATTAAGCCTTGGAGGTGGTAACTTTCAGTACCATTTGGGAACTGGTTTTATTTAAAATTCCTTCCTATTTCCTGCAAACTAAAACCATGGGGATGGGAAGGACGGGGGGGCCTAGAATGACTTTTAACACTGCTTAAATAGAGTCGAAAATAACGGATCACTTGGAATTGGTAATTTGGTAACTAAACTAAGCAGACACAAAACAATAGAATTCAATATACTAGAAATTATCGTCTTCAACATCTTTTAACCCATTCTCACACAATGTCGATTTTAAACGCCCCTCAATGATAAAGCATCGGAAAACATTGTGGACAATGAAGAAATTGCTTGTTACAAGCAATTTCTTCATTATCCACAACGTTTTCTACCCCAAAAGACAAGGATTTTAACAATCACATAAACTTAGAATTGTCGTCTGTAACGTCTTTGAATTTGAACTGGTCTAAAATGTTGCCGTTTAGTAATGGGATAATTGGGGCCAGTCTGCATTTTTTCTTTTTGATCTCGTCAAGGGTTAACCTATAACCAGACGACATCAATGTAGACTTGTCCAAATTGAAAGTGCTTGCACATGACGACTTTTTACTTAAATAAATAAGATATTTGTCTTGTGGATCAGAAAAATAAAGTGGATGATGGAGAAATTGCTGGCACCGAATGAAATCTTCATTTTCCATAATGTTTCGCAGGCTTTTTTTTGAGGGGCGTAAAAGCGGGATTGATTGCATAGTGATTGAAAGAAAGAAATGCTGTCATCAATTACATGTAATTGAGATTCAATTTTCTCGCGACGATTCCGACAATACCTAAACACAATAGACCAATATCTGGCCCCGCCCACTTACTTCATTGACCACGCCCTTCGACTCCAAAGGGAAGTTCCATGCGATTCTAAATTTTGCAACAAATTTTATGTCTAGTTTCATGCAACAAAAAGTAGAATACGTCGCTAAAACAACATTAAGGTTAAAAATGGTGGTCAATGCCAATGTCGGAGCTCAAAACTCATTTCTTGTTTAACCCATTTCAACTTAATCCCTCCTTTTCACGCCTCTAAAGAAAAAAGCTTTGGAAAACATTTTGGAAAATGAAGAATTTGCTTGTATCAAGCAATTTCTTCATTTTCCACAATTTTTCTATCCAAAAAGATGAAAAAAATAAAAATTCCATCAACTTGAAAATGTCGTCTGCAGCTTCTTTCAATTTGGACAAGTCTAAAATTTTACTGTGTTGGAATGGGTTAAAAAAATTATTTCAGTGGTCGACTGGTAATTTGATTGACATCGCGACTGGTCAATGTTCGGCTAAAAATACTAACTTGGCTTTTCTCCCAACTGACCCAGCTCCTACAGCTTATTCAATCTGTACCTGCGACGTTTAGGTTGCCAACCAGCTTTTCTACTGTTTTGTTACATGCCTATTACTGGCCATAATTATTGCAAAATAACGCTATTAAAATCGAAGTGGGACTTCCTCTAAGAGTTAGTGGGCGGGTCCTAGGGACTCAGTCAGAGGGGTCAGCGATTGGTCAGTAATGCCCTCGTTTTCGAAGTAGCAAATTACCACTGAACGGCCGGGTGCCATGAGATACTTGATCAGTCACGTTCGTTTCTATCCTGCATATAAAATTGCCCATTCCCCCCGCCATAAAGATTGAAAAAAAAAAGAGAGTCACGTTGACAAAGGCTCGAAATTTGCATATCGTCAAATCTGGCCGCAAAAATTACTTTGTTTTTGTCACCCAGCGACAATATGCAAGTCATACCTGACAAACCGGTACTGTTGTACTTTTAACATAACTTCATTTACGTAGTACCGAATATAACAAACCCATCAAGCGAAAGGAGACCTCATTGGAATTCCGCTATTTTATTATTATTACTATTTTGAAAACAGGTTGGATCCAGCAGAGCCGCCCAACCTCACATTTCGACCTATTTACCGGTACTTGACCTGTCCAGTGAAAAGGGGGCTGGCGGAAAGTAGAAAAAGTATAGACCCTGGCCAGACTGTTCGAACTGCGCTTGCTGACCGGGTTCGCAGCTTTTCGATTTGAAAAGATTTCTGTGTCTGTAAAAAGACAAAACATTCTACCTTACTATATTTTTCTATTCTAGAAATGCGACCCCCTATTGACCTCTCACACTTATATTATGAGGTAAATTGATCTATAGGTTCAAGGACACAGGTTGATATCCTTAGTATACTTACGATGGTGATGTTCGTCTTAATAAGATTCAAATTTCACCCATTACCACATGACAAATTCAGACTAATCTAAATTGAAAGATTTTGCAGCTAACACTTTGAAGTTAGCGAAATTTGAAACACACACACACAAAAAAAACCCCCCAAAAAAAAACAACAAACAAACCTCTGCATTTCATAGGGTAGAATGAATTGAGGATATAAGTATGCTGTTTAAAGTTTTTTTTCTAGAGGGGCGTGTAATAACGTGAGGTTATCTTATGCTGATTACTTTTACTTCATGTGAAAGAGGTACAACATAAAACTATGGAAATTCTTTCTAATTGACGGAGTCGGGTGACCTCGCCAGCCGACCTCCGTCGAGGTAGTTCGACTGTGATAAAAGAAAAAGGAAAATTAGTTTTCAAAGTTTAACATTGACTAAAATGTTGTTGGATGGCAACAAAAATGTGAAAGGTTTGGTTAGCTACATAAACGCCGTAACTATAGCTTGAATAAATTGTAGTTAACTGTTAAGTCACTAAACCAACAAAAAAACTTCGGATTCGGCAAATGTCGAAGATCAAAGTTTCTTTTCGGTGTGAATGAAAGATTTGATTGGTCGATCAAATCATTGATTGACGATCGCGATCAATCAATTGTGGATAATATAGAAATAACGTAATGAGTCGCGGCTGTCTGCTGTTTGTACAGGGGTTAAACGGCACTTTTAACAGCAGTATTTCAGCCAAATTTAGGAGGTTGGAGCACCTAACCACGGATTCCTGGTATTTCTCACACCATTTCTAAATCCTCCAGCTGCTCACTCCACTTAGGTTAATGATTATCTTCCCATTGGTGGGAGACAAATGTATGAGAGAATATTTGCCGCGACCGGGGATCGAACCCGGGACCTCATAATTGAAAGTTCGATGCGCGATCAACTGAGCCATGAACTCGGCACGGCTTCTTTCACCTACAATTTTCAACACATCCATATTTTCGCAAATCGAAAACACGAAGCAGCCTTAAAACCGCATAGTTCATATAGAACATTCTCTGGTTAACTGAGAAACCTTGGGTCCATACAGAGAGGAAAGTGAGCGTTTTTTACTTAAGTGCATGTTGGTCGAAGTCAGAAATAATAACTGATACACATTTATAATTGACGGATCGCAGATGTCAAGTAATCAATTGACCAATCAAATCATTCTTTCATAGCGGAAGCTAACGTTGAACTCAGATATTGACCGACATCTATGTGAAGCTTGTTTGCTGGCTTGGCGATTTAAACGCCCTAACTACAGCTTATACGTTCTAGTAGCCAACCATGTTACGTGTTATAAACCTTTTTTTTTTTTTTCAAAATAACACTTTCGATAGCGCAGTGGAATTTCCTGTCGAAGCTCAATGGGCGTGCCAGCGAACCGCAAATTTACGGAAATGAGGTTAATTAATCAATTAACCATTATTATTTCATTAAAGACCAATCGCTGATCCCGTCCACTTACACCTTTTGTCATGTCCAATGATTCCGATTGGAAGTCACGCTTCGATTTAAGACGGCGATATTTTGCAAAATTTATTGCCAGTAGCATGTAACAAAAAGTGGAATGGTTTGTTGACGACATAAACGTCGTAACTACAGCTTGCATAAGCTGTAGTTACGACGTTTAAGCCGCCAAATTAACAAAAATGTTTCACACAAATGGGGACCAAAGTCTTTCTAAATTCCATTCCGGGCTGAATGAATGATTTGATTTGTCGATATATTCATTGATTGCCGGCTGCGATTGTTCAGTTATCGTTTTTTTCAGTCTAGTGTCTTTAAATCTAATAAAATAAACTTTTTCTAAGATTAATAGGAGTCGGTGGCCAAGATTTCTAAATGGAATTTTTGTGTTGGGAACGATTATTGTGAAATTTGGGAAAACCTCTAGAACCGAATAAATAAATAGGTTAGTAAATAAATAAATAAATGTTGTATTATACACATTATTATACAATCATAAGAATTGAATGAAAAATTGAGAGATAAATATACAAAACAAGTATGATAATAAAATAAATCATAGAGAAATCAAATAGTATAGGTCTACCATGAAAGACCCGTCTGGTTTTAAATCAAACTGAGAACCGGTAAGCTGATGGTAAGTTCTCAGAGAGGATCAAACGGTTCTATTTTAGGAAACACGTCCATTTTAGGAAATTGACTTGTTAATTCTAGAAAAAAATATATATTTGGCGTGTGCCAAAATAATTGGCTGTAACCTCTGTCAGAAAATTTGATTGTTAGACTTAATGTTTTATGTCGTATACTCGGTATTGAACAACTTTCTGTTTATAGCGTGACAATCGGCGTGATCGCGTCTTTCAAACAATTGCTTAAAATGTAAAATCATTCTATTCGACCGAGCGTGAACTTTGAACTCGAACATTTGCTTACATTAATATGACGCATTTTTAATGGTTTGGCGATTTAAACGTCGTGACTACAGCATATTAAAGCAACAGTTACGACGTTTAGGTCGCCAACCAACCATTTTACTATTTAAAACACGTAATTGGCTATCAATTTGGCAAAATAACACCGTTTAATCTATTCCCACTCAGTGACGCCTTTAGACACCCCCAAGGAAAACATCTTAGGAAAGCATTGTGGAAAATGAAGAAATTGCTTATTACAAGCAATTTCTTCATTTTCCACAATGTTTTCCACCCAGAAAGTTGAAATCATCCAAAATTTCATTAACTTTAAGTTGTCGTCTGCAATTTCTTTCAATTTGGGCCAGTCTAAAATTTTGCCATTTGGTATTGGGTTAATATCGATGCGGAACCTCCAGTTGGAGTCAGTTGGCCTGACCAGCAGGATTAGTAGGCGGAGCCATCTATCCGTCAATTCTGTATAAGGTCGCAGAAATTATTTCCAGACAGATGTGTGGAATTCACAAATCTCAACTCTCATTTAGAATGCGGCCGCCGACATAGCGCAGTCGGTAGCGAATCAGACTCATAATCTTAGATCATGGGATGTCATGGGTTCGATCTCCGGTGGCGGCTCATATCCTTTCCGACATTTGTCTCTCACCAGAGGCCGGATGATCGTAAACCTAAGTGGGAAAGCGGCTTGTGGCTAGGAAAGGATATAGTGGCAGTACTGGTGTTAGAAATATCAGGGATACATTGTTAGGTGTTCCAGCCGCCGGGATATGACTGAAATACATGTCATTTAAAAGGGGCGTAAACCCCATTCAATCAATCAACTAACACATTACCTAGACATTGACAAGAGTTTACACTGGTTCAAATTTAAAGAGAATACATACAGCCTACATTATTTTAAAATTAGAAAGGCAAATTACATACAGAAAGAAAATATTGTGAGAAAAGGCCAAACTGTTAGAAGCGAAAAGCTATATTTTGGTCACATGTAGAAGTTTGAATTGACTGGTCGCCGTTGTCAGTCAAGAAATCGTTTAACCAATCGGATCATTTGTTTAGATCGAAAATGAATATTAAGCTGCAGCATTTGTGTTTAGCAGTGTGTGTTGGTTTTGCGACTTAAACGCCGTGACTACAGCTTATTCAATATTTTCTATACAAGACATCTAACTTTCGGGAAAATACAATTGACGGGTCGCCGCTGCCAACCAAAAGATTGATAGACAAATCAAACCAAACATTTAAACTTGAAATTATGAACTCCGGCATTGGTCGACATTTATCTGAAAAGCAATTTGTCGTAACTACAGCTTATTCTATCTTTTTTTACATGTTACTGACCATGCATTCCGCAAAATAACGCCGTTTCTAAGACGGACTTCCTGTTGAGCTAAGAAGGCGGGGCCAGCGATCCGTCAAAATTATAGAGGTCTGTTACACAAAATGACGACTTTCACGTTGCGGGGGTAATTATAAGTCTGATTCTACTATTATTTTGTTTTCTTCGTGTATGTGTATATGTGTTTTCTTTTTAATTGATCTTTAAATTATATTGATACTATGTATAGTTGACTACCAATAATTAGCTTTTCGTTTATTTAACTGTCATAGTAGTTACGCTATCGTGACAGTTGACGGATTTCAAATGACAAACCAAACCATTCGTTTATACCGGAAGAGCACTTTGCATTCTGGTAATATGTTGAACATTTTTGTAGGTTTAGCTACTAAACGTCGTAACTACAGCGTAACATTTGTACCGAACCTCACTAGATGTGTATCGTCGACATGCTCATACATATTAGAGAGAAGTCTTGTAGAATTAATATTATGGCAAAAGTTTGAATTAATATTATTTATGTACTTTTTTTATTTATTTAATTACTTATTTTAAAGATTTTTAGACTCAAATGCTAAATATCCCTTCAAGACTTAAAGTCACGTGTATACTCTAATTACCTAAAGTGATCTTTTTTTTTTGTAAAATCTAAAGTTTTGTTGAGTGGGAATGGCCTTTGCCCGGCCTAACTTATGGTAAGTTGCCGTGTCCATTTCGTAGGGAATATGTATTGTTGTCAGAAGGTGGGTCTAGGAGTGGAGGGGAAAACGGACCGTTAATGTCGTTCAGAACACAATTGATGTTCTTTTAATACTATATGCATAAATATAGTCTATATTTATGTTTATACTTTATAGAATTAAAAAAATGATTGTGGCAAGTCCCCGCGGTTCAGAACCGGAACGGCACAACAGAGATATCACGGATTTTAGATTTAAATATTTCACCAATACTGCCATTAACCCTATTTTGTGGGTACTCATTTAAATCGTCTCGACGAGACGATTCAAATGAGTACCCACAACAAAGGATTTCGTTGAGAAATAAGGATTCTAGAATGTTGTTTCCTCCTCTTATCTAGACCTCTGTAGGTGTGAGCCATACTGATGTTCCTAGGGTTAATATGCCAGTGTTACAATAGATTCTGATTTTATTTTGATGGACAAAAATGTCTGTATCGTGATACAACGCAAGGACCATCGACGATTAGGCCCGTAAATTCAGACTTCAACTTAATAGAGAGAATAGAATTTCCAGATATGTTCACAAATCTTTATTCAGGCTTAACATCTCTTTGAGAGGTTACAGTAGGACTTCAATATTTCTATAAGTCTGACATGTCAATCTAACCACTGAATATCAGGTAAGAAATTATAACAATCTTAAAAGTGAGGCTTATCAGATTTTGAGTGGTATATTTTATGTCTAAGGCATGTAGCTACATATATTTTTTTTCGGGGGGGGGGGGTTCGGTCAGATGTAAATCCGCTACACCAGGATAAAAACATTGCCTCAATATCAGCCCAACTTCCCATTCCAACACAATGACGCTTTTTCATGCCTCCTAATTTCTTCATTTTCTACAATGTTTTTTACCCAGAAGGTTGAAAAAATCGATAATTTTACAAACTTTGAAATGTCGGCTACAAGCCTTTTCAATATAGACAAATTTTGCTGAATGGTAATGGGATATAGACCTACATTATTTATTCTCATTGTTATTTTATGGAATGGCATATAGGCCTAACATTAAATTGAAAGGGTCGAGCTATCCATTTTATCCAGTATTAGTCGGAAAAACTTAACTGAATTGGACAAGCCAAACTTGGAAAGTTGCTGACAACAATGATTTTCAGAACTCAAGTATTTATCTATCTATCTATATATACTGCCCAGCTCCCCTTTCGGGTATTACTGGCAGGTGCGCGTCTGTGCTGGAATAAAAACTGTTAGACATTTGTTAGGGTGCAAAATTTTAAAAGTATTGTGAGTGTTAGATTAAAAGAGCTGATAAAACATATTTTGGTCATTCAGGGGCGGCTCACTATCTGAAAAGAATCGAGACACTTTCTGAACGCTGCAATATCAGGTTGCTGTAAGATTGTTTCTGGAAGGCTGTTCCATAGTATCACTGTGTAGGGAAAAAAAAAGAATATTCAAGTAGGCTGCATTTGTGTGGATCTGTCTGAAAGATGCTGTGTGCATATGTCGGGTGGTCCTCACTGGTCTTTCAAGATAAGCTGGTACTGGCACTGCAACAAAATTATTAACGATTTTATAAAACATGGTGACTCTGGAGATGTCTCGTCTGTATTGGAGAGTTTCCCAACCAAGCTCCTTCTGCATGCAGGTAACACTGTCATAATAAGAGAAATTATTTTGAACCCATCTTGCCACTCTACGTTGTACTTTTTCCACTTTGTTGATGTAGGTTTTTGTGTAGGGGCTCCAAACTGTTGATGCATATTCTACCTGGGGTCTCACTAAAGTTTTTATTTATTTTAGGACAGAAAACAGTGTGGACAATGAAGAAAGTTCATTTTACTAGCAATTTCTGCATTGTCAACGTTTTTGGGCACAAGCAGCTCCTTCTTGCCAAAAAATTTGTGTTGGAATGGGTAGCCTGGAGAACCTGTCCCATCTACTCTGCTCTCCGACAGTAAATACAGTACATAAAAACATCAAGTAATCTTTAGATTAGGACAGGCTCTCCAGTCAATGGAATGGGTATCTGTTAAAGTCGACAGTGGTACCAGTCTATGGAATGGGTCGAAATTAAAACCAGTCTGTGAATTAATCGTGTACCAGTCAACAAAGTTTTGTAATGACGTTCCGCTATACATAGGTATAACAGGCATTCTAATTGGTCCAAAATCCTGAACTATTCGTTTTCTATTACTATTCACCAATCAAACCCAATCTTACTTAGAGGCCAAGGCTTGACAGACGAACAAGATGGAAGGCAATAAGGATGAAAGCAACAAATGTATTTTGATTGCCACCCGTTTAATAGAGCAGGAATCCTATGAAAAAGCATTGAAGTATTTGAATAAGGCGGAGAGACTCTACCCCTCACAGCGAGCAAAAGGTTTTTTTTATTATTAGCGATTTAGTTAGGTAAAAATGAATAAAAGTTTAGGGGACCCAATGACATTTACTTTAATTCGATAATTTCAATGGTTCGGAGTTATTTATGAGCATTTTTTAGAAAAATTTGGGAGAACTTATGAAACTGAAAATCCAACAGGCCAGGCCGTGGTTCAAGGGGTCGTTCTGACCGAAAATAAATTAAACGTTAAGAGGGTTCTACTTAAGGCTTTGCGATGCAGTTAAACTCAAAAACATAATCATGCTTTCTTAAGGGTCATACTAAAACAAGCCCTACAGAGATTTATAGCCCTACAGACGCCCTACGGAATTTGTACACGCCCTACGAGCATATGAGCGATAATGGTGTACAATTTTTGGTTAATATGATTAAAATTAACATTTTTCTTCATATTTCAAAATATTGTCTGTGAATTTATCTTATTTATGATGATTTTGATGTCTATTCTATTCTCTGTTCAGTCTATTTTTATTGCAAATAAAGAGCTGCTTCCCTTGCATTGCATTGAGATCCCTTTGTATCTAAAAAGTCTTTTATAACATGAAATTATACCAAAATAAAGATAAAAACCAAAACATGAATAATTTTGTATCTCAAAAATACTAATACGTAGACAGGTATTTGCTAATGAATTTGTTGGGCGATCAATTAAACGATAGGGCTTTTGTCAAGTACTTCCGGTCAAATTATGAGATATTAT
The DNA here is from genome assembly GCA_946902895.1 of Fragum fragum. NCBI lineage: Eukaryota > Metazoa > Mollusca > Bivalvia > Cardiida > Cardiidae > Fragum > Fragum fragum. The sequence continues at coordinate 75,261,847 of OX336365.1, read as the reverse complement.
AAACATCAAAATTATCATAAATAACATAAATTCACAGACAATAATTTGAAATATGAAGAAAAATGTTAGGGGGTTGAAATAGAATTAAGACATTTCTAAACCAATTTAGAAATAGGTTTCAGATGTAACAACAGATTATACAGTGTTTTCTCCAGCCTTTAAATGGACTATGTAAATTTTAGAGGGCTCTTTTGGAAATTAGTGGGCCCTTTTATAAAACTTGTGACATTCCTTATTCAGGGAACTTACAAAATCTACTAAATCCTTATTAATTTTCCAGAACAAATTTATTGTGAAATTTAATATTATTTGATTATTAACTGAAATCAAACATAGTAACTATTTAACATGTCAAGAAGTAGTAAGTGTAGTGAAACTAGTATTTTGGGATTCAGTTTAGGTACTATGTACTTGTTTAAGGTCTGATTTTTCCTACTCATTAGTTTGAACATTTTTGTTGGCTGATGCAGTGATAAGGTATACAGTCATTTCATACCATAACCATTTCGTACCATAATTTCTATAGTTATTTCGTACCATACAATGGTTATTTCGTACCATGCGTTGGTCATTTCGTACTCAATCGAGTTCAGAGAATTTGATAAATAGATTGTTTGTCATTGTTTGCGACGTGTTAGGTTTAGATCATTTAAGATCTAATTGATCTCCTGATTGCTTTATTATGATTAGATTGGTATTTGCCTTTCATTTGACTGTCCCACTTTTTTACACCCATCAAGAAAAATACTGGGGAAAACATTGCTGTAGACAAGCAATAATTATCACAATGTTTTCTTATCCAAAAGAAAAATATTTTAAAAAATTACGTCCTCATGAAATTGTGGTCTGCATATTTCTTTATATTTGGACCTGTCTTAAATATTGTTGTGTGGCAATTGGCTAATGGTTACTTTGTCAAATTATTCCGTTAACTATGATACAATATTGACAGAAATACAGTTCTGATTCCCTACTAATTTTCTTCTAATGAACACAATCCCCTTGTTAGAAAAAAAGTAATGTGCTGATACGCTTATACTGTATCAACAACTCTCCGTTTGCCTGAATGTACTGTCTGTATTGATTTTCACTGTTTAATGATCGATAAATTAGACAAAGCAAATAGCAAATAGAACTATTTTATAAATGTTGAAAGCGTAATTTTACTATTCAAATAATATAAGATTTTTTCTAAACATGGTACGAAACATTTGGCGTATGGTACGAAATGACTACCAGGGCTCTGCAGACTCCCAGAATTTGGGGAGAAGTCACTTCTCACTAGTCTGAGAACTGGGAGAAGTTTTTTAAGAATGGGGAGAAGTGGTGAGACTTTCAGGAGAAGTGGATCGTGTTAAAAATTAAGTTTTTGCGCGTATTCCTCATTTCTATCAGAAAATAAATTAGCTCTACAACCAAGTAGTTGCATTTTATATTATGTATCATGCAATAAACATAGAAAATACTGCTTATCCTTTCAGTCCTCAAAAAAGATCTTATTCCTGTGAACAAATACTTTTGTATTTTTCTTTTTTTGTTTTAGAATTCAAGAGCTTGATTCTGAATTTATTTTTTTAAATATTTCATAATAGATTCATAAATGATAAAAAAGCCAACTAATAAAAAAAAATGCAAATAGTGTATAGGCAGTCTGGGTGAAATGAGTAGTGTTTCTATTTGAAGCAGAAAATGAGAAAAGATTTTATTGTAACAACATGTATTTAATCAAACTATTACCAGAAGAAAAAAATCAGACTGGTACAAATTGAAAGAAGCTAAATAAGACATTTCACAGTGAGCTTAAATAAGAAAGAAGGTGCCAAAGAGGGTAGAAACATGAGGGGAAAGGATAAATTGCTTGCTGCAAACATTTCCTCCTTTTCCCACAGTTTCCCATAAAAACATTTTCAAGATGTCAAAATGGGGGATTGTGTGGTAATGAGTTAAAGTCTATGCACAGTTCTTTCACATAAAGAAAGTATGAGAAAAATGGCCGACATTTACGGACGCCGTATCATTTACCAGAAGTCAAAATTTTGTTAAAAATCTAAAATCTTGATGAAAAATAATTCTGCCGAAAATCTAGGTGGGGCAAATTCACTTTTCATTAGAATCCTTCAATTTGATTTATCTGCTTTAATTGTAAGAAGTGAAGAAAAATATGGCAAACAATTTAAAGGCTACTACGATCTTTTCCTGAGTTTCTTGTTATGATACATTCTTTACAAAAACTAAATTTCACTTACTTGTGTTGGTAATAATTCCTTTAAATAACATGTAGTCCTATAAAATGGAGCAAATTATCCTGTGTTAACTTTAAACCTCTGCATGTTTGTGTACTCAGCAGTAACCCTTTCCCTTTACACACTATAACTGACATAATCACAGAGGACCTTTTTTGACCAATTAATGACAATTTTTATCCATTTATATGTTATCCGGTAAAGTGGACAGACTTTAACTCATTACCACACAACCCCCCATTTTGACATCTTGAAATGTTTTTATGGGAAACTGTGGAAAAAGGAGGAAATGATAGCAGCAAGAAATTTATCCTTTCCCAACATGTTTCTACCCTCTTTGGCACCTTCTTTCTTATCTAAGCTCACTTTGAGATGTCTTATTTAGCTTCTTTCATTTTGCACCAGTCTGAATTTTTTCTTCTGGTAATGGTTTGATTAAATACATGTTGTTACAATAAAATCTTTTCTCATTTTCTGCTTCAAATAGGAACACTACTCATTTCATTCATACTGCCTATACACTATTTGCATTTTTTTTATTAGTTGACTTTTTTATCATATATCAATCTTTATGAAATATTAAAAAAAAAAAATTCAGAATCAAACTCTTGAATTCTCAAACCTAAAAAAAGAAAAACAGGAATAAGATCTTTATTGAGGACTGAAAGGATAAGCAGTATTTTCTATGTTTATTGCATAATACATAATATAAAATGCAACTACTTGGTTGTAAAGCTATTTTATTTTCTGATAGAAATTTAGGAATACGCGCAAAAACTTATTTCTTTAACGCGATCCACTTCTCCTGAAAGTCTCACCACTTCTCCCCATTTTGAAAAACTTCTCCCAATTCTCTGACTAATGAGAAGTGACTTCTCCCCAAATTCTGGGAGTCTGCAGAGCCCTGGTGATTAAGTCAGTTATAGTGTGTAAAGGGTAAGGGTTACTGCTCAGTACACAAAACCAGACTCTGTACATGCAGAGGTTTAAAGTTAACACAGGATAATTTGCTCCATTTTATAGGATTACATGTTATTTAAAGGAATTATTACCAACACAAGTAAGTGAAATTTAGTTTTTAGATAGAATGTATCATAACAAAAATCTCAGGAAAAGACCATAGGAGCCTTTAAATTGTTTGCCATAATTTTCTTCACTTGTTACAATTAAAGCAGATAACTCAAATTGAAGGATTCTAATGAAAAATGAATTTACTCTACGTAGGTTTTCGGCAGAGTTATTTTTCATCAAGATTTTAAATTTTAAAAATATTTTAACTTCTGGTAAATGACATGGCGTCCGTAACTGTCGGCCATTATTCTCATTATGTGAAAGTAAGCAACAAATCTTGTAGACTGATGATAACTTTATTTACAGAAATAATTAAAACTTAAGAAGGGAAAGGATTTTAAATAAAGATTTCTAGTGCCGAGAATATACACAGCATTGCCGAAATCAATCAGCGTAGGTGTGAATGAAGCAAGCATGTTGACTAACAGCTGCCAGAACATACCCCTATTTCTGATAATCTGCTGGCCTCGCGACTACAGTATCGATACACGTTTGATTTACGATCAAAAGGCTTCCGACGGACAGTTGTATAATTGCACACTGTCCCCTACTTTTATAGCCACTGGGCCAGATTTGGTTATCACCTATCGTATCCAGGCGACTTCCCTAAAATTCCAGGCGACTTCGACTTCGCTTTGATCAGCAAATCAGGCGAAGTTTTATGAAACCAGGCGACTTTTTCGCCTGAGTCGCCCACTCTGCAGAAGGAGCTCAGTAGCGTTTAATTTGAAAAATTAATGAACCTTGTTCTCATCTTTGATGTGCGTAGAATTATAGAATAATGACAAATGAGTGTGTAGATTACCCGGTATAGAGTTTATAGACAAGAAGGGGTGTATAAACAATTATTAAGGTGCCAGTCTACGGTTTTATTTGAATTAGCCATGATCAATTTCTCAAATAGAAGGAAAATGTCATTTTTTACTGCTGATTTGTAGGTAATATTTGAAACTGTCGTTCTAAAACATGAAAAAGAGACCATTTGCATATGTGAAACTGAAGGTCATGAACTTTTCAAAAGTGCACACGTTTTTAGTTGAACCAGAAGCCCAAGGTGGTGGTTTTGCGGATTTTGGCTGTCAGTGTAGGCATTTTTGAATGGTAGGCATAGGCACTGAGATAGTGAAAAAAGTAGCTGGAATCATGGTATTTTTGACTGCATTGGCCAGCTTAAGATTGTTTTTACTATCCAGAAATCAAGTAGTTGGTGGGCCATCAATTCCAATTTGGCTTCTGTGGCAACTGGCATCAGGCCAAAATTGGGCATTTATGTTTGGTTTTGTTGACCAGGCCGGATGTTGAGCCTTGAGTTTTGTTGATTTTATAGGGTATTTGTATGATATGTTGTAATTATAGTATTACATCCTATTCTGACATAGAACATGTTTGTTCTATTGCAGATTATTGTTTGATAGAATAGTTTATCTCAAAATTAGATATCAGGGTTGACGACAAAGGAAAGAAACATAGAACTGTAGACTAAGACCTAATGCTTAGTCAATATTTCGTAAAGATTCACAACAAAAATGAGCCATGTTTTCGAATTCATTAATAGGTTGAAGTTAAAAGCAGCACATAAACAGACATCCCCAGAATATCCAAGGTGGTCAAGGCTATTTTTGGTGGAATTTTAACTGTGCCCAAAAAGGCCCCAAATACGATTTCTAGTGCGTCAAAACCAATTTTACTGTGCAAAAAAACGCAAAAACACAGACTGGAGAAACCACTGATTATAATACTTGTTATCCTTCATATCACTGTTGAGAGGAATTATATATATATTATAGTAAGAAAAGGAGTAATTGCATGTAATTCTTTGTGTTCCTGTCACATGTTACTCTTTGATTCAAATTGAAATGACAGATTGAGGTATGTCTTACTAAAGTCACCAGAATTGACGTCTTATCTCACTTCCTATTTCGGTAATCTTTTCCCATGTGCTACCCCGTTTGCCAAACAAAGTAAGCAAATACATATTGTGGATTACCATTGGAGGATTGATTTCATTTATCCAATAGCTGACGTCAAACATTTCCTCAGTCAGTATACCAGTGTCGCAGTAAATCTAAAATCACATCATTTTTTTAAATGCAAACAACACAATCAAATTTGATGTTCCTTTAAAAGCAACAAATCAAAAGTCCATTTCAGCTGATGTTTTAGATTTGCAATTAGCTATATAAATACCATGTATAATATAGGAAGTAAATTGCCATAACAAAAGTTTTTATACATTTAATAAAATTTAACAAGTTGCATTGTAATTACTTTTCTAAGCATTTTGAATACTCGGCACTATTTAAGAACAAAGAAGGGAGATAAACTTGTAAAGTCTTCTTCCATTTACTGGCCTCCTGCAATTTGCTTATTAAGATTCTGTCAGTCTTTTGTGATGTGCTATAGTCTTCCTGATTTGAGCACAGTAAGCTACTAATTTTCACATGCAAACCTACTTTTTGACTCTCCATTTTGTGTTTTTACAACAGATTTATTACAGCGGTTAGAACATTTGATGACCGGAGAGACTGATGGAGGGGGAGATACAAACACAAACTCAAATGAAGGAGTTAGAAAAAGAAAAGGAAGTTTTGGGAGGAAAAAATCTGAAGAAAAATCTGACCAAGAGATCAAAGAACAGGAGTATACAGAGGACCAGATGGCAGCTGTTAAAAGGTTTGCATTTAGAGTTTCAGATATGAGGGTTTGATAGTGGTCCTGTCAGTTATCAGTTGTGGGTACTCATTTGAATAGTCTTAATGAGATGATTCCTATGAACTCCAATGACATAGAGTTCAGGTCAGAATAGATGTAATTTCAAGATCGGAGATGGAAATGACCCCTTAATCTGCAGTGCTCTCAATAAGGACCAATTTCAGGAATTTTTAAAAATGTCATCTCAAGTTATGAATTAGAACCCCTTGCGTGATAGACGTATTTAGAATGCAAATTTGACGCTCCGTTCTGTATTCGCCGGGAACTTGAAGACAGGTCATGACATTTCATGTGAATTCCGGCCCTGAACTTAGTCTACATAAATTCGACTGAACGCAATATTTGACAAAATTTAGTCCAATATCCACAGGCCTGCTTGATCTTTGCCCGGCACATTATTAATCGATCGACTTCCAAAGAAATTGTCCAAGATGCTGCGACGGCTTGGTTACCAAACCCGATAAAATCGAGTACGCTCTATGTAGATTTCCATCTACATCGGTATGTAGATTTCCATCTACATCGGTCGTCATGGAGACATTTCGATAAACTCCTTGTGGATTCAATCTTACCCGAGGGTATGGCCAGAATATACATTCTTTTGTTTGTCAAACCCTTTATATTTTAAAAGTCAGAAAACATCCGAGTCATGAATTCAGGACGTTTTCCTAGAATATCGGATGTTAATTTACGTCTGGGTCTGATTTTCCGGATGTTTTTTTTCTGATTTTCTGGACATAATATACGTAGACATCCACTTATTTAGAGCACTCTATCTTTGTTTTTTTTTCAGTGGTAATTTTTTTTATCAACATTGTCATCAAACAAACAACTCACCAATTGGTTACAGGGAACTATTCCGTTTTCCATAGGCGACCATTATAAGAAAATAGCAAATAGCTCATCCCCAAAAATTGCAAGGGAGTCAAACCATATATCAAATTCAAGAACAATCATTAATCCATCAAAATAACTGAATTGTGATATGGCATGATCCCTTTTATCAATGAGTTATGACGTCATTTTTAAGATAACCCTCTTCGCGCAGCTAGATTTACTTCATTTTTAGAAAACTACCCTAGGGTATAGAAACCGCCCCTCAAGGGCCGAAATACATTAAAATGTTATCCTTTTTGCTCCTAAATTATTAAAAAAGTATCAATTGATCGGATCAAATTGTTAGATTTCGTCTTGATACTTTATGGACCAATCAGAGGTATCCTTGATCTTTGTTTACATGCCCGGACTTTCCCTATACAAAATGTGACAGATGGCGGGAAACTGTATTAGTTCCCTGTAACCTAAAAGTAATAAAACATTTTTTTATTATTGCATTTTATTACATCATAGCATAAATTCACTTATTCCGGAAAAAATGCCCAAATTTCAGTCAGTTACGTAATACGTGTAGTGAGATATGGCCACTACCCTTTACTCAGTGGACGGAAATTCATAACAGAAATGTGCTGAGATATAAAATTCTTCCTAAACAGAAGAGACGCCTTTAGCATTCAAAAAGTACAATGTGAAATCAGTTTAGAATTTATTGTGATACAAATTATCGTTTATCAGTTTCTTCTTAACAGATTAGATATCGATATTTACAAGGAAATCGGTATTTCGATTTTTTATGATTTTTCTTAAACATAACCCTTATCCTTAACAAAATTTCACTAATTCCAAGCATTTAATAGCCCCCGGTACAATTGTTTTCCAATAATATTTCTTATATAAGGTATAAACTTATACACTTATATATTGGCAACTTACATATAAAAATTAAATGAGTTTGGTCGAATAGATTCGGCACAGATAAGCCCGAACCCTTCACACTGGTCGGGTGATGCAATATGCATGTACGCACGATAAACATGGTCGACGCAACCAAGTATTATTAAAACCTACGGTTTGTTCATGTGATTGTGTCTGTCTGCCTTTAATAAACATTGTTAGGTCATATCTTTCTATTGAAATAGTTTCAAATGAATTCTAAAGTGCAGATAACCCTTATCTTTGAAACAATTTGGATACCTGTCTTACGTCTTTTTAGACTGATAGACCAATTTTTATCGGAAAGATTCCTTTAAAATATCATTTTCTCACACAAAATTATATTTTCACCTTTTCCCGGTGATTCTAAAAGCGTTAGGTGGAATAGATTTTTGACAGATAAGCGCCAATCCTTTACCCTCCTATGGCGCAAAATTGGGGTTCCCGCACTAGAAAGCTGCCGAACGTCACATAGAAATAATGAAATCAATGTTTTTCTACCCGGAATCGTGTTCTCCTTTACACAATGAAAATTCCAATGGGACATTTCACTATTTGAATTATACACAGATGAATTTAAGAGTAAAATAACCCTTATCTTTAAAACAATTGAGGACTTTTTCCAAATTTTTTTCTGATAAAATGATGCTATCTAATTAAAAAAGATATTACAAAAATCATTTTTCTTGCATGGAAACACGTCTTAGATATGCATTCAACTTCAAGTTTAATTTTAAAGCAACTTTGAAAAATGGATATTGGTAATAAAGTGATTAACGCTTCACACCGGGCCACGGAGTAAATGTTATTGTATTCCGTCTGTCGTTGTCGGATTTCACCAAGAAATTGACAAAATAACATTTTCTACTCCGAACGGGGCTCCCTTATTACTAAGGAACATTCTGCTGCCGAATTTCATACACCAAATCTATTTTCACATGATTTAGATTAAAGAAATAACCCGAAAACCCTTATCCTTGTAACAGTTTTTCCACATTTTTTATTTCTTTTAGACTGAAAACCACATTTTTATCCGTAAATTTTCTTAAATAAATCATTTCATTTCACGGAAATAGATTTTACTCTTCGACATAAAAGTTCTTAGATGCATTTGTACCCATAGGCCTTCATAAACAAGGACATAACCCTTTGCATCGGTTCCTCACAAAAGTCATGTCCGTGTACACTATACCTACCGAACGACGCATGTGATATTAAGAATTGGACTTATTCGCTTTATTCATGCCTCGGTTCTATACAAAACACCTTTTCTGTCTGAATTGAAGTAATGAACGTCACGAAAGGCGAAATTTTGAACGAAAAGGGTTTCAAAAACAATGCAAAATTGTGACGCCAGCGTGTTTTTAACAGCTGATCGACAGTAACTACGGGACGAATGGTCCCTTTTTGCTTGACATCCCGTTGAAATATCTGTTTTTTCTTGGGCCTTTAAAATAGAATTTGTTAAGATAGATTACATCAACCGGAAGATGAAATAATTTGAAGGTCAAAAAGTAGATCGACCGTAGCTACCTAATCTATTGCATTTAGGTTACAGGGAACTATTCCTTTTTCCATAGGCGACCATTATAAAAAAATAGCAAATAGCTCATCCCCAAAAATTGCAAGGGAGTCAAACCATATATCAAATTCAAGAATAATCATTAATCCATCAAAATAACTGAATTGTGATATGGCATGATCCCTTTTATCAATGAGTTATGACGTCATTTTTAAGATAACCCTCTTCGCGCAGCTAGATTAACTTCATTTTTAGAAAACTACCCTAGGGTATAGAAACCGCCCCTCAAGGGCCGAAATACATTAAAATGTTATCCTTTTTGCTCCTAAATTATTAAAAGAGTATCAATTGATCGGATCAAATTGTTAGATTTCGTCTTGATACTTTATGGACCAATCAGGGGTCACCTTGATCTTTGTTTACATGCCCGGACTTTCCCTATACAAAATGTGACAGATGGCGGGAAACTGTATTAGTTCCCTGTTACCAATTAAATTGAAATTCTACATTCATTTTAGATGTTTGCTTTAATGGGCTACTTAAAAAATCAGAGCTACAGCTTTATGAAGCTGTAGTTATGATGTTAAGGTCCTCAGCCATTTGCATTTTGTTTTGTGTCACTGATCAAAAAACAACATATTTTAAAATCCCAGGTGAACTGCCATGATGGTGTTCATTAATTCTTTATTCATCCCTTTCATCTTAGTGCCAAGCAAGAAATATATCAACAGCAAATATGTTTAGTTATCTGAATAAAACGGAAGATTTTTTCTCAATTTTTAGCAGTAATATCAGTGTTAAATTTAGATTTATAAATACTTAAGATACCTGATTTGAAAGTGGAATATATGTCTGGAATTTATTTGAAGAGAAACCCTATTGGCCAAGGCAGATAACTTTCAATGGCTTTTTCAGATAGATAGGCACTTTTACTCTTTTTGTAGTTTTAACCTTGGTTGTAGAGTTGAAAAGAATGGACACAATTTATGGAATAAAAATCTATCTTTTTGCAGAATAAAGAAATGCAAAGACTACTATGAAATTCTTGGTGTGGAAAAGACATCTAATGAAAATGACTTGAAGAAAGCATATAGAAAGTTAGCTTTACAGATGCACCCAGATAAAAATAAGGCACCAGGCTCCACAGAGGCTTTCAAAGGTTGGAATCAATTTAACCTATTACCAGACGGCAAAATTTTAGACTAGTCCAAATTGAAAGGAGTTGCAAACGAAAATATATAGTTTATGAAGTTTTAGATATTTTAACTTTCTGAATAGAAAATAGAGTGTAAAATGAAGAAATTGCTTGTTACAAGCTATTTCTTCATTTTACACAATTTTTTCCCTAATTGTTTACACAATTTTTTCCCATTTGTTTGTGTTCAAAAGCATCACTGTGTGGTAATGGGTTAATGAAAAAAATGTTAATTGAAATTAACTGTTTTTATACCCCCATTGACAAAGTAAAGGGGTGTAAATTTTAAGTTGTCTGTCTGTCATTTTGTCTGTCTATGGACTTCAAATTTTCTGTTCAATTAAAGTAAAAGATTGGTAGTTCGGAGCATAGACTGGGACATTTTATGAAAAAAATAAGGGTAGTATGAACCAAAGGGAGTGCAGGTGGTCGGTTGTTTGAGATACTCGTAATGGTACATAGCCTTGCTTTTCCCTCCATTTAGCATTCTAGTATCTGATGGCTGACAGTCACCTCATATTGTGATGGTAAATTGTCACAATGTAACTATTGCAAACAAATGAATTTTATCCCCTGCCCAAACCCCCTATTATCTTTCTTTTAATATCAACATGAAGTATATGAAAATCCCTTCAACTGGAATCAAAATCTTGCTTCATTTCATCACCAGACATGATTTATTGGATAAAACAATGACCTACACACCTTTAGAGTGTGATTGGAAAATGTTTAAGATTTCAATAAATACCTTGTCTTGTAAATAAAAACGGTATGTACTGTAATTCATTGACACAATGCAAATGATCAAATTGTAAATTACCAGTACTCATCTTTTATTTTCTTGTCAAAATGAGGATTTGTTTAAAACAAAGTCCATTTTACATCAAACGTAGTGATTTCCCTTTGGGGATAGATTAAAATACTCGGAGTATTCTACTGATCAAATGATGGAATTAAGGACTAGTTAAGTAAGCAACTGCAAATGAAAATAAAATGGTTTAAATGTCTAAATGACAAACAAAAATCCACTAATATTTTTGGGGTATGGTAGTTTAAGGCATATCCCGACAATAACTCTGGGAACCTTCAATCGATTTCCCCCCCCCATATAACAAACCAAACAGAGTCTTAACCTAATCCAACACAATCCCTCCTTTTTACGCCTCTCAAGAAAAAGGCTTTAGAAAAGATTGTGGAAAATGATGAAATTGCTTGTATCAAGCAATTTCTTCATTATCCAGAACAGAATGATTTCTATCCAAAAAGACGAAAGAATTTAGAATGCCATCCACTAGAAGATGTTGTCTGCAGCTTCTTTCAATTTGAACAAGTCTAAAATTTTGCTGTGTGGGATGGGTTAAATAGTGGTACTTGAAAACCTATAACATGTAGTACTAATCAGCAGGTTTGAAAATCAAGGTAAGTGGTGGGACAAATCACACAGCGTCTACAAATCAAAGATAGGAGTTTGTACAATACTCCTACTTTTTGCACTTGAAATATCCTACAAATGATGAACTGCTAACTTTCAAATTAGGGAGTTTTGGGTATCTTTTGTGAAAAATATGGTTAAAGTTCAAAGAAAAAGGAGCTCCTGAAAACTCCTGATTTATGCAGGAAAGCCCACTTACGTTATTTGATCCTTTTGAAAAATTCTCAGGATGTATGTAGGATCATATGGAAAGTTTCATCTTAAAATAGGGATAGTTCAAAACAAAGGAAAAGAGGTGAATTGGGTTTTCACTCAAAACATTCTTATTTACACAAATGTTAACAGATTCTTGTAAGAAAATTCATATGGAATGTTTTTGTTTTTTTTTAAATGGAGATCCAATAAAAACACAGGAAAGGATCTTATGGAATTTCACTCAAAACTCTGTTGTTTATGCAATAAAGTCTGCAAGTATTATCTGATTCCTTTAAACTTCCACAGGATTTTTTTCTTTGGTCATACAAATATTTCCTTTTAAAATATGAAAGAATCCCATTGAAATGTAGGGAAAAGGCCTTTAGGGCTTCTCACAAAAGGGGCAATTCGAAAACGTTGTTGCCAGTAAAATGTCTCATGTTGAAATAGTCTTACCGATATGTTAAATGTTATCTTATTCTAAAATATACAATGTAAGATACAAGAAAATTATTTGAACATCAAAATTTAAAGGAGAAAAAGCAAACATTATTTTCAAACAAGTAATTTCCTTAACTTGTGTATGCCATGCCTATTCCAAAACGGATTTTTTCCTTATTTTTTAGCCATTGGAAATGCCTTTTCTGTATTAAATGACCCAGAAAAGAGAAAGAAATATGATATGTTTGGTCCTGAGGAAGAGCAAAGACGGTCATCTCACAGAGGTTATGAATACGATTATAGTCATGGGTTTGAAGGTAAAAAGGTTATTTTATAGTGATTTGTCTGTCTAAGAAGTCATTTAAGATCTTTTCTGATTAAACCCTGGTTTTTATGTACCAATGTTTTTATATTTGAGTAAACATTGTGGAAAAAGAAGAAATTGCTTGTAACAAGCAATTTTTTCTTATTCTACAATATTTTCTACCCTACTGAATGATTTTTTTTCAAATAAAATCAACTTTTTAGTGTTGTCTGCAATACATTTGAATTTTGGAAAGTCTATAATTTTGCAATACAGTAAAGGGTTAAAGTGATATAAAATTTGTGGAGTGAATCAGGAAAACAGGGAATAAAGTGAACATGAATGTGATACCTTATTAGTACAATTTGGGGTCTTGCATGGCTTAGTAGCTAGATAGGCAAACTTGTTATCTGAGAGAACCAAGTATTGTGGATTTTAATCCCGGCTGCATGGCTGGTGACTTGGTTATGTGCTTATACAAGACATTTGAGAGTCCCAGCTTAGTGCCAGTGATTCCCAGGAAGCACCTGAATAAGTGAACTTTGCTTTGATATGACTGAAAGATTGTTAAAAGCAACCTTAAATTCCATACAAACAATTAGTACCATTCAAATCCAAGTTTAGTTTTTTCCATAATAGTGTAAAAATTTTCCAAATGACAAAATTTTAGACTGGTCCAAATTGAAAGAGGTTGCAGATAACACTTGAACCCATTCCCTCGCAATGCCACTTTTTTATGCCCCTCAAGGAAAAGCTTGGAAAAACATTGTGGAAAATGAAAAAAGTTTTGTAACTGAACCTAATCTTCTTAGAATTGGTAATGTGAAGTTTTTTCTTCACATTTCCAGTTATTTTAATTAAATTATTTTTCAGGTGATATATCCCCAGAAGAACTATTCAACATGTTTTTTGGTGGTAATTTTCCATCAGGTATGTAGCACTGGCTAGATGCATACCTAATGAATGGCCAGATTTGAAGCTTAGCAAAATTTACTAGATTGTTTTACTTTAATCTAGAAAATATAAACAAAGTAGAAAACATAAAAGTTCAAAATTACAGTTGAAATAGCTCCAGTATTTTCCCACACCATCCCACTTTTTCACATCCCTCAAGTAAAAAAATTGAAAAACCTTGTGGAAAATGAAGTAATTGCTTTGAATTGAACACTACAACAAAGGATTTAGGAGAGAAAAATAAAAAAAGGATGAAACAGATTTAGAAAATCATCATCCTAGTTTATTTATGGTTCTGTATAGAATTTTGATGATATGTATTCTTAAAGTATTACCTGCCTTAAACCCTTTCCTGTTTGAGAATTGCTATATACAGTAAAACCCCTCCTTACGACCTTCCCGGAAATACGGGCACCCCTCTATTACGACCGAATTTTCACAAAAGACTTTTTTGTTCTTTATTTCAATGGTCGCGAACCCCTCTAAAACGGGCACCCCGCTATTCTGAATAACGACCACTAAATTCAGTACAAACCATAGCTGATACACTATTTTGAACCCCACTGAAACGACCAGTTTTCACACATTGAGACTGATCACCCAAATTTCACACTTGATAAGAGTGACACTAATTGGGTACGAATACATTGTAAATACATTATCGGATTTTTGATTATGTGATATCGAACCCTTATTATAATAGGTGTTATTATTAAAGTGGCTGATCAATTTTAGAAAGTATAGTTTGTATTATTTTTTATTGTTATTTGAATGTTTCACAGGTTTTGACTCGAATAATAAATTCGAAAGTGAAAACGTATCCGAGAAGTTACGATAAGTCTGTTTACGGCGTTCCGAACAGTAATTAAATATTGATTTCAACGTAATTGATGCTTGGTATTCGCATTATAGAAGATATGATATCGACAGTTTGACACTTTGAACCTGAACTTACAAATAAATAATCTGAGGTCGGAGTTCGAAGTCAGATCCAAATGGAGAATAGAGAAAGTAGAACTTGTCGAAGATCGTAAATTTGAATATGACATAAGATTCCACTGTAATACACCTTCCTATAGTTTCATTTTTGTATGTATAGTATTAATTTATTCAAATAACGAAAATAAATAAACATGCATTACTTGACAACAAATGACCAAACCTCAGTAATACGACCACCACACTATTACGTCCACTTTCTGAAAGTACCGCAAGTGGTCTTATTAGAGGGGTTTTACTGTATTGTATTTCTTAACATTTAGCCCTGCCAAAATCATTGTGGACACATAACAGAGTGTTGCTGTTGATAAAAAGACAATTACCGGATCAAATCATTTAGACCTGAGCTGAACTTTAACTTTAACCCTTTCCCGTTCAAATACTGGATTTTAAGTTCCTGTGATTTTGTACTTGAGAAAACATTGTGGAAAAAGAAGAAATTACTTGTAACAAGCAATTTCCCCTTTTTCCAAAATATTTTTAGCTCACCTGAGCACAAAGTGCGAAGTGAGCTATTGTGATCGATCGTTGTCCGTCGTCTGTCTGTCTGTCTCGCCGTCCGTCCACAATTTCTTAAAAAATCTTCTCCTCCTAAACCAGTAGGCCAATCAAGCTGAAACTTTGCAGGGATGTTCCTTGGGTGAAGCTCTAAAAAAGTTGTTAAAAGAATTTAATTCCGTCAAAAACTCTGGTTGCCGCGGCATCTGAAAATGGGAATTTTAAGTAAATCTTTAAAAATCTTTAAAAATCTTCTCCTTCTAAACCAGTAGGCCAATCAAGCTGAAACTTTGCAGGAGTGTCCCTTGGGTGAAGCGCTTCAAAAGTTGTTAAAAGAATTCAATTCTGTGAAAAACTCTTGTAACCACAGCATATGAAAATGGGAAATTTTAGAAAATCTTTGTTGTCTTTTTTTTCCACAGACTACAAGGCCAAAGGCATTTATATTTTATATAGAGCTTAATCATATGGTTCTCTACCAAGTTTTTAAATATTTAATCTCTGGGGTCAAAAATGGCCCCACCCATGAGGTCCGAAGTTTGGAAAAATGCTTAATTAGAGCAATTTCAAAAGACTTCTCCTCTTAAACTATTAGGTCTAGGATATTATTATTTGGTATGAAGCATAACTAGATGGTTTTGTACTATATCACTAAAAGTTGTCTTCCTCGGGTCAAAAATTGCCCTGCACTAGGGGTCAAAAATTGGGAAAAACACAAAATTTGAGTATGCTAAAAAAAAGATTCTTCATTTAAGGAGGAGGGTATTTATATTTTGAGTGTAGCATAGCATGGCTGTTATCTATCAGTTTTGATTAAATTATGCCTGTAGGTTAATAAACCACCTTCCCCGGGTGTCCAAAGTTTGTAAAAATGCTCATTTAGACCATGTTCAATAGTCTTTTCCTCCCAATCTTCAAAGTTTAAGGAACTCATATTTTGTATGTAGCATAACCAGATGGTTCTCTACCATGTTAGCTAAAATCTTAGCCCTTGAATAAAACATGGCACTGCCCCAGAGGTCAAAAATTTTGGAAAACACCCAATTAGAGCAACATCAAAAGTCTTCTCCTTCTGAAATATTAGGTGATGGGCATACATAATTGGTATGTATCATGACTTAATAATTTTGTACTATGTAACAGGAAAATATGCTCTTAGGATAAAAAAATGTCTCTATTCCTGGAGTCGAAAATTGCGTAAATCGCATTGAAAGTATTCTTCTTCTTAAATATAGGTTCTGGAGTATTTACATTAAAAACATAGTATAGCATTATTGTTATCTACCATGTTTATATCCTTTGGACAAACATGGCCCTTCCCAAGGCATCCAAAGATATGAAAAACACTCAATAAGAGCATGTTCAAATATCTTCTACTCCTCATGTATAAGTTGTAATGCATTCATATTTTGATTTATGGTACATCCAGATTGTTTTCTACCAAGGTTGCTAAAATTACACCCATTGAAGTATCAGACAGTAATTAGAGTTTGTTTTAAATCTAAATACAAAGAATTTCAGGTAGAAATCACTGTGAGAAATGGATAAATTGCTTGTCACTCCCTTTCTCACTATGTTTTTTCAAACCTATTTTCCCTGAGGGTGACAAATTCTTGGATAGTTTGGTAATGGATTAAACTATAAAGCCAAAGGAATTCATTCTTATTGTAAAGCATTACCGGATTGTTTTGTACAAAGCCAGAAATCTTATATTTGTTTTATTTATTTTGCTCAAGCTGTGTCTTTTTTATACTAAAAAGTACTGTAATTTGCAGATGCCTCAGGTGAGCGATTTAGGACCATCATGGTCCTCTTGTCTAAAACACAGGATGGTTTCATTTCAAATGGTATCCAGTTGTCATTGTCGTCTGCAAACTCTTTCAATTTGGACTAGTCTAAAATTTCATGAACGGGAAAGGGTTAATATCAGCATTTTTGTCGGTTAGGTGACTTCAAAATTAACCCTTTTCAGTTTTTAGCTCACCTGAGCACGAAGTGCTCTGGGGGAGCTATTGTGATTGGTCATCGTAGTCCGTCTGTCAGTCCGTCTGTTCACAATTACAAAAAATCTTCTCCTCCTAAACTAACCATGGAATTTCAACAAAGCTTCACAGGAATGATCCTTAGGTCATGCTCTTTCAAAATACTTCAAAGAATTGAAATCCATGAAGAACTCTGGTTGCCATGGCAACGGAGTGAAAAAACTTAAAAAATCTTCTTCTCCTAAATGGTAAGGCCTAGAGCTTAGATATTTGTTACAAATCATCATCTATTGACCCTCTACCAAAATACTTCAAAGAATTACCCTTTTCTGAAAATTAGCCCTTTTCTGGGCGATCCCTGATTTTACATAGAAATAAAGAAGGAAATCTTTAAAAATCTTCTTCCCCCAAACCATGAGGCCTAGTGCTTTGATATTTGGTACACATCATCATCTATTGACCCTCTACCAAAATTCTTCAAAGAATTACCGTATTCTGAATATTAGCCCTTTTCTTTGTGATCCCTGATTTTACAACGGTATAAAGAAGGAAATCTTTTAAAATCTTCTTCTCCCAAACCATAAGGCCTAGAGCTTTGATATTTAATACAAATCATCATCTATTGACCCTCTACCAAAATACCTCAAACAATTACCATATTCTGAAAATTAGCCCACTTCTTGGCAATCCCTGATTTTACATAGAATAAAAGAAGGAAAACTTTAAAAAAATCTTGTCCCAAACCATAAGGCCTAGAGCTTTGATATTTAGTACAAATCATCATCTATTGACCCTCAACCGAAATACTTCAAACAATTACCGTATTCTGAAAATTAGCCCACTTCTTGGCAATCCCTGATTTTACATAGAATAAAAGAAGGAAAACAATTTAAAAATCTTCTTGTCCCAAATCATAAAGCCTAGAGCTTTGATATTTGTAACATATCATCAGCCATTGACCCTCTGCCAAATTACTTAAAAAAATTAGCCCTTTCTGTGCAATCCCTAATTTTAGTTAAGAATAAATAATGATATCTTTGAAAACCTTCTTGTCCTAAACCATTAGGCCTAGAGCTTTTATACTTGGTATGTATTGATGTCTATGCTTCTAAGCATTACCATATTCAGGAAATTAGTGCTATATGATGGGATCATCAATATACCTAGGATTAAAAGAGAAATCCTTAAACATCTTCTCCAGAATAATTAAACAGAGGGCTTTCCTATTTTGTTTATATCATAAAGCCATGAACAATCATACTCAGGGGAGCGATTTAGGACCATCATGGTCCTCTTGTTGAAGTTTGAGACTGGTCCAAATTGAAAGAGGTTCCAGATGACAATGAAAATTGGATGCAATTTCAAATCAAAAGATCTTAGTAGAAAATATTGTGGGAAAAATAGAAATTGCTAGTTACAAGCAATTTCTTTTTTTCCACAATGTTTTATAAAGTATAAAATGACAGTGACATAAAATCATCGATTGATACAGGAAAGGGTTAAGCATTTCAACTATTTAAGGTGTGGTAACAACTTTAACCCATTGATGCTTTTTAACACCTTTAAGAACATTGTTCAAAATGAACAAATTGCTTGTAACAAGCAATTTCATTTTCCACAATGTTTTCAACATAGAAAATTGAAAAAATATAAAATTTCGTAAACTTTAATGGTCTTCTGCAACTTCTTTTAAAATTTTGCCGCCTGGTAATGAGTTAAGATTGTCAACCAGCGATTTGCATTTTATATCTCTTACCACTCATTCTATAAGATAATGCTGTTTATGACCTCCGACGAACTGCTTTGTCGGAGGTCAGAGGGTGTGGCTAGGATCTATCAATTACAGAGCTACTGGTAATTTGTTTTACTTGAAAATTTATTTAGGAAATGTATATACAAGAAGAACCAGACACCCACATTCACACAGACATTTTAGTTATTCTAGGGAGTCCAATTCAAATGATGTAAGTAAATTCATAAACCTATATCCATAAAAACATTTTATACTTATTCTCACACAATGACGCTTTTGGATGCCCCCTTAGAAAAACAATTTGGAAAACATTATGTAAAATGAAGAAATTGCTTGTAACAAGCAATTTCTTCATTTTAAACAATGTTTTCTAGCCAGAAAGCTGAAAAATTTAAAAATTCATAAAATTTAAATTGTCATCTGCAGCTCCTTTCAATTTTGACAGGTCTAAAATTTTGCCATCTGGTAATGGGTTTATTTACCATAGGGTGTCCCACTTCAATGATGTTTACAAGTAAGTATGTAAATTAACTTTCACTTGGATGTTTACTTATTAAACTGAGTCCAATTCAAATAAATTAAGTTAATTCATAACCTGCATTCATAAAAGATATTTTAGTTATCCTAGAGAGTATGATCCAATTGATGTTAGTAATTTTGTACATCCATCTTAACATAGACACAGCGTAGTTGGTAGCACATCAGACTCCCAATCGTCAATCATGGGGTTTCATAGGTTTGATACCCGGCTCCGGCACATATCCTTTCCAACATTTGTCTCTCACCAATGGGTCGATAATCATAAACCTAAGTTGGATAGCAGGAAAGGATGTTATGATACTACTGGTGCAAGATATACCAGGATCCATTGTTAAGTGCTCCAGCGGCCACTATATGGAAAAATGTTATTCTCAAAATCAGATTCCTTTGAAGAAGTTTGATCTGATGAAAAGCATGGCTTTAGAGGACGGGGCTTATTTCCATATATGGTGAAAAGTTTGAAAATCATCTTCTCAGAAACTGGTGGATGGATTTCAACCAAACTTCAATTTCACAGAAATGAACCTTGAGTGAACATTTATCAAATTGCTTCAAATTATTTTGATCAGATGCAAAATATGGCTTAAAAGGACGGGCTTATTTCCATATATGATAAAAGCTTTGATATTCTTCTCAGAAACAAGTTGATGGATTTCATCAAAATTTACCCGGATCAATCCTTGGGGGACCTTTTATCTGATTATAAAAAAGAATTTTGATTGGATAAAAAATATGGCTTTATTGGGCAGGGATTATTTCCATATATTGTTTATAATTGTTTATAAATATCTCAGAAACCTGTTGATCGTTTTCAACCAAATTACCTAGGAATGATTCTCAGATGACTGTCACATTCCTTCATATAATTTTGATTGGTTGAAATACATGGCTATTTGATTGGTTGAAATACATGGCTATTACAGTGGTTGGTTATGTACATATATGGCATACAGTGAACATTTTAAGTAATGAATTTTACAAAACTTTACTTAAGTAAAAATAATGTAAAAATTGAAATAGTTGTTTTGTTCATGGAAGTAGGAAGATAAAAGAATTCCGCCAATCAAAAGGCTTGAATCTTGAGACGAAATTAAAATTTGATTATTTACGATTGTTTGACATTTTCAGGGGAGTGCAACATTATTATTACAGCTGGCCCCCATCCTGTTGTTAGTGTTTTTGTCACTGTTAAGTAGTTTCTTTGTGTCAGATCCAGTATACAGCCTTCAACGCTCAGAGTAAGTCATCAATTTTTAGCTCTTCATGTGAAACAGTGTTCAAAACTTTAGAGCATTTGACAAGTAAATTATTGAATGTGATTAACCAATTGCCACACAATGACAGAATTTTAGACTGTTCCAAATTGACTGTTGTCTTCTTTCAATTTGGAACAGTCTAAAATTCTGTCTTCTGGAAATGGGTTAAGTGTTTTATACTCCTGGGAAACCCTGCTTGCCAGTGCAATGTGCTAAAGAAAGATGCCCCTCAAGAAAAAGGCTTGTGAAAGAACATCGTGGAAAATAAAGAAATTGCTTGTTACAAGCCAATTTTGAGTTTGTGAAATTTGAATAAACCTTTGTGTTTTGATGTAGAAAATATTGTTGATAATGAACATCTTTTGATTTTAATTAGAAAATCACCCTTTAAATACGTATTTGAACATCCCTCCACAAATTACAAAGTTAAGGGTCTTATTAATATATCACCCTTATCAATCCAAAAATGGATCACTCATCAACCCATTCCCACACAATAAGAAGTTAGACCAGTCCCAATTCAATGAAGTTGCAGGTGACAATTTTTAAGTTAATGAAATCTTTAAAATCTGTGTATTTTGAGTAAGATAACATTATGGATAATGAAGAAATTGCTTGTAACCAGCAATTTCTTCATTTTCCACAATGTTTTCTAACGCTTTCATTTTGCAGGGCATTTGAAAATGTCAGGAACAGGTTAAGACAAGAAGTGCAATGTTAAAATCTGACATTATTTCAAATATTTGGATTTTCAGTTGACTTACCCAAGCTGTTCTTATCCAAGCTGTAGTTATGACATTTAGGTTGCCTCCACAATAATTGTCATTTTGTTTTATTTCCCTGATCACAAAGTTTACTAATTATGTCTTTTGGTATTTTACTCGAACTTCTCCTCGTTGGAGGTCATTTGGCATGGTCAATGACCCAGCAATCAGACTGAGAGAATGCTAACACTGATCTGATTTTCACATGGCTCACATGCATGATTATCAGAAATGTCATTAACCCATTCCAACACAATGACGCCTTTAGACACCCCTCTTGAAAGGAAGTTTTGGAAAGCATTGTGGAAAATGAAGAAATTGCTTGTTGCAAGCAATTTCTTCATTATCCACAATGTTTTCTACCCCAAAAGATAATGATATCTAAAATTTCATAAATTTCAAATTGTCGTCTGCAAATCCTTTCAATTTGGACCACTTTAAATTTTGTTGTCTGGTAATGGGTTAACTGGTTGAAATCTGATAAGTTTTGACAAAAGTCGTGGTTGTTACTGTATCAGTGATATAATGGAAGGTAAATGAAACATTTGTGAGTTTTAGGTAGGACATACTGCAATATTTGTGAAACAGGATAATGGAATTCCCATGACCTACTTGTCCAACATGGGCTTTTTTACTTGCAAGCTAGTAAATTTTTAAAGCCGCTTGTCCGAGGACAAATAAATACCTGGGAAAATCTTGGTACAAAATTGATCTCAAGGATAACTTGGAAATTATCATAATGCTTCTATCAGAGGGTAGAAAATATTGTTGTTAATGAGGAAAATGCTGGGTTTCAGCATTTTCTTTAACAACAGCATTTTCACAAAATTGATCTCCTCTTGTTTGCAGGGAAGTCCATTTTGACTCTGGACAAAAGAAAACCATGTCCTACTGGTCAGGGAACAACTGGTGAAAATCTGTATTTCAACACCACAAACATTTGTTAGTCTTACCAAGAAAATATTCAAACTCTTGTTGTTATCTATACTTAATATTTATATTTTAGTCGATATCCATCACAGAGAAAGACTAGCAACTTACGAGTTCCATATTATGTCAAATCAGATTTCACATCAAATTTTGCGGGTGATTTAAGGCGTATAGAAAGGCAGGTTGAAGATGAATATGTTTCCAATTTGCGGGCAAATTGTTGGCGAGAAAGAAGCTATAGTGAGTAGTTTTTTTTTTTGTTTGACATTACAGTTGAAGTAGCACTATATCTCAACAATATTATTTGAAACATACCAGGCTCCATCTAGGACCATCATGTTTTTTGTCTTAACCCTTGTCATGCTGTATAAATTATCTTACTGAATTGCTGTCAAATCAAAGGGCTGAAAGCACTGATAGAACTTGTTGTTCAAAAATCAATATTTTTTTTAGAAATCAACTTCATAAACAACTCTTGCAAGAAAAGTACAAGCAGGAGGTATAGACTAAGATCAGCCTGCACATAAGTGCAGTCTGATCTTAGTCTAAACCTCCTGCCAAAACCGGAATATTCCGGGTTCAGCATGACAAGGGTTAATTAAATGTATGAAGGTTTTAATGTTTTAGCTCACCTGAGGTCATTATGCTCAAGAGGATTATTGTAACCAATGAATGTCCTTCCATTTGTCTATCTGTCCATTACAATCAAAAAAATCTTGAAAAGGTTGGCAAAATTTAAGAAATATGATTTTTGTCATTGCCAAATACATATCAAAGTTGACAGGAAATCATGCCCCAGACGCCGCTATATGACTGAAATACTGTTAAAAGCGGGGTTAAACCCCATTCAATATCAATATGACAGGGAATCTTAGAAAAAATTCTTGAAACCAGCAAGACCTTCATGGTCCTCTTGTCTAAGTTATAAATGTGAAAAATAATGTAATCTATGTAAAAGTTTAGAATTATTTGAATTTTAGGGTAGGAGACAGTAGTTGGACAACAAACAAATTGCATGCTTAAAGCTGTTTTTCATTTTCCATAATGTTTTTATGTCATACATGTATTGGTATCATTGCCATATGTCTGTATGTCTGCATATTGTTTACTCATATCCTATATTTATAGACAAATTTTTAAGTTTTCACAGTATGTTCCAATTCACCAGAACTTGTACATATTGTTGGGCTTTTGCCATTTTAAGCTGCATCACAGAAATAGGGGGCTTAATGCAAAATTTCTTATTATACATATCCTCCTACATTTATGATTGTAAATGAAATTTCAACAGAATTTTCCTACTCAACTAACCTTCACACTTTGTCTGGGTTTTGCCATTTTGGGCTGTGTCACAGAAAAAGGGGACTTAACAAAAAATCTCTTGTCGTAGCTAGTGGTTTTTTCATGATGTATCCATGAGTTCTAACTCTTATACCTTTATAGCTACCTTCTTAAAAAAGCAATTATGTGGCTGCATATATTGTGTCAATTTCACTCTTGTTGGATTACTCTTATTTATAGTCATGAGCTTTTATCAGTGTTGAAGGGTTTTAACCCATTCCCTAACAAGAAAATTTTAGACTGGTCTAAATTGAAAGAAGATGTGGACAACAATTTCAAGCTAATGGAATTTTAAGTTTGTTCGTCTTATAGGACAGAAAACATTGTGGACAATGAAGAAATTGCTTGATACAAGCAATTTCTTCATTTTCCACAATGTTTTCCAAACCTTTTTTCTTGAGGGGCATAAAAGGAGGGATTGTGTGTGAATGGGATAATTTTTGTCATCTGATGAATCAAATAAGATGAATCAAGTAAATAATTTCATAATGTAAATACATTGTTCTATTCTGTTTATTTCAGAGGAGAATATGTTATGGAAAGCAAGAAATTATGCAGATGCAAAGTTATATGAACGTGCTCAAGATATGGAGACCCCTTCCTGTGAACAATTACAACGGTTGTATGGTTGATCAAGGATATGTGTATTAGTTATTTAGCCTTATTACAGCAGGGATCTAGGTCACTGTGTTGTGAACACCAATGATGCAACCATCATGGACTCTCATTTTTTAATCCATCACCACCCAATCCAACATGTTGACCTGATAAAGCTTTTGAAAACTTTTCGAGGAAAATAGAAGATGCTTTTAAGGAGCTATTTTCCTTTCCCACAGTTTTCTATCCTAAAGACACTTATTTTATGAACAAAACCCTCTGTGGCTGATAATTTGCATCTCCTTTAAATTGGTACCAGTCTAAAATTTGGTTGTCTGGTATTGGGTTAATTCATTTTCCATATTTTTTTAAAGAATAGATCCATGAGATGTAGTTAATGACTAAATGTCAATTTTAGATGACCTAGAGGAAAATCAAAGCATTGCCATAGCCTCATGTTTGTGCTTGTCATTGAATAACTTTTTGTCTTATCTACAGACTTACTGGAGACAATTATTTCAAACTTGGAAAATGTATATACTTTCAAAAAAGCAGTCTATATTATCAAGAAATTTAATCTTCAAGTGCTTTTGTCAGAATTATGCTTATTTTGGACAAAGATTTTTTATTAACTATCCAACACACAACAACAAAACGTCAGGCATCTTTAGGTCCTGCTCTTTTTTTCATTCACAAGTGTAGACAAACTTTTTCTTTGATCATTCACTATACCTTGTTCATTATAAGGTCAAGTTAGAAAATCAATGTTTGATTTGGAGAAATGCATTTCTTTTTTCCTACAAAAATGGTTAATTGAGAAGTGATGAGATAAAGAGACCTTTGAACATTGATATGCTGGCATTTCAGGACTATTGTAATAGCTTTCATATTTCCCAATAGGGTTTCCTTAACCCAGTACCAGATAACAAAATTTTAGTCTGGATAAGCTGCAGATAACAATTTTTAAGCAATTAAAAAGCAATTACTTCATTTCCCCCAATGCTTTCTAAAACTTTTTTCTTGGTGGGTGTCAAAAAGTGGAATTGTTGGAATTGTTTAACCTTTTAAGTTCACCTGAGCACGTAGTGCTCATGTGAGCTATTGTGATCGTCTTTTGTCCGGCTTCCGTCCGTCGTCCGTCGTGCGTCATGCGTCGTCCGTCAACAATTTCTTTAAACGACATCTCCTCCTAAACCACTGAGCGAATTTGAACCAAATTTGGCAGAAATGTTCCTTAAGTGGTCCCCTTCAAAAATAGCTAAAAGAATTGAAATTCATTAAAAACTCTGGTTGCCATGGCAACAAAAGTGAAATTTTAAAATAATCTTTAAAAATCTTCTTCTCCTGACCCAGAAGGCGTAGAGCCTTGATATTTTGCATGAAGCATCAGTATATTGACCTCTTTCAAAATAGCTAAAATCATGATCCTCGGGTCCCCAGGGGCGGAGCCCCAGGGGGGTGGGGTTTATATAGAAATAAAGAACGATTTTTTAAATGACATCTCCTCTCAAACCACTGGGCCGATTTGAACCAAATATGGCAGAGATGTTGCTTAGGTGGTCCCCTTCAAAAATAGCTAAAAGAATTGAAATCCGTTAAAAACTCTGGTTGCCATGGCAACAAAAGTGAAATTTTAAAATAATCTTTAAAAATCTTCTCCTTCTGACCCAGAAGGTGTAGAGCCTTGATATTTTGCATGAAGCATCAGTATATTGACCTCTTTCAAAAAAGCTAAAATCATGATCCTCGGGTCCCCAGGGGCAGAGCGCCAGGGGGGTGGGGTTTACATAGAAATAAAGAACATTTTTTTAAATGACACCTCCTCCCAATTCACAGGGCCAATTTGAACCAAATTTTGCAGAAATGTTCCTTAGGTGGTCCCCCTTAAAATTAGGTAAAAGAATTGAAATCCGTAAAAAACTCTGGTTGCCATGGCAACAAAAGTGAAATTTCAAAATAATCTTTAAGAATCTTCTCCTCCTGACCCAGACGGCGTACAGCCTTGATATTTTGCATGAAGCATCAGTATATTGACCTCTTACAAAATAGCTAAAATCATGATCCTCAGGTCTCCAGGGGCAGACCGGGGGGGGGGGGGTATAGGCATGAAGCATAAGTTCACAGACTTCTTTCTTATTTCTGAAATTATAACCCATGGAAAAAGTTTCCGCTTTCAAATCGTGGCCCACTTGTTTCATGATCCTAACCTTAACATGAAATTAGACCATTGAAAGCAAAAGAGCCTTTATCTCAGGTGAGCGCCCCAGGGCCAACGGCCCTCTTGTTTAAATTTGTGTCGCAAATTTTGTTATAGTGTGACTATGTTGGAATGAAATTTGCAGTTTTTCTGATTTAATTTCAGCATCCTGATATGGTTGTTTACAGGAGAGAAAAAGTAGATACATTGCAGTCAGAAGACTAATGTATATTAACCCATTCCAACATGATAAAATTTTAGACCATTCCAAATTCAAAGAAGTTGCAGACGACAATTTTAATGTGATGGAATCTTTAAATCTTTGTCTTTTGGGGTAGAAACATTGTGGAAAAAGAAGAAATTGCTTGTAAAAGCAATTTCTTCATTTTCCACAATGTTTTCCAAAGCTTTCATATTGAGGGGAGTTTAAAAGAGTAATTGTGTGGGAATGGGTTAACATGAACTTTAAATTCATACCTCTTCATCAAAGATTACAGTTTGCTAAAGCACTGATCACTGGCCCAGCCCACTGACTCCAATGCATCACCAACTGACTCAGACCGGAAGTTACATTTCAATAATAAACAATGCTTTTAGCAAACTTTATTTCCAGATACACATAACAAAAGTAGATGGCTTGTTAAATATAGCACAAATAAGCATTAGTTACTACATTTAAGTCGCCAATTAAACAAAAATGCTTCTTATAAATGTCATTCAGAGTTCAGAGTTCACTTCTGTTGTGTATGAATCATTTGATTGGTTGGTTGATACTTTTATTGATAGCGGTGTTTGGTCAAGTGTCAATTTGTCTAGAAAATTTAGCCCGAGATGAATATTCTACTATACAGCATGAAAGAAAGTAGTCCTTTTCATCATCTGTTTCCTTGTGGAGATCTTTTTTCACATTTAACAATGAAAACAACAATAGCAAATGATGAAATAATTATTCTGTATAAACAAGTAGAATTTTGAAAGGTTTTGAGCAAGAGTTACTCTTAACATTCCTCTGATTTAACCCATTCCCACACAAAAACTTGTGAAAACATTGTAGAAAATGTCCACAATGTTTACTGAAAGACGGAAGATTTTTAAATTTACCACTTCAATATTGACATCTGCAACTAATTTAAGTTTGGACAAGTATGAATGTTTGTTGTGTGGTAATGGGTTAACTTATTTTTGCCTCATAGGTGAGAGACTTGTATAAACTTCTTACCATTATTCTGTTACTTTATGGTGTAAATTAATTTTCATATCTGCCCAAACTCTTCTGATATGCCTCTACATCAATAAAATAAGGAACCCTTTGTTTGAGTTATGTTCTACCCATCAGACTAAAACTCAACCCTTTAAGGCTAACATTTTCTTTTAACATCAAACTTAACCCCTGTCATGCTGAACCCCTAACATTCCTGTTTAACAGGAGGAACAACAATCAGACTGAATATATCTGCACATGTGTGCAGTCTGATCTTTGTCTATACCACCTGGTTGACCATTTTAAGTCAAGGTTTAGTTTGTAAAATTTATTTTAGTTTGATTGGAAAGAAAGCTTTCAGCTTATAGAGTTGCTCTCGTATGCCCTAGATTCAGATATTTTCATATACTTGAAAGAGAGATAGTGACTTAAACCCACTGCTACCCAACTTTACAGCTACATTGACTGAGGCTTGCTATCAAGTGCCTTGCCCATGATCATACCCCAGTGATGGTGGGTTTCGAGGCCATGACCTTCATATCACGAGTCAAACGCCTATACCACTGGGCCATGGAGGGTTGTCTATAAAACGTTAATTTCAAAAGAAACATTGACCAACAATCAGATCTTCCAAAGCTTTTGGCTCTTTGATATTAAGTCAATTCTAAAAGATGGATTTTATTTAGCATGACACGGTTTAATGAAAGAGAAAAGTGCATATTTTTGGTGAAGGTAGCTCCCACTGATAATTTATGCATTAGCTAGGGTCCTGGTCATCTGACAAGGTTAAGGTCATCTATCAAGGTCAAATATCCAAAAAATGGCTTGTTTTAAGAGCATAAGTGTTTCATAAACAGATATCGTTTTGTTCATAATGTTTCCTTATCTGTTTCCAGACATAATAACTGAAGGTAGGTTAATTACAAACAAAATTTCTAATCCTCTCTGCATTCTAAAAAAAAATAGGGACGTTGTGTTTCTTCATTTTAAATCTCTCAAATCCTTGACCGAATGTTCATATTAACAATTATTTTGTTATACAGATAACTTTTATTAATTTTGACTAGATCATCTATTAACCCATTCCCGCGAAATCCTTTTAATGTCCTTCAAGAATAAAGTTTGAGAAAACATTGTTGAAAATTAAGAAATTGCTTGAAACATGCAATTTTCTCATTTTCAATTATGCTGTCTACCCCAGAAGTGAAATCTTTTTCTGAAATTTCATCCCTAGAATTGTTGACTGGAACTTGAATTTGGACCAGCCTAAAATTTGTTGAGTTGGAATGGATTAATGCATTACTGGATAACAAAAAATACACTGGTCTCAATTGAAATAGGTTGTCGACCACAGATTTAAGTTTACAAGGATTGTAAGATATTTGTCTGAAGTGTTTTTTCCCTAATTCATTCAAGGGAGGGAGGGGGGGGGTCTAAAATGTTTGGATGGGTAAATGCCAATTTTAGAAAATTGGCTCTTAACCCATTCCCACACAATCCCTCCTTTTTACGCCCCTCAAGAAAACGGCTTTAGAAAACATTGTGGAAAATGGAGAAATTGCTTGTCACAAGCAATTTCTTCATTTTCCACAATGCTTTCTATGCAAAGAGACCAAAAAAATTTAAATTCCATCAACTTGAAATAGTTGTCTGCAGCTTCTTTCAATTTGGACCAGTCTAAAATTTTGTTGTGTTGGAATGGGTTAATGGGAGAATTGGCTGTCTTTTTCATGCACATCATTTTGGAGTCCATGTGTATCATAGCAAGAAATTTGTTGAGCAAAATATCACGAAAAAATATGGGGCACAGTATTTTCTTAAATGTGATGAAATACAGTCAACACTTGTTATCTTGAAATCAGAAATTTTGATTTTTCAGATAAGTCAAGGTCATATTCAAGTCCCAATTGTATCCCTTTGTTTCATTAGTATAAAACTGACGGATCAAACCAGTATAACTTGCCAGCTCGCATCGGATTATTTCAGACCTTTACATTCACCCATAACAATTAAACAAACTTCAAACTTTTGAAGCTTAACAGGTTTAAATGATCATCATGTTTGTCTAAGGGGTGAAGAACCTGAAATTACAGCATGTCACTGTCTATCAGTGACCAAAACAATGTTTACAGCAACCTCCAGTAAAAAGTTTTGGTTAAATGGCCGATTTTATACCTGGAACTATATTATTTTATTTGTTTGCCATGATCCACAAAAATTGAGAAAATCTATAGACTGTACCTTTCAAAGCTTTCTGAATTAGTAATAGTAGTAATTGTATGAAACTGGAGTCATTTTTATAGAAGAAAGGTTTTGAATTTTGTAATATTCTGTTGGATTATTTTGCAAAAATAAACCACCAGTCTAAATTTCATTGCATGTGTTTTGTGGAAATAATGTGAAGTGTGTATCTATGCGAGTGTATTCAGAATTTTGATATTTGATGTATATATTTTGTCAATATTTAATACTACCTTGTTGAAATTTTGTTATATGAATTGTCCAAATGAGTTACTCAGCTCGAATAAATGTCACAATTTCTCCTCAAATGTATGCCTTTGTTATTTTTGCAGTGGTTTTGCTTTAGTTACTACATTAAGTTGCCAAAAAAAAAAGATGCTTCACTTAACCCATTACCACACAAGAAAAATTTAGACTGGTCTAAATTGAAACGAGTTGCAGACTACATTTTAAAGTTTATAAACATTTAGATTTTTCTAACTTTCTGGGTAGAAAACATTGCGTAAAATGAAGAAATTGCTTGTGACAATTCCTTCATTTTACACAATGTTTTCATAGTTGTTGTTTCTTGAGGGGCGTCCAAAGGGGTCACCGTGTGGGAATGGGTTAAACAGTGGGGAAAGTTGGAGATCAAAGCACAATTAAGGGCTTGATAAATGGACTTGGATTGATAGCTGTAATCTGTCAATTATGCAAAAATAGTTAACAACTGATATAATAACCAAAATTTGTCCAAGTCTGATAAGCCCAGCCCTGCCACGTCCACATTTTTTTAACAATCAGGTTTCGAAAAGGGTCACCATAAAGATAAATCTACCAAGTTTGGTACAAATTGGCCTTATGATATAGAACTTAAGAAAATATTTCATAATTTCTCTAGGTCTGATAAGCTCTCTCCTGCCATGACCTCTCCTCCCAAACCTCTAGGCAAATTTCAACCAAATTTATCAAATGTTCCTTGGGTTGTGCCCTTTAAAAATTGCTAAAAGAAATGAAATCCATAAAATCTCTGGTTGCCTTGGTAAAAAAACTGAATTTTTAAAAAAATCTTATCCAGACCAAGAAAGCTTAGAATCTTTCTATTTTGCATGAAGCATCAGTACATTGACCTCTTTCGGAAAGGCTAAAATCATCAACCCTGGGTTCCTAGGGGCTGGGGCTTATATAGAATTAAAGGATTTTTAAAAACGCCATTTTCACTCAAACCTCTGGGCCAATTTCAACCAAAGAAATTAAATCAGTTGAAAACTCTGGTTGCTTTGACAAGAGTAAAACTGAAGAAAAATAAAATAAAAAAATCATTTCCTCCTTACCCAGAAGTTGGAGAATCTTTAATTTTGCATGAAGCATTAGTACATTGACTTCTTTCAAAATTGCTAAAATTTCAGAGCCACAGGATGATTGGGCTTGAATAGAAATAAAGAGGGCAACTCTTTGGCCAATTTTAAGTAAAATTGGCAATAATTTACCTAAGGTTGCGCCCTTTTTATAATTATTAAAATATTTGAATTCTGTTGAAAGCATTGGTTAGCATGGCAACATAAGTTGATTTTAGTTTAATTCTAAAAAGGGTCATCTCTCGACCAAGTTAATATTAGGTCTTGAAGAAGAAGAGCCTTATCCTTGATAAGCGCCAGGGCCACTGGCCATCTTGTTTCAAAAATCAAAATTTCACTTCCAAGTTCCTAAAAGGATCCTACCAAGTGTAGTCAATTGGCCAAGTTGTTAAGGAGGAGAAGACTTTTTTTTTTATTTCATGATTTCTCTTAGTCTTAAAAGCCCTTCCCTATCAAGCCTCCAAGATTTACAAGTTTCGACAAGGGTTGCCCAAAGAACATTCCTAAAAAGTTTAGTGGTTAAGGCGAAGAACCTTTTTTCCTCAAAGGAATCTGATAAGGGTCACTGAATGATCAATCCTGTAAAATTTGGTTTAAATTCATCAACTGGTCTCTGAGGAGATTTTTAAAGCTTTTACAATATTTGAAAATATACCCCGCTTCTTAAAGCCATGTTTTTCATCTCAGAAGGAATCTGATAAAGGGTCATTTCTGTTAGATTTGGTTGAATTCTGTTCTGTACTTTTTTTTCTGTCTTGCTTTACGCTGCTTTTAACACTTTTCAGTCATATCGTGGCGGCTGAAGCACCTAACAATGGATTCCTGGTATTTCTCACCAGCCTACAGCTGCTATCCCACTTAGGTTTACGATTATCCATCCATTGGTGAAAGAGAAATGTCGGAAAGGATATCTGCTACCACAGGGCGTCAAACCCATGACATCCCATTATTGAAGATTAGAAGTCTGATGCTGAAAATCTTTGTGTGTACAAATCCTACAGTTTCTATTGGAAAGAATTGAACTTTTATACAATATTTCTCTATGTCTAGTAGTGCAGAAGACCATTATTATTTGGATCCCTTAGGCAGTTTTGGAGTTGTCTGTTCTTGACTTATCAAAGTAGCTTAAAATTGTAGTATTTTTCAAGTGGGCGTAAATCCTCCTACAGATCATATTACCCCAATTACCCGATTCCCACTCAGTCGCGCCTTTAGACGCCGCAAAGAAAAAAAGCTTTGGAAAACATTGTGGATAAGAAGAAATTGCTTGTTACAAGCAATTTCTTCATTTTCCACGATGTTTTTCCATCCAAAAAGTAAGAAAAGCCCAAAATTTCATCAATCAAAATTTGTAGTCTGCAACATCTTAGAAATTGCTTGTTACAAGCAATATCTTCTTTCTCCACAATGTTTTCTTAAGTACAAAATCACAGAGATGTGAAAACCAAGGATTGAACAGGAAGGGGTTAAACAATAGAAAACTTCATGAAAATTCTAGCAGCCACATTTATTACTCAGTCAACTTGATATCGAGTTAGACTGTATATACAATTGACTCATGTGAGCTTTTAGGATCATTGTTGAAAAATCTGAGAAAAGGCTTTTTTTCAGTGAAAAACTTGTTTTTGTAACATAATGTCCTTGGAGGTATTAATATCATTTTCAGTAATAGAGTCTAGTCTTTTTATTTCACAATGTTTCCAGAGTTTTATTTATTCAGCATAAAGATTATGATTATATCCTATAGGTTAGCTTCTATTTTGAATAACGGAGAAGGAACAGATCTGACAATTCATAACATTGTGGGAAAAGAAGAAATTGCTTTATACAAGTAATTTCTTCTTTTCCACCATGTTACCTCGTTTATGAAATCACAGGGATAAAACAGGGGATTGTGCAGGAAAGGGTTAATCCCATTTCCACAAAGCTAATCTTCTTCCTACCCTGTTTTGAAGCTGAGGCATCTGCAAAATACAGTACTTTTTTGTATACCCTGAAATTCTTTGTATTTCGATTTCACTTAAACTCTGATTACTGTCTGCAACTTCAATGGGTGTTATTTTAGCAACCTCAGCAGAGAACAATCTGGATGTACTATAAATTAAATATGAATGCAATACAACTTATACATTAGGAGAGGAAGATATTGGAACATGCTCTTATTGAGAGTTTTTCGTAACAATGGATGCCTTGGGAAGGGCCATGTTTGTCCAAAAGATAATAATGTTATCCTATGTATTTAATGCAAATGCTCTAGGACCTATATTTAATAAGAATATTTCAATGCGATTTACGCAATTTTCGAACCCAGGAGCAGAGACATATTTTATCCTCAAAACATATTTTCCTGTAACATAGTATGGAATTATTTAGTCATGCTACATACCAAATATGAATGCTCTTCACCTTATATTTCAACAGGAGAAGACTTTTGGAGTTGCTGTAATTTGGTGTTTTCCAAAATTTTGGACCTCTGGGGCAGTGTCATGTTTAATCACAGGGCTAAGATTTTAGCTAACATGGTAGATAACCATCTGGTTACGCTATAAACCACATATGTATGCCTTAGACTTTGTAGATTGGGAGGAAAGACTGTTGAATATGGTCTAATTGAGAATTTTTACAAACTTTGGACACCAAGGGAAGGGGTGTTTTTTAACCTAAAGGCATAATTCAATCAAAATTGATAGATAACAGCCTTAAAATGAAGATTTTCTTTTTAACATACTCAAATTTTGCATTTTTCCCAATTTTGGACCCCTAGGAGGACAATTTTTAGTGATATAGTACAAAACCATCTAGTTATGCTACATACCAAATATGAATATCCTAGACCTTATAGTTTAAGAGGAGAAGTATTTTATAAGTGCTCTAATTAAGCATTTTACCAAACTTCGGACCTCAGGGGCGGGGCCATTTTTGACCCCTGAGATTAAATATTTAAAAACTTGGTAGAGAACCATATGATTAAGCTCTATATAAAATATAAATGCCTTTGGCCTTGTAGTCTATGAACAAAGATTTACTAAAATTTCCCATTTTCATATGCCGCCGGTACTAGTTTTTAAGGGAATTAAATTCTTTTAACAACTTTTGAAGAGCTTCACCCAAGGAACATCGCAGCAAAGTTTCAGCTTGATTGGCCTACTGGTTTAGTAAGAGAAGATTTAAAAGATTTACTAAAGATTCCCTTTTTCAAATGCCGCGGCAACCAGAGTTTTTTAAGGAATTAAATTCTTTTAATAACTTTTAAAGAGCTTCACCCAAGGGTCATCCCAGCAAAGTTTCAGCTTGATTGGCCTACTGGTTTAGGAGGAGAAGATTTTTAAAGATTTACTTAAGATTCCCATTTTCAAATGCCCTGGCAACCAGAGTTTTTTACGGAATTAACTTCTTTTATCAACTTTTGTAGAACTTCACCAAAGGAACATCCCTGCAAAATTTCAATTTGATTGGCCTACTGGTTTAGGAGGAAAAGATTTTTAAAGAAATCACAATGGCTCACCTCACACTTTGTGCTCAGGTGAGCTAAAAATGCTTGTCCTTATCTAATTCTTCTTTTCCTATGATCTTTTCCCATCAAGTTTTGAATAAAATTTCCATTCTGAAATGACATCTGAAACTTATTTAACCCATTTCCACACAGACCCCCACTTTGACATGATGAACTAAAATAGTCATTGGAAACATTGTGGGAAAAGGAGAAATAGTTTGTTATAAGCCTATTTGACTTTTATTTTCACAATTTAATACATTTCAATTGTTATCAGCAACATTTTTCATTTGGGCCACTCAAAAATTTCAGTAAATAAACATACCAAATTTTCTTTCAAAATACTACAAGTTCAGCACATAAGGCAGACTTGCAGTCAAAGATTTGTGAACCAGATCATGGGTCAAAATCCTAAGTTGGAGTGCAGAACATGTGTAAATTCTTCATGTGTGCCCTACTAAAGTGCTTATGTGGAACTTTTGAATTAAAGAAGAATAGGAATCTGCAACTATGACAAAACTGCAAACGTCTTGTTTTTTTGGTGCAATTTTGATCCCTCTAGTCAATCAAAACATTTAATTCACCAATCAAATCATTCATTTAGAACATAAGTAAAAGGGTGCTATCTGATATTCATTTTAGTTGCTGAAAGTCTTTTCATAGTTGTATACTCATAAGCTCTCTTTGAATAAGTTGCAAGGTATTGGCAAGAAAGGAAAAAAAGTTCTAAAAATAAATCTACAAGTGATTTATTTTCCTCTTTAATGTATAATAATGATTTAAACAATACAGAGCATCAATCACAGGATTCAGGTTTAAGAAACAAATAGGAAACGAAAACTTAATAAATCAGTATTTAATTTATGATGGAGGTGAAATTCTAAAATGAAGGAAGCACAATTAGCCCTTGTCATGCTGATTAAAGCAACTACTAAATTGCATGAAAATCAATTGGCTAAAAGTACTGAAAGCACTAATTGTTAGTTTCATTTGAAAGTTTATTTTATATAATACACAATTGTGGCTGAAAGGGAAAAGCAGGTGGTGTAGACTAAGATCAGACTGCACTATATGCTGTCTGGTCTTTGTCTATACCAGCTGCAAAACCAGGAATATTCTGGGTTCAGCATGACAAAGGTTAAATAACCAAGACAAGATTGCAAACAACATTTTCAAAATGATAGTATAGGGAAACTTAAGTACTTAGTAGGTAGGAAAACCTTGTAAGAAAGGGATAAATTGCTTGAAAACCTTGGTCTATATTCATTTGAAACATTTTTGTTGGTTTGGCAACTTAAACACTGTGCACATGCTGACCATAAATTTAAAGAGTAATGCTGTTAACATTACCACATGACAAAATTTAACGCTGGTCAAAATTGAAAGAAGTTGCAGACAACAATTTAAAGTTTGTGGAATTTAGAAAATTTTGCCTTTAGGGTAGAAAACATTATGTACATGGCTTGCTACAAGTAATTTCTCCTTTGTCCATAAGCTTCTCCAACGCATCTTTCTTCTGGTGCATCAAAAACTGGGATAGTGTGATAATCGGTTAATATTTAATTCAAACCTCAAGTCTAAGGTCAGTAGCTGTTATTAGCAATCAGTAAATTGATGGATAATGGCCTAGCATACTCCTTATGTTTGTGAATGGCATCGAATTACGTGTTACTTTATCTACTATTTCATTGCTGTCACATACAATCTAAAGGAGTTATTTCATGATTCAAACCCCCTGTCACAGCACAGTCAGTAGCACGTCAGACTCCCTATCTTCAATCACGGGATGTCATGGGTTCGATCCCTGGCAGCGGCAAATATTCTTTCATACATTGGTCTCTCACCAATGGGTGGATAATATTAAACCTAAATGGGATAGCGGCTGGAGGCTAGGAAAGGATGTAGTGGTAGTAGTGGTGTGAGAAATACCGGGAATCCATTGTTAGGTGCTCCAGGCGCCGCAATGTGACTGATGTGACTGAAATACTGTTCAAAGCGACATTAAACCCCATTCAATCAATCATTCATGATTCAAAACCATAAAAAATAACTAGGATTGTTGTTAAGCGGACTTATAATCCCCAACAGATTTTTGTCAATCAGCATAGTTGACCTTTGAGCTGCATGACTCCAAAACAATAGGGCATTTCCTTGGATAATTGGAAACAGCTGTATGGATTTTAATAGTTGATGGGCAATTAGTTCTAGAGTTAGAACACCACAACAAAAAGTCTGTGGACAGACAGATGAACAGACACGGTGAAACCAATATACCCCTCCCCCTTCTTTATAGCTGGGGGCATAACGACCTAATCCATGTCATCACCAAGTTCTAAATACACATCATAGGCTTCACGATTACAGTTACCATCCTTACTGAACACATATTTATGAAAGGTCCCATCTACACAAATGGCTGAAAAAGAAAGAGAGATAATGACAATTCTAATAGGAGTTCTGAAAAATCATCTGTCAGCAAAGCATGTTTGGTCTTTTGTTCACTGGAGGCGTTTGAGTGCCTGTATTGCTCCACAAGGCTTGAGGAATTCAATATAAACTGAATCGTCTTTGCCATACCTGGCAAATAAACCTGGTAACTAAAATGTTTGAAATAGTTCTGGGGAAGCATTTCAAAGTTTTCATTGGTTTACCACAGTCAAGTCTGATTATTTAAATTCATTTGCTAACTTAGATGAAAAGGTATTTATAAAATTTTCGATGTTAACCAATTTGGACAAAAGTCATGACAAAATAAAAGCCACGTTTTTCAACCGATCAAATTTATATAAAGGAATCTGACATAAAGTCACCTGAAGATCACTCCTGCGATATTCGGTTGAACATTTTCAGAGTATATTCCATACATGGAAATAAGTTCTCCCCAACCAAAAAGCAATGATTTTCATCCAGTCAAATTCATTGAAGAAATCTAATAAAAGGTTGCCAAAGTATAATTCTTGTGAAACTTGGTTGAAATCAATCAAATGGTTTCTGATATGGAAATTAGCCCCCTGCCCATTAAAGACAAATTTTTCATCCAATCAAATTCTTTTATATAATCTGATAAATAGTCACCAAAGGATCATCCCTGTGAAATTAGGTTGAAATCAATTGACTGGTTTTAGAAGAAGATTTCAAAGCTTTTTTCATAGATGGAAATAATCCCAGCTCTATTAACCAATGTTTTCATACGATCAAAATTCTTTGATGGAATATGGTAAAGGGTAACTCAAGGGTAATTCTTGTAAAATTTGGATAAAATCAATCAAATGGTGTCTGAGAAGAAGATTTTTAAAGGTTTTACTATATATGTAATTAGCCCCACCCCATTAACCCATATTTTCATCCAATCAAAATTCTTTGAAGGAATCTGATAAAGGTTCATCCAAGGATCATTCCTGTAAAGTGTGGTTGAAAAAGCATCCAATGGTCTGTGAGATTTTTAAAGATTCACCATATATGGAAATTAGCCCTGCCAATTAAAGCCATGATTATCACCTAATCAAAAATCTTTAAAGGAATCTGATAAAGGGTCACCAAAGGCTAATTCTTGTAAAATTTGGTTGAAATCCATCAAATTGTTTTTAAGAAGATTTTTAGCGGTTTCACCATATATGGAATTAGCCCAACCCATTAAAGCCATGTTTTTCATCCGTTCACAACACAATGACAATAGCGCCTCTGGCCAGTGGAGCTAAAAACTATTGTAAATGTATCAACATATCACTGGCCATGCCCACTGCATCAATAAAAGTGCACTTGGAAAACAATTTTGAAAATGAAGAAATTACTTATTTAAAGCAATTTCCTCTTTATCAAAATTGTTTTATACCCCAAAAGCCAAATAGTTTACTACTCCAAAAGCCAAAACTTTTAAAATTCCATCAACTTAAAATTTGCATCCGCAAGTTCTTTGAATTTTGACCAGTCTAAAAGTTTGTGGACTGATAATGGGCTTAGGTCAGACGGTACAAAGTTTCAGATCAACACATTCAGTTTTAATATCGGTTAGTATAAATACTGAAATGCCAAAAGACTGTGTGAGTGATGCAGAAAACACCATGGCTATACAAATACTCAGATACTATGCTTAAAAAAGAGAGATTTGTAAAAGTATTTAGAAAAGAATGATAAATCGAGGGTAATTCCATTACTGTCCTAACTGTCTATACATCTTATACATAGTTAGAACAGTATCAAAATTAACATTTGAAATGTAACAGAGTAAAACCTTTTGTCCTTACCTATCACAGACTGGTTTGGCCCAAAGGCACAGACACAGGCACATTCTGCAGGCACTGTAAAATTGGCTAGACCCCACTGGGATTCTACATACTGGCCGAGAAATCCCATCTTTTTAAAACTGAAAGTAAAAGTACAATAAGGCAAACAGTATTATGATCTATAGTCTCCTTAAAATTTCTTAGAAATCTTGAGTTTTTAAAGATGGTAAAGTATTATATATTGTCCCACTACCAGACGGCAAAATTTTAGACTGGTCCAAATTCAAAAAATTTGCAGACAAAAATTTAAAGTTGATTTAATTTTAGATTTTTCATTTTTATGCGTAGAAAACATAGTGGTAAATGAAGAAGTTGCTTACAATCAATTTCTGCATTTTCCACAATGTTTTCCCAATTGGTTTTTCTTGATAAGCAGTCAAAAATCTCTAGACCTTAATGGAAATGACCTATTGCTGGACCCTTCCACTTACTCCGTTGGCCCCTCATTGACTCAAACAGTAACTTCCACTTAAAATTTAAATGGTGT
The DNA here is from genome assembly GCA_946902895.1 of Fragum fragum. NCBI lineage: Eukaryota > Metazoa > Mollusca > Bivalvia > Cardiida > Cardiidae > Fragum > Fragum fragum. The sequence goes on along the minus strand of OX336365.1, from coordinate 75,222,109 downwards.
TATTTTGCAAAATTTATGGCCAGGAGCATGTACATAAAAATGGAAATAATTGATTGGCGTCCTAAATTTCGTAACTACAGCTTGAATAAGCTGTACTTAGAACATCTTAGTTGCCAAACCAATAAAGATGCTTCACAAAATGGAGGCCAATGTTGAAGTTCAAAGTTCTCTTCTAGTTTATCTCATAGGTTGATTGATTCTTTAATTGTCAGTTCCAATTGGGCGAATCTACATTCTGACCAAGAAATCTTTCTTTTTTCAATTTGCTTGTAAAGAATACTCACACAGTAAAAGTAAGCTAGTCCTCTCTAAAGTTATCTTTAAGGTCATTCTACTGACCAACCAATCCTACCATTTGATCCATTTTTGTAATGCTAACACCCCGTTCAATTTTTCACCATAAAATAATTATTTTTCTACTTAAGCTTTTCCCATACAAAAATGCTTTTTTATACACAGCAAGAAAATGATTTGGAAACCATTATGGACAATGAAGAAATTGCTTGTCACTAGCAAATTCTTCACTAAGCAAAATGTTTTATACCCCATGTAGGCATCAACTTTTTTTCAATTTTTACCAATCTAAAACATTATCCTCTTGAAATGGGTTAAACTCAAGTGTAACTTTTGTCTGCATCTACTTTTGATTGATCGATTGATTAAATGGGGTTTGATGCCTCTTTTAACAGTATTTCAGTCATATCGCGGCCACTGGAGCACTTAACAATGGATTCCTGGTGTTTCTCAGACCAGTACTACTACTACATCCTTTCCTAGCCTTCATCTGCTACCCCTATTTGGTTTACGTATACACATCCATTGGTGAGAGACAAATGTTGGAAAGAGTATGTGCCTCCGCCTGGGATTGAACCCATGACATTCCATGATTGAAAATTAGGAGTCTGATGCGCTATCAACTGCGCTATGAAGGCAGCTCCTCTACTTTTGGACCAGTCTATATTTCTGTGTGTAAATGAAATAACATACCTGTGCTGTGACCCTACAGGGAAAACAGAGAGTATTTTATAGTGTAAAAATTTTTACCTTGAGCGTTTATTCAGCTCTGATTCCTTCAGGGCAAATATATGTACAGTCCCTTTATCACTGGAGGCACACAAATATGCCGAGTCTAAACTGAAGGAAATGCTGAAAGTACAAATCAAAAGTGCTAACACATAATCCATCTAAATAACCGAAATAATTCAAATGATTATATCCCATCTAGTGCCTTGTCACAAAAACAATCTTTATTGTATAATGCTGTAAAGTTCAGTGTAAAACGTTGATTTAACCCTTTCCTGTTTTGCAAAATTTAAGACCTGTCCAAATTCAAAGATTTTGCAGATAAAAGTTTAATGTGAATTTAATCTGAAACATAACCATATAGTAGGGTAGAAAATACATTATTTGGGAAGAATTTCTTCTTTTTCTACAATGTTTTCTCAATAACAAAATCACTGAGGTGTAAAAACAGGGATTGAATAGGAAAGAGTTAAGATAATTTAAAGCAATGAGAGTAAATTTCAGTTCAGAGCATGCTATACTGGGAGCAATGCTTCAGAAAACACACTTCAGTACAAATTTCAAGTTCAAAAGGAAATAATAAGGGAACCAAGCATAGTAGGATCATCAATATTTCACATGTTTATACAAGAAAAAATTCAGAGCAGCATCTGCCAAACTATGGTAGAAATGCTACAAACAAAAAAAATCATTACAAATTAAACCCAAATTGTGAATGTGTAAATTTGAGTCCAACAGTTTCAATTGACAAATCGCCGGCCTCTCCCACACACTCCCATGGCCCCGCTTCTACTTCGATTTTTAACAGGCGCTATTTTTCCAAATTTATGGCCAGTAGCATGTAACAAAAAAAGTAAAATGGTTGGGTTGCAACCTAAACTTATTAAATACAGCTTGAATAAGCTGTAGTTACAATGTTTAAGTTGCCAAACCAACAAAAAAGTTAACAGATATGGCGGCCAAGCTCAGGTCAGGGCTGAATGAATGATTTCATTGGTTAGTTGATTCCTTGATTGACAGCTGCAATCGGTCAATTCTGTGGGTGTATTGCTCAGGACAACAATAATACAGTCAAATAACTCTGCAACTCTGCAATATATGATAGTCTGGGCATGAATATTCCACATACATAACTCTGTATGTTTACAAACAGTAGATTTCCGAGCAGTGCTTGCACAACTGACCAACTGTGGCTGTCAATCAATAAATCGACCAATCATATCAATCATTCAGCTCTAAAATTAAGTTTTGACCTCTGCCATTTGTGTGAAACATTTTTGTTGGTTTGTTGGTTAAACATTGTAACTACAGCTTATTGAAGGGTTAATTGCATCATTTAGAGATGGAATTCCAATAATTAACTACTACAAGAGCACCACTAGTAGATACAAACTCTGTTCAAGTGCTTGCGGTGGGTAGAAATTTTTAAGTAAAAAAGTGCATGATTTCCTTAAAAAACATTTAGAGTTACTCCCCTTATTTTTAAAGTTGCTTTTTTTATATTGAACACATATTCTAAGTTTCAAGGGAATATATTCAATAATACCAGAGATATTTCAAAATATCAAAGTTTTGAGACAACACAAGGTAGATCGGGACCTAGCTGTAGCAATACCTGGGGTTTTCTCCAAAAGCAGACAAGCTAAAATTTACATCATTTACCCATATAAAGTAATAAGGTACCTGTATTATTTCATCCGTAATCGGTATAGTTCCATCATATACAAGTTAAGTACAGTTAAACCTGTATTACGCAAACACTACAGGGGCTGCATATATGTTGTCATTTAACCCATTTCCACATAACATAATTTTAGACTGGTCCAAATCGAAAGAAGCTATGGATGACAACTTGAAGTTGATGTAATCTTAAATTTTTTCGTCTTTTTGGATATAAAACATTGTGGATAATGAAGAAATTGCTAGATACAAAGCAATTTCTTCATTTTCCACAATGTTTTCCAAATTTTTCTTCTTGATGGGCGTAAAAAGGAGGAATTGAGTAGGAATGGAATAAGAGAAAGGTTATTTAATACACTTTTTGTGACATACATGAAGTATCTGTTAGACTGCATACACAAATCATTCCAGGATTCTCACTTAATCCTAGTTGGTGGAACTCATTAGAATTGTCTCAATGAAATAATTCTAATGAGATATTCAGTTTTGATAATCACCCGATAATGAAGATCCTTTGTATTGGAACAGGTATTTTGATGCTATTCACTTAACCCATTCCCACTCAGAGACGCTTTTAGAAGCTCCCCCCCCCCACCCAAAAAGCTTTGGAAAACATTGTGGAAAATTAAGAAATTGCTTGTTACAAGCACTTTCTTCATTTTCTACAAATTTTTCTACCTAGAAATTTGAAAAAATCCAAAATTTCATAACCTTAATTTATCATCTGCAACTTCTTTCAATTTGGGCCAGTCTAAAAATTTGCCATCAGGTATTGGGCTAATAAAATGGTCGCTTAATAGAGGTGGTCCTTTGAGCAAGATTGGCTGTATTTTATCAGTGTTATTTCATCGAATTACCAGTATATATTTCCCTACTTACCAATATAACTTGGCTGGATCTGCACCTCTTCTCAGTTCTATCAACTGTTTTCTCTGACCACATGTCTCAAAAACTCTAATAAGTGTTCCCTGGATAAAACAATATGAAATTTTAAAATAGATTAGCCTTCTCACAATATACACTACTGCATGGCTGCAGTTTACACTACCATACAATCGGTAATTTTTGCAGGCATAAATTTTTCAGGTCAAAAGTTGTACAAAAGACGAAAGTTTTTGCATTTAATTTTCTGTCACATACAGTTGACATTTGTTGACTCAATTTTTGTGGGCCATAGCAAAAAGCTTAAGTAACTCAAGTTTTGGTGTAAAAAATTGTCGCCCACTAAACTAGAAGATTTTACCAGAAGTCCTGTTTTGGTAAAACACTGTAAACACTGCTGTGGTCATGGTGTGTTTTTTCATGGTTTGTGGTATTCGCACAGAAAGCAATAGTTTGACAGTGTCATGCTGTAATTTCATTTCTTCACACCTCAGACAAACATTAGGAATTGTGGAATTATCTTGTTTGAGATAAACAGTCAGTTTTATATTAAATAAAGAAGGAATAAAGTTGTCTTGAATATGACCTTGACTTACGCAGAAATTCCAGCTTTTTTATTTCTAGATATGGAGCATATTCTGCTTGATCATAGCCAGGGTCCTTCAGGTTTAACCCTTTACTGTTTTGCAAAATTTTAGACCTGTCCGAATTCAAAGATTTTGCAGATGACAATTTAAAATAGATTTAATTTGAAAAATAATCATTCTGTAGGGTAGAAAATATTGTAGAAAAAGAAGAAATTGCTTGTTACAAGCAATTTCTTCTTTTTTCTACAATGTTTCTCAAGTACAAAGTCACAGTGACATAGAATCCCGGGTTTGTACGGGAATGGGTTAAGGATTTACAGCATGCCAGTCATAACTCCCTCAGGTAAGCCTAGTAATAGTGATGAATATGAGCAATTTTAACCCTTAAACAATTCCCAGATGACACAATTTTAGATTAGCCCAAAATAAAAGAAGTTGCAGACGACAATTTTTAGTTGATGGAATATAAAATCTTTGTCTTTTGAGATATATATTATTGTTGATAATGAAGAAATTGATTGTAACCAGCAATTTCTTCATTTTCTGCACAATTTTTTTCACGCTTTTTGACACCCCTCAAGAAAAACAATTAGGAAAACATTGTATGAATTGAAGAAATTGCTTGTAACAATCAATTTCTTCATTTTACACCATCATTTCTATCCAGAAAGTTGAAAAAATGAAAAAAATTAAAGACTTTAGATTGTTGTCTGCAACTTTTTTCAATTTGGACCAGTCTAAAATTTGGTCATGTGCTAATGGGTTAATTTACAAACGTTAAGACAATTCAGAAAGAAGTTAACAAACCATAAGTACTTGTCCAAATCACATTTAACTTTTGGTTTTAGAACCCTAGTTAAATCCCTGAGGCAAACACAATTTACAGTCACAGATGATGCTTTCTAAGCATGATCAACCATTTAAAACTATTACCAGACAACAAAATTTTAGACTGGTACAATTTCAAAGAGGTTGCAGACATCATGTTCAAGTTGTGGAAGTTACTGGGCACCCTAGGTGAGGTTCAAAGTAGTTTGTGACCATTAAAACAAAACAATAGGGCAAACGCTCTTCTGAGGCTGTAAATTATTTCACAATGTCTTGATGTCTGATCAGCCCCTTAAAAAGGGTAACACAAAAATCATTTCCATCAAGTTTCGTACAAATTGGCTTAGTGGTTTAGGAGTAGAAGTTTTGCTAAGAATGATTTCATATAATAAGCCCCATGGTGCCATGCCTCAATTACAAATTTTCACCAACAAGTTTTGAAAGGGTCATCCAAGGAAAATACCCTGCAAGTTTGGTCCAAATTGGCCTAGTGGTTCAGGAGGCCAAAATTTTTAAAGGATCATTCATAAGTCTGACAAGCCCAGCCTTGCCATGCCAATATCTGATAAGCCCGCCCCATTTTTGGGCCAATAAGAAATTTACAAACAAGTTTTGCAGAGTCACCAAAGGAACAATCTTGCCAAGTTTGGTACATATTGGCCCAGTAATTAAGGGGGAAAAGATATTTATAGAAATTGTTCAGGACAGACAATGCCCTTTAGACAACTCACAACAGATACTAGGTGATACTAGAAACAAAATTATTTATTCTGTAAAAGATTGGTTGTATAAGTATTTCCAGGGTGGTAGTAAGGAGAGATCTTAATGTATATGCAAAATCAGTTGTAGATCTTAACCCTTGTCATGCTGTATAAATTACCTTACTGAACTGCTGTAAAATCAAAGGGCTGAAAGCACTGATAGAACTTGTTGTTCAAAAATCAATATTTCTTTTAGAAATAAATTCCATTAACAACTCTCGCAGGAAAAGCACAAGCAGGAGGTGTAGACTAAGATCAGACTGCACTCATGTGCAGGCTGATCTTGTTCTACACATCCTGCCAAAACCGAAATATTCCGGGTTTAGCATGACAGGGGTTAATGTATGATAAGATAAATATACCATTTCCTATTCAATTATTGGTTATCAGATATTGAGTAAAAGGGAGACAATGTAAACAAGAGCATCACATTCCAATGCCAACACTCAGATGTTTGACAGTTGGTGAAAAAGTAAAAAAAAAAGGAGCATAATTTATTCAAAAATCTATCTAGAGTTACCCCCTTGTTGGTATAGATTACTCTTTAAATAGAGAATATGTATTATGTGTTTCATGTGAATGTGTTCGAATGACAAAGTTTTGGCCAACATTACTGTAGAAGCAACAACCAAGTAATACATCAGGTTTTCTCAAAAACTGCCTGACACAAAAATTTGTTAATTTTCCTTGATGTTTTCTTTCCTAAATGGTACTCTTATACAAATGTAATACAGAAACAATAATCATGTTGACTGCTTTGTTGTCTTTTAGGTTATTTTCACCATTAGTAAGAATAAAAAAAAAATATATATATATAAATTGCTAATAAAATTTTCAATCAATGTGGTAGGTACAAATATACTGACACAGTCAAAGCATTACACTCCCCCTCAATGGACAAATAACTTCCACTTACTCTATTGGCTCTGCCCATTGACCTCAACAGAAAATTCCACTTCAATTATAAATGGTGTTAGTTTGAAAATTATGGCCAGTAGCATGCACAAAAGTGGTATGAATGGTTGGTGACTTAAGCATCATGCTATTTGGTTAAGCTGTAGTTACTAGGTTTAAGTTACCAAACCAACAAAAAAGTTAAACAAAAATGTTTGAGTAGAAACCTCACTTCTGTTCTAAATTTCATTGAATGATTATGTGATTGACAGCTTGGATTGGTCAGTTTCACAGGTTTAGAAATTAGAAAAATTGTCTACATACCTTTACTGATGCTGTGGCTATTAGAGTGCCTGACTGATTTATGGCAACACAGGCTAGTTCTGTTTTGTGAGCATTCACTGTGGCAGGATGTGTTGTATGACCAGGTAATGTATTGTCAAGATTCTGAAAAATTGTAGAAAAGTTGATATTGTGCCTTCCATATAAAAACATGGTCAAAGGTGTTTTACAATTGAATAGCATACTTGAATGATGAAACAGTTACCCCATTACCAGATGGCAAACTTTTAGACTGATCTAAACTAAATGAAGATGCAGACAACAATTTCGAGATGACTAAATCTTATTTTTTTGTCTTTTCTTTATTTTTCACAATGTTTTCCCAAGATTCTCTCTTGAGGGGGCTTAAAAAGGCAGGATTGCATGGGAAAGGGTTCATTGACAATAATTGACAATATAGATGAAACAAAAACTGATCCAAAAAGTATCCCTTTGACATTTATACAAGAAAAAATTCTGGAATGAGAAAACTAGATCTAATAAAGATGAAAAAGGGCAAATGTATAAAGGCATTCTTCTGGAGTGAGGGGTCATGTTGATAGTTCTATCATTATCTTCACATCAAATAACATTTCAGAAACATTTGAAATTTAAAAAAACACTTTTCAGGTGGAGACATTGTGGATAATGAAGAAATTGCTTGTTACAGCAATTTATTCCATTTCCACAATGTTTTTTAAGCCTTTATCTTGAGAGGGTATACGGTATAAAGTGCCAAGTTATAGTGTATGTAGGAGAGAGTGAACGAGAGTTAAAGATAAGATTAATGGAGCATATCTGGGATGTTAGATCAAGAAGGGAGAAACCATTGAACTATCACTTTGGAAAGAATAACCATTCTGAACAAGATATCAGCATCACCATATTTGAGAAACTCCATGATGCAGAAAGAAGAGAACATCAATTTAAGGAAGGAGCATGGATACAGAAGTTAAAGACAGTGAAGCCTGATGATTGTCATGTCAAAAAAACATTTAGGACCCTAACCACAGCAACTCAGTGATAACGTCATAGCGATAAACAAAATCAGTGCACCAAAATGACGTCATATATCCATTGATTATGTCATAACATTCATGGTTAATGGAAGAAAAATAATTTGAAATGTTCATGGTTTATTCTTAAAAAAGGCAATTTGTCGAAATATTGAAATCAGAGTTAATAATTTCTTGAATGTAATTTGTGTTACCTGAGGAACAGTGAATTTATATAAAATTTTGTCATTTGGTAATGGGTTAATCTTCAATAAACTTACCACAATTTGCACACTTCCACAAACATGTCCAGGAAATATCAGGTATGGTCCATAGGGACTGACTTCACACAAACCTATAAGACAAAAACATACGGACATCCATCATTTCTCCCCTAATTTGTGTTTGCATTGGGTTTTATATTATATCAGGATCAAGTTAAATTTTTCATTTTAATCATTCCTACACAATGACACTTTTGGACACCCCTCAAGAACTAGAGGCACTTGGTTCACTCCACCTGCCTGAAATACTTATCATTCCTGAGAAATTTGGTTGAAACCATCCTGCAGATTGTAGCTTTTCACTGTTTACCATATATGGAAATAAGCCCAATCCCTTAAAGCAATATTAACAGCATATCAATTCCTTTTTAGCAATCTAATAAGGGGTCACCAAAGGATCATTCTGGTGAAATTTTGTTGAAATCCATCAAATGGTTTCTTAGAAGAAGATTTTCAAAGCTTTGACCATATATGGAAAAGATTCCCCGCCCCGCCCAGCCAATTTTTCTGTCCTATCAAATTTCTTTGAAGGAATTTTATAAAAGGTCACCAATGGATCATTCCAGTTAAATTTGGTTGGTATCCATCCATTGGTATCTGAGAAGAAGATTTTCAAAGTTTTCACCATAAATGGAAATAGCCCCGCCCATTTAAGCCATGTTTTTCATCCGATCAAAATTCTTTGAAGGAACTGATAAAGGCTCACCCAAGGATCATTTGTGTAAAATTTGGTTGGTAGCCATCCATTGGTATCTGAGAAGAAGATTTTTAAAGCTTTCACCATATATGGAAATTAGCCCCGCCCATTAAAGCCATGTTTTTCATCCAATCAAAATTCTTTGAAGGAATCTGGTAAAGGCTCACATAAGGATCAATTGTATCAAATTTGGTTGAAATCCAACAATTGTTTTCTGAAAAGAAGATTTTAAAGGTTTCACCATATATGGAAATTAGCCTCGCCCATTAAAGCCATGATTTTAATACGATCAAAATTCTTTGAAGGAATCTGATAAAGGGTCACCCAAGGATCATTTAAGTGAAATTTTCAGTACTTTCTAAGGAGAAGATTTTTAAAGTAAAAGTTTACGGACGGATGATGCACGCACGCATTCACGACGGGCACAATGCCATGACAATGGCTCGCTGGCTTCTAGCCAGAAGACCTTACAACAGGCCCAGTGGGCCTTAACGGTCACCTGAGTAAAAGAGCACCAAGACAAGTGATTTTGTTTGAAAGAATTAGAAAAAGGTTTGGTTGAAATCCCCTCAGTAGTTCTTGAGAAGAAGATGAAAATGTTTAAAAGTTACCAAAAATTACCCCCTTTTGGTCCCCATTTTAGGCACCCCTGACCTCCAGCCTTTTAATTTTCACAAATCTGTATAATCAGTACCCAATGATGCTTTACACCAAGTTAGTTTGAAATTGGCTTTGTACTTCATCAGAAGATGAAAATGTGAATTTTTTAACATGATGAACTTTGACCTCTGGGTGTGGCCCCATACATGACCCCAGGGACATGAATTTCACAATTTATAATATAACTGTCCTACTTGTCATGCACACAGAATATTTAAGCTCTGGCATTAACGGTTTATTAGAAGAAGATTTTTAAAGAAGTACCAAAAATTACCCCTTTTTGCCCCCGATTTGGGCCCCTTTGACCCCCAGAACCCCTATTTTCACAAACTTGAATTGGCATCCCCCAATGATGCTTTCTACCAAGTTTGGTTGAAATCCCCCCAGTAGTTCTTGAGAAGAAGATGAAATATTTAAAAGTTACCAAAAATTACCCCCTTTTGGTCCCCATTTTAGGGCTCCCTGACCCCACAGCCCTTTTATTTTCACAAATCCATATAACCATTACCAAATGATGCTTTTCACCAAGTTTGTTTGAAATTGGCTTTGTACTTCATCAGAAGAAGATGAAAATGTGAATTTTTTAACATGATGAACTTTGACCTCTGGGTGTGGCCCCATACATGACCCCAGGGGCATGAATTTCACAATTTATAATATACCTGTCCTAGTTGTCATGCACACAAAATATTTAAGCTCTGGCATTAACGGTTTATTAGAAGAAGATTTTTAAAGAAGTACCAAAAATTACCCCTTTTTGCCCCCGATTTGGGCCCCTTTGACCCCCAGAACCCCTATTTTCACAAACTTGAATTGGCATCCCCCAATGATGCTTTCTACCAAGTTTGGTTGAAATCCGCCCAGTAGTTCTTGAGAAGAAGATGAACTATTTAAAAGTTACCAAAAATTACCCCCTTTTGGTCCCCATTTTAGGGCCCCCTGACAACACAGCCCTTTTATTTTCACAAATCCAAATAACCATTACCAAATGATGCTTTTCACCAAGTTTGTTTGAAATTGGCTTTGTACTTCATCAGAAGAAGATGAAAATGTGAATTTTTTAACATGATGAACTTTGACCTCTGGGTGTGGCCCCATACATGACCCCCAGGGGCATGAATTTCACAATTTATAATATACCTGACCTAGTTGTCATGCACACAAAATATTTAAGCTCTGGCATTAACGGTTTATTAGAAGAAGTTTTTTAAAGAAGTACCAAAAATTACCCCTTTTTGCCCCCGATTTGGGCCCCTATGACCCCAGAACCCCTATTTTCACAAACTTGAATTGGCATCCCCCAATGATGCTTTCTACCAAGTTTGGTTGAAATCCCCCCAGTAGTTCTTGAGAAGAAGATGAACTATTTAAAAGTTACCAAAAATTACCCCCTTTTGGTCCCCATTTTAGGGTCCCCTGACCCCACAGCCCTATTATTTTCACAAATCCAAATAACCATTACCAAATGATGCTTTTCACCAAGTTTGTTTGAAATTGGCTCTGTACTTCATCTGAAGAAGATGAAAATGTGAATTTTTTAACATGATGAACTTTGACCTCTGGGTGTGGCCCCATACATGACCCCAGGGGCATGAACTTCACAATTTATAATATACCTGTCCTAGTTGTCATGCACACAAAATATTTAAGATCTGGCATTAACGGTTTATTAGAAGAAGATTTTTAAAGAAGTACCAAAAATTACCCCTTTTTTGCCCCTATTTAGGCCCCTTTGACCCCCAGAACCCCTATTTTCACAAACTTGAATTGGCATCCCCCAATGATGCTTTCTACCAAGTTTGGTTGAAATCCGCCCAGTAGTTCTTGAGAAGATGAAAATGTTTAAAAGTTAACGGACGATGCACGACGGACGACGCACGACGACGGACAAACGATGATTGCAATAGGTCACCATGACCATTCGGTCAGGTGACCTAAAAATTAGCCCACCATTAAAGCAATGTCAATCAATTCTTTTTTTGTCAATCTAATAAGGGGTCACCAAATGATCCAATGAAATTTGAAGGAATCTGATAAAGGGTCACCCAAGGATTGATCCAGTGAAATTCTTTTGAAATCCATCTATTGGTTAATGAGAAGAAGATCTATTAAGTTTTCTCCATATATAGAAGTTAGTCCCACCCATTAAAGCCATGTTTTTCATCCAATCAAAATTCTTTTAAGAAATATGATAAAGGGTCACCCTATGAGCATTCCTTTAAAATTTGGTTGAAATCCATCAATTAATTTCTGAGAAGAAGATTTTAAAAGGTTTCAACATATATGAAAATTAGCCCAACCCATTAAAGCCATGTTTTTCATCCAATTCAAATTCTTTGAAGGAATCTGATAAAGGATCATTTCTATGAAATTTGGTTCAATTCTGTTCAGTAGAGATGATTTTTAAAGGTTTCACAATATATTGAAAATAGCCCCAATCAATTAAAGCCATATTTTTCATCCAATCAAAATTCTTTTAAGGAATCTTGTAAAGGGTCACCAAATGATCATTCCTGCAAAATTAAGTTGAAATCCATCGTTTGGTTTCTGAGAAGAAGATTTTTAAGGTTTCATCATATATGGATATTAGCCCCGCCTATTTAAGCCATTTTTTTGCATCCGATCAAAATTATTTGAAGGAATCTGATAATGGGTCACCCAAGGATCATTTCTGTGAAATTTTGTTGAATTCTGTTCTTTCTGAGGAGAAAATTTTTAAAATAAAGTTTAAGGAAGGATGGACACACACACTCACGAATGGACACATGACAGACACAACGCCATAACAAAAGCTCGCTGGCTTTCAGCCAGTGGAGCTAAAAACAACTGGTAAAATACTGTGTAAAATGAAGAAATTACTTGTGACAAGAAATTTCTTCATTTATCACGTTTTCTACCAAGAAAGTTGAAAAAACCTAAAATTTCATAACTTTCAAATTGTTGTCTGCAACTCCTTTCAATTTGGACTGGACTAAAATTTTACTTTGTGGTTATGAGTTAAGAGATGTGGAAAATGATTTTTATTTTCATTTATGAGAAACGAAAACAGCAATCACTCTGCAGGAGGCCGCAATGTAGATTCAAACAGAATTGTGATAAGATTTGTGTTTCTTACATCAATGAAAACAAAAGTATTATCTTTGTTTATTTTAATGCAATCAAGGTACATATGCCATAACATTATTTTCATTTCTTTTAACCATTTTAACCTGTTTTGCAAAATTTTAGCCCATCAAAATTCAAAGGTTTTGCAGTCGAAAATTTAATTTGGATTTAATTTAAAAAATAACCATTCAATAGGATAGACAATATTGTGGAAAAGAAGAAATTGTTGATTATTTTACATATGAACCTCAGTCTAACTGGGATATGTAATATTTGATATTGTCAGATTCAATTTTTAAAAATTTGTACAAAAAATAATTGGAAAAAAATGATTATAAGGACATAATTATAAAGTTGGCATCCTGTTTGTTACCTTTAGGATTATCCCTTGTATCAAATGTGTGGAGTTTTTGTATATTGTTTGGGAATGAAAACACATGGACTTGATTGCGCAATACCACAATTAATCTGCAAAATAGGAACAATGTTTAGAACAAAATACATATAATAACAGGCTTAGGATCAAATGTGTAGAGTTTTTGTATGAAAAACAAAATAAAAACAAATGGACTTGATTGAGATAGGGAATGAAAACACATGGACTTGATTGTGCAATACCACTATAAATCTGCAAAATAGGAACAATGTTTAGAACAAAATACATAAAATAACAGGCTTAAGATCAAATGTGTAGAGTTTTTGTAAGAAAATCAAAATAAAGACAAATGGACTTGATTGAGAAATACAACTATTAAACTGCAAAGGGTAAAAATGATTAGAACTCATTACATATAGATATACTTATAGGGATGTAGAAAAAGGGCATTATTGGAAGTTGGTTAACCCATTCCAACTCAATCCCTCCTTTTTACGCCCCTCGAGAAAAAAGCTTTGGAAAACATTGTGGAAAATGAAGAAATTGCTTGTATCAAGCAATTTCTTCATTATCCACAATGTTTTCTATCCCAAAAGACGAAAAAATACAAAATTCCATCAACTTCAAATTGTCGTCTGCAGATTCTTTCAATTCGGACCAGTCTAAAATTTAGCTGTGTTGGAATGGGTTAAACTATAGATTTTGATAATCTAACTCATTTTCTTGTTATTCCATTCCAACACAATACCATCCATCAGAAAAAAGCTTTTAAAAGCATTACAGAAATTGAAGAAATTGCTTTCTACCATACTTTCTACCCCAAAAGGCAAACATTTTTCAAATTCCATCAACTGAAAATCATCATCTGGAACTTCTTTCAATTCGAACCAGTCTAAAATTTTGGTGTTAGGTAATGGGTTATACTTTACAAATAAACCAGACCTGTCTTTTTTCAACCTTACAGCCTCTACAGGTTGAGCAAATGTTACATCCATCACAACATTCTTCCCTGGATCTGTCTGACTCACATCCCATATCACTACTAGAATATAAACAAATTGGTTAACTCTTGTCATGCTGAATAACATTTCAGAAAAAATGTATAAAATCATAGGGCTGAAGATACAGAAAGAACTATTTTAGGTTAATATTCAGTCTTATGAACAAATATGACTTCAAAGGACAAGCAAGAGGTCTAGACAAGGGTTGCAGACATATATTATGATGGCTAATATTTGTCTAGAACTCCTACTATAACAGAAATAATCTTGGTTCAGAATGACAAAGGTTTAAAGTACTAGAGGGGCTGGAGCACCTGATTCACTCCACTGGCCTGAATTTACTTATCATTCCTGAGAAATTAGCCCCACTAATTAAAGCCATGTTTTTCCTTCAATCTTTATTCTTTGAAGGAATCTGATAAAGGATCCCCCAAGGATCAATCCAGTGAAATTTTGTTGAAATCCATCCATTGGTTTCTGAGAAGAAGACTTTCAAAGTTTTCACCATATATGGAAATAAGCCCAGCCCATTAAAAGCCATGTTTTTCATCAGACCATAATTCTTTGAAGGAATCTGATAAAGGGTCACCTAATGATCATTCCTGTAAAATTGGGTTAAAATCCATCAATTGATTTCTGAGAGTATTTTTAAAGGTTTCACCATATAAGGAAATTAGCCCGCCCATTAAAGCTATTTTTTTTTATCTGATCAAATTCTTTGAAGGAATCTGATAGAGGGTTACCTAATGATCATTCCTGTAAAATTTGATTAAAATCCTCTGTTAAAATCAATTGCTTTCTGAGAAGGTTTCACCATATAAGGAAATTAGCCCCACCCATTAAGGCCATGTTTTCCATCTGATCAAAATTCTTTGAAGGATTCTGATAAAGGGTTATCAAATGATCATTTCTGTGAAATTTGGTTCAATTCTGTTCAGTACTTTCTGAGGGGAAGTTTTTTAAAGTAAAAGTTTCTGGACGGACGGACACACAGAAGCACGAGGGATACAAAGCCATGACAATAGCTTGCTGCCAGTGGAGCCAAAAATTAAGCTGCACACAAAAAAGTACTGGTCAAATTAAAAGAGACCTCCCAGGTAATGCAACAGACTAAAACATTTAAAACTTGGTAGAATGGTCATTGTACCTAACATTATGATCGTTCTTGAAATTCTACATCTAAGTGACATCAACTGTAAAATTACAGATCCAGGATTTTTTTGAGGTTGGGTTCGAAGTTACAAATGAGGGGTTCATTTTCCTATTATTACCAAATTCTATTGGAATCCCCACAAAAATGAAATAATTAGGATTACAGAAGGAGGTTCAAACCCCTCCAACCCCCTCTAAATCTGCCACTGCTGTATCGGATCTATTTTTCAAATAATTATTTTACACAATTTGCAGAAGTTTCTATTCATTAGTCGAAAACAAATTTTCTTTTCCTTACAAAAAACTTATAAAAATTCTAATATAGACTTCATTGATTAATATTACGGTTAAATTTATAATACCTTATTATGAAAAAACAAACAAACTTACCAGCCTTTTCATCAAACCTTTGTACAGTCCCTCCTCCTACTATAGCTAAAATATTGGTCCTAAACAACATTTCTGATGAGGCCACACTACCAACTACCTCTGTGCCTGTTAACAGAAAATACAATATTGATCCCAAAATAAAATATCGATCCTAAAATACAATATTGGTCCTTAAATCCATATCTGGCAAGGTCAGTTGGGTCATACTACCAACAACCTCTGTACCTGGTAACAGAAAAAACAATACTGGTCCCGAAATGCAATAGTGATCCTAAAAATACAATATTGATTCTAAAATACAATCTTTGACTTAAACAACATTTATTACAAGGTTATACTACGGTACCAACAACCTCTGTACCTGATAACAGAAAATAGTAAATTGATCCAAAAATACAATATTGGTCCTAAAAAACATTTCTGACAAGGTCATACTACCAACAACCTCTGTACCTAATGATAGATAATTCATTATTGATCCTTAATAGAATACTGGTCCTAAAAATCAATATCGGTCCTAAACATCATATCTGATGATGTCATACAACCAATCACCTCTGTGGCTGATAACAGAAAATACAATATAGGTCCCAAAATACAATATGGTCCTCATATACAGTATTGGTCCAAAAGAACATTTCTGACAAGGTCATGCTAACAACAACCTCTGTAATCGGTAATGGATAAACACAATATTGATCCTTTAATACAATATTACAGGACAATAATGCAGGACACAATCATGAAAACTAATATCCACTAACAAATTAAGAATTATAATTAGACTTCAATAATAATGATTAGACCAAATAGCAAAACAAATTCTGTGCTGGAAGGATGATGATTCTTCCAATACATAGTAATGATCTATGAAATGCCAAAGTGTTTAAAGACTGTATGAAAATACTTACTCAAGAATAATTTACGAGTGAGGGGATCCACATTGTAGACTCGTAACCCTGTCTCTGAAGCACAGGTGAAACAGCCTGCAAACAACCAACCAAGAGAAAATAGAATACGGTCAATCTTGCTTGAGAAACTACTTCTCTTAACCAATTACCAGACAATGAAATTTTAGATTGGTCGAAACTATAAGGAGTTGCAGACTACAATTCAAAGTTTATGAAATTTTAAATATTAATATTTCACATTTTCTGAGTAGAAAGTATAGGGAAAATTAAAAAAATTGCTTGTAACTGACAATTTCTTTATTTTCCGTAATGTTTTCCCAATTGTTTTTCTTGAGGGGCGACCAAAGGCGTTACTGTGTGGGAATGGGTTAAGTGATCATGTCCATCAAGCAGCCATAATTGAATTAATTTTTTTTCAAAGCAAAAGTTCTGAAGAAGTGAGAGAATTTAGCTTAAAAGTAAAATCATAACAGTAAATCTTATGTTGTTGGAACTCATTAGAATCGTCTCAATGAAACGATTCTACTGAGTTCCAAAACTATACAGGATTTAAAAATTATGTCATATTCTATAGATGCATTTGAATCAATCCTTCTTATCTTTTTAAAAAAATGTATTAAGCTACCATTATTTTAAGTCACCAATCTATAGTTTAGTCGTCCCTTTAGTGGTTGCTTTATACAAGTTTTTCTGATTAATGTATCTACATTGTTTATAACTATAAGTCTTTAAAAGATAACAAAACTAACAGTAAAAACCGAATTGAGACAAGTGAGTAATATGAAGGCTAAGGGGGAAAAAGTAGATTCAGATGACAGCCAAAAGAAAGCATCATTTATTTCATTGTCATTATAAGGGCTCCACTTATCTGCCTTCAATACATATTCCAACAATTCTAAAACAAGAGGGGTAAGATGGCACTAGATTGCTCACCCGAGTTTTCAACTGAAGAAAGAGCCATGAAACTGAAACTTCAAAGCAGGTCTTATTTATGAAGAAACAATCAGTGCAAAAAGTTTATCAAGTTTGTTCATGTCAATCAATTTTTCATCAACACATCCTTTTCATGCATTTTCTAATAGACCAGTACCATTTGCGGTAGAGTTTATAGATATTACCTTCATCAAAATTGAGCAAAAAACAAAGCCCATTAGAAATAAACAAGAACATTGTTGACAAGGACCCTTGCCTGTGTTTTGAATAGAATCTTCCTTTTTCAATAGGGTTCACCCTCTAGACCTGACAATTATTTTGACCGATATTGAGCAAAAATTAAGGCCTCTAGAATCATAACAAAGAATTCAACATTAAGGCCCCTTTACCTGCGCTTTCCAATAGAAGGTTCCCATTTTCTACAGAGTCCATCCTTATGATAAACCTATGTTTCTGATCAAGTTTCATAAAGATTTAGTCAAAACTGTGAAAACAAAGGAATTGTCACAAAGACTCCTTTTCAAACGTTTTCAACCTGAACCTTCTCATCATCAAAATGGTTTATCCTTATAACCTAACAATAATTTTGACCATGCTTCGTAAAGATTTATATAAAAATATGGGCTCTAGAGTGTAATCACTTATATTGTCGAAGCCACACAACAGACAACTGACATTCAAGTACATGTATCACATTTTAAGCTAACCATGAGTATGTTGTGCTCAGAAAATCTCAATGCAAAATGTCTTTCCTGATCTAACCAATCAGTTTTAGCATGGTTGAGACTTTTCACAATTCAAAAACTGTCTTAACCCAACAAATTTTTTTAATCAGGTCCATATTGAAAGAAATGGCATATGACAAATAATATGTTGCTACTCTTGCTGAACTTGTATGAATTAGAAATGTGTCAAAGACATAAATTGCTTGTCACATGACCAGGAGGAGAAGATTTTTCTAGATTATTTTAAAATTTCACTTTTGTTGCCAAGGCAACAAGAGTTTTCAACAGATTTCAATTCTTTTAGCTATTTCAAAAGGGGACCACCTAAGCAACATTTCTGCCAAATTTAGTTCAAATTGGCCAAGTGGTATTTTAAAATCGTTCTTTATTTCTATATAAGCCCCACCCTCCTGGGGCTCCGACCCTGGGGACCCGAGGATCATAATTTTAGCTATTTTGAAAGAGATCAATATACTGATATCATTTAAAGAAATTGTTGAAGGACTACGCAGGCCGGATGACGTGGAGACACCAGACAAAAGGTGATCACAATAGCTCACTTGAACACTTTGTTCTCAGGTGAGCTAAAAATAATTGAGAAACATTGATAAATATGAAGAAATTGCTTGCTTCCAGAAATTTCCTCATTTTCAACAATTTTTTTCAACCTAGGAAGTTGAAAAATTTCATCACTTTTCATTGTTGTCTGCAACTGCTTTCAATTTGGACAAGTCTAAAACTTTGCTTCTGGATAATAGATTTAAGTATAAGGTATGCCCCAGGCAAGTATTGGACACACTAAAACATACCTACCCATCCATCCCAGCCCACTAACAGACATACATACCTACCCATCTATCCCAGCCCATACACAGAAATACATACCAACCCATCCATCAAAGCCCACACACAGACATACATACCTTCCCATCAATCAGTGCCCGCTCACAGACATACATACCTACCCATCTATCCCAGCCCACACATAGACATACATACCAACCCATCCGTCCCTGCCCACACACAGACATACATACCAACCCATCCATCGAAGCCCATACACAGACATACATAGCAACCCATCCATCCCAGCCCACACACAGACATACATACCAACCCATCCATCCCAGCCCACACATAGACATATATACCTACCCATCCATCTAAGCCCACACACAGACATACATACCTACCCATCCATCCCAGCCCACACACAGAAATACATACCAACCCATCCATCCCAGCCCACAAACAGACATACATACCTACCCATCCATCCCAGCCCACTCACAGACATACATGCCTATCCATCCATCCCAGCCCACTCACAGACAAACATACCTACCCATCCATCCGAGCCCACACACAGACATACATGCCCACCAATCCATACCAGCCCACACACAGACATACATACAAACCCATCTATCCAAGCCCACACACAGACGTACATGCCCACCCATCCATCCCAGCCCACACACAGACATACATACAAACCCATCTTTCCAAGCCCACACACAGACATACATGCCTACCTATCCATCGGAGCCCACACACAGACATACATACCTACCCATCCATCCCAGCCCACACACAGACATACATGCCTACCCATCCATCCATCCCAGCCCACACACAGACATACATACCTACCAATCCATCCCAGCCCACACACAAACATACATACCTACCCATCAGTCCCAGCCCACACACAGACATACATACCTACCCACCCATCCGAGCCCACACACAGACATACATACCAACCCATCCATCCAGCCCACACACAGACATACATACCTACCGATCCATTCCAGCCCACACATAGACATACATACCTACCCATCCATCCCAGCCCAGATACAGACATACATTCCTACCCATCCATACCAGCCCACTCACAGACATACATACCTACCCATCCATCCCAGTCCACACAGACATACCTACCTACCCATCCATCCCAGCCAACACACAGACGTACATACCTACCCATCCATCCCAGCCCACACACAGACATACATACCTACCCATCCATCACAGTCCACACAGACATACATGCCTACCCATCCATCCCAGCCCACACACAAACAGAGGCAGCTCTATATTACTGTTGCCATTCGGGAGTTGACATTAACAGTGTCCTCGGATCCCGAGGATCCCTGAAAATTTGAAGGGACCCCAGCAATCTCAGGCTAGGGATTCAATCAGGATCCCTCAATATTTCTTCGGTACAATAGATCTAAATGTATCAGCTAATGCTCCAGATTTTATTGTTTTCTTGATTAGTAGAAAACATTGTGGATAATGAAGAAATTGCTTTTAACAAGCAATTTTCTTCATTTTCCACAATGTTTTCCTTAGCTTTTTTTCAAGTTTGGCTTAGAAGGGCAGGATTGAGTGTGAATGAGTTTATGTATACCAAGGAGGGATCCCTGATTATCTGGAGGAAATCCTGAAGTAATAGGTGGGGATTCCTGTGGGAACCCACTGAAGCAAAGTTAGTGTCGAGCCCTGCCATTACATGGCAGGGACATACAAAGGATAGAAAATACTATGTAAAGAAGAAATTACTTTTTACAAACAATTTCGTCTTTTCTCTCATTTTTTCCACTGCATGTTAACCCTTGTCATGCTGAACCCGGAATATTCTGATGTGGGCAGGAGGTATAGACAAAGATCAGCCTGCACATAAGTGCAGTCTGATATTGGTCTTCATCTCCTGCTTAAGTTTTCCTGCCAGAGTAACTATGAAATTGATTTTCAGAGGAAAAATTGGTTATTGAACAAGTTCTTTCATTGGTCTCAGTCCTATGATTTTAACGCAATTCTGTAAGTGATTTTATACAGCATGACAAGAGATAAAACACGGGACTCTATTAAAATGGTTTAATCTTGTGATTGCTTCACAATGTTTACCTTGGTCCTGATTAAATCTCAAACTCAACACTCCCCTTGTCTGTGACATGATCCTAGCAGTTTGGTCAGGCTTTATTCTACATGAGCTGAAAATAAATAAGCTGGGATTCGAACAAACTGGCTAATGGTTGGGAAGTTAGTGCCCCTTACTGGGGGGAAATCTTGCATTTTTACCTCAATGATTTTCTATAGATTAAAGTGTGTAAAAAAATAATTAATTGTTGCTTAAAATATAAAAAGTTTATATTTTCTTTTAAACTGCTGCAGTTTCCTTTAAGTATACATGGATTTGTTTACAGTTAGCAAAAGGATCGTTGGATTTTCATAATTCTACTAAAAGAAAAAATCTAATTGTTAGTATTTTCAAGTATTTTGCAATTTTTGTGCTAGTTAATGAATTATATAAGTTAACTCATCACCAGACGACAAAATATTTGGCTCGTCCCTTTTAAAGATGTTGCAGATGACAGTTTTTAGTTAAGATATTAACAACAACATTAAAAGCAAATCATGACTATAATTTTGAGGACATAAGATAAACCACGAGAAAGATGAAGAATCAAAACCCTGTTTTGAATCTTACAAATTTAAAGAGGTCAAAAAGGAAGATTTTTTTAAGGTTCAAACTAGGATATTTTCAATATTTGAAGTCAAAACCTTATTTAAGAGTTAAATAACTACCTTCTTTATACAAGTAGTTCTACAAAATTTTAAGAATTATCTGTAAACTTAAGAGTTTGAAAAACTAGGACATATAAATGAGTAAAACGATAGATGAATACAAGAAATTGATGTGCGTTTCTGCATCCACTGTGTGCACTTCTCTCTAGTAGAGAGCAATTAATTTCATTAGTTTTTACTGAAACATAACTAAATGTTCACCTCAAATTTATCCGCTATAAAGGTCTACAAAAGATGCATGTGATCGAACTAAAACAAACATTCTGAAACGTTGAGCCTAAAGAAGAATTTTTACAAAAACTTTGACGGATAGTAAGGGAGGTCACTGTAATTGAGAGAAAAAGGGAGAGAAATCCAGTATAACCACAAAGTATTGTTTTAGAGAAAAGGACTTATGATAAAATACATTAAACCACCCCAAACCCAAGCCCCTCTTTTATTATTCATCCCACAAAAATAATCCCTTAAAGACACATTGGGAATGCGAAACAAACGTAAACATTATGAAATGGCATTCTTTAGGGCGGACAAATACTAAAGGTGGTCTGCTGGCTAGACTTTAGAATCTGTCAGCCCTACTATTCAACACAGTGATATTTACACTGAATATTGACTGCCTATTATTTTAAATCATATCTAAAGCCTTTTCAATTTATTTCGAATATGATTGGTAAGTATAACTAAAATAGTTAACACTTTTTCAAAATCGAAAGTTTTAATCGGTTGCTCAAAATACATAAATGAATTAATACATTAATCAATAAATGAAGATGAAGCTTTTTGAAAATGTAACCAACGTTTTATTGAGAGAAATGTGAAAAAGCAGCAGATAAAAATTAGTATAAAAAGCCTACAAGACACAGTTCCGTTCTCAGTCAAAATATTTATCGGGGCTGTTTGGCATTCCTGGCAAAAATACACCCAAATAACAAAATCGAACAAGTTCAACGATCTCCTGCCTGCTATTTATGAACGATCACTATTTTTATGGCAGTGTTAGTATCATGTTGCAAGAAGAACGCATTGAAACCATTTAGTTCATAGTAGAATCTCTGGGTAAGAAGCCGGATTGAAAAGTAGTGAAAAATTTGTTCTGTGAAAGGTAAGGTAAAACATGGTCATTAATTATTTTTAAAATAACCCTTTCAGTAGTATTGATAAGGGAAACCAGTCTGTTGTTTGAAGGGATAGGACTTATATGTGAAAACTTCCATGATGAGGGCAACGTAGCTAAACTTAAAGAAGCATTGAAAAGATCACAAACAGGGAAAGCAAGAGGTAGAGTCCCTTCTAATAATATCCAGTTATCTAGTATCAGGACTGTTTTGCATCCCATCCGGACTAGATTACTTTCCTGCGTCTAGATTTTTAAAAATATTAATAACTTCGTCTGGGAATACTTCAAAAAAGTCTATTCCAGTCCCATTTCTTGCTTGGATTCAAGTGGTAATGTATGACCGGTATCACCATACCCGATTGACTCGCCAACACTTCTTTAATAAATTTGCCTTTCAGCATGGTCTGTTAGTAAGATATCGTTGTTTTCATCAAAGAGGGGTGGAATTAAAGACGTTTTCGCTTTCATATATTGTTATTAAGTTTTCCACCAAATGCGAGAGGTTAACATACCTGAGTTTGGATTTGATGCTGGTTTTTCAAATGATCATCCTTTCTTCGTCGAATAAGATCAATAATTTCATTTCGGAAAGCCTTGAAATTCTTCCAATGACGTTCACTATTAGTTTGCCTAGCTTTCTGTACATTCTTTTCTTTGCCTTATCTTTAGTTTAATTTCAGAAGTTAATCACGGAGGCTCAAATGTTTTAACAGTTACAATTTTATTTGGTATGAACAAGGCTACTATTTGCATTATAATGTTTGTGAGGTTATTCGTATAAATCGATATCAACATTTTTTATGGTGTTCCAATCAAAGTTCAAAAGTGCTGATCTAAATGCATCGTAATCTCCAACATCCTACCGTCACCGAGGTGTGTTCATGGGCAAGACACTTAATAGCCAGCCCCAGTCTACCCAGCTGTTGAAGTGGGTAGCAGTGGTGGTTAAACCACTGCCTCTCTTTCAGGGACGTGAAAACATCTTGTTTGTGTGTTCGAGAGCGACTGTATAAGCTTAAAACTTTCGTCGCAATCGAACTAAAATAAATTAGTATAAACTAAACTAACTACAGTTACGGCGTTTAAGTCGCCAAACCAACAAAAAACGTTTCACAAAATTGTGGATTTCAAAGCACAATTACGGCCTGAATGAATGGTTTGATTGGTCGATCTATTCCTTAATTGACAGTCGCGATTGGTCAATTTATGTTTAAACTCGAGCGTAATCGTAAACCCTATACAACCCAGTCCTTACTTTATGCAGATGTAACTTAGCATCATCCCAGCGGATTTTTAAGATATTCCAAATGGTATTTTTGATACGAAAATATGAGGCTTACGTGGCCAGCGATCGTTCAATTCCGTACACCAAATATGTGAAAAGGTGGATAGGACTTAAAACAGACTAATCAAGTTCGAAACTCGATGTCGATGTTGGTCTACTGAAACTTAAATTGACGGATTACAGGCCCCACCCCCTAACCCCCGACATGGCCTCGGGTTCATTTGAGATATCAAACGTGATTAGTTTGCAAAACATATGGCTATGGACAAAAAATTACCCATTTCCGCACACTGAAGATTTTAGACGCCTCCCAAGAGAAATAGCTTAGGGAAACATTGTGGATTATTCGAAAGAAATTGCTTGTCACAAGTAATTTCTTCATTATCCACACAATGTTTTCAACCCCAAAAGTAAAAAAAAAAAATAAATAAAAAAAGATCCATAATTTACTTTTTAATTTCAATTTGAACCAGTCTAAAATTTTGCCTTCTGGTAATGGGTTAAAGGTTAATCCCAAGGCGGGCTAATAGTTGCAACTACTTATTGAATGAGCTGTATTTAATTCCGGTCTAAATGAATGATTTGATTGGCTAATCGATTTTTCTATTGACGACGACTATCCTTGTTCGTCGTTTCCCTGGCTTCCGACATGCCAGTTCAAGGGAGATATCAAACGGTCATCAGTTTGCAAAATACATGGTAGTCGGCATTGAACAAAAGGAATTTAATTTCCGGCATGGATGAATGATTTGATTGGTTAATCGATTTTTTATGTATTGACAGCGGCGATCCGTCAATTGACCAATCGCTGACCCCGCCCACTTACTTCTTCGGCCACGCCTACTGACTCCAACAGGAAGTACCGCTTGGAATTTAAACATAGTTATTTTGCAAACTTTGTGGCAAGTAGCATATAACAAATAGTTGCAGAGTTGGTTGGCGACCTAAACGTCGTAACTACAGCTTGAATAAGCTGTAGTTACGACGTTTAAGTCGCCAAACCAACATAAAAGGTTTTAAAAAAAGGCGTCCAATGTTGGAGATCAAATCTCACTACTCGTGTCAATGAATGAGCTTATTGGTCGACTGGTTATTTGATTGACAGTCGCGATTGGTCAATTTAGTTGTGGCTAAAAGGTTAACCCAATGGGTTGACGTAATATTGATATAAATATATATATATATAGCAAGAGAGAAAATCTTGCTTGGATTCAAGTGGTAATGTATGACCGGTATCACCATACCCGATTGACTCGCCAACACTTCTTTAATAAATTTGCCTTTCAGCATGGTCTGTTAGTAAGATATCGTTGTTTTCATCAAAGAGGGGTGGAATTAAAGACGTTTTCGCTTTCATATATTGTTATTAAGTTTTCCACCAAATGCGAGAGGTTAACATACCTGAGTTTGGATTTGATGCTGGTTTTTCAAATGATCATCCTTTCTTCGTCGAATAAGATCAATAATTTCATTTCGGAAAGCCTTGAAATTCTTCCAATGACGTTCACTATTAGTTTGCCTAGCTTTCTGTACATTCTTTTCTTTGCCTTATCTTTAGTTTAATTTCAGAAGTTAATCACGGAGGCTCAAATGTTTTAACAGTTACAATTTTATTTGGTATGAACAAGGCTACTATTTGCATTATAATGTTTGTGAGGTTATTCGTATAAATCGATATCAACATTTTTTATGGTGTTCCAATCAAAGTTCAAAAGTGCTGATCTAAATGCATCGTAATCTCCAACATCGTACTTCCTAATTGACTTTCTGAACGACTCACTTATAAGTTTAATGAAATTAAAAACGCCAAATATAGGACAATGGTAGCGAACATAATTTTAAAGACAAGGTTCACTGACGCCTGCTACAAGAATGCCTTATAAGTTACAATGAGGAGGTCAATTATCGACGAAGAACTTTCTGTAAAGTGAGTCCGTTCAATAATGCATTGAGATAAACTAAACTGTTTACAAAGAGAGTTGATTTTATTGAGATAGATTGGCTTCCGCTGATTCCAGTTAAGGTCGCCTGTTATTATGATAACTTGAATAGTTGTGTCAGCTGCATGGCCGCAAGTGTATTTAATTAATGTATTATATGATACGGGCGAATTTGGTGGTCGGTAGAATACACCATGCAGTAAATTGTTATTATTGCCTTCCTTATTACGTAACCAAACACACTCTAATCCATCTATTTTAAAGTCACGTCTTCTCACAAACGATAAAATGCTTTTAACATAGACGACAACTCAGTCGTAAGAACCAAAATCGCAATCCTTCAGTTTTGGATAGTGAAAAGAGAGAAAGTATAGGTTTGTCGACAGGAAATCCTTATTGAGCCATATTTCGGAGAACGAAATTACACACAATTCGGAAAAGTCTGTATGCAAAATATCGACCTTATTCCTAATGTTTTGAACGTTATGGTGTACTGTTGAAAAATGATAAGGGTAATTTAGAAAATTATACAAATCATTTGTGCAAGGTGAAAATAACCCTTCACGAAAGTTGGGACCAGGATTCGAATTCAGGGCCGCTGACAAATTAACAAGTAGAACGACCCCAATGTGTGCACAGTTATTTCTATTAGAGCTATTACCAGTGGAAAGCCAATGGGAATTGTTTTATTTTTGAACACGTAGCTATACCTACTAATCCGAAGCGTCAAGTTCTTTTTATTTAACGAATTCAAAGTAGGCTATAAACATAGCAAATGCAGATTGCTGGTTTTTCAACAATAGAAAAGTTACAAGAGTTATCAACATTCTGAATCTGAGGTATAGTGTGAATGTTGGCGTAGATGTGCTAAATGATTTAATACTCAATTTGGTCTGACACTTTATTAGACGCTCGTGTGAAAATATTGTAAATATCAAGTCCCGGCTGGTATACAGTTTAGCTTGTATTAACCCTTTCCCGTTCAATCCCTGGTTTTTACGGCCCAGTGTTTTTATACTAGAGAAAACATTGTGGAAAAAGAAGAAATTGCTTGTTACAAGCAATTTCTTCTTTTTACACAGTATTTTCTACCCTATTGAATGATTATTTCTACAATAAAACTGCCTTTAAATTGTCGTCTGCAAATCCTTTGAATTTGGACTGGACTAAATATCGCGATGGGAAAGGGTTAAGCGACCAGTCGAGGGACGGCCAAATTATGGTCATTTAAGAGAATGGTCACTAAGTACTCTTTTTGTGACAATAAAATGACATAATATGAATGATCGGAATGCTGCCTGCATGAACTATTGCAGGATTCTCCCTTAATCATTTGTTGATCGAATTCATTAGAATCGTCTCATTTTGAAACGGTTTCATGAGATCCACCAACATAGGATTCAATTTTGATATTTTTGTTGGCAAAAATTTCCAAGTATGAAAGATGCTTTGTTCGTTGAAAAGAAAACTCGATGCTGATCCCTTAATCCATTCCCAAATGACAAATTTCAGACCAGTCCAAATTCAAAGTAGTTGCAGACGAGACGATAATCTTTTGTTTTGGAATCGGTTAATTAAAGTGGCCGCTAAACCAAATACCAGACGACAACATTTTACTGGTTCAAAATCTATGATATTGCAGACGATAACGTTTAGTTGATAAAATTTGAATATTTGGGGGATTTTATAGTTGAAAAAATTCTTAATTATGAAGAAATTGCTTAAATCAAACAATTTCTTTATTTTCCTCAACGCTTTCATACGCTTTATTGGAAAGAGCATATAGAGGGCCCCTTTTAGCAATAAAGTTAACCATATACATGTACATGTATACACGATTCGTTTATTTTTCAGCCTGAGCTTAATTAAAAGCACACTTATTTTTTATGTCCATGAGAATTTGGGTCAATCATGATAATGTCCTAAATTCGACCAAATATGCATTTTGCCTCTCATGGATGACATGTAGTTTTTGACAGGAAGGAATACTGTAGGTGTTGGTCTTCTGGTTTAAGAATGACCAGGCTAGGTAAACCTCTTGTGCAATAAAGCTTATTGACCAATCGCTGCCCCCGCCCATTTACTGCGTTAACCCTACCCATTGACTTCAACAGGAAGTTCCACTTCGATTTTAAACGTCGCTATTTTTAAAAATGTATGGCCAGTAGGATGTACAAAAAGTAAAACGGTTGGTTGGCTACCTAATCTTCCTAACTACAGCTTGAAAAGCTGTAGTTACGGCTTTAAGTCGCAAAACCAACAAAAAATCAAACGTTTCACGAAATGACGACCAATGTGGATTTCAAAGCACAACTACGGCCTGAATGAATGATTTGATTGGTTGATCTATTCCATAATTGACAGTCGGGATGGGTCAATTTATGTTTAAACTCAGCTTAACGGTAAAACCTTTACACCTCAGTCCTTACTTTATGCAGATTTAACCTTGCATCATCCCAGCGGATTTTTAAGATTTTTTGTTGGCTTCACGTGGCCAGCGATCGTTCAATTCCGTACACCAAATATGCGAAAAGGTGGATAGGATTCAAAACAGACATATCAAGTCCGAAATTCGATTTCGTTGTTGGTCCACTGAAACTTGAATTTGCGGATTACAGGCTCCACCAACTGATCCCCGATATGACATCGGATTCATTTGAGACATCAAACGATATTAGTTTGCAAAACATATGATTATGAACATAAAATTAACCCATTTCCACCCCTTTACGCTTTCAGACGCCCCAAGAAAAATATATAGCTTTGTGATAACGTTGTGCAAAATGAAGAAATTGCATGTCACAAGCAATTTCTTCATTGTCAATTGAATGTCAGAGCTGTATTTACTTCCGGTCTAAATGAAATATTTAATTAGCTAATCGATTTTTTTATTGACGGCGAGTATCCTCGTTCGCCCTTTCCCTGGCTTCCGACATGTCAGTTCAAGTGAGATATCAAACGGGCATAGGTTTGCAAAATATATGGTAATTGGCATTGAACAAAAGGAATTTAATTTCCGGCATGGATGAATGATTTGATTGGTTAATCGATTTTTTATATATTGACAGCGGCGATCCGTCAATTGACCAATCGCTGACCCCGCCCACTTACTTCTTCGGTCACGCCTACTGACTCCAACAGGAAGTACCGCTTGGAATTTAAACATTGTTATTTTGCAAACCTTGTGGCAAGTAGCATATAACAAATAGTTGTAGAGTTGTTTGGCGACCTAAACGTCGTAACTACAGCTTGAATAAGCTGTAGTTATGACGTTTAAGTCGCCAAACCAACATAAAAGGTTAAAAAAAGGCGTCCAATGTTGGAGATCAAATGTCACTACTCGTGTCAATGAATGAGCTTATTGGTCGACTGGTTATTTGATTGACAGTCGCGATTGGTCAATTTAGTTGTGGCTAAAAGGTTAACCCAATGGGTTGACGTAATATTGATATAAATATATATATATATAGCAAGAGAGAAAATCTTGCTTGGATTCAAGTGGTAATGTATGACCGGTATCACCATACCCGATTGACTCGCCAACACTTCTTTAATAAATTTGCCTTTCAGCATGGTCTGTTAGTAAGATATCGTTGTTTTCATCAAAGAGGGGTGGAATTAAAGACGTTTTCGCTTTCATATATTGTTATTAAGTTTTCCACCAAATGCGAGAGGTTAACATACCTGAGTTTGGATTTGATGCTGGTTTTTCAAATGATCATCCTTTCTTCGTCGAATAAGATCAATAATTTCATTTCGGAAAGCCTTGAAATTCTTCCAATGACGTTCACTATTAGTTTGCCTAGCTTTCTGTACATTCTTTTCTTTGCCTTATCTTTAGTTTAATTTCAGAAGTTAATCACGGAGGCTCAAATGTTTTAACAGTTACAATTTTATTTGGTATGGACAAGGCTACTATTTGCATTATAATGTTTGTGAGGTTATTCGTATAAATCGATATCAACATTTTTTATGGTGTTCCAATCAAAGTTCAAAAGTGCTGATCTAAATGCATCGTAATCTCCAACATCGTACTTCCTAATTGACTTTCTGAACGACTCACTTATAAGTTTAATGAAATTAAAAACGCCAAATATAGGACAATGGTAGCGAACATAATTTTAAAGACAAGGTTCACTGACGCCTGCTACAAGAATGCCTTATAAGTTACAATGAGGAGGTCAATTATCGACGAAGAACTTTCTGTAAAGTGAGTCCGTTCAATAATGCATTGAGATAAACTAAACTGTTTACAAAGAGAGTTGATTTTATTGAGATAGATTGGCTTCCGCTGATTCCAGTTAAGGTCGCCTGTTATTATGATAACTTGAATAGTTGTGTCAGCTGCATGGCCGCAAGTGTATTTAATTAATGTATTATATGATACGGGCGAATTTGGTGGTCGGTAGAATACACCATGCAGTAAATTGTTATTATTGCCTTCCTTATTACGTAACCAAACACACTCTAATCCATCTATTTTAAAGTCACGTCTTCTCACAAACGATAAAATGCTTTTAACATAGACGACAACTCAGTCGTAAGAACCAAAATCGCAATCCTTCAGTTTTGGATAGTGAAAAGAGAGAAAGTATAGGTTTGTCGACAGGAAATCCTTATTGAGCCATATTTCGGAGAACGAAATTACACACAATTCGGAAAAGTCTGTATGCAAAATATCGACCTTATTCCTAATGTTTTGAACGTTATGGTGTACTGTTGAAAAATGATAAGGGTAATTTAGAAAATTATACAAATCATTTGTGCAAGGTGAAAATAACCCTTCACGAAAGTTGGGACCAGGATTCGAATTCAGGGCCGCTGACAAATTAACAAGTAGAACGACCCCAATGTGTGCACAGTTATTTCTATTAGAGCTATTACCAGTGGAAAGCCAATGGGAATTGTTTTATTTTTGAACACGTAGCTATACCTACTAATCCGAAGCGTCAAGTTCTTTTTATTTAACGAATTCAAAGTAGGCTATAAACATAGCAAATGCAGATTGCTGGTTTTTCAACAATAGAAAAGTTACAAGAGTTATCAACATTCTGAATCTGAGGTATAGTGTGAATGTTGGCGTAGATGTGCTAAATGATTTAATACTCAATTTGGTCTGACACTTCATTAGACGCTCGTGTGAAAATATTGTAAATATCAAGTCCCGGCTGGTATACAGTTTAGCTTGTATTAACCCTTTCCCGTTCAATCCCTGGTTTTTACGGCCCAGTGTTTTTATACTAGAGAAAACATTGTGGAAAAAGAAGAAATTGCTTGTTACAAGCAATTTCTTCTTTTTACACAGTATTTTCTACCCTATTGAATGATTATTTTTACAATAAAATTGCCTTTGAATTGTCGTCTGCAAATCCTTTGAATTTGGACTGGACTAAATATCGCGATGGGAAAGGGTTAAGCGACCACCCGAGGGACGGCCAAATTTTGGTCATTTAAGAGAATGGTCACTAAGTACTCTATTTGTGACATAATATGAATGATCGGATCGACTGCATGCATAGACTATTGCATGATTCTCCCTTCATCATTTGTTGATCGAATTCATTAGAATTGTCACAAGCAATTTCTTCATTATCAACAATGTTTTCTATCCCAAAAGTAGAAAAAAAAATACATAAATTACTTTTTAATTTCAATTTGGACCAGTCTAAAATTTTGCCGTCTGGTATTGGGTTACAGTTAAATCCTAAGGGGGGCTAATAGTTGCAACTACTTATTGAATGAGCTGTATTTAATTCCGGTCTAAATAAATGATTTGATTGGCTAATCGATTTTTCTATTGACGACGACTATCCTCGTTCGTCATTTTCCTGGCTTCCGACATGCCAGTTCATGTGAGATAAACGGTCATCAGTTTGCAAAATACATGGTAGTCGGTATTGAACAAAAGGAATTTAATTTCCGGCATGGATGAATGATTTGATTGGTTAATCGATTTTTTATATATTGACAGCGGCGATCCGTCAATTGACCAATCGCTGACCCCGCCCACTTACTTCTTCGGTCACGCCTACTGACTCCCACAGCAAGTACCGCTTGGAATTTAAACATTGTTATTTTGCAAACCTTGTGGCAAGTAGCATTTAACAAATAGTTGCAGAGTTGGTTGGCGACCTAAAAGTCGTAACTACAGCTTGAATGAGCTGTAGTTACGACGTTTGAGTCGCCAAACAGAATAAAAGGGAAAAAAGGCGACAATGTTGGAAATCAAATCTCATTTCTCGTGTCAACGAATGAGCTCATTGGTCGACTGGTTATGGCTAAAAGGTTTGACATTTGGTTGACGTAATATTGATTTATAACGAGAGAAAATCACATAAGCAGATATTCTGCAAAAAGTGAATACTTTTCATCTAGACCAGATTGCATAGAGAGACTGCATGTTAAATAATTATCGCACTCTCGAGATGGTCTGTTTCCGCTTGGCGGGTCACATGCTAGTGTAGATTACTGATTAATTATCTAATTCATTTATCAAATTAAGATTTCATATCATTTTAAAGAAACTCGTATGATCTAAAGCGAAGCAGGAGCACACAGAATACTTAATAACTTCCTGGTAACCAGTTTTTGTTTTCTTATATTTTTTAGTTTCCTTTCGAGTGCAACATAGTTAGAAATTACATTTCTGTAGTTGTTTGCAATTTGAATATTTTAGATTTATGTCCGATGACGAAGGTATGATGATGATGATGATATATGATATTGACCCTTGTCATGATGGAATAAAAACCCTTTCAAAATTCCATTCAAATCAAAGGGATGGGAGCAAATGATGTCTTCGGTCACTATCTCTATGAAACAATATATTAAAAAGAATTATGACTTTAAATGACAAAAAGGTGGTTTAAACTAAGTTTAGACTGCACTTATGTACTTAACGTCTAATTAAGTCCACACAATTGCTCGACTGACCAAATGAACTATTGTTGAAGTCTTACAGCTATCTAAGATTAAACAGTGACCTGACTAACAAACAACAACAAGAAACAAACAAACTATTGTTGTAGTCTTACGGCTATCAAAGACTACACAATGGTCTAGCTTACCAAATGCATTATTGTTGCAGTCGTACAGTAATTGTAGTCTACACAATGGCCAAACTTACTTATAATATCATTGTTTTCCTACGGCTATCGAAGTTTTCACAATGGCCTGACTTACCAAATATATTATTGTTGTAGTATTGCAGCTATCTTAGTCTTCACAATGGCCTGACTAACCAAATATATCATTGATGTAGTAAAACAGCTATCTTAGTCTTCACAGTGGCCTGACTTACCAAATATGTCATTGTTGTAGTATTACAGCTATCTTAGTCTTCACAGTGGCCTGACTTACCAAATATGTCATTGTTGTAGTATTAAGGCTACCTAAGTTTTCACAATGGCCTGACTTACCAAATATGTCATTGTTGTAGTATTACAGCTACTTAAGTTTTCACAATGGCCTGACTTACCAAATATATCATTGTTGTAGTATTACAGCTATCTTAGTCTTCACAAAGGCCTGACTTACAAAACATATCATTGTTGTAGTATTACAGCTATGTAAGTCTTCACAATGGCCTGACTTACCAAATATGTCATTGTTGTAGTATTACAGCTATCTTAGTCTTCACAATGGCAAGACTTACCAAATATATCATTGTTGTGGTATTACAGCTATCTTAGTCTTCACAATGGCCTGACTTACCAAATATGTCATTGTTGTAGTATTACAGCTACTTAAGTTTTCACAATGGCCTGACTTACCAAATATGTCATTGTTGTAGTATTACAGCTATCTTAGTCTTCACAATGGCCTGGCTAACCAAATATGTCATTGTTGTAGTATTAGAGCTATCTAAGTCTTCAAAATGGCCGGACTAACCAAATATATCATTGTTGTAGTATTACAGCCACCTAAGTTTTCACAATGGCCTGACTTACCAAATATGTCATTGTTGTAGTATTACAGCTATCTTAGTCTTCACAATGGCCTGACTTACCAAATATGTCATTAATGTAGAATTACAGCTAGGTAAGTTTTTACAATGGCATGACTTACCAAATATGTCATTGTTGTAGTATTACAGCTACCTGAGTTTTCACAATGGCATTACTTACCAAATATATCATTGTTGTAGTATTACAGCTATCTAAGTTTTCACAATGGCCTGACTTACCAAATATGTCATTAATGTAGTATTACAGCTGTCTTAGTCTTCACAAAGGCCTGACTAACCAAATATGTCATTGTTGTAGTATTACAGCTACCTAAGTTTTCACAATGGCCTGACTTACCAAATATGTCATTGTTGTAGTATTACAGCTATCTAAGTTTTAACAATGGCATGACTTACCAAATATATCATTGATGTAGTAAAACAGCTATCTTAGTCTTCACAATGGCCTGACTTACCAAATATATCATTGTTGTAGTATTACAGCTATCTAAGTCTTCACAATGACCTGACTAACCAAATATGTTATTGTTGTAGTATTACAGCTGTCTTAGTCTTTACAATTGCCTGAATTACCAAATATGTAATTGTTGTAGTATTACAGCTATGTAAGTCTTCACAATGGCCTGACTTACCAAATATGTCATTGTTGTAGTATTACAGCTATCTTAGTCTTCACAATGGCCTGGCTAACCAAATATGTCATTGTTGTAGTATTACAGCTATCTCAGTCTTCACAATGGCCTGACTAACCAAATATATCATTGTTGTAGTATTACAGCTATCTTAGTCTTCACAATGGCCAGACTTACCAAATATATCATTGTTGTGGTATTACAGCTATCTTAGTCTTCACAATGGCCTGACTTACCAAATATATCATTGTTGTAGTATTACAGCCATCTCAGTCTTCACAGTGGCCTGACTTACCAAATACATGTATATCATTGTTGTGGTATTACAGCTATCTAAATCTTCACAATGGCCTGACTTACCAAATATATCATTGTTGTAGTATTAAAGCTATGTAAGTCTTTACAATGGCATGACTTACCAAATATATCATTGTTGTAGAATTACAGCTATCTTAGTCTTCACAATGGCATGACCTACCAAATATATTATTGTTGTGGTATTACAGCTTTGTAAGTCTTTACAATGGCCTGACTTACCAAATATATTATTGTTGTGGTATTACAGCTGTCTTAGTTTTCACAATGGCCTGACTTACCAAAAATGTCATTGTTGTAGTATTAAAGCTATCTTAGACTTCACAGTGGCTTGACTAACCAAATTTATCATTGTTGTAGTATTACAGCTACTTTAGTCTTCACAGTGGCAATTTTTGCGACGTTTAATGGAACGATTGGCAAATATTGACGGACTGACATTGTCAACCAAAGAATCAATCGACCAATGATTTATTTAGATCGGAAGTGAAGGTTGGATTCCAAAATTGGCCAATTTTAAAGCTGTAGTTACAACATTTAGGTTGCCAACTCACCATTTTTCCGCTCTAATTACGTGTTACTGGACAATTTCTTCAGAATAACGAAGCTTTATATGGAATTCGAACTTCCTAAAGGAGCTCGGCAGGCGTGGCCAGCGACAAGCCAATTAACATAATACGAACTAAATTAGTTTTAAAATGTTGCGGACGGGGTAAGTTACTTTCTCATGCAAGTATTCTCAGTATATCGGAGAAGAGAGTACGGAAATTGAATCAGCATTGTAATGCACTATTGTTATAGCTTTAACCCATTCCCAAATAATGAAGCCCACCAAGAAAAATAGTTGGAAAATATTGTAGAAAATGAAGAAATTGTAACAAGCAATTACTTCATTTTTCAGAATGGTTTCATAAACATTGTTGTTTTCACCTACTTTCCATTTGGCCGTCTGGTAACGAGTTAAATTGGCTCACATGTCTATTAGGGGTTTGGTGCAAATAAGATATTCATGTGCGATTCAAGAAGGCGTGTCAGCATCTCAGGATTCTTAACCGCAATTGACTTTGCCACTCCATTGAACAACTTATCAATTGACCAATCGCGGCTGTCAATCAAGGAATCAACATACTGATCAAACCACTTATTCAGCCCGGACCTGGGCTTTCAACCCCGACATTGGCCACCATTTTGTTATCCTGTTCTATTGGTTTGACGTCTTAAACGTCGTAACTACAGCTTATTCAAGCTGTAGTTACGACGTTTAGGTCCCCAACCAACCATTCTATTTAATTGTAACATGCCAAAAGCCGTTAATTTTGCAAAGTAACGCCGTTAAAAATCGAAACTGAGCTTCCTGTTAATGGACAGGACCAAAGGATCAATTATACACTGGGATCCGTTGATTCCATTGAATTTCCGTCGAACGTAATTTTTCGTTCATTTACTGCCCCTCTGAAGTTCTATCATATATACAGAGGGGGCTATGCTTTTGCTTCTGCGTTGAATTTTATCGAATATACACTGGAAATATCTTTGTTCCCGGTATTCTTGTATTTCCGTTTATTTATCGTAGCTACTGTAGCACATGCCCATATGAGCGACGCCCCCAGAAGACGGTTAGTTATTACTCGGGATAGTGCAAGGATACAGGACGTAACTATTGAGAGCTCCGCCTGGTTCTTTAACGTGCTCGATGGATAGCATCGTCACACGGGGCCTTATCCGAAAGACAATTGGTTAGTTAGTTGATATGGTCAGCCCAGGGCTCGAACCCGTGATCTTGATGTTTGAAGTCAAGTGCTCTACCAACTGAGCTAATCGGGCCGGTATTCTTTGAATTTGCTCCTTTCCTTGAAGATACATCGGGAAAAAAAACACATCCCGACACTTTGATTTTGTCTACAGAATCAATTTCTAAAATCAAAGCACTGAAAGTACTGAAGCATAGTTTTGTAAAGTAATCTTCTTTGCTAAAGGTTATCATGATAAACACATGAGGTTAAAGTAACCCAGGAGTTATCACACTACAATATGACACAATCTCAGACTGGATCAAATTTAAAGAAGTTGCAGACGACAAATTCAAATTTGTTGAATTTAGAAAATATTTTCCTTTTTGGGTAGAGAACATTGTGAACGATGACGAAATTGCTTGTACCAAACAATTTCTTCATTGTCTGCAATTGTTTTCAAAGCTGTTTTTCTTGGGATGCTGAAAAAGCGTAATTGTGTTGGAATGGGTTAAATAGCATGCTTTTGAAAGAAAAATACTTTTTATGGCGTAGGCATTCAGTGGATTTAGTGGTTAAGCCTCCAGTGGCAGCTTGCACTCGTTGGGCTTTGAGAAGACCTCAAAATTTTGTCTGTTAACTTAAGCTATCAAATCTGACGATTTGCTAGCTAAAAAACATTGATTTTGTTTTCCAATAGATTTCTATGTAATATATACCTAGATGGAGTGACATTGTCTCTTCATTAAACTTTCATCAAATATAAACCGAAATGCATTATTTTTCCTCATCGCCGATTTATCATTATAATTATCATTATTATTATTTAATATAAGAAGGCCTTCGTTGAAAATTCGTTCTTGCTATCTAAAGCTTAACCGATTACTATTAGACAGAATTTAGCACTGGCCCAACTTCGAAAGAAGTCGCAGTCGACTTTTCAAAATACTTTGAATGAAAACTACAAGGGCAAAAATGGGTAGAAGGTGTTTTGATAATCTTTTATTGAAGTAATTTCTCCTTTTCTCACAATGGTTTCTTTGATATTATAATTCGGAGGCGTAAAAAGTTGAATTGATTGATCGTACTATTAAGTGTCTCACTACATATTGTTATCATTGGTTGATGTAAATATCGCCACCACAACATTAATAAGCCGTAGCTACAGAGTTTCCAATCGCCACTGCTCAGAAAAAAAACATCAAACGTCCTCATGGAGGCTAATCAAACTCAGCTGCTCTATCATCAGACAACATTTTTTAAGACCGGTCTAAATTGAAATAAGTTGAAGACGACAGTATCAAGTGGGTGTTTGTGTGTGTGTGTGTTTCTTTCTGGATACCGAAACATTGTGGGAAAATCCAGAAATAGATTATTACAAGCAATTTCTACATTGTCCACAATGTTTTACCAATCTTCTTTTCTGGAGATGCGTGGAAAAGCGGAATTGTATTTGAATGGGTTAATATGCACAAGGTCGAAACTATTCGAACTTTATTCACTTTTGTAAATCGACACATTAGTTAATGTTTTATTCAATGCCAAGATGTAACTTTCCTGTCTGTTTAAACCGTTTATTCGCGTATCTAAAATAAAGCAGAAAATACTATATTAAGATCTTTAGAAGTGTTCAATATCACGTTTGTTGCTTTTTATGTATCAATTGCTTACTTTTCAGAAGCACTAGTTGGCAGACCAGCGTAACAATAGCATAATCGACCAGCGGGAACGATGTTTTACTATCTAACCTAATATGCGAAGACGCATCTAAAACCGCGTAGACTTGCTGGAACAAAGCTATAGTTACGGGGTTTTTAAAGTAAGATAGCGGCATTCTTCGTTATCAGCCAGGAAGAGAAATACTCATAAATATTCTGTTCTATATTGTTGAATCGATGGGCCTGTATGACATGGGTAAACAGACGGTATCTTAAGTGGAGATAGGCCCCTGATCCCTTTGTTCCTTTAATGGCGAAATATATATTTTGCAATTTCGGATACCTCTGGATCTTCTTATTTGCCTAGCAAGTAGCAAATAAGAAGATCCCGGGGTATCTGAGGATGTATTAGTTGGTGGAATTACCCAAATCAAATTGTGAATCGTGAATTAGGTTGTCCGAGAATCGCAAGACAGATTACAAGAATGAAAATATTCGTGGTTCACAAACCGTTACAGTAGGCCAATGATTTTTCGGGCACATATAAATCTGAAGCTATGGTCAAGATAACATCATGGTCTGGCTTCTAGTAATTTTCAAATCCGATGAAACAAACGATTGGAGTAGAAGACGTTCAATACCCAACCGGTCTTTCATATTAGCTGTTTAAGAATACAAAACATTGTTAAAAGGTTAGAAATCTATCTAAATAGCAGACCAAGAATAAATCCACTTTGAAAATCTGAAAAAGCGATTTCTGAAAACAAATGCATTGAAAGAAATTTCTATCTAAATACAAATGTAGCATTGTTTGAAAACAAATGAGACGGCAGGATAATTCCACTGGAATGGCAGTGTCTGAAAACAAAAAAAGACGGTTGGAGAATTCCACTGGAATGGTAGTGTCTGAAAACAAAACATAGGAACAAACGATTAAATAATTTCTTCCGATAATTAGTTTTAAAAAAATAACAGAAGAATAAACAGGTTAAGAACTCCACCAGAACGAGTGAACATGAAACCAGACGTTAAGAAAAATCCATCTGAACAGTTGACCAATTGCTGGCCCCGCCAACTTATTACTCCCATTGACTCCGATAGGAAGTTCCGCTTCTATTTTTAAAGCGTTTTTCTGCGAAATTTAAGGCCAGCAG
Source organism: Fragum fragum (assembly GCA_946902895.1). Lineage (NCBI taxonomy): Eukaryota > Metazoa > Mollusca > Bivalvia > Cardiida > Cardiidae > Fragum > Fragum fragum. Next base: position 75,182,507 of record OX336365.1, on the reverse strand, counting down.
CATCCTACAAACAAAATAGAATAATTGGTTAGCGAGCTAAACGTCGTTACTACAGCTTGAGTTTATATAAATATAGGCACTTATGATTTTGTTGCTCAAAGTCCTCGTGCTGACCACTATCTATCCTAATCGTATCTAAATTGAGATGAGAAATATCCAGGAAAGAGTCTGCGCGAAAATATCATTATAAATAATCAGTCTGGTGAAGAAACCTTTTTCCCTTACCTGGAGAATCAAGCTTTAACACTATCAAGTTAACTGATTATTGGGCAGACGACGAAATTTTAGACTGACCAAAATTCAAAGAAGATAGAGAAAAAAAGTTTTAAGCGGTGGATTATTTTTTTAAGAAATCTTTGTATTTTGGGTAAGAAAACATTGTGTGCTTTTTACAAGCAATTTCTTCATCATCCACAATGTTTTCTAACGCTTTTTTTTTTCTTTATGGGCGAGAAAATGCGGGATGGTGTGTGAGTGGGTTAAGAGCGATTTTCGTTATCTCGGTGTGTTGACGATTCGTATGCTTTATGACATTGTCATTCTAAATCCTCCCATAAAGTTAAACTTATTTACACGCCGTGCAATGGGATTTATTTCCTGTAACATTTAAAAGTATTCGGATGTGCAATTTTCATCTGGAATCACAAAGTACTTCTGTAAAGAGGTAAGATATAGTTCACTTTTAATAATGAACTTTTCATGTAATTGGTCTTTTACATCTTAATATCAGGCCAATCCACAGACGTTTGTTGTTTATATTAAAAATTCCTGTTTATTAATACTATATAATATTAACGAAGAGTTATTCTTAGGCTTAGTCTCTATAAACATTTATTCATATTAATAGAGCAAATGCCTGTAGGCCTATCCCTTTTTATGTGAAAGTATCTTGGGCATTAGATGTTGTTTAACTAAACTTGGTATCTTTCTGCACGTAACCCGGACATTTTTACTTCTTATAACGTTTACGTTATTAATATACATTGATTTGGCCTACAACAAAGAAGTCCTTAATGCATAGTCTTGGATAAATAAACGACCATGAATACTGACAACAAAAAATGAATAAGATCTTCATGAAACAGTGTAGACTCGTCCATTATAGGTCCTATACCAGCTATTCGGGGTTTTACGGTTGGCCCCGATGTTATTTTTTGACTGGTCCAAGCTCTTCCCCTCCATTTCTTGTTATTGTGAGAGTAAGGGAGGAAATAATTATGAATATACTTTTCGTTTTCTACACCATTCTGGGGTAGATCTAGTGAGCAACATTTATTTTCTGTTTTTTCCTGTCCTGTCTGTTTCCTACACTACTTTAGTCTTAACCTGCTGCATAAAATTACAAACACTTAGAAAAACAGAAATTGTCTTGTCCCATGTCATCTCGTAAAAGTGATCTAAAAAGTTGAGCTTAGATAATCAATACTTTTGTAGGTCTCAGTTATAATAAGTACAACATGAGGATCTATGTCATTTCAATTATTTAGATTATTCATAAGTCACGTTGTAATTTGATATTGATTTGTTAATCTTTATTCGTCATCACGTATTCAAGTGTAAAAAGTAACATCACATTGTTTATTTATTTGTGTGACCTGTGAAGTGAAAGGGGACAATCTTGATAGCAGGCAAAGTAATCAAAGCTCAGGCGGCATAATAGTGCAGGCTGATGCTTGTTTATACTGTCCGCCTATTCAGGAATACTCTCGGATCATCAGAAGAGTTGAAGCAGGAAAAGAAACGTACTTTATCCGACACCTGTACAAGAGCTCTATTTGTCTAAGTTAGCTTCTTAACCCTTGGTATGCAGAACCCGTAATATTCCTGTTTTAGCAGATGGTAAAGACAAAGATCAGCCTGCACATAAGTGCAGTCTGATCTTAGTCTTATCACCTATTTGTCACTTTTAAGTAAGAATTGTCCATTAAATTTAATTTTCATAACCCTGGACAGTCATTCGGGGCAATTAGAATATTCGCTGATTGTTTGAAGAAGCTTTTGGTCAGTATCTATCTACAGAGCGCAGAGTGAAGACTCTGATCAAACTGTGCAGATGCACAGGCTGATCTGAGTCTTTACTTGGCGCACATGTGTAATTGTTGGAAATGTCACGCATGGGCTCATATAATTTGGAAAGGAGTTTATGCAACATGACACGGGTTAAGACATCCCTTTGGTAAATGAATATATAATAAATTGTTATTCTTCTATCAAGTCGAAGCCTTTAATGTAATGTTTATTATCATCCGTCAGATTAAACCTATATTGTAATAAACGGTTTATCCTAATCCTTTATAAACCAATTCCCATACAAAAATGTTTCAGACTGGTCAAAATTAAAAGAAGCTGCTGACGACAATTTAAAGTTGTTGAAATTTTAAAAAATCATCGTCTATTGGTTTAAAAAAAACATTGTGGATAATGAAGAAATTGCTTGTTACAAGCAATTTCTTTATTTTCCACAATGTTTTCTAAAGCCGTTTTATTGAGGGGCTTAGGCAGAAGGGATTGGTTGGGAATGGTTTAAACAAAGAATCGCGAGAATATAAAATAAGAGGTTGCGACAGCGTCAAAATGCGGAAAACGACTTAATGGCGCTCTGTTCGTTGTTTTCTATATTGAAATAAATTCAAATAATAGCACTTTGTCCAACAGAATATATAATACAATTTTATTGTTAAAAAGACGGGAGATTAAATCCTGTCATCTAGTATAGGTAAGCTTGATATATTGATATTTTGCATAGTCTTACAACGTTTTCAATCACAAATATATTTGATTATACTTTCTTCCAGAGAAGACATCTATATTAGATAGCTTTTACGTGCATATGTATTTGTACTTCATTTTATATGACTAGAAGCTGTACATGCTTATGTCAATAAAGAAAGTCTTTGTCTAGATTGGTACCACTGTCGACTTTAAAGTCGACGGCGGTACCGGTCTAGTCTTTGCTGGTTAAAGAACCACCTGGCTGCACCAATAAACAACCATTATTTCTGTCACAATATAAACTAAACCTTGACCAGTTTATAAGAGCTACTTTAGGAAATACATAAATAATAGATTTCGAAAAATACGCAGACATTATCATGTGTTGACGTTTTGAAAACTTGTCTTGACTCAACATGTATGTTTTCACTAGATGGATCATTTTGTTTTCTTAGACGACGTACTCCATCAGGTACATGATAATTCATCCGCGGAGCTGTCTTTCACATATGTGATCGTATCTCATAATTGACCAATCGCTGGTCTCGCCAACTTACTTCGTTGGCCACGCCCACCGACTCCAACAGAAATTCCCGCTTCGTTTTTTTAACGGCGTTATTTCGCAAAATTTATGGCCAGTACCAAGTAACAAAAAAGTAAAATGGTTGGTTGGCGACCTAAACATCGTAAATAAGCTTTAGTTACGAAGTTTAAGTCGCAAAACCAACAAAAAAGGTTAACAAAATAGCGGCCAATGTTGGATGTAAAAGGGCAGGTCCGGGGTGAATAAATGATTTGATTGGTCGGTTGGTTCCTTGAGTGACAGCCGCGAATGGCGTATTTAGTTTGGTAACCACTGAAGCTTATTTTTGTACGACTTCAGCAGATATAATTAGCGGTAGTTATCACTTTTTAAGATCGTTTCGAGTACATTAAGTTACTTCTAGTGATTTTAATTTCTTTTTGTCTGCATTAGGTAAATGTTACATTTAAGTGTTCCTAGTAAAAAAAATGGATATATATATTTTAAATTCATGTAGCCGGGTAGTGTATAAAGGGTGCTTATACTGCCGTGCCGTACATGCGAGCTTTTATAACGACGATGAAGAGCGCTTGCTTCGGGGCGGAGACGTCCCTGGTTCGAATCCCGACGGAGTCGAATTTTAATTTCGAGGTTACATAAATACAACATGAAATACAAACACCAGCTATAAGCCTTTCTGGAAAATATCGGTCTTCTCGAACGAAATGTTCACTTTGGAGAGTTTTAAGTGGAAAGGAATACTAGTAATTGTTTGTGATAAACAATTAAATTTGAATAAAATTGTCATAAAGGCTATGAATTTGGTGCTTAACCCTTTCCTGTACTAATCCGGGATTTTACATCGCTGTGATTTTATACTAGAGAAAACATTGTGGAAAAGACGATATTGCTTGTAACAGGCAATTTCACCTTTTCTTTTTTACCACATAGGACGATTTCATTTCAAATTTAGCCAATTTTCATTGTCGTTTGCAACCTTTTTCAATTTAGACCAGTCTAAAATTTCAAAAAACCGGGAAAGGGTTAAATTCTCTATTCAGTAGGATATATTAATCACAACAGACTTACTAGTCTTCCTAGGTAGGGTAATAACGACAGAAAGATAGTAAGTATTGACTATGAGATAAGAAAATCAAAATAGATCTGACTTTCTCTGTATGCAAAGCCTTACATGCCGAGAGACAAGTTTTTTGCGTAATGACTTCTGTATATGTCATATCTATGAATTCGTTCACATGAATCGTTTTACCTCTCTGTTTTTTTCTTGTTTCAGTTTACAACTAGTCATGGACAAGAAAATTACGTATTTGCTGTTATGTTTGGTGTGCTATTCTTTCGGTAAGTGCGCACGAGCGTGTGTAGGGAGTTTGACTGGCGATTCTGTCCCAATCTTTCGATACAATATCAGAGAGTAGCGAGGATAGGCTGGTACCACTGTCGACTTTAACAAAAAAGGCTTTGTTAAAGTCGATGGCAGTACCGGTCTATACAGTCCTACACTTAAGTGACTTCCAGCCAGAAATTTCCCGGAGAAAGTAACTGTAAATGAATTTTCTGTGGTCAGTTAAATATGCAAACCGACCCTCAAATCACCCCCAGGACACCAGATTGGTATGTTTACTGATAAGCCCAGGATGTAATTTGAGTAACTTGAGTATAAACTTTGTAATGGTGATAAATCCAATTCTCGATCATGAGAGGCTTTTATCAGCCTAGCTACATTCTAAATGAAACATTCACTCTGTGCATATCAGCAATTCCATATTAAATCATTATCACAAAATTTGCCCTTTTGACAAACTTAAGAAAATGAGCTTAGAAAAGTAGAGTTGAGCTTAGAAAAGTAGAGTTGAAAAAGAAGCAATTTCTCATTTTCAAACAAGGTTTCTTACATAAATGATATTTTTCAATTTGAAGGCTTTTTAAAATGCTGTATTTGGTAGTTTTAGCTCACCTGAGCACAAAATGTGTTCTTTGTGAGCTATTGTGATCGGTCATTGTCCGGCATCCGTCTGTCTGTATGTCCGTTCATAATTAAAAAAAATCTTCTACTCCTAAACTATCATGGAATTTTAACTAAATCTCACAGAAATGATCCTTAGGTCATGCTCTTTCAAAATACCTCAAAAAATTTATATCCATGTAAAACTGTCGGTTGCTATGGCAACCAAGTGAAAAAACTTAAAAAGTCTTCTCCTCCCAAGCCATAAGGCCAAGAGCTTTGATATTTGCTAGAAATTAGTATCTATTGACCCTCTCCCTAAATACTTCAAAGAATTAACGTATCTTGAAAATTAGCTCTTTTCTTTGCAATCCCTGATTTTACATAAAAATAAAGAAAGATCTCTTTGAAAACCCTTTTCTCGAAAAGCATAAGGCCTAAAGCTTAGATATTTGGTATAAATCATTATCTTTTGACCCCTCTTCAAAGAATAACCGTATTTTGAAAATAAGCCCTTTTCTTTGCAATCCCTGATTTTACAGGAAATCTTTGAAACCCTTTTCTCCCAAGCCATGAGGCCAAAAGCTTTGATATCTGGTATAGAACTTCATCTTTTGGCCCTCTATCAAAATACTTTATAGAATTACCGTATATTTAAATTTAGCCCATTTAGGTGCATTCCCTAAAACACATAGAAATGAAGAAGGAAATCTTTGAAAGTCTTTTTCTCTTAAACCATAAGGCCAAAGCATTGATACTTGGTATAAATCATCATCTTGACCTTCTATCGAAATACTTGGAAGAATTAACTTACTCTGAATATTAGCCCTTTTCTAAATGATCCTGTTTTTACATATGAATAAAGAAGGACATCTTTGAAAATCTTCGTTTACAAAGCTATAAGGCCTAGATGTGTATTATCTAGTGTATATCAAAACCCTTTGAACCGCTACCAAAAATCTTCATAGAATGATTGTATCTTAAAAGTGAACCCATTTTTGTGTGATCCCTGCTTTTACATAAAAAGAAAATCTTCTTCTCCCAAACCATAAGGCCCAGAGCTTTAATATTGGGCATATATCAATACCTATTGATCCTTCACCAGATTACTTCATAAGATTACCGTATTCTGAAAATAGCCTTTTTCTGTGCGATTCCTGATCTTAGAAAGGAACATATCTTTGAAAATCTTCTTCATCTAAACTATAATGCATAGGGCTTTGATATTTGGTATGTATTAATGCCTATTGACCCTTCATCAAATTACTTCAAAGAATTACCTTACTCTGGAAATTAGTGCTATTTGGTGGGATATTCAATATACTTGATATTAAAGGAGGAAATCTTCTTTCCCAAAATGAATAGGCAGAGGGCTTTGATCTTTTGTACATATCATAAAGCCTTGAGTCATCATACTCAGGGGAGCGATATAGGACCTTATGGTCCCTTTTTTTATTTTTATACAAGCCTAAAATACTTTTACTACAAATTGTTACCCCTAGCTGTATTAAATCACTGGGTCTCGCAACCCTTGGTAATAATTGGTGAAATTTTCCGTTTACAATGATATTTAATAGTATTTCAATTTGATTTCCAGGCAATTTAGACACACTTTAAATTGTAACCTGCCTCTTTTTTCGATTTCAAACAGGCTATTGTTTAGGGTGTGCGTATTATGCGTTCACAGAATTGATGCTTAGGCCATGATCATTCAAAATACCCAAAATAATTCAAAACCATGAAGAAAATTGGTTGCTATGCCAACCAAAAGAAACAATTTTGGAATTATTTTTCTTCCACACATAAGGCATAGATCTGTCAAATTTTGAATGCAGCATTTACGTGCGGTACTTAGTTCAAATCGATTGGGTGAGTTCATCACAAGTCTTATGCTATGGGAACCCTTTTTTTACAGAGATGATTAATTGATTTATTGAATGGGGTTTATCGCCGCTTTTAACAGTATTTCAGTAATGTTGCGGCAGCTGGAGCACCTAACAATGGATTCCTGGTATTTCTCACACCAGTACTACTACTACATCCTTTCCTAGCCTCCAGCTGCTCTCCCGTTAGATTTACGATTATCAACCCATTGAAGAGAGAAAAATGTCGGAAAGAATATGTGCCGCCGTCGTTGAGAGATAAAGGGGCAAATCTTAGTAAATATTCTCCTTGCAGTCCATAAGGCATTTGGCTTTCAAGTAGCATCGCCTTATCAAGTTATGGTATATTTATAAATTACTATAGACTATCAGTTTTCGACCAACGTAAGCCCAGTGTGTTGTGGGATCACAGATTTTACATAGAGAAAAAGAAGGGCGTATTATAAAAATCTTTTCCTCAGAAACCATGAAGCCTGTAGAGCTTCCAAATTTTGCATGTAGCATTTCCCTATGGTGCAAATATATTTCAGGTATATAACTTTCTTTATAAACTTAAGCCCTATGTTGTTGGGTCTCGAATTGAAGAAGAAAGGAATCTTTGAATAATCGTCCTATACCATGAGGCCAGGAGATTTCAGTTTATGCCCTGTTGGTACTGTAATAAAATACTTTAAATGTTTATTCTTAGACCAACATATAAATTATTTGTTGCGAGATCCCAGATTTCTTTTTTCTGGAGATTCATAATTTAAAAGAAAATCTCCTAAACCCAAGACTAAAGCTTTCTAATTATACAGACAGCATTACTTTATAGTAAATCAAAGTACTGAAAGTACTGTAAGCTAGCAAAGTATTGTTTTGTTCAATAATCTTCTTTGTCAAACGTTATCATGATAAAGAAACGAGGTTAAAGTAACAAAGGAGTTAACCCATTCCCACACAATTCCTCCTGTTTACGCCCATCAAAAATTAGTTGTGGAAAATGATGCCATGATACTTTAGAGAAACTAAGAGGCTAGAATATGGGCTATTTTCATCAAATATACAAAGTTTGAAGTGGTTTGGTTGATGATTATAATGTCAAGCAACTGTTGACAGCATCGACTTGAAACTTGATGAAGCGGTTCATCTACGGGTTCTCAAATGCGCTTACCAAATTTAGGTTCTCACCTTACCCACTTCCTGTTTTAGGATTTGTCAACAAGTTAACCCAATGAATTCCCATATTTCATCGGATTTACTTTAAACATTAGGATAGATCTTTTAGAAATTTAGTCTGATCAATCAAGAATCAAAATCATGGGACAAGGGACTTCATGGAAATTTCACCACAAAATCTTTGTTTACACCACAAAGTCCACAGTTTTCATCGAAATTTCTTCAAACTTTCACAGAATGATTTTATAATCCTAAGAATTGATTTTTTAAATGGGTAAGGTTAATAAAGTATCACGAGAAAAGGGGCCTTGTGAGAACTTGATTGAAATACCCTTATAACATAATAATGTTCACAGTTTTAATCGGATTCTCTTCAAAGATGCAAGGAATAATTGTGGTACTGGAAACACTTGAAGAGGGGCCTTATAGGTTATCATTCAAAACAATCTTTAAAATGTATGCGATGAAGTCCACAATTATCACCAGATTGTCTTTAAAATTTCACAGACCAGTTGTAGGGTCGTAAAGAAAGTTCCTTTCGGAAATAGAACAGGTCTATAAGAAAATAAAGGAAAGGGGGCCATATTGATTGTTGCTCAATATAATAAAGGGGATAAAGTCTAATCAGTTATTTTCATTTTATGCACTCTTCTTTAGCTTGAAGGTCAGTAGAGCGCCTCATGCCCTGATGGGTCTCTTGTTAGGAAGAGAGCCTTAAGATTTCTGAACAGTAGGGTTTATTTAACCCATGTTTTACCAAAAGATGTTGCATAATGAGATTCTCTCATTTTTTAAAGACATTGAAATATACCAAAGATATAAATGTTTAACCCATTCCCACACAATGACGCTTTTTGACGCACATGAAGAGGAGCAATTTGGAAAATATTGTGTAAAATGCAGAAATTGCTTGTTGCAAGCATTCTATCCATTTTATACCCATAAATTTGAAAAAACACACACTACAATTTCACAAATCTTAAATTGTCGTTTAATTGCAGCTCCTTTTAATTTGGACCGGTTTAAGATGTTGCCGTCTGGTAACAAACTAAAATAAAGTACTTACTATTTACCCCACAATACAGAACATAGATTAGAACAAATTTAATATGAATGACCCATCACACTTAAAAGAACCATCTTAAGATTACAACAAGCAGTTGGATCAAAGAGAGTCTTTACTTGACAAGTTTAGTCAATGCAAACACACAAACTCATAGTACAGTAAAGTAGAATGACCATGTGTAATGAAGGTAATCCCTCTGGAAAATAAATATAAGTATTATCTTCGCATATACTTTTCAATATGGTTTCAAACCTTTCATAAGATGGGTAAATGTAAGCATATAAGTAGGAATTATGGGCGGGCTATTTAGACTTAAAACCAAAGCAGGTACATTACATGCACTGTATTTTACATGGCATATCATTAAATCAGGGTGTAACCTTTTTAAAAAATATACATTCAATAGTCCAAAATCACTCGATACAGTAAAAGTGTGGTTGAAATGAAAAATCTGTCTGCTTGGAGAAACATAAAATCAACAGAATAAATATGAATTGTAACACTGATAAGCCCAAATGTGTGACTTCCTGTTATCAGGATTGTTGATCTAATGGTCGGTCAAAATAGTTTTATTACCCCCATGCTGTTAAACTCCACAAGAATGCCAGAATGACCGTTACAGTGATACTGAGATCTGATTTTATCTTGATTCACTAGTGAATATTTTCAGGCACTAAAGTATCTGACTGTATAGCGAGGCTGGGACTGGGCTACCAGTCTGAAGGAGTATGTCAAGTATCTATTCTACAATATGACTACATGTATTGTCGTTATCTTCCGATAGGTGGCATTTTTCAAATACTGTCAATCTTCGGAGAATATGACATGCGCAGACAACGCATGTATTGTTCGGGTACTACCCCGTGTGTAAATGGGAGGGCTACGTTATCGCATCTAAGCTCCACTGGCGAGGTGTCCGTCGTGGGTGCGTCCGTCCGTAAATTTTTCCTTTGAAAGTCTTCTCCCCAGAAAGTACTGAATAGATTTCAACCAAATATAACAGAAATGATCCTTGGGTGACTCTCTATCAGATTCCTAAAAAGAATTTTGATCGGATGAAAAACATTACTTTAATGGGCGGGGCTAATTTCCTTATATGGTAAAAGCTTTGAAATCTTCTTAGAACCTAGTGGATGGATTTCAATGAAATTTCACAGAAATGATCCTATTGGGAACCACTATCAGATTCCTTCAAAGAATTTTGATCGGAGGAAAAACATGGCCTTTATGGGCGGGGCTTTTTCCTTATATGGTGAAAGCTTTGAAAATCTTCTTCCCAGAAACCAATTGGAATGGATTTCAACCAAATTTCACAGAAATGATCTTTGGGTGAACCTTAATTGAATTGCTTCAAATCATTTTGATCTGATGAAAAATGTGGCTTTAATGGGCAGAGCTAATTTCCGTATGGTAAAAGCTATGAAATTCTTCTCAGAAACCAATGGGATGGATTTCAACCAAATTTGACCTGATCAATCTTTGGGTGACCTTTTATCAGATTATAAAAGGGAATTTTGATTGGATGAAAAATATGGCTTTAATGGGCAGGGCTAATTTCTATACGTGTATATGGTATATCCTGTAAATTTCTCAGAAACCTGTTGATTGATTTTAACCAAATCTCACAGGAATGATTCTCAGATGACTGTTTGTCAGATTCCTTCATATAATTTTGATTGGTTGAAAAACATGGCTATTATGGTGGTGGGTTATGTTCATAAATGGTATAATATATAACTTGATTTTTGTAAAAACAATGAAAAGTTTTAAATTGTTCTCTAGAACTATTTCTGAGATTTCAATGACTTAGATTTAGTTTCCTTATATTCAGTTCATATTGAATTCATGAAAAAATAATCAGTACATTCATGCCTGTGGAGCTAAACAGGTGCTCAAGCATCTCTAGTTTTCTCTTTCTTTACTTAGAAAAATCATTAGATTAATCCATTACCACACACGAAAGACTGATTCAAATTGAGAGAAGTTGTGGACAAGTTAAGACAAAAAGATATAATGATACTTTAGCCAAACCGGTGCGCTGACTGTGAGAAACCTGAATTAAGGGGAACAACAGACCTAAGGGGTCTACAAAATTTCCCTACATAACCAAGTAGAACCAGGTAGAAGTTAATGAAATGTTGAAAATCTTTGTTGGTGCAGAAACATTATGGATAATGAAGAAATTGCTTGTCCCATTTACTTTTGACGAATCCTGTGGGACTGTCATATTTTTTTTCTAACAATGTTTTCTATCTCATTTATCACTAATTTACAAATTTTATCACACTTTGACAGTCATCTGCACATTCTTTGAACATGTATATGCTACAAGTGGAAAACCTTTAACCCATTCTCACACAATGGAATTTTAGACCAGTCCATATTGAAAGGAGCTGCAGACGACAATTTCAAAGTGATGGAATTTTGAATTTTTTCGTCTTTTGGGATAAAAAACATTGTGGATAATGAAGAAATTGCTTGATCCAGGCAATTTCTTCATTTTCCACAATGTTTTCCAAAGCTTTTTTGTCGAGGGGCATAAAAAGGAGGGATTGAGTGGGAATGGGTTAATATTGTAAGTGAATAGCTTGTAGAAGGTCTGTCTGAATGGAAGTCAATCAAAGAATCAACCAACCAATCAAGTACATGTACATGTAATGCATTTAGACTCGAAAGAACTTTGAACTCTTTATGAGAAGCATTTTTTTATTGGTTTGGGGACTGAAATGCCTGAACTACTGCTAATTCAAGCTGCTGTAATGATGTTATGGCTGCCAACCAACCATTTTACTGTTTTCATACGCTTATATTGCCAAAAATTTTTGCAAAACAACCCCATTTAATATTTAACACATTCCTACATAACAAATTTTAGACTGATCCGTTAGAGCTCAGTGGGTGGGACAAATGACCTGTCAATTCTCAATTGAATAATCAAATTAAATAGGTATTATACTGGTGTCTAGATTGAAATAATCTTGTAATCAGATAGAATCAAGTATTTTTAGCTCTACTGGCCGAAGGCCACTAGAGCTATAGTGATGGCTATTTCCCGTCCGTACGCCCGTGCGTGCATCCGTCGTCCGTCCGTTAAACTTTTCCTTGTTTACGCGATAAAGTCCAAGATTTTCATCGGATTCCCTTCAAACTTTCACAAAATGATTGTACCATCATAAGGATCGTTCCTTTCGAAATTGGGTCAGATCTGTCAAGAAACATGGGAAAAGGGGCCTAATTAAAACTTAATTAAAAAATCCTCGTTTATGCGATAGAGTCCACAGTTTTCATCAGATTCTCTTCAAACTTTCACAGAATGATTGTACCATCATAAGGATTGTTCCTTTCGAAAATGGGTATGATCCGTCAAGAAACATGGGAAAAGGGGCCCTTATGAAAATTTGATTAAGAATTCCATTAAAAATCAGATTCTCTTCAAACTTTCACAGAATGATTGTACAATCATAAGGATCGTTCCTTTCGTAAATGTTCCATCAAGAAACATGGGAAAAGGGGCCTTATGAAAATTTAATTAAAAATTCAATTAAAAATCCTCGTTTAACCGATAGAGTCCACAGTTTTCATCAGATTCTCTTCAAACTTTCACAGAATGATTGTACAATCATAAGGATCGTTCCTTTCGTAAATGGGTATGATCCGTTAAGAAACATGGGAAAAGGGGCCTTATGAAAATTTGATAAAAAATTCCATTAAAAATCCTGGTTTATGCGATAGAGTCCACAGTTTTCATCAGATTCTCTTCAAACTTTCTTAGAATGACTGTACCATCATAAGGATCGTTCCTTTTGAAAATGGGTATGATCTGTCAAGAATCACAGGAAAAGGGGCCTTTTAAAAAACTTAATTAAAAAATCCTGGTTAACACTCTAGAGTCCACAGTTTTCATCAGATTGTATTTAAACTTTCACAGAATGATTGTATTATCATAAGGATTGTTCCTTTGGGAATTTGGTCAGATCAAATTTAATAAAAAAATCTTAGTTAACACATCATGGCCCTAGATTTCACCTGATTGACTTCAAACTTCAAACATAAGGATTGTTCCTTTCAAATTTGGTCTGATCCATTGAGAAACATAGGAAAAGGGGCCTTAGAAAAATTCAATTAAAAAAATCTTAATTAATGCTTGTAAGTCCACAGATGAGATGGGGTTGTCTTAATACTCAAACAGAATAATTATACTTTTGTAAGAAGAGTTCCCTTTGGAATTGGTACATATCCATCAAGTAACATGGGAAAAGGGGCTAAATGAAAATTCAATAAATACCTGTTAACACAATGAAGCCCACAGCTTTGATCAGATTTTGTTGAAACTTTCACGGATTGATTCGAAGGTCAGAACTATCATTGTTTTCATAACAGGGGTCGAACTGGCAAGAAACACAGGAAAAGGGGCCTGATGAAAATTTCGGTTATAAATCCTTGTTAACAAGTCCAGAGCTTTCATCGGATTTTCTTCAAACATTCACAAAATAATTGTACAATAATAATGATTGTTGATGTTTGCATTAGACCTGATATGTCAAGTATCACAGGAAAAGGAGCATTAGGAAATTTAATTTTAAAATCGTTGTACCACAATAAAGTCAACAGTTTTCACCAGATTCTGTTAAAACTTTCACAGAATGATTATTCCATCATGAGGATTCTTTCTTTTCAAATTAGGCGTGATCTGTCTAGTATCATGGGAAAAGGGGCCTTTTGAGAATCTTATATATAATCCTTGTAACCAAGTCCAGAGCTTTCATTGGATTTTATTTAAACCTTCACAGAATCATTGTACAATAATCACGATTGTTGATGCTGACATGAGACCTGATCCTTCAAGTATCACAGGAAAAGGAGCCTTATGAAAATTTTATTTTAAAAATTTTACACCAGATAAAGTCTGCAGTTTTCATCAGATTCTGTTCAAACTTTTACAGAATGTTTGTACCATCATTAGGATTGTTTCTTTCCAAATTGGGCCTGATCTGTCTAGTATCATAGGAAAAGGGGCTGTATGAAAAATTATAACCAAATCCTCATAAACACAACAATGTCCTCAGTCTTTATCAGAATCTCTTCAAACTTTAATAGAATGATTGTACCATCATTTGGATTGTTCCTTTGTAAATTAGGCCTGATTGGTTAAGTGACACAAGAAAAGGGACCTTATAAAAATTTTATTACAAAACATCATTGTTACAATAAAATCCTCAGTCTTTATCATTTTCTTCAAACTATCACTAGGATTGTTCCTTTGTACATTGGATCTGATTTGTTAAGTTTCACGGAAAAAGGGGCCTTATGAAAATTTTGTTACAAAAATTCTTGACACAATTCAGTCCACTGTTTTCATTGATTCTCTTTAACTTTTAAAGAATGATTGTACCTTCACTAGAATTGTTACTTTTGAAATTTGGTTTGTTCTGTAAAGTATCATGAGAAAAGGGGCCCTATGAAGATTTCACTATAAACTCATAAACACAATAAATTCCACTGAATACACAGACTGATTGTACCATCATTCCAATTGTTGATTTTGACAGTGGATCTGATTATGGCAAGTGTCACATAAAAAGGGGCCTTAAGAAAAAAGTTTTTTAAATATTCTGGTTAACACAATGATGTCCCTTGATTTCACCGGATTCACTTCAAAATTTCACAGAATGAATGCACAATCACTTAAATGGTTCTTTTCAGTACTGGGTACAATCCATCAAGTATCATGTAAAAAGGGTCCATATGATTTTTTTTAAAAAATATTCTAGTAAACAAAATGAATTCCCAATATTTCATCGGATTCACTTTTAAATTTCAAAGAATGATAAAACTAACAGTAAAATATCACGGGAAAAGGGGCCTTATGAGAACTTGAATTTAATATCTTTGTTAACACAATGAAGTCAACAGTTTTATTGGATTCTCTTTAAAGATGCATGGAATAATTGTGGCATTCGAAACACAGGAAAAGGGGCCTTACAGATTATTGTTCAAAACATTCTTGTGTATGTGATGAAGATCACAATCATTATCAAATTGTCTTTTAAATTTCACAGGACAATTGTAGGGTTTTAAGGAAAGTTCCTTTTGGAATGAAATTTATCCATCAGAAAACACAGGAGAAGGGGCCTTATGGATTTTCATTCAAAACAATCCTGTTTATGTGATAAAGTCCACAATTATTGTCAGATTCTGATGAAATATTCACAGAATGATTTCAGGGTCATAAGGTAATTTTCTTTTGGAAATGGAGTGGAACCATCATGAAACATGGGAAAAGGGGCAATGAGGATTGTTGCTTAAAATGATAAAGGGGATAAAGCCCTTTTTTTTTTCTTTATGCATTCTTCTTTGAGCAATTAACTTCCTTAAATATCAGATTTCTTTAACAGTAAACTTGATAACCAGTAGAGCGTCTCAGGCCCTCATGGGCCTCTTGTTTATATATTTCTTTAGCTTAACTGTTTTTTGGTAAGCTAGCTGATGAAAGAAGGTCCTCCAGTAATAAACCAAACCAAGGCTCTTTTATTTCATCTAGGAGTGATCAATTGTGACTTTATATTTTTTCATCCGTCATTGTGTGGTTATGTATTAAAGACTTATCATAAGAGATGAATTTTCATATTTGGTATATTATTGCAACCTATATTTAGAGTCATCTATCTGCCTTTGATAAGGTCAATGTCATCTGACATCTTTGGTGAAGTTCACTGTCTTGAAAGGCTAAGTTCATGTATCTGAGAATCTAGCCATCACTGAGGCATAAGTATTGCAAAAACATATGTTTCATTCCTGTGATAGATATTGTTGATAGTAAAATGTGAATTACAGTAAATCTTGTATTAAGCCACCACTGATGGGACAACCAAAAAGTGGTCGCTTAACCACTTCCCACACAGTGACGCTTTTGGATGTCCCTCAAGATAAACAATTTGGAAAACAATGGGTAAAATGAAGAAATTGCTTGTAACCACCACCCACATAGTGATACTTTTTGATGCCCCTCAAGATGAAAAATTGGAAAGACATTGGGTAAAACGAAGAAATTGCTTGTAACAAGCAATTTCTTCATTTTAAAAAATGTTTTCGAACATTTTTTTCTTAGGGGTGTCTAAAAGGGTCATTGAGTGAGAATTGGTTAAAAAATATACTTTTAATCTAAACAGAAATTCTTAAAAGGATCTGAGAAATATTCACCAAAGTTGCAGTAAAATTTGGTTGAAATTTTTGAGATTGTCTGTAATTTGAAAAGGAAGACCTCTCAGTGTGACTATTGAATACAATAATATGAAAGCGGGTGTGTAACATTTTCAAATAATTTAACCCAATCCCACACAGTCACGCTTCTGGATGCCCATCAAGAGAAATTATTGGATCTTCATTTTATAAATGAAGAAATTGCTTGTGACAAGTAATTACTTCATTTTCCACACTGTTTTCTTTCTAGAAAGTTGAAAAAATCTGAAATTTCATCTAGTTTAAATTATTGTCTGCAACTTCTTTTAATTTGGTTAAGTCTAAAATTTGTTCTGTGTGGTAATAGGTTAACAACATTGAGGGTAAAAAAAGAATCAGATCAGCCTGTGCATCTTCTCTGTCTGCTATGTGCTCTACGATAAGCTACTAGCGTAACCCCTTAATAGATGACAAAATTTTGGAATGGTCCACATTGATAGAAAGGGCAGATGCCAGATAACTTTAAGTTTATGAAATTTTAGATTTTTTCTAACTTTCTAGGTAGAAAAGATTATGAAAAATGAAAAAATTGCTAATTTCAAGCAGTTTCTTCATTTAATGTTTTCCAAGTTGTTTTTCTTGAGGGGTGTTTAAAAGCATCAAGGTGTGGTAATGGGTTAACCCAATAACAGACAGCAAAATTTTAGACTGGTCCAAATTGAAGGGCGTTTCAGACGACAATTTAAGGTTTAGGAAATTTAATAACATATTGTGTAAAATAAAGAAATTGCTTATTACGAGCAATTTTTTCATTCAAACAATGTTATCCCAATTTTATTGTTGAGGGGCGTCCAAAAGCGTCATTGAGTGGAAATAGATCAAAGTATCCCAAATATGAGATATTTTACATACATTACATGAAAGTCCAGATTGCTCTATGTCAGCGCTTGCTACATTGATCTTTGTGTCACTTAAAACAGACCCACGTTTTATGATATTTTTTGTTCATTTCAGATGTTTCTGATGCTGTTCCACAATTCATTTCTATGCCTTCTTTCCTTCAAGTTTCCGAGGACTTGAAAAATGGTAAATTTTTCATCATACTTGCATGTTGATTCCAGAAAAAATAAGGCAATGAAATTGGAAAAGAAGGAATAACTTATTAGCTATCTTTATATTATCATGTAGTCTCATTGTATTTGTTTGTTGAAATTTTGATATGAATAAAATATGTTTAAACCAAGCAGTCCTTTCTTAACATGAATATTTGGCACATATTTTTTTAACCCATTCTCACATAATGAGGCCCCTAAAGAAAAACTATTGGGAAAACATTGTGTAACAGGGAAAAAGACTAGCAGGGGCCCAGTCGCCCATGGTCCCTAAATTTTGGGCTGGGCCCCTGAATTTTTGGAGAAAATGCCCATACTTCTAATGTTAAATATTGTATTTTTGCAGCCTGGGCCCCCAAGTTCAAACTGTTAGTTTTTTTCTCTGTGTAAAATGAAGGAATTGCTTGTGACAAGCTATTTCTTCATTTCCACATTGTTAGAACCAAGAAAGTTGAAAAAATCTAATATTTCATATGATTAAATTATTGTCTGTGACTCCTTTCAAATTGGACCAGTCTAAAAATTTGAAGATATGTGATAGGTTAACTAGAATGTAATTTGATTTTTTTTTTCAGTTTAAGAAATTCAACTTTTTGTTAAAACCTTTGTCATGCCTAACCTGTGTATATTCCTGTTTTGGCAAGAGATACGGACAAAGACCAGTCTGCACATAAGTGCAGTCTGATCTTGGTCTACACCTCCTGGTTGTCCAGTTTGAGCAAGAGTTGTTGGTGTCATTCCGTTGATTTCAATGCCATTCTACATAGGATTTTAATTCAGCATGACAAGGGTTATGTAATGAATCAATCTTGTGTTTGTTCTGTGGGATCCAGTCTTTATTTTAGTGGTAAATGAGAAACATGGAATCTGTGATGAGTGAATTGACGGTTTTGATGGATGGACAGAAAGAAGATTCATAATAAAAAAATTGCCATACATCAAATTGTCTTTAACCCAATCCTACTCAATGGGCTTTCAGACACCCCTAAGAAAAAAAGCTTTGCAAAAACATTGTGGATAATGAAAAAATTGTGTGTAACAAGCAATTTCTTCATTATCCACAATGTTTTCTACCCCAAAGCAAGAAAAGTCTAAAATTTCATAAGCCTAAAATTGTCATCTACAACTTCTTTATATTTGGACTAGTCTAAAATGTTATCATTATGGTTTAGTTTTTAGGAGTATAACATCTGTTCATTATAATACAATTTCATCTGTCTCCAACAGGTACCATACTGTTTAACTTTACAATATCGGGCAGTTCTTCAGTGTCTCCTTTTCCCCAAAATCTTATTTACATCAAACAAGCCAGTTTTGATGAAACCCTCAGCCATACTGTTTCTGTGTACCTGAAATCAGGTCTAGATCGAGAGGTATGTTAAACTCAAATTTAACACATAAATTATCTTGAGTGATATTATCTCTAATGATCAAACTCACATTTTTAACCTATTACTACACAAGTCCACATGTTTACCGACTTCATGAAATCTATAGTGGGAATTGTTGTAAGAAAAGGAGAAATGCTCATAGCAAACAATTTCTTCTATTCTTATGATGTTCACTACACTATTTTGTTTTTCTTTTTGGTCACCAGACCAAAGGTGTGATCGTGTTTCCTCCGTCGTCATGCATTGTGTTTTCGACTTCTTCTTAAGAATTTTGGGAGAGATTTCAGCCAAACTTGGCAGGAATCATCCCCATCGGGAAGGTGCTTTAGATTTGTACATGTCATGGATTTATCTACCCTGGTGGCCCCATAAGGGTGAAAAGGTAAAAAAAGGGGTAAATGTTAAAAAATCTTCTTGTCATGAACCGGCTGTTGGATTGGATTCACATTTGGTATTTGGACTATAAAGTTTGTTCAAGAAAAAATAATATGTCCAGAAATGGTTGTGCTAAGGGGAGGGGGAGGGGAATGGGGGGGGGAGAGGGGGGTAGGATGCAAGCTAACATAGTAACAACTTTGAAAATCTTTTTCTATCATACCAAAAGACCTTCAGCTCTGATAATTGGTTTGTTGCATCATCTGGTGGACTTCTATCAAGATTGTATGAAGTGTGGCCCCAGGGTCAGAAATAGCCCATTCCCGGACGTCACAAGTTTAGCATTGGCTTTTATAGTGAAAACTTTAAAAATCTTTACCACCCAAAAAGAAGGACTTAGAGCTTTGATATTTAGTATGAAGCATCATCTGGTGGACCTCTCCCAAGATTGTATAAATTATGGCCTAAGGGTAAGAAAAAGTCTGTTCCCATAAGTCACAGGTCTGATATAGGCTCATATAGTAAAAACTTTGAAATCTTCTTCCAAACAGAAAGGCTAAGAGCTTTGATATTTGGTATGTAGCTTCATCTGGTGGACCTCTGTCAAGATTGTATGAATTATTGCCCAGGGTCATAATTAGCCCAACCATGAACATCACAAGGTCTTATATAGTGAAGATTTTATTTTTTTCTTCTGATAAACAGGAGGGCCTAGAGATTTGATATTTGGTATACAGTATCATCTTATGGACCTCTATCAAGATTGTATAAATCATGGCCTAAGGGTCATAATTCAGACTTTTCCTGTCCATAACAAGTTTAACATAGGCTTGTGTATAGTGAAAACTTCTTCACCCAAACAGAGAGGCCTAGAGCTTTGATATTTGGTATGTAGCATCATCAGGTGGACTTTGAACTGTTTTGTGCTCTTTGGACTCAGGTTACTGATAAAGCCCTATGGACCTCTTGTTAATTTGCACAATTTATGATTTGTTGTCTGCACTGAAGGTCATGTTGATCTATTGTGATCCTGTTTCATCCCTTGTTGTGCACTGTGAGTCGTGCGTTAACTTTTTACATTTTCGACTTCTTCTTAAGAACCCTTAGATGTATTCCAACCAAACGTGGGAGGAAGTATCCCTATGAGAAGGATCTTAGATTTGTTTACATCATTGAGTTATCTCCGTGGGGAACCCCATAAAGGGCCAAAAAGAGGCAAGAAAGGGTACATCTTTAAAACTCTTTTTGTCATGAGCTGGCTGTTGGATTGGATTCACATTTGGTATTTAGAGTCTTTAGGGCCTAGGACTATAAAGTTTGTACAAGAAAAAAAATGGTTGAGAAATCTTTAATATTTGGTATTTAGCATCATCTAGTTTGCCCCAGGGTCAGAATTAGACCATTCACCGGAGATGTCACAAGTTTTACTTAGGTCTTATATACTAAAAATTTAGAAATTTTGTTCTCCTAAACAGTAAGGCCTAGAACTTTGATAGTTGGTATACAACATCATCTGTTGGATCTTGATCAAGATTGTATAAATTATGGCACCAGGGTCAAAATTAACCTGTTCCAGGAAATCACAAGTCTAACATAGGCTAGTATATTGCAAAGTTTAAAAATCTTCTTCTCCCAACCAGAAAGGCCTAATGCTTTGATATTTGGTATGTAGCATCAACTGGTGGACTTTAAGCTGTTTTTGTGCTCTTTTGACTCAGGTGACCAATACGGCCCTATGGGCCTCCTGTTTCAATTTGGACTGATCTAAAATTTTGTTGTCTGGTATTGGATTAATTAACCAACATCATGCTGGACCAAGAATATTTCTACTTTAATGTTAAAGTGAAATTACACTACTTTCATAAGCAAGGTACATCAAATCAACTCACTAATGGATGACAAATTTTTAGACTGGTCAAAATTGATAGAGGTTGCAGACACAATCTCAAAGTGTGTTGAAATTAGAAAATAAGCCCCACATAAGGCAGGAAACATTGAGAAAAAATAGAAAAAATGTTGGTTATGAGCAATTTTTACTTTTCTCACATTGTTTTCCAAATCTGATTTTCTTTGGCACATAGAAAAGCACATAAAAAAGTCTAACACAATTCGACCTGTCTACACCCCTTTGTAAAAAAGCCATGAAAAACATTGTTTAAAATGAAGAACTTGCTTTTTTGAATTAATTTGTTCATTTTCCATAATGTTTTCTACCCAAAAGATCTTTTTTTTTAAATAAAAATCATCAAACATTATTTGTTGATTGCAAGTTGATTTCTGTCATTTTAGACCAGTCTTGAAAAAAAGTTGTGTGTAAATGGGTAAAGAGATTTAGTTTCAAACTAGTTTAAGCTCTTTGTTGTCCATCATAAGGGTTATTGATTACTGTTGGTTGTGGTAAAATTGAGACTGAGAGGATAGCATCTTTTGTTTGAAATGAGAAAACAATTTTTTGATGTTTTCTCTTAAAAGATTACAGAAATTACGGATAGTTTTGTAAAGATTACAACATAATGATGCTTAATGATGACCATCAAGAAAAACAATTGAGAAAACATTGTGGAAAGTGAGGAAATTGGTTGAACCAAGCAATTTCTTCATTTTCCACAATAGTTTCCACCCTGATAGTTGAAAAATATTTCATAAACTTTAAATTGTTGTCTGCAAGGCCTTTCAATTTGGACCAATCTACAATTTTGTCGTGTGGGAATGGGCTTACTATTGTGGGTATGTTGCTTTATTTGCAGATCCAGAGTTCACATGCTTTAACATTTATAGCATCTGATTCAATTGGCAATGACGTCCCAAAAACCTTGCAAGTGTATGTTACTGATGTTAATGACAATTCCCCTAAATTTAAGAATATTCCTTACTTTTGGGACATACCAGAGGTAAGTGATAATTAAGTGTGTAATGGTCACCTTTCAACTTAGGAACCATATCAAAACATGCTGAGTAATACAGTGTGCTTCAATCCTGCAGAAATGAATTTGACCCACTACCAGATGGCAACAATTTAGACTTGGCATTTTGAAAGGAGTTTTAGAGTTTAACAAATTTTAGATTTTGTTAAACTTTCTGGGTAGAAAAAAATTGTATAAAATGAAGAAATTGCTTGGTTCAAGCAATTTCTTCATTTTACACATTGTTTTCCAATTTGTTTTTCTTGAGAGGCGTCATAAGGTGTCACTGAGTAGCAATGGGTTAAATCCTGTTTCATCTGTTATCGTTCTGACTTTTGACAAATTCAGTGAGCATGCATTGTTTGTCTCTCAGTCCAGTCACTAGTAGTTAATGAAAAGTATTTTGCATAAGTTTTATATTCATCTGGTGGCTCAAATTGAATGTTGTAGTTATAATTTAACTTTCAGTTTTGTCAAAAAAGGAGCAATCTGATTGACAAAAAAAAAAAGAAAAGAAAATTCATACCTCCATGAACAAAATTTTGGCACTTTGTCCCATACAAATCAATAAAAATTTAATCTCATTGTAATTAGTCAGTGTACTAAGATTGTGAGAAAATGCAGGATCATTTTTTTGCAATTTGACAGGCCCACAGAAAGTATTTCAAAATTAGAGTGGCTATCTTCAAATACTTTAAGATGGGGGGGGGGAAGCTAAGTAAGGAATTGAAAGTTTTCTTAGTAGTTATAAGCAAAATCAATATGAAATAATGTGTCATTTTCTATTCTTGTCCAGATTAGGCTTAAGACCTCACCCCCAACCCAATCCGTTGGGCCTGTAGAGTACCAAACAAAGAAATGATTTGTTTCCTGAAATGATTTGTTTCCTTCTCTATATCCTGAGGGAAAAAAGGAATATTAACTCATTCAATCACACCTTTTTACAAGATATTTCTTCATTATCCACAATGATTTCTACCAAAATAATCAAAGTTTTTGAAATTTTGTCTATTTAAAATCATTTGAAATTATTGTCTGCAGCTCCTTTGAATTTGTTGGAATGGGTTAAATCACAGAAAGAAAAAGAATTTGTCTATCATAGTAGAAAGAATTTAGCTCAGCAATTCAAGTTTCAACATATAATGAGAAGAATAACACCTGCATTTGATTTCAATGTGGACTAATCAACACTTGAAAATAAATTGAAGGTTGCTCTACCATTCTTGCTTATTCCTACTCAACCCACTTTTTCTCGCTCCTCAGCTAGTGTCTAATCGTGCGATAATTAGTTAAAACTAAAATGAAATCTTTTCAGTACCAAATTGTTGGCTTGATTATAGAAATCAATATCGATAAAGTACATGAAACAATTTTTGTTACAGCTCCCTTATAACCCAACAGAGGAATTTAAAGAGATATTTGCTAATGATCCAGACAGAGGTGTAAACGGAACAGTTAGATATAGCTTCATGGTTTGTATCTTTGACCTTATTTTATTTTTCGAAGCATTGATGTAATTACATTTGTTCATCATTTAATGAATAATGGGGGTTGGACAGAACAGCTGTCAATACAGTAGAACCCCGTTAATTCGAAGGTCACTGGTTCGTAGGTATGTGCTCATTCGTACTCTTTACGCGGTCCCGATTTATTTCATTTTTTATCTTTGTTAGAAAACTCTAATTCGAACGTCAGTGGTTCATTTCAAGTCCTGAAAGTATGATTATAGCACAAACTCCTATGTTTAATTTGTAGGTGTGATCCTATCATGGACTAACAAAGTGTCACAAAACACCACTTACCTTGATCTCACACCTGCCGATCTGTTAACATGCAATCTGTTATATACCTATAATTAAAAGGGGCTGTTTGATTTTTAATATGGGTATTTTACTGACTAATGGTACCTGTAATTATTGCCGAAATTTACCTTAAATTGCCGCACCCCCATTTATATCAGTGGCATTTGTCAATTAGATATTCTAACTATTTTATTATAATCTGCAGTTGCTTTCTTCACAATCGTCAGTCCTATACTCTAATGATTTGATCTAATGCATTGCAAAGGAAAATCTCTCTGATGGAGGTAGAAATATGATACACGCACTGTATTTGAAAAATGCCCATTTTTAACACAGAGATAAAATATAAAAATACAAGATGAGTAATTTTTAGCGTTTTTTTAGGAAAAATCCGGTATTTGAATCGATCAAACGGAAAAAAGTTTTCATGCATTTCCACTCATTTCCACGCATGCTCATAAACTTGAAGTGAAAATCTATGTGATCGCCTCCATCTTGTTTCATGGTTGAAGAAGAAAATAACTTACTTGCTGAATACCAAAAGCTTCCTTTTAGTCATGAATATTAAGGAAAATGGTTTAAAACTTTGACTTAATATATCTATGGTAAATTGTCTAATGAATTCTCAAAATGAAAGAAATAATTTCCTCGCGTTTCAAGATAGAATCTAGGTTGGTGGTTAGTGGAGTTTGCGAATACATGTAAACTGTCTGTTAGTGTTTTGACCTGGTAGGGCTGAGCAAATTTACACCCATATAGACAGTATATGTTACAAGGTACAACCCTGTTACAGTTGCGATTCAAGTTGAATTCTTTACCTTTTTTCATTTAACCTTTTACCACACAACCACAAATTTTCACGCACTGATGAAATATTATAAAAGAAAACATTGTGATTAAATCAAAATAGCGATTTAGGTAAACAGTAAGGGGTCATGATTGGTTGATTGAACACAACTTTTAATAGTATTTGAGCTATATCGGGGCGGCTGGAACGGCTAACCATGGATTCCTGGTAGTTCACACACCAGTACTACCACTACATCCTTATCGAGCCTCCAGCTGCTCTTCCCACTTCGGTGCACGATAAACTTACTCATATTGATGATACATGCTGGCATTATTGAGCGTAGTTAATGATAACCCAGCAAAACCGCTCTCAGGACTTCCAGTCTTTTGATTAATTTATGTTTTCCTCATTTAATACCTACTGGTCTTGTTTAAAATAATGACCGATTTAGAAGCAATTCCTAAATTGGGACAGAACAAGACTGTGTCCGATTCCGAGTATCTCAAACAGCTGCCCAGTTGCCCTCCTTTTTGTTCGTACTATACTTAGTTCGTATAAATTTCCTCGGTCCCTTGTGCTACGAGTTACCAAGGTTTTAATGTACATTGTACTTGCTTAAAATACATCTAGTATTTTTCTTCAAAGATTTAAGATTCATGAAGAACTCTGTTTGACCTTTGTAGCCGAGGGAAAAACTGTGAATTATTCTTTTTCTCTCAAAACATAATGGCAAAATCTTTGAAAATTGGCTTTAATAATGACCTAATGATCTTCTTTTCAATACTTCAAAGAGTTACTCTACTATGGAAGTTATACCCTCTGTTGTGATATGACAAATTTTAGATAGGAATAAAGGATAACTGTTAAAATATTATCCTCCAAAATAAATAGGCCCAAAGTTCATCTTTTTGTGATCAGTGATCCCTGTTCTTACATAAAAATGAATGAGAAAATCTTATCTTATGAAGTCAATTTGCCAAGAACTTAACTCTTTCCCGTTTTGCAAAATTTTAGACCTGTCCAAATTCAAAGGTTTTGCAGAAGTATTTTCAAACCAGAGTTAATTTGAAAAAAATTATTCAATAGAATATAAAATATTGTAGAAGAAAAAAGAAATTGCTTGTTACAAACCATTTCTTCTTTTTCCACAATGTTTTCTCAATTATAGAACCACAGGGACGTAAAAACCAGGGATCGAACAAGAAAGGGTTGAAATTTAGAAAACTGCATTGCCTTTTGATCCATTGCAAAAATAACTTGAATAATGACTATTAAATGAAAAAAATCTTTCAAAATGTAAGGCATACAGCTTTCCAAATTTGTATGTAGTATTATGTACTGTAATTGCTCTATGCCAAAATACTTCAGGTTATTGCTCCAAGATGAAATGAAGCTCTTTAATGTCAGATTCAGTACTTTAATAAACAGAGTTTTCATATTTTCTATTAGAGATACAGATATAAGAGGGAAAACTTAAACCATATTCTTACCTCACCAAAACAGGCCTATTACTTTCTAATTTACAGTTGGCAGCAGTCAATCAAAGAATCAATTGACCCATAGCATCAATCATTTAGACTGGCAGTTAATTTTGAACTCCCACATTTGCTGAGATTTATATGAAATATTTGTGTTGGTTTGGCAACCTAAATGGTGAAACTACAGCTTATTCAAGTTATGGTTACAATGTTTAGGTCCCTTATGAAATTTTAATTTTTTTGTTAGATGGTGCTAGCACAAATATTGCAAACTTACATTACTTAACATTGAAGGGGACCTTCTTGTGGGAACTCAGTGGGTAGGGCTAGCAGAGTAAGTGGCTAAAGCCAGCTATCCGTCAATTGTAATGTTGTGGTTTATCAAAATCATTCTAACTATGGCTAATATCAGGATCAGAATTGTTGTAAAATCAAAGAATGTATGAAGAGACAACAAAGGAAATATAAAATATCTCCTAATCTGTAATGCTAATAGCTATCAAAGGTTGATGATATAGGACCATCATGGCCCTCTAGTTTTACTCAAATCAAATAATAGAATTAAAGACTAGTGCAATATAGACAATTTAACCCATTCCCACTTGACAAAACTTTAGACTAGTCCGAATTGAAAGAAGATACAAACGACAATTTCAAGTTGATGGAATTTTAAATTTTTTCACCTTTTTGGATAGAAAACATTGTGGAAAATGAAGAAATTGCTTGACACAAGCAATTTCTTCATTTTCCACAATGTTTTCCAAAGCATATTTCTTGAAGGGCGTAAAAAGGAGGGATTGAGTTGGAATGGGTTAAAGGAAGGATCCAATATACTGAGGAAACATTGTGTGTTAGAAAAAGTTGCTGAAAAAAATCTCCTTCTACAACAATGTTTTCTGCACTATTACCTGACTCGGAGCTTTAAAATCTTTGAGAAAGAAAGAATCAGTATTTGTGTAATATTTTATACTTTTTTTTTCTTTTACAGGCAGACACACAGGTAAATATTTTACTGTTCTCCAATTAAAAAAGTAAAAGATCTTAACCTATCATCAGATGGCAAAATTCTACTCTGGTCCAATTAAAAGATTTTGAAGACAACAATTTTAACACGATGAAATCTTATTTTTTTTCCCTGATAGAAATCAAATGATTGCTAGTGACAAGCAATATATCCTCATTTTCATGATGTTTTTCAAAGATTTTTTTCTTGGAAGGCATAATCTCATTGTAGTCTCCTATGGACGAAGCTGAAGGGGGCATTGGGTTTGCACTCGGTCTGTCTGTCTGTCTTTCTATCAGTCTGGTATTTCATCTAGACTTTTTTTCTTAACCCTTGCAGATATTGAGCTGATTTTTGGTATGCGAGTGTGCATTAATGAGTTACAGAACAAATTAGACTTTGTTCAAGTTGATTGATTTTTGAGGAAGATGCCTATGCCTGACTTAAAAATTTCTGTGAAATTACAGTTTTCGGGACTTTATTCCTAAAGGCCGGAAGGTATTGAGCATAAACAACAAAAAGAGATACCTTTTTTTTTTGAAAAAAAGAATTGCACCAAAAGCAAGATATCTGAGTTAGACTTTGAAGGAGCTCCTTTACCACCAAAATGATGTCTTTCTAGAGATATATAAAGCCAGCTATGCAATCTTTCAGAATGCTTGTTTTGCTTTGTTTTGTTTTCATTTGTTACTCAGAATATATGTTCACCATCAAAATCAAACCCTAATTAGCTAGCCACTGATGAGTCATTTGTCTCACTCAAATTGGCTAATGATAAGTAGTGCCCTTAAATTAGCTTAGTAGGTGGTGTCTTTGATAGAGTGTTGCAATTATACCAGTGTGAGAAATGACAGGAAGTCATAGTAAGCTGCAATATAACTGAAGAAGTACTGTTTAAAGTAACAGTAACGACAATGAATTAATCAATTACTATCTACATATCAATTCATATGATTATGGGAGCTAACTTAAATTTATATCTATTTTCACTCAGTATTTTAGTTATGTTTATACTTTTTTGTTGCCATAGCCATAGAGCACTTGGACCCCTAATCATGGGATCCAGGGTTCCATCCATGGTTGGGGCAATATCTTTTCTGATACCTGTCTCCCACTAATGGGTGGATAATTGTAATCCTATGTGAAAAATGTAGCTGGGTTCTCGGAAAGAATGTAGTAGTAGTACTGATGTGAGAAATACCAGCAATGCATGGTTAAGTTATCTCACCATGGCAATATGACTGAAATACTGTTGAAAATGCAGTTAAATCCTATTCAAACAAACCAATTATATTCATTTGTTGTCTTTCAATAAGTTTTATATGTACCATACAAATTGTTCATTGTTGAAAAAAGTGCTTAAATAATTTGCTTACAATTGAAATGAAATGTAATTTTTTGTAATGAATCTTAAAGTTTGAAAAAGCCGAAATAGTTTAATATAATTATGTCTTAAGGGGGAGACCTTCCAAACTGAAGCTGATAATTTTAAGGGTAGGTTTATAAACTCAACTGAGGTGAGCTATTGTGATAGGTATATGTTCGATATCGGTCTGTCCATTTGTCCATCCGAAAACAATTATCAAAAAACCTTCTCCTAAACCACAAGGCCTAGAGTTTTGATATATGATATTTATCATCACCTATTTACCCTCTACAAACATACTTCAAAGAATAACTGTACTCTGAAAATTAACCCTTCTCTGTGCGACTTTTAATTTAACATAGGAATTAGGAAGGAAATCTTCTCCCATACCATAAGGCCTAGAGCTTTGATATTTGGGATGTATCAATGCCTATTGACCCTCTACCAAAACTATTTCACAGAATAACCACATTCTGAAAGTTAGCTCTTTTCTATGGGATCCATGATTTTACATAGGAATAAAGAAGGAAATGTTTGAAAATCATCTTCACCCAAACCATAAGGCCTAGAGCTTTAATGTTTGATATGCATCAATGCCTACTGGACCTCTACCAAAATATTTCAAAGAATCTCCTTACTCTGAAAATTAGCCTTTTTGTCTGTGTGACCCCT
This sequence comes from Fragum fragum, assembly GCA_946902895.1. Taxonomy (NCBI): domain Eukaryota; kingdom Metazoa; phylum Mollusca; class Bivalvia; order Cardiida; family Cardiidae; genus Fragum; species Fragum fragum. The sequence goes on along the minus strand of OX336365.1, from coordinate 75,153,131 downwards.
GATTTTACATAGAATAAAGATGGAAATCTTTGAAAAATCATCTTCACCCAAACCATGAAGCCTAGAAGTTTGATATTTGGTATGTATCAATACCTATTGACCCTCTACCAAAATGCTTTGAAGAATGACTGTAATAGCCCTTTGTTGTGTAATCTCAGATTTATAAAGGAATGAAGAAATAAATCTCAAAAATTTTCTTCTCCGAAACCATAAGGCCCAGAGCCTTGATATTTTGGAAATATGTCATTGCTAATTTTTCTCTATAAAATTACTTCAAATATGCCTCAAAGCTGAAATTTAGCCTCATGTTGTGGAATCTTAGATTTACATGGGATTAAAAGGAGAAAATCAGTTACATAGTATGGAAATACGAGTGTAACTGATTGCACATGCTCACAAATTCACGCTGTTTTGGACTTTGCCAAATTTATGTTACTTGTTAATCAATTGTTTAACCAAATGCACACTCTTGTTTTATTCAACCCTTAATTGTCTATCAAAGATAGAATGTTACAAAAACTTTAAAAATCTTCTTCTCTAAAACCCTTTTGTTTAGAGCTTTAATATTTTGTGTATATCATAAAGCCATCATATTCAGGTGAGTGATGCAGGACCATCATGGTCCTCTTTTTTTCAGTCTGATGCAGCAAAGATTGATTATATGGAAACTTTTGACATTGATCATATACATGGAAATGTATCATTAAAGAAGCAGCTAGATTATATGAAGAATGCTTATTACCAGTTTACAGTAACTGCAACAGTAAGTATGCACATTGAATTGACCAATTACCAGACAACAAAATATTAGACTAATCCAAATTCAATGATGTTGCAGACAACAATTTTATAGTTGATGGAATGTTGAAAATCTTAGCCTTTTTTGAGTAGAAAACATTGTGGTTAAGGAAGAAATTACTTGTAACTGTTAATTTCTTCATTTTCCGTAATACTTTCCAAAGTTTTTTTCTTGGAGGCTTCAAAAAGTGTGATTGTAGGGAAAAGGTACAATATCCTTCATAGAACTGAAATAGACAGATTTATTATGGGTGTAAATAATGCTGGATATCATCTCTGCCAGGTAACTGAAATGAATGGCAAGATGGGGTATGGTAGGAAGTGATAGTGTATGAATATTTGTCTTACCAAAATGACTTTGACAAGCATTGAATGTGTAATATCATTTGAAGGAGATTTAGCTTAAATTTAAGTCATTAATGCATTGGCCAGAAATGCAATTATATGAGATCTATGTGTAATGCATGTTATTTGTCTTGAGTATGCTAGGGAAATGAACCACACATTAGTGCCATGTAAATCAAGTTATCAACCCATTTTGTCATATGTAGAGTAATTATGACATTTAAGCTACTAAACTTACAAAAATGTCTCACACAAATGGTGGCCAATGTTGGAGTTAAAATCTCAATTCAGAGCTAAAAGAATGATTTGATTGGTCAATAGAATCCTTAATTGGCAGCCACGATTGGTCAATTCCACACCCCTGGGTATATCAGGAAGCATTATAGATTAGCTAGAAACATGGAACCTCTTAATTGGATAGACAATGCTATGAAAAAATGCAGAGTTAACCCATTCCCACACAATCACTTATTTTTACGCCCCTCAAGAATTAAGCTTTGGAAAACATTGTGGAAAATGAAGAAATTGCTTGTTATGAGCAATTTCTTCATTATCCACAATTTTTTCTATCCAAATGAGAAGAAGAAAATCAAATTAAATCAACTTGAAATCGTCGTCTGCAGCTTCTTGCAGTTTTGTTGTGAGGGAATGGATTAAAAGAATCACACCTTAATTAATTTGCAAATTATTTCTTTTTCCTGTTTGGTATTATAGAGATTTCTATGAAACTTCAAGGGGTATAAAGAGCTCACCCATCAGAAGTGACCTCTCAAGAACCACCATCCATTATTGTGTAAATCTATAGTTAATTTCCTTTGTCTTTTTTCAGAACAAAATAGATAATGTAATGCTTTTAGGAAACAAGCAATGCTTTTAGAAAACAATAAAAACCTTATTACCTAATTACCAGATGACAAAAGTATAGACTTGTCCAAATTGAAAGTAGATAACATCTCAAATTGTGCTAAAATTGGAAGAGAAATGCCAAATAGGGTAGATAACATTGTGAGCAAACGAGAAATTGCATGTTAAAGGCAATTTCTCCTTTCCACACAAAGTTTTACCCTCCTAAAAGAAAGCTTTGTAAATCTGTGTGAAAATATTCTTTATTATGATTATTGTTTTTTTGCCAAAAAAGACAAAGATTTTTAAATTTACATTGAGCAGAATTTGTTGTCTGCAACTTCTTAAATTTGGACCATTCTAAATTTTTGTCACATGGTGCAGTTCCCAGGAGATATTATCTAAGATGATAATTTTGAAATATGGACTATGTGTTTGTTATTAACATAGCAAGGAGAGTAACTTGAAAAATAATTTTTGTATGAATTATGGGATCATCCATGGCATCCAATTCTTTATCCCGGAGCATAATTCTGGAACCTTATGTCTGATTGACTTGAAACTTGACAGGTGTATTTGTTGCATGATTATAGGGTGTAGTGCATAAGAACAATGACTCTACTGCTCTTATTTTTTGAGTTATTGCCAGTTGTTGTTTTTCTGACTTGAATTTTGTCAAAGGCATATCTTTGTAAGTATAATAGCTATGATCATGAAACTTTATGTCTGGATATATCTCACAAAGGGGAAGTGCAGCGCAGAAGAACCATAACTCTATCATTCTTATTTTTTTATAATTACCCATTGTTGTCTTTCAGACTTGAATTTTGCCAGTGCATATCTCTGAAAGTATGATAGGTATTGTGATGAAAACTTTATCTGCGGATAGATCTCACCAACAGGAAGTGCAGTGGACAAAAACCATAATTCTACCATACTTACTTTTTAAACTATTGCCTTTTGTTATTATTCAGACTTGAATTTTGTCTGGTGAATATCTCTGAATGTATAAAAGCTATGATCATGAAACATTCAAAAGAAACATTACTCTACCTTGTGTGCAATTGCGCTTTGTTGCTTTTCAGACTTTTATTTAAATCCCCTCCCCTAGTCAACATCAAGCAGAGTTATGGGCGTATCTTGGGAATATTTGACACATTATTTCAATATTTACTTACTGATCAGATCTAGATAGCAGAGCATCAGGTATCTCCAATTGCCCTGGTGTTGAAAATTCAACATCCTTATTTTATTGGAACGGAAAAACTTTTTTTTAACCAATTACCAGACGGCAAATTTTTTACTGATCAAATTGCAGACAGCAATTTTAAGTTTATGTAATTTTAGATTTTTTCAACTTTCTGAAGAAAAAACTTGTGAAAATGAAGAAGCAATTACATCATTTCAAACAATGTTTTCCTAGTTGTTTTTCTTAAGGGGTGTCAAAAATTGTCAAAAGGTTAAAGACACAATGATAAGCATGTAGACAAGCAAATTTGCAAGGATAATTACATGTATACTGTACAACTATGTTTTATCAATGAAATTGCTTGATTTTCAATATACCAATTTTTTGCCAATTTTTATCATATTTTAAGAATGTTTGTCTGATTATTTGACAGGATTTGGGAACTCCCAACCCACTACAGGCGAATGTCTCTCTTGTAATTCGTGTAAAGGATGTCCAGAATTTGCCGCCCTTCTTCACAGGAGCACCGTACAGAACATCTGTTGTTGAAGAAACAGTATGAAAAGTTTATCTTTCATTTGACAGATTGTCACTGTCAATCAAAAATTATTTACCTTGTGCAAATTAAGAAGTTTCATTATTTAAGGCTGCATCATTAGAAAAAAGGGGGGGTGTTAATGCATATTTTGGCATTTTGCTATTTCAGACTGCATCACCGAAAAAGGGGGTTATTGCAAAATTTATTGTTAATAGATACACCTACATTTATTGACTGATTTGAGCAAAATTTTCAGTGTGTTCCTAGTCACCTAACCTTGCACATGTTTCGGCATTTTGCTATTTTAGACTGCATCAAAGAAAAAAGAGGCTTATGCCAAAATTTATTGTTAACACATTTCCTTCTGCATTGATGGACTAATTCGAAGGAATTTTTTACAGAGTGTTCCTAGTTTTTTTACCTTGAGCATATTGTTGGTGATGGCACTATTTCAACCTGCATCATGGAAAAAGGAGTCTAAAAAGCAAAATTTCTTGTGAACGAATCTCATATATTTATGGACAAATTTGAGTGAAATTTCTACAGAAAGTTGCCCAGTTACCTGGATTTTGGCCGATTTAGGATGTGTCACAGAAAAAGCAGGATTCATTGTTAACTCTTCTTCATTTATGGAAGGATTTGAATGAAATTTTACAGTATTTTTGTTCATCTGACCTTGTGCGTATTGTCAGGTTTCACTATTTTAGGCCGTGTCATAGAAAAAGGGGGCTAAATGCAAAAGGGCAGGATATATTCATGCCCGGTAATCTCGGGCTCCATCTCTTTTTGGAGAACAGTGCAAAATGGAGACAATGATACTTCCGATATGGAGCCAAGGACCGGAACTGAACAGAAAAACAGTGCACCTCGCGTACAATTTGATCTCCTATTAACCTATTATACATTTTCCAAAAACGTCCAGAGTTTCATACCACATAGAAATGATTATATTATCCATTGACGGTGATAGATTTCAAAAATGATTACGTTTGTGAATAGAAGCTTGAATCAAAGTTTGGACATCGGACCCGATCAAACACGAAAATGCGTGTTGAAATCGTTCAAATCCATGTAATCAACAGTTCTGAAAGATTTAAGTGGCAATGACTGTGAAATCAATGTTAACGTGTTGATATACAATAATGTTACCACAAAGAACTGCGTTTTCCTACCCCTTTTGCAGATTTTCTCAGATGAGAAGGAGACCAGGATGCGGTGCGGGAGACAAGATTCAGAGGGAGAGGCGGTGCATATATAAATTCTAATAGGACCCCATACTCTTATGTAACCCCAGCCCCTCTTCGGACGTCAAAGCCGACCCTTTTTGTATGATTTTCGGAAAACTTATACCTGTATTTAACCCCAATCCCCAACAAATCAATGCCACAATGAATTCAATAGAGGGTGAATGTAACTGTTCTTAATCAAATGTCCCCTTTTGTGATGGTTAATTGCTTAGAAAATTGGTTTGCTTAAAGTTTTTTTTCTTTATATTTAGAAGGCGCTTTATCCTAGATTATTTCAAAAGGTAAAAAACTTCATTGCTTAAGTTAAATAACACCGTGAAATTGACAATTTTTGGATGATTTGGGAATGATTTCCGAATGAAATTGAATGAGTGGGAGGAGCGAGTTTTAAATGAAAGTAAAAGTATGTAATTCAAGATCGCTAATTTCTTCCAATTCGCAATATTTTTATCTCCTTCTATAAAAATACACGTGATTTTGTGTTTGGCGTGTCTTCACGGACCAATCAGACGCTTTAAAACCCACAGCTGCCAGTAAAAATTGTGGAAAATTGTTTTATTTGAATGAAATGCTGCTCATTTTGGACGGTTTTAAATGTTTTTGAGCTATTTTTGAGCGTTTTTTTAATGGTTTGAGTGAGTGTTTGGAATGAATGATTGGAGCGCTGTGTGAGTGATTTTGAATGGTTTTGATCGATGTAAATGTCAATTTCATGATGTTACTAACTGTATACTATGTATACTGTAAATTCATTCTAGTCATGAACCACTTGCTCTTTGCAGTCAAAGTAAATCTTCGCCCCCCCCCTTTTCCGTTTTAACATCTGTAGCCTGTAATTAACACCCACCCCTTTTTAAAGAAGTGTGAAAATTCTAATAAACCACCGGTGTTGTTATAGAGCTTTTACAACGTATAAGGCACAGAACGTCTGTTTATTGCAGATCTGAACTCCTTCCGCGTAACATATTTCCAAGAACCTAGCGTATTTTTCAAATTTTGTGATGACCTGAATTCTCAAATTAGCTATTTGTTTTTCTTTGGAAATATTTCGTTAGAATAGATTTACAAAAATTATTACGCATTCACTTTATATTCACCATTGTGGCCCGGTAAGTCAGTTTGGAGAAAGGAGAAAAATATAGACCAGATATAAATATGGCTGTTCTAGAGAGTCTGAGAGACACATTTGCTGTGTAAAAGGGAAAGAAAAAGTGTCCTGTAATATGCATAATGTTACAGTCCTAGAAAATCATTCACTGTATTCTTTATATGCATCGCCTCTCCCTCTGAATCTTGTCTCCCGCACCGCATCCTGGTCTCCTTCTCATCTAAGAAAATCCGCAAAAGGGGTAAGAAAACGCAGTTCTTTGTGGTAACATTATTGTATATCAACATGTTATCATTCATTTCACAGTCATTGCCACTTAAATCTTTCAGAACTGTTGATTACATGGATTTGAACGATTTCAACATGCATTTTCGTGTTTGATCGGGTCCGATGTCCAAACTTTGATTAAAGTTTCTATTCACAAACGGAATCATTTTTGAAATCTATCACTGCCAACGGTTAATATAATCATTTCTATGTGGTATGAAACTCTGGACGTTTTGGGAAAATGTATAATAGGTTAATAGGAGATCAAATTGTTCGCGAGGTGCACTGTTTTATCTACCTTTTCTGTTCAGTTCCGGTCCTTGGCTCCATATCGGAAGTACCATTGTCTCCATTTTGCACTGTTCTCCAAAAAGAGATGGAGCCCGAGATTACCGGGCGTGATATTGTGACTGGTACTTTTGTTAAATGTTAAAACCAACAACATTGCTCAATCATTCAGTGATAACTGATTACAGTACCAACATATTTCTTTAAGATTTTTCTGCCATTCATGAAAATGCATTTTTGATTATGAATATATCAATATCCTGAATGATTTTTTGTCTTTTATCCCCTTTTGACTGATCATTTTTAAGATTATTTGATTATTAGGTCCTTACAGTGGCTGGTAATGACAAAGGAGAGCTAATTCTGCCCTCCAAAGTCTATTCATAAATAAATATATGAAAATAACATGTTGCTGGACAACTCATTCTATACATTAATGATTCGTTTTTTCATAATTCTGAGACAAAGTCTAAGAAAAGAGAAGGCAAAAAAAAAAAAGAGAAAAGAAATTCCATATGTGTTGTTTATTTCACAAAAAAATGTATCCTTTTTACAATTAAAATTCCAAAGAAATTCAAAAGCAAGTAAACAAATAAACAAACACACAGACAAACAAAAGAAACACTTTCTTTAATGTGGCTGTTTTCATAGAAATACTGAGGTTTTGATATAGTCTTGACTTTGTCCTTAGCATCATTACAGTCTTTGTTGTACAAAAGCCTTAGATATTGTGTTATATCTCTACTACTACTTAACCTATTTCCAAAAAAAGAAAATTTCAGACTGGTCCAAATTGAAAGAAATGTTAAGCAAAAATCTTTTAGTTCCTGAAGGTTGAAAACACTGTGGATAATGTATAAATTGCCTGAAATAAGCAATTTCTTTATTGTCCACAATGTTTACCAAAGCCTTTTTTTGGGGGAGGAGGCGGTATCAAAAAGAGTTACTGTCTCGAAATGGATTAAGATGTTCATTTAAAACTTGGTATATCTTCTCTATCAAAAGAGTAATCTATATTATTAACCCTTGCATGCTGAATAAAATCCTCCACAGATTTGCATTAAAATCAAAGGTCTAAAAGCACAGGAAGGCCTGTTTGTTGGTTATTATTTAGTTTGAGGATTTATCTACAGATATTTAGCTTTACAGATACAGCCAGGTGATGTAGACCAAGATCAGATTATACATATATTGTTTAAATATACCTCCTACCAAAACAGAAATTTACTGGGTTTGGCAATACAAAAGTCAAGGGTGATACTCTGAGTACTTATTGTTTTGATAATACTCATTTTTCATCTTTGATTTTTTTTATTTACGATCTAGCATCTAACAACCTAATTGCAGGCATTTTTGTAATTATTTTTTTCTATGACTTTTTTTTTCATTTACAGAGTTCTGGCACCTCAGTTATAACAGTAACAGCTAGAGATGGGGATACTGGGGTCCCAAACCCAGTCAATTATACAATCACTGAAGGTATATTCCACTTGTATAAGGCTTATTATAAAGTCATAAAATGTCTTCACTTCTAGAAATCACTACTTACTTACGTTTTTGGCTTGTTTTCAAGTAAATTGTTGGTTTGCAACCTAAACACAGTAACTACAGCTTGAATAAGCTGCAATTACAATGTTAAAGTCAACAAACCAAGAAAGATGCTGAACGTAAATATTGGAGGTCAAACTTCACCTCCAGTCTAACTAATTGGTTTAATTGGTCAGTTGATTTTTTGAGTGGCAATCCATCAATTGTTTTCCATGTTTTTAAGGAGCCAGTTCAAAATGTTGGTTTATATAAAATCTTTATCTAGGTAATTCATGATGCCTCAAAAGGTGGGCATATTAAATTCAGACAGTCCATTAGATACTTATCCCATACCCAAATGACAAAATTTTTAGAGTGGTCCTTATTCAAAGAAGTCGTAGATGCCAGTTTTGAATTGATAAATTTTTAAGTATCTCTTACCTTGCTGGTAGAAAACAATATGAAAAATAAAGAAATTGCTTGCAACAAGTAATTTCTTCATTTTCCACAATGTTTTCAAAACCTTTCTTTGTGAGGTGAATAATTCACCTTATAACTTTACACTGAACTGTAATGTCTTTTCAAAATCAAAGTGACAGGTCCATATTTTTTAAACTTTGCTGAAAATTGCTAACCCAATGTTGTTTCAGTGCTCATTTTGTTGATAGTGTTACTCCACCCAGATTGATGCATGTTGTGTGCTACCTGGACTGAATAAGCACTGTTAAGCTGTGACAACCAACAACCAAACACTTAAAATGTTAAGCCCGAACCATGATAAAACTATGTGCTGTGCTTTGATGGTGTAAGGAATGCTGATTTAACCCATTACCATACGAAAATAGTTTTTCATTTTATAATAGTACCGAAACGTGCCAATGAGTGGAAATGGGTTTATATTCCAATAAAAACAGGGATTGGGTAGCTCTAGGTCCTGTGGCATGTTTTGTGCCCCCTGAACTGAAGCTTCACTGTCTATGTTTTAAAAATGTTTATCATTATTTTTCATCTATGTCATGCTATTGTTTTTTGTTTCTGATTTTATGCGCCCAAAGGGTTGTATTATGTTATGGCCCCGGTTGTCTGTCCGTCTTTCTGTCTGTTAGCAATTTTTAATGTGCGCAACTCCTCCTAAAATATCAATGGGAATGAGCTGAAACTTGGCACAAACTTTGCATAAACAATTCTTTTAACATCTTCTCCTCCCAAACCAATGGACAGATTTTAATTAAACTTGGCAAAAATGTTCCTTGGGTCACCCTCTTCTTAAATTGTGAAAGAAATTTTGATTCACCCCCAAATAAAACTTTAAAATCTTTAAAAAAACTTCTCCTCTCAAACCATTTGGCCAATTTAAATGAAACTTTTCATGGATGTTCCTTGACTGACCCTCTACTTAAATTGTTCAAAAAATTTGATTCACCCCAAACATTGGCGTCAGGCAGGGCGGGCATATTTTCATATTACAATCTTTAAAAATCTTCTCCTCTCACACAATTTGGCCCATTTCATTGAAACTTGGCATTAATATTCCTTGAGTGACCCTTTTCTTACATTGTTCATGGAAATTTGATTGACCCCAAAATATTGGCGTGACAGGGCAGGGGTTATTTTCACTTTTAAATCTTCAAAAATCTTCTCCTCCCAAACCATTTGGCCAATTTAAATGAAACTTTTCATGGATGTTCCTTGACTGACACTCTACTTAAATTGTTCAAAAAATTTGATTCACCCCAAACATTGGCATCAGGCAGGGCGGGCATATTTTCATATTACAATCTTTAAAAATCTTGTCCTCTCACACAATTTGGCCCATTTCATTGAAACTTGGCATGAATGTTCCTTGAGTGACCCTCTACTTAAATTGTTCAAGAAATTTCAATTGACCCCCAAATATGGGTGGGCAGGGTCAAGCTAATTTTCACTTTAAAATCTTTATAAAATCTTCTCCTCTCAAACCATTTGGCAGATTTCATTGAAACTTTTCATGGATGTTCCTTGACTGACCCTCTACTTAAATTGTTCAAGAAATTTTGTTTGACCCCCAAAATATGGGGGTGGCAGGGCGGGGCTTATTTTCACTTTAAATTCTTTGCCTCCCAAACCATTTGAATTCTCTCAACAATACTTGCTATGAATGTTCCTTGGGTGACCCTTTACTTGAATTGTTCATGGAATTTTGATTGCTCCCTAAATTTTGGCATGGCAGGGCGGGGCTTTTTTTACTCTAAAATCTAAAAAATTCTACTTCCAACTCATTTAACCAAATTTCAGTGAAACTTGATATCAATATTCCTTAGGTTACCCTTTACTCAAATTGTTCATGGAATTTTGATGGGCCCATAAATATGGGCGTGGCATGGCTAGGCCAATTTTCACTTTGAAAACTTGGATGACCCTTTACTTAAATTGTTCCTGAAATGTGTTTAGAATAGTTTAGTTGTTGCAATCACCTAAATTTTAGTATTGTTGGTAAAGGGTATTTGGGTTAGGGGTAATTAAATATTTTGGTAGAATTTGGGTTAGACCCAGTAAATCATCACAAAATAGTTAAAAAGATACCTCAAAATGCTGTTTTCAGTAAGAGTGAGCTTTATTTAGTAGAAATATTAATTTATCACTTTTAAACATGTAAATGCAAAGAGATGTAAATATTGTGTAAGTTTACATAGGAATATCTGAATAGGTATATTTTCTAGAACATTGATCAAAAGGAGATAAATGCATCTTATGAAGCTATAGAATTATTTCTTACTACTTCCCTTACAGATTTGTATATGACAAATACCTAACAAAATCATTTTGATGTACTGACAATAAGCATTGAAAAACATTGTAGCTAAAATAAGTCTGCTATTATTTGTTGGAATTCAGATTAAACAAAACCAAAATTTTCAGGTTATGGGAGAAATATATTTATTGTAATGGCGTTGTCTGTCGCACATATTTTGTCACTGCGTGCGTCTGTCCGTCCATGTGTAAACTTTTTTAGCTCACCTGAGCACAACGTGCTCATGGTGAGCTTTTGTGACCGTTGAATGTCTGTCATCCGTCGTGTGGCGTGCGGCTTCAACAATTTAAGTGTTTACACTCTAGAGGCCACAGTTTTGACCAAATCTTCATGAAACTTGGTCAGAATAATTGTTAGGTCATGAGGATGAACCCTATTGATTATGGGAGGGTTCTATTTGAAAACACAGGAAAAGGGGCCTTAATGACAATTTAAGTGTTTACACTCTAGAGGCCACAATTTTGGCCCAATCTTTCTGAAACTTGTTCAGAATAATTGTTTGATCATGAGGATGAACCCTATTGATTATTGGAGGATTCTATTGGAAAACAAAGGAAAAGAGGCCTTAATGACAATTTCTTTGTTTACACTGTAGAGGCCACAATTTTGGCTCAATATTCATGAAACTTAATCAGAATAATTGTTAGGTCATAAGGATTAACCCTATTGATTATGGAAAATTTCTATCAGAAAACACAGGAAAAGGGGCCTTAATGACAATTTCTTGGTTTAAAGTCTAGAGGCCACAATTTAGGCTCTATCTTCATGAAACAAGGCCAGAATAATTATTAGGGCATGCGGATGAAGCCTTTTGATTATGGGAAGGTTCTTTTGGAAAACACAGGAAAAGGGGCCTTAATGACAATTTCTTTGTTTACACTCTAGAGACCACAATTTTGGCTCAGTTTTCATGAAAATTGGCCAGAATAATTGTTTACTCACAAGGATGAACCCTAATGATTATAGGAAGGTACTTTTGGAAAACACAGGAAAAGAGGCCTTAATGACAATTTCTTTGTTAATACTCTAGAGGTCATCATTTTGGCTCAATTGTCATGTTTCTTGGTCAGGATACTTGTAAGGTCATAAAGATGAACCTTATAGATTATGGGAAGGTTCTATAGGATAACACAGGAAAAGGGGCCATAATGACAATTTCTTTGTTTACAATATAGAGGTCACAGTTTGGCCTCTATCTTCATGAAACTGATTATAGTTATTTGTCTCTAATTGCATTTCTTTAACAGCAGACAGTTCGGGTGAGCAATCTAGGACCAACATGGTCCTCTTGTCTTTAAAAATCTTCTGCCAAACCAATGTACCGATTTCAACCATTCTTCTTGCATTGTAAAAAAAATTGAATTCAGACAAAAGAATGCTACAAGACCGAGTATTATATGGGTTTTCTTTAATGAAAATAAATTTGGAACATCATGGTGTTCAAAGTACAGACATTTGTATCATAATGCTATTGATATATCATGGACACCCATCTTTGATTTCGAAAGAAACTTTGTATATTTGAGAAAAACTTTTGTTAGAATACAAATCCCTCTGAGCTTATATTTGGCATGATCTCATGTTTACGCATGCACAAATATCAAAGTAATGTGACAAGATCAAAGTCATCTGTCAAGGTCAAAACTTGGCATTTGTGATACACTCTTTCTTAGCTCACCTGAACACTTCATCATATGATCTATTGTGACTAGTCTTTGTCCAGCATCTACAAGCATTGTTCTGATATTACAGATTTCAAATCTGGAGATGTTAAAGCCAGTGGAGCAATACAGGCCCTCTTGGGCCTCTTGTTCTTGAGTTATCTTAAATTATCTGCCCTTGAATTGATCGAGAAACCCCTTTATTTCTTGTGAGCACACTTTCTCCTACATTTTGAATGGGAAAGAACTGAAACTTGCCACAATGAATCTATATGATGTCTAGTTGTGCTTAGGACTAAAACTTGTTTGAAATGTCAAGTTGTTCCTGAATTATCTGCCCTTTACTTAATAATATAGATTAAAATTACAGGTTTTTTGTGTGTGTATGTGCACAACTCCACCTGCAAATTCCATTTGATTGAACTGAATTTAATGTATCTCTGATATTTAGCTGAGCATGAGACTTCAGAAATTCAAAAAGCTCAGATCTTTCTTGAATTATCTATTCTTGAATTGAATGAATTCAAATGTCAAGGTCATTTTGAGCTCTGAAAAACCTAAACTGAACCATTGTTATAGCTTATTTGCCAAGATCAGTTTTTCAAGGTCATAGTTTTAATGCATGTGGTGAGTACCTTCTGTTGAAACTTGTTTCAAGGTCATTTGTAAAGGTCATTTTTTTATGTCAATTGTATTCAAATTATAGAATTTAACCATTGCACATGATGTTGAATGAGAAGTTATTATAAAGCTGTCTTGTTTCTCAAGTGTTAACTGTATTATTCAGGTGATAAGATCTTTCTATTGACAAAAAACATTAGCTATCATTCAAGCTCAGGTTACTGACAAGCCAAGGTTACTGACAAGCCCCTTTGGGCCTATATAAGCGGCTCTGCAAAGCTCATGTTCATTTTTGTTATTTCTCAGTTGGTCAGTACTTGGCGGCATGTGATCAACCCGATCTTGTGTAACAGAATCTATTACACATTACCAATTGTCAAAATTTTCAATAAGTTCAATTAATTAGGAATTTCAGGCAACAATTTATATTTCACCATCTCTGCATAGACTAACTCTAACCACAAATAAAAATAAAAAAAAACAAGAAATATAACAACAGTAACTAAAAAGAAAATATAATTATCTGGTTTCCCTGACTTCCACCCATTCTTTTTTTCTTTCTTCATCTACCTTCCCTCGATCTAATCATTTTGTTTAATTATGCACCGTCTTTTGTTACCCATACTGTATGTCTTTATCAAACATGGTTTTGAAAAAAGAGCTTTGAAGTAGTTGTAAAAAGTGGGATCATGTTGGAATGGGTTAACTATTACATTTACTTCAAATGATAACACTGATTTGTTTATTGCTTTGACTAGATATGCAAACCACATGGCTATTGCAGTTTTATGGCTCCATTATCAAGAAGGCAATCAACAGATCAAATAATCTACCAATCAAACCATGTATTTAGACTGGAAAGCAACTTAAAACTCCTTCATCAGCCATTTAACCCATTCCCACTCAATGACATCTTTAGACGCCCCTAAGAAAAAAAGCTTTGGAAAACATTGTGGATAATGGAAAAATTTGCTTGTTACAAGCAATCACTTCATTTTCCACAATATTTTCAACACAAAAGTGAAAAAAATCCAAACTTTCATAACTTTTGAATTGTTGCCTGCAACACCTTTTAATTTGGACTGGTCTAAAATTTTGCCGTCTGTTAATGGGTTGAGCGAGATATTTTTGAAATTTAAGTAACCACCAGCCATTTTATTTTTTGTTATGTGATACTGGCCATAAGTTTTTCAAAATATTGCCATTTAATATCAAAGTGGAACTTCCTGTCAGAGCTGTGTGCGGACACAGACCAATGATTAGAAATTTGGGTATAATTTGCCCTTTAACCCATTCCCACACAATGACGCTTTTAAACGCCCCTCAATATGAAAGCTTTGGAAAACATTGTGGAAAATGAAGAAATTGCTTGTTACAAGCAATTTCTTCATCATTCACAATGTTTTCTACCCTAAAAGGCAAAGATTTTGAAGATTTCATCAACTTAAAATTGTCGTCTGCAACTTCTTAGAATTTGGACAGGTCTAAAATTTTATCAGTTGGAAATGGGTTAAGTTGCATTTATGTTACATATACACATCTAGAGTATATCTATTTACTCTGTTAGCATTGCTGCTGTCTACTAAATTGACAGCTTTCTGGCCCCGCCAACTGACTCTGCTGGTCACTATCACTGACTCCGACAGGAAGTTCCACTTCTATATTAACCCATTCCCAAACAGCAAAATTTTAGACCAGTCGAAAGTCAAAGAAGTTGCAGACGACAAATTAAGATTTATGAAATTTTGGATTTTTTCAACTTTCTAAGTAGAAAACATTGTGGAAAATGAAGAAATTGCTTGTCACACACTGTTTTCCAAAGCTTTTTTTCCTTGAGGGCGTCTAAAAGGGTCACTGAGTGGGAATGAGTTAAACAGTGTTATTTTGCAAAAGTTATGGGCAGTAACATGTAACAAAAACTTGTTGGTTGACAATCTAAATGTTGTAATATACAGCTTTTATAAGTTGAAGTTATGATATTTAGGTTGCCAGACCAACAAAAATGCCTCACATATATGTTTGCCAATGTCAAAAGTTAAAAGTTCACTTCGGGTCTAAATGAATGATTTGATAAGTGAAATGATTCTCCTTTGACACAAACTATCCTTCAATTCTCTTGTTTTTAAGGAAGCAGTTGTGAGAATTTGTTCACAATCAACAGGACCACTGGAGTGATTTCAACAGATGGTATATTAGACAGAGACAATGGCATTATATATGATGTGTCCGGTGTCTGTGTTTTAACTATTTTGGTATGTTTTGTTTTTAGCCTACCTTACAAAGGTCAAGATGACCTGTTTGGATTTGGCTGTGTCCTGTGTCTAAAATCTGATTTGGTTGGATTGTTTGTCTACATACAAATCTTACAAAACAAAATTTTTGGCACACTAGAGGCTTAATTGATGGATCATACCAGTCTATCAAAGAATCAATCAGCCAATCAAATTTTATGTTCAGGCCGGAAGCTCGATAGACTATGTCATATTCCTCTGACACATTCTGACACAATTAGGCTTTTGAATGCTTCTCAATATAAAGCTTTGGAAAAAATTGTTGAAAATGAAGAAATTGCTTGTAACAAGTAATTTCTTCATTATCCACAAGGACTTCTATCCCAAAAGACAAAAAGATTTTAAAGATTTCATTAACTTAAAATTGTTGTCTGCAACTTCTTTGAATTTGGACTGGTCTTAAATTTTATGGTGTGGGGATGGGTTAAATAAAAAAACATGTCTTTGAAACTTTGCACATGTCTTTATTGATAAGTCAATTCTCTAATGATTATTATCAAACATAGATTACTCTGACAATCGTTTAACTTGTGGGAATGGGTTAAGCATAATTTTACAGTTATGGAATTTGATGGAAAATTTTATGTTCAAGTTTTACATGCAAGTCTATGTATAATGTCATGAGATGTAACTCCCATTACATTCTTATTTGCAGCCTGATCTTAGCTTATAGCTACCACCAGTCTTTTATAAGCCAGAGCTATTAATCGGATAAATATTGAAAATAATTATTCATCAGCTACTATTCCATTCAGTGCTGTCAACCCTATGATTTTAGAGTGATTCTGTATGGCAAGGGTTAACCTATTTCCACACAATCCCACTTTTTACATCCCTAAAAAAAGGGTATTGAAAACATTGTGGAAAATGAATAAATTTCGTGTCTCAAGCAATTGTCCATTATCTTTTCTTCCCAAAAGGACAAAGAATTTTACAATTTCATCAAAATTCAATGGCTTCTTTAAATGTGAACAGTCTAAACTTTTGTTGCTTGACAATGGGTTAAGATATAGATATATCTTATAGGCTACTGAAATAGAGATACATCTGTCTGAGTTTGGCAACACTACTGCTACAACTAACATCACTATAACGGTGACAGATATCAACGATAATTCTCCTACCTTCAACAACCAAATATATCATGCTAGAATAGAGGAAAATACCCAGAGTAATGTACCCTTACAGCTAGATGGACAACAGATTGTGGTGTCAGATCTGGATCAGGTATACATTTGATGCTACTACCAGGGCTCCTGAAAAACGATCAATTGCTGGTCAGGACTAAATTTTGACCAATTGCAATCTAAAAAGTAACACCAAAAATTGGTTGAAAAAGCTTCATTAAATCTTATGTTGAAACATTGATAAACTCGACCACCATATATCAAATTCAAATTTTAATTGCTGTTGCTCGTGAAACAAATTTTGTTTTACTCTAATTTTGATCTAGGAGTTGCTATCTGCAACATAATGCTTTTTGGCACATTAAAATAAAAAAGATGTGTAATTTGTTTGTCTATCTAATTTTACAAGAAATTGGAATTCTGTACATTTGCTAGAAAGAGAAAGTAGGAGTAGCCAGCTGCTTTCGTCTATCTTTCACTTTTTCAAAAAAAAAAGAAGATGAGCAATGAATGGGTGGATGAAAAACATGATGATACTATGTACTAATGGGAAAGGTGAAATACGAGAGGGGGATTGGCATTGTCCTGGACTGATTTACATTTCAAAGCTTCTGGAACCCTGGCTTCTGCCATAATTGCTGCCCAAATCAAAGATTAAATTGACCAATCAAATCATTTTAGATCAGAAGTGAACCATGTACCATGAGTAACTATGTTGGTTTGGCAACTTAAACTTTGTTCAAGCTGTATTTATGACATTTAGGTTGCCAACAAATCATTTTTATACGCCCGTTGAAAAACGGGACATATTATGGGATCACCCGTGGTGTCCGGGCGTCCGGCTTACTTTTTATACGCCGCCAGAGGCGGTCGTATATTGGTGTCATCTTCTCCATCTGTCTGTCCATCCATCCCTCTGTCCATCCGTACGTCCGTCAACTTTTCTCGTGAGCACAACATCTCCTAAGTTTCTGGCTGGATCTTTTTGAAACTTGGTCAATGTTATCACCTTAATTGGTAGATGTGCATGAAGTATGGATTTTATGGTTCATTGATTTTTGCCTCAGTTATGCCCCCTTAAAACTTTGTCTCTGGGGCTTATTGAAATTGCAGCTCCTCCTAACTTTTTTTCTTGATTTAAATGAAATTTGGTCAATGTGATCACCATAATTTGTAGGTGTACATCAGGGCTCCGGAAATCCGATAAATTGCCGGTCTGGACCGAATTTTGAATTGCCAGACCGATTGGAATCCTCCAAAATTATACCAAAATCGGTCCGGAATTTTCATCAAATTCACGTTAAAATATTGATAAACTCGCCCACCATCTATCAAAATCCACTTGAAACCGAAATAATTCAAGGGTTTCACACGTTACCTGCAGATTAAGAGATAAACAAAAGTGCCAAAAATCGATAATTAGTTTACCCGCCGGCCAGTCAAATGCCAATCCGCACGTGGACCTAATTTGCAGTTTCACGCTTGACCGAACTTCGGGTATCAAGTTTTGTAAACTACTTGCAATACAGAATAGGTTTGACTTACCATGCGTTCGAAGAAAACTGCGTCGATTTAAATTACAGTTACTCGTGAAACTATTTTTTTTTTTTAACAATAACATGGGATGCGTATATAAATCGGGACACGAACACGCTTCAGTTGCCGTTCGTTAGACCTTATTAAAGTTGACTGGCGAGTCTATTATTAAAGTCGACAGTAGTACCAGTCTAGCCGTTCGTTCAAAGTCGGAATAGCTCAGCACAACGCTTTTATGAAATTAATTTATTACAAATTAGCGCGCAAGACCGGGTTTGAAATTTATATAAAAAAATCACGTCGTTAATATATGTTTTAAAATTTTTTCATTCACGGTAAGAAACATAGCTGATAGAATTCAAACAATAATTGGAAACCCGCAGAATACAGATAACTAAAATATAAACGAAATGACAGTTCCGTCAATAAAGTTAAATTTTACTTCAGGGGTGGAAAACGTCCGAATAATAAATCGGAAATCAACTACAATAAATAAATGACCGAGATTTGTGAACAAATTCCACTCTAGGAAAATTGTGCAACACGAGGGCGACCCACTGGAGTTTAGTCTCGTCGGTCTTTTTGATGTACGTCACGACTCTGTGATCCCATGGGGTAGAATGGACTGACCCGACATTTTTGTGACGTCAGCTGTGTTTTTCCATCAACAGACGCTCGTGTTGAGAGGAAATCGACATGACTGTGTTTAATGAATAGAACTTTGGATAACTAGCTTATGAAAATGAAAAAGTATATCTTTACTATAATTAAATCGGCGGTGCTCTGTAAAACCCGGAAATTTTTATAATGTGATTTATTTCTCTATCTAATTTTACAACATATTAGAATTTCGTTGACTGCCGTACATTGCCGAAATTGCAATTTATACTCGGCCGAATTTTCAAAAACAAAATGAAAGTAGGATCTGTCTGTTGTTTTCATCGTTGAAAATAATAATCATCTTCGGAACATTTGAAAAAGAAGGCAACTAATGAATGAATGATGAACCCTTTTACGTACAGTAAAGGTGAAAAAAAGCGGGGGTATTCGTTTTTGCGGCGTGGGGGGGTCGTTTTTGCCGGCAGGAGGGGGGGGTGTTGCCGACAGGAGGGAGGGGGTCGATTTTGCCGGCAGGAGGGGGAGGGGGGCAAAGTCCCGGACCGATCTAGATTTCCAAATTTCCGGAGCCCTGGTGTACATAGATCAAGGATTTTATGGTTCATTGATTTTTGCAAGAGTTATGCCCCTTGACATTTAGTCTCTGGGCCCATTCAATCAATCAATCATAACAAACAGTTTGAACTTGAAAATTTAAAAAGGTAGTCTGCAAATGTTTTGAATTTGGTTTTTCAAAATAAGTAGTGCCTACAATTATTTTTTAGTGAAACAACAGCAAAGTGGCGGCGTATATTATGACTATGGCACTCTTGTTGAGTTATTGCCCTTTGTTGTTTTTTTTTCATACTTGGATCTTGTCCGGAGCATATCTCTAAAGGTATATAAGCTATGATCATGAAACTTCATGGGTAGATAGATCTCATCAAGGGGAAGTGCAGTGCACAAGAACCATAACTCTAGCTGGCTTATTTAATGAGTTATTGCCCTTTGTTGTTTTTTCATACTTGGATCTTGTCTGGAGCATATCTCTAAAAGTAAACAATCTATGATCACGAAACTTCATGGGTAGATAGATCTCATCAAGGGGAAGTGCAATGCACAAGAACCACAACTCTAGCTAGCTAACTTTTGAGTTATTGCCCTTTGTTGTTTTTCGTACTTGGATCTTGTCCGGAGCAGATCTCTAAAAGGATTCAAGCTATGATCATGAAACTTCATGGGTAGATAGATCTCATCAAGGGGAAGTGCAGTGCATTAAAACTACAACTCTACCTGGCTTATTTTTTTTGTTACATCCCATTGTTGTTTTTCATACTTGGAACTTGTCTAGAGCATATCTCTGAAAGTATAATAGCTATGATCTTGAAACTTAATAGGTAGATAGATCTTACAAAGGAGAAGTGCAGTGTACAAGAACTATAACTCTTTCTAGCATATTTTGAGAGTTATTGCCCTTTGTTGTTTTTCAGACCTTGTTCATACTTGGATTTTGTCTGGATTATATCTCTGAAAGTGTAATAGCTATGATCATGAAACTTCATAAGTGGATAGATATCACCAAGCGGAAGTGCAGGTCACAAGAACCATAACTCTATCTGGCTGATTTTTTTTAGTTATTCCCCTTTGTTGTTTTTCACACTTTGATTTTGTTTCAAATATCTTATAGTGTAACAGCCTATGGTTTTCAAAACCTCATGGTAACAAGAAAAACACCAGAACCATAAGTTATCATTGTGAATTGTTACTCTTTCTTGAAATTAGACTTAAATTTTAATTCCCATCCCCAGTCAACAACCAGTAGTGTTACGGGCGTATTTTGTGACAATTTGCCACCTTGTTTAAAGTTAATGGTCAGTTACATGTAAAAATAGTAAAATGGTTGGTTGGTTGGTGACCTTTAATTTTGTTAGTATAGCATTAGCTTGAATAAGGTGTAATTTGGATGTCCCCAAATCAACAAATTGTTTCAAGTAAATGTTGGCTAGTGCCAGAAATTCACTTCCAGTCTAAATGAATGATTTGATTGGTTGATTGATTCTTTAATTGACAGCTGTACTCTTACAATTATTGACTAATCTAGTCAGCCATTATGATCTTTATAAGGTTTTATAATTGAAGCATATTTGATAGTTCAAAATTGACTCTAGAAAATTAGAGCAAGCATTTTGCTTAGATGTATTTGGAATTAAAAGCCTTGCCATTTCTCACCTTTTGGTAGTCTTTGCTGTAGTAAATAATTTTTCTGAGTACTGAGATCTTTCTTTTTAGCTCACCTGAGTACAACATGCTCAAGGGGAGTTTTTAAGATCACCCAGTACCTGTTGTCCATGTCTGTCCTGCAATGTCAACATTTTCTTTAAACATCCACTCAGCCAATTTAGACCAAACATGGGAAGAATGTTCCTTGTGTGACCCTTTTCAAATTTGCTCCTGAAATTTTGATTTGCTTAGGCAAGGCATGTCAGGGCTTGCTTATCAGACTAAGAAAAATGTTGAAAATATTTTTGAAAAATCTTCTTCACTTGGCCAATTTGGAATTAACTCTTCCCTTTTTTTAAGATCGTCTGTTTGCGGAGAAAACCCGAGGTATTGTGATCATGGCGTCGTTTGCATTGGTGGTGGCGTGACAAACTTTAACCTTGGTCATATCTCAGTTGTTATTGAAGATATCCTCATGAAACTTGGCATGTGTATTGACTAGCACTAGACTATCAAGGGGGATAACTTTAAAAGTGTTTTTGTAAGAGTCATGCCCCTTTTTCGACTTAGAATTTTTGCATTATCCATCACCAGCAGCCGAACATTTGCACCCGTGGGCATTGCTATTGTTTAAATTTCAGACTGGTCCAAATTGAAAGAGGTTACTCCTGGTATTTTGAGTGGAGAGAAAATATTTTTTACTTTAGCCCCATGCTTTATTTTCAGGGTGACTTTGCTACAATAGATATAAGTCTACAATGGCCAAACAGTACTACTTGTAGTGATTTCAAAGTTTCCCCAAATGTTGTGTATCAGAATGGATCACTTATTCTTCAAGTTGGGAATTCAGCCCTCCTGGATTACGAGACTATACGTAACCTTAGTTTTAAAGTAAGTTTCGATTTTGTATTTACAACCGTTAACCCATTCCCACATAATGACGCTTTTTGGAGAGCCTCAAGAAAAACAACTAGGAAAACATTATTAAAATGAAGAAATTGCTAGAACCAAGCAATTTCTCCATTTTACATGATGTTTTCTACACAGAAAATTGAAAAATCTAAAATTTCATTAACTTCAAATTGTCATCTGCATCTTCTTTCAATTTTGACTATTCTAAAATTTTGCCGTCTGGTAATGGGTTAATATGATGAAATTTTAGAATTTATACCCTCGACTAATTGATGGAACTTAATTTTCTCATCATGGTACTTTTGAAATTTGTGGATTGCTGACCTCGTTCACTGACTCCAACAGGAAGTTTGGCTTGGATAAAAAACAGTTTTATTTCACAAAATTAATGTTCAGTAGCATGAAACAAAAATGTAAAAAGGTTGTTTTGTAACCTAAATGTTTTGACTACAGCTCAAATAAGCTTTAGTTACAAATTTAATTCGCAATATCAACATGAGTTCAAAGTTCATTTCTTGTCTAAGTAAATGATTTGATTGGTGAATTCACATTTTGAATGACAGCACCGATCTATCAATTGCATCACTAACTTGTCTTTTTCAATTATATCCCAGTGTATCTAGGTTAAAGATAGTTGTTGGTAAACTTGTGAACTGCTCGATAATTCAGTTTATGAATAATGTGGATTAACCTATCTTTCACTTAACCCATTCCCACACAATGATGCTTTTGACACCACTCTAGAGAAACAGGTGGGAAACCATTGTGGAAACAAACAAAACTTGTAACAAGCTATTTCTTTATTTTACAAGTTTTCTTCCCAGAAAGGTGAAAAAATCTAAAATCCCATAGACTTTAAATTGTCATCTGCAACTTCCTTCTATTTGAACCAGTCTGAAAAATTTTCTTCTTATTATGGGCTAAGTTAAAGATAAATAAAATGGACATTGACTTATAGAGCATTGATATTAGATTTAATTTTGACTTTTATTAATCATGAAAAATTAACCAATCACATCATCACACTACAGTAAATTTTTGCATTGAGCAACTAGTCATGGGACACCAAAAAAGTGGTTATTTAATAGGATGGTTGCTTAAAATCATATTTTTGTGAAAAATATTTAGGGTTGATTTGATTGCATACATAAATTATTACAGAATTCTTGATAAATCCTTTGTTGTTGGGAATCATTCGAATTCTTCTCTCACTGAGATGGTTTTAATGGGTTCCTACAAAATTGAATTTAGGGTTGATATGTTTTTAGCAAATACGACCACTTCTTGATGAGAGCTTTTGATTTCAAAAAGGGGATTTTGATTTTATTTGCTTATATGGAGGTGTTTACTCAAGTAAGATCAGCTGTATATTCATTTTAGATAATTGCCACTGAAAAAGCTAACACAAGTCATGTGACCTCAGCTACAGTGTATCTACAAATAGAAGATGTAAATGATAACACACCTCAGTTTGACAATAAAAGTTACAGTTTTGATATATTTGAGGAACCAAAAAGT
This sequence comes from Fragum fragum, assembly GCA_946902895.1. Taxonomy (NCBI): domain Eukaryota; kingdom Metazoa; phylum Mollusca; class Bivalvia; order Cardiida; family Cardiidae; genus Fragum; species Fragum fragum. The sequence continues at coordinate 75,129,707 of OX336365.1, read as the reverse complement.
GGATCTTTGGTAGGAAATATAACTGTAAGTATGACAAGAGAAGCTACAGTTTTGATATATTTGAGGAACCAAAAAATGGATCTTTGGTTGGAACGATACACATAAGTCTGAAAATAGGGACCTGACAATTCCATAGAAGCTATAGTTTTTATAATTACCCATTACCTGATGACAAATTTTTAGAGTGTGCCTAATTAAAAGCCAATAAAGACTTCGATTTCAAGTTGATAAAATTTCAAATATTTGTCTTTTGGGAAGATAATATTGTGAATTTCAAAAGAATCCCTTGTATCAAGAAATCTCTTAATTTTCCACTATGCTTTCTAAAGTTTTTTCTCTCCAGGGGTGTAAAGAAGAGAATTGTATTGGAATTGGCTAACAAATAATTAATATAAACTAAAGCCTTGATAAACCAAGCACCGGAAACAATGATAGAAATGAAGTTATATATGTCATTCTTTATCTTAAGCTCACCTGAGCAATACATGTTCAAGGTGAGCTTTTGTGATCACCCTGTTTGCATTCTGTGTCGTCTGTTGTCCTTCTTCCATTGAAAGTGGTCAACAATTCTTTAAAAAAAAAATTCTTCTGTAAACTTATGGCCAATTTCAACCAAACCTTGTTGGAATGTTCCTTGGATGACCTTTCTTAAAATTGCGGCATGGCAGGTTGGAGCCTGTCAGACTTGGAGAAATCGAAAAGTGATTCTTTGAAAATCATCTTCTCCTTAACCACTTGGTCAATTAAGATCAAACTTGGCAGGAATTTTTCTTGGGTGTCCCTTTCTAAATTTGTCAGAGAAATCTTTAATGGAATAATGCAGAGCACTCTATCAAGGTTGGTTGGTTGTTTAGCCAATAACAATATGACAAAATTTTAGAATAGTCAAAATTGAAAGAAGATTCAGACTACACTTTTAAGCTCATAGAATTTCATTTTTTTTTTCATCATTTAGGGGTGAAAACATTTGGATAAATTCTTCATTTTCCACAAAGTTTTCCAAATATTTTCATAAGGGACATAAAAAAGCAGGGTTCTGTGGGAAAGGGCAAAACAGGCACTAGTTGTATGGGAGCATGATAGATTATTTCTCACCAAATTTCAGAAATAGGAGTTTAACCAATTTCAAATTTTAGACTTGTCCAAATTAAAATAAGTTGCAGACAACACCTAAAAGTGATTCAAATTTGAAAAATAACTAATCTGTATAGTAGAAAATATTGTGGGAAAAGAGAAATTGCTTGTTATAAGCAATTTCTTCTTTTCCCACAATGTTTTCTCAAGTATAATATCATAGAGATGCAAAAACCAGAGATTTTACAGGAAGGGGTTAAGTTTTCATCAAATTATTTTCAGGCCACAGATCCAGACTCTGGCAATTATAAGAATATTTCATATTCCTTACTTGGCAGTGAAGATAAGTAAGTTTTACTACAATATAGATTTTAATAAACTTCAAACTGAGCTATTTTAGCCTTATATCAAATTACTGCTAGACCAAAACATGTCCATGAGAAATGATTCATTAAATCTTACAGTTTACCCATTTTTACACAATCCCTCCTTTTTATGCCTTAAAGACCTAGTTTAAGGAATGTTGTGTATGTTGGACCCCTACTGATCAGCTAATTGCCTTATCTGCAAATCACACCAGGGGGTTAATCATCTTGTATATTCCATTGATGACCATGGTCAAAATTTGTCAATATTATGCAATAGCTGCACCTTAGTTTTATGCTTTTATCTCATCAGAATTTGATAAAAAACAAAGTAAAGAAATTTTTTTTTAATTTATATTATAATTTTTCTATGCTTTTAAAATTTCAAATGAATTTCAAATTACTGAATGAAAAGTGACTAAGTTGCAGATTGCTGGATTGAATGTAATTAAAAGAAATTTACATGCATTACTTTTTTTGTAATTTAAGAGGTTAAACAGTGTCTCCAAACATTGTGGTAAAGTATGAATTCTGGTAAAAATACTTTTTTTTCCATTTTAATTTATCTCCTGGCCTAGAATACTGAAGTATTTCCTGGATATCATATCAGCTTTACAAACCAAAAAAGGTCGATTTGAAAACATTGTGGAAAATGAAGAAATAGCTTGTATCAAGCAATTTCTTTATTATCTACAATGTTCTCTATCCAAAACATTATAAAAAGAAATTCCATCAATCTGAAATTGTGATTTGGAATGGATTAATGACATTTTTATGCTCCGGCAAAGGTGGACATATATTGGTATCACCTTTGTCTGTCCATCTGTCTGTCTATCAATATATATACATGTTGTTAAAACATCTCTCCTACATTTTTATTTGTATAAAATTTTGACAAAATGTCCTACATTGTGCAATCTGCATATTATCATGGTTTTTAAGCTGCGTTACAGAAAAGGGGGTGCTTAATGCAAAGGGTGGCTTATTTTTCATATTCCTTCATTTCCTACCAACTATTGGATGGATTTGAAAATGTAACAGACAAGCTCTGTACAGAGGCAGGCTCTGTATAAAGCAGAAGTACCGTATTTATTCGAACAATTGCCCAGGCGATTATTAGAATAATGACCATGGGCAAAGTTGGAGGTGGGTGATTATAAGTGATTTTTTGGTACAGAGGTAGGGGATTAGAGAATGTAGTATGAAAGTTGACCGGGGAATACAAAAAAGTACAAAAATCATAGTGACAATTTATATAAGATGTATTTACGACTTTTTAAAAGCCAACGATTGATTTAGTTCTGCATTTGCATTGGAAATAAAACAGCCAAAAGGTGGGAAATCCCGCAACACTGCATCATAGTCGCAAAGAATTTTAAAATGTCTAATAAGTTGACCCTCACAACATCACGTATCATCATTCCGTATGCGTAGAAAAATAAAGATTAACCTATTTAATGTTCAATCCAATTTTTGAAAGACCTTAAGAAATTCAAAGCTTGTTTTGATAACGTTTGATTTGTAACCCTTGTCGTCTTGATTGATTGATGAAGCCCCGGTTTTGTTTAAGGCTTATAATCATAAGGGAAACAAAAATCAAGGCTGGGTCGATTACAATGAATTAGTTGTAGTATGGTTGTGTAATAATCTTAACGCATGAGTGAGCGTGCCAGGTGTTCAACTAATCAATGTACAGATGCGTCGGTCACCAAGGAGATATGGCTGCGCGGGAACTTTCCCGACTCTTTTCATTTCCTTCATTATTGAAAATAACAATCTCATTTCAATTAAAGAAAATTAGGATAATAAGTGTTTTGTTATGGATATTTTAATCATGTTCTTATTTTCAAGTGTTTCACTGAATATAACCGGGTATTTAAATGTATTAGCGTTGAAAAATTCCATATACATCTGTTATATCTTCCTGTAGACGGCTCTAGACAGGGAGCGTCCACGGTAAAGGTCTTTCTTTGCTATTTAAAAACTTTTGTGTTTTTTTTACCTGTATCTCCTTATCCTAACTTATTGGATTTAATATAAGTTAAATATAAGTGATTTCTTGGCTTTTTCTCATTACTGGGTAAAGAATTGTCAAGACCAGAAATAAGTTAATACTTGCAAATGATTTCATTGTTATTGGTAGTTCTCAGTAGTTTTTACCTAAAAAATATAGACTCTTTGGATTCAGCCATTTAATTGAATAATACACATTATTTTTTTTTTCAATATTAATATTTTTATTTCAATTTAAAATAACATTCCATCTAAGAATTTCATGCCCGCAGACACCAAGACAATGGGAGCCTCATAACAAAGTTTAAAATCACTCCTTTGACCCTATGATACGGAGATGGTTCGTTTTAGGGGTTTTAGATCAAGTGACAAACTCATTTTTTCTTTCTGTTCAAAGGCAGTCTTTAATTGACCTTGGCATGTTGAAATAACTAAGATAAATAACTTATCAAAGTAAAGTCTAGGCAGTTCAAGTTGAATAATGGATAATTATTGAGTCGTTGTGGCGATCTCTTTACGTTTTTATAGGAACACATTACTTACCTTATAGATTCAAATCAAATATTAATTCATTTCAATCAAATGCGCCAATTAATCATGACTTGATTTTCGATCATAGAAGGGGTTGGTGTTTATTAGATCACCTATTGTTCCTGAAAAACGGTGAAAAAATGGCCGCCTTTTATGTTGTATTTCAGGGGATGGGCATTTATTAGAATATGGGCGATTATTAGAATAAATACGGTATACATGTTTTATTTTGGTTACACTTGATTGAATTTTCACGTAGTTATAGCCCTTTACCCATTACCAGACGACACAACTTTAGACTGGTCCAAATTCAACAGTTTTTAAGTAATTAAACCTAAGTTTTTAAGTAATTAATTTTTGGTAATCTTTGTATTTTGGGTTGGAAAACATTGTGGAAAATGAAGAAATTACTTGTAACAAGCAATTTCTTTATTTTTCATAATGTTTTCAATAACTCTTTTCTTGAGCGTCCAAAAGTGTCATTGTATGGGAATGGGTTAAATTTGATAGAAACCTAGTCTACTCATTTTCTCATAAACTATTTAATGGATTGTCATGCTGCACCCAGAATATTACTCTTTAGGCATGAGGTATAGTCAAGGATCAGCCTGTACATATGTGCAGCCTTATCTTAGTCTACACCACTTGTTTGTCTCTTCAAGCTAGAATTGTTTATGAGATTAATTTTCAAAAGAAATTATGAATAACAATTAGTGCCTTAAAGCTTTCAGCCCTTTGATTTTAATGTAATTCTGAAAAGCAATTATTCAGCATGACAAGTGTTAATTCAAACTGTACAGGTAGACATATTATTTAGCAGATATATTTTTGTACAGTAAATTGACTCTTGACTTTTCCAATAACTATAACACTTTGAGGAAAATTCTTGTCTGCTCTTTTTCTCATCAACTGTTTTGGTCCGATTCAAATTCAACCAAAAAATAGGGTTAGTATTAAACGATTACCAGATGTCAAAATTTAAGACTAGTTTAAATTGTTTAACCCCTATGAAATCATAGATTTTTCAACTTTCTGGGTTGAAAAAATTGTGTAATATGAAGAAATTGGTTAGTTCAATTTCTTCATTTTCCTCAAATTTTTATACGCCGGTCAAAGACGGGACGTATTATGGGATCACCCGTGGTGTCCGGTTGTCCGGGCGGTGTCCACTTCTTTGTCCGGAGCATAACTCTGTCACCGTAAGTCCGATTGACTTTAAACTTGGCAGTTAAATTCTTCTCATCAATACGGAATGCAGTGCGCAATAACCATATCTCTACCTGGCCTATTTTTTGAGTTATTGCCCTTTGTTGTTTTTCATACTTTGAAACTTGTCCGGAGTATTTCTCTGAAAGTATTAAAGCTAGGATCATGAAACTTCATGGGTGTATAGATCTTACCAAGGGGGAGTGCAGTGTACAAGAACCATAACTCTACCTGGCCTATTTTTTGAGTTCTTGCCCTTTGTTGTTTTTCATACTTGAATCTTGTCCGGAGTATATCTCTAAAATTATTATAGCTAGGATCATGAAACTTCATGGGTGTATAGATCTCACCAAGGGGGAGTGCAGTGCACAAGAACCATAACTCTACCTGGCCTATTCTATTAGTTATTGCCCTTTGTTGTTTTTCATACATGAATTTGTCCGGAGTATATTTCTAAAAGTATAATAGCTATAATCATGAAATTTCATGGATAGATAGAGCTCAACAAGTAGGAGTGCAGTGTACAAGAACCATAACTCTACCTAGCCTATTTTTGAGTTATTGCCCTTTGTTGTTTTTCATACTTGAATCTTGTCCGGAGTATATCTCTTAAAGTATACTAGCTAGAACCATGAAATTTCATGGATGGATAGAGCTTACCAAGAAGGAGTGCAGTGCACAAGAACCATAACTCTACCTGGCCTTTTTTTGAGTTATTGCCCTTTGTTATTTTACATACTTAAATCTTGTCCGGCGTATTTCTCTAAAATTATAATAGCTAGAATCATAAATCTTCATGGATGGATAGAGCTCACCAAGTGGAAGAGCAGTTTACAAGAACCATAACTCTTCAAAGCCTATTTTTTGAGTTATTGCCCTTTGTTGTTTTTCATACTTGAATCTTGTACGGAGTATATCTCTAAAAGTATCATAGCTAGGATCATGAAACTTCATGGGTGTATAGATCTCACCAAGGGGGAGTGCAGTGCACAAAAACCATAACTCTACCTGGCCTATTTTTTTAGTTATTGCCCTTTGTTGATTTTCATACATGAATCTTGTCCGGAGTATATCTCTTTAAGTATAATAGCTAGAATCATGAAATTTCATGGATAGATAGAGCTCACCAAGTGGAAGTGCAGTATACAAGAACCATAATTCTACCAAGCCTATTTTTTGAGTTATTGCCCTTTGTTTTTTTCATACTTGAATCTTGTCCGGAGTATATCTCTAAAAGTATCATAGCTAGGATCATGAAACTTCATGGGTGTATAGATCTCACCAATTGGGAGTGCAGTGTACAAGAACCATAACTCTACCTAGCATATTTTTTTAGTTATTGCCCTTTGTTGTTTTTCATACTTGAATCTAGTCCGGAGTATATCTCTAAAATTATTATAGCTAGGATCATGAAACTTCATGGGTGTATAGATCTTACCAAGGGGGAGTGCAGTGCACAAGAACCATAAATCTACCTGGCCTTTTTTTGAGTTATTGCCCTTTGTTGTTTTTCATACTTGAATCTTGTCCAGAGTATATCTCTAAAAGTATAATAGCTAGAATCATGAAATTTCATGGATGGATAGAGCTCACCAAGTGGGAGTGCAGTTCACAAGAACCATAACTCTACCTAGCCTATTTTTTGAGTTATTGCCCTTTGTTGTTTTTCATACTTGAATCTTGTACGGAGTATATCTCTAAAAGTATCATAGCTAGGATCATGAAACTTCATGGGTGTATAGATCTCACCAAGGGGGAGTGCAGTGCACAAAAACCATAACTCTACCTGGCCTATTTTTTTAGTTATTGCCCTTTGTTGATTTTCATACATGAATCTTGTCCGGAGTATATCTCTTGAAGTATAATAGCTAGAATCATGAAATTTCATGGATAGATAGAGCTCACCAAGTGGAAGTGCAGTATACAAGAACCATAATTCTACCAAGCCTATTTTTTGAGTTATTGCCCTTTGTTATTTTCATACTTGAATCTTGTCCGGAGTATATCTCTAAAAGTATCATAGCTAGGATCATGAAACTTCATGGGTGTATAGATCTCACCAATTGGGAGTGCAGTGCACAAAAACCATAACTTTACCTGGCCTATTTTTTTAGTTATTGCCCTTTGTTGATTTTCATACATGAATCTTGTCCGGAGTATATCTCTTAAAGTATAATAGCTAGAATCATGAAATTTCATGGATGGATAGAGCTCACCAAGTGGGAGTGCAGTGTACAAGAATCATAACTCTACCTAGCCTTTTTTTGAGTTATTGCCCTTTGTTGTTTTTCATACTTGAAATTAGTCCGGAGTATATCTCTAAAATTATTATAGCTAGGATCATGAAACTTCATGGGTGTATAGATCTTACCAAGGGGGAGTGCAGTGCACAAGAACCATAAATCTACCTGGCCTTTTTTTGAGTTATTGCCCTTTGTTGTTTTTCATACTTGAATCTTGTCCAGAGTATATCTCTAAAAGTATAATAGCTAGAATCATGAAATTTCATGGATGGATAGAGCTCACCAAGTGGGAGTGCAGTTCACAAGAACCATAACTCTACCAAGCCTATTTTTTGAGTTATTGCCCTTTGTTGTTTTTCATACTTGAATCTTGTCCGGAGTATATCTCTAAAAGTATCATAGCTAGGATCATGAAACTTCATGGGTGTATAGATCTCACCAAGGGGGAGTGCAGTGCACAAAAACCATAACTCTACCTGGCCTATTTTTTTAGTTATTGCCCTTTGTTGATTTTCATACATGAATCTTGTCCGGAGTATGTCTCTTGAAGTATAATAGCTAGAATCATGAAATTTCATGGATAGATAGAGCTCACCAAGTGGAAGTGCAGTATACAAGAACCATAATTCTACCAAGCCTATTTTTTGAGTTATTGCCCTTTGTTATTTTCATACTTGAATCTTGTCCGGAGTATATCTCTAAAAGTATCATAGCTAGGATCATGAAACTTCATGGGTGTATAGATCTCACCAATTGGGAGTGCAGTGCACAAAAACCATAACTTTACCTGGCCTATTTTTTTAGTTATTGCCCTTTGTTGATTTTCATACATGAATCTTGTCCGGAGTATATCTCTTAAAGTATAATAGCTAGAATCATGAAATTTCATGGATGGATAGAGCTCACCAAGTGGGAGTGCAGTGTACAAGAATCATAACTCTACCTAGCCTTTTTTTGAGTTATTGCCCTTTGTTGTTTTTCATACTTGAAATTAGTCCGGAGTATATCTCTAAAATTATTATAGCTAGGATCATGAAACTTCATGGGTGTATAGATCTTACCAAGGGGGAGTGCAGTGCACAAGAACCATAAATCTACCTGGCCTTTTTTTGAGTTATTGCCCTTTGTTGTTTTTCATACTTGAATCTTGTCCAGAGTATATCTCTAAAAGTATAATAGCTAGAATCATGAAATTTCATGGATGGATAGAGCTCACCAAGTGGGAGTGCAGTTCACAAGAACCATAACTCTACCAAGCCTATTTTTTGAGTTATTGCCCTTTGTTGTTTTTCATACTTGAATCTTGTCCGGAGTATATCTCTAAAAGTATCATAGCTAGGATCATGAAACTTCATGGGTGTATAGATCTCACCAAGGGGGAGTGCAGTGCACAAAAACCATAACTCTACCTGGCCTATTTTTTTAGTTATTGCCCTTTGTTGATTTTCATACATGAATCTTGTCCGGAGTATGTCTCTTGAAGTATAATAGCTAGAATCATGAAATTTCATGGATAGATAGAGCTCACCAAGTGGAAGTGCAGTATACAAGAACCATAATTCTACCAAGCCTTTTTTTTGCTTTATTGCCCTTTGTTATTTTCATACTTGAATCTTGTCCGGAGTATATCTCTAAAAGTATCATAGCTAGGATCATGAAACTTCATGGGTGTATAGATCTCACCAATTGGGAGTGCAGTGCACAAAAACCATAACTCTACCTGGCCTATTTTTTTAGTTATTGCCCTTTGTTGATTTTCATACATGAATCTTGTCCGGAGTATATCTCTTAAAGTATAATAGCTAGAATCATGAAATTTCATGGATGGATAGAGCTCACCAAGTGGGAGTGCAGTGTACAAGAATCATAACTCTACCTAGCCTTTTTTTTGAGTTATTGCCCTTTGTTGTTTTTCATACTTGAATCTTGTCCGGAGTATATCTCTAAAATTATAATAGCTAGAACCATGAAGTTTTATGGATGGATAGAGCTCACCAAGTTGGAGTGCAGTGTACAAGAACCATAACTCTACCTAGCATATTTTTTTAGTTATTGCCCTTTGTTGTTTTTCATACTTGAATCTAGTCCGGAGTATATCTCTAAAATTATTATAGCTAGGATCATGAAACTTCATGGGTGTATAGATCTTACCAAGGGGGAGTGCAGTGCACAAGAACCATAAATCTACCTGGCCTTTTTTTGAGTTATTGCCCTTTGTTGTTTTTCATACTTGAATCTTGTCCAGAGTATATCTCTAAAAGTATAATAGCTAGAATCATGAAATTTCATGGATGGATAGAGCTCACCAAGTGGGAGTGCAGTTCACAAGAACCATAACTCTACCTAGCCTATTTTTTGAGTTATTGCCCTTTGTTGTTTTTCATACTTGAATCTTGTCCGGAGTATATCTCTAAAAGTATTATAGCTAGAATCATGAAACTTCATGGATTGATAGAGCTCACCAATTGGGAGTGCAGTGTACAAGAACCATAAATCTACCTAGCATATATTTTGAGTTATTGCCCTTTGTTGTTTTTCATACTTTGTTTGACAAAAAAAAATCATTCAAAATAACCTCAGTTCTATTCAAACCCCCAGTTAATATTAAGCAGTGTTACGGGCGTATCTTGTGACAATTTGGCACCTTGTTTCTCAGTTGTTTTTGTTGCGGGGCGTCAAGAAGTGCCATTGTGTGGGAATGAGTTAATTGGAAATGAGTTTTTGTTATATTCAATTTGCTTTTCAACAGAGTTATGGCCCTTTGAGGATTTTATATGCTCTTTTCCTAGCTTGATGTTAATTTCTCAGATGGACTCAGTATCAAGCAAATTATATTTTGGTTACAGTCCTTGTCCACAGGTATAAGGCATAAATGACTTTTAATTTACCACTCCTTTTCTCACATCAGTTGAATTTGATTCAAGAAATATTCGGTTAGCTTCAAGGTCAAGGTCACAGCTCATGATCAAACATTAAGATTAAGCATGTCTAGAGCATACCTCTTAAAATTATGGATTGAATTCAAAACTACTTTGCATAATTGTTTTCTATCATGAGTAGATGTGCCATTTTGTACAAATTTTCACTGAGAACCAAGGCCAAGTTCACAGTTCAAGGTCAAATATTAAACTAAAGCAGAGCTATTTCAATTATGGATAGATTTCAAAATGTAATTGTTAGTTATCGTGATTACATGTGCCATTTGAAACATATTTTACGATAGCTGCAAGGTTACGATCATAACTCTAGGTCGGATGTTGAAATTTAGCATGTCTGGTGAAATGTGAGCATATCCCCAGCTTTGTCTGTCTGTCCGTCCATTCGAACCCTTTTCCCAGTTTATTTTTTTCTACCTTTTGTGACAGGGCAATATTCAGAGAGCATAATCTTGCTCTGATGGCTCTTGTCTAATTTGGTTTCTTTTCACTGATTTTTCATAGAGTTATGTAACCTAGTTGTAATTTCTTGTCCAGTAATTTTCACATACAACCAAGTGGCTGTTTTACTGAAAAAAAAAAAAAAAAAAAAAAACAAGATGAATTGCTATGGCCAGGTTGCCATCTGCATCTGCGTCATCGTCCAAATTTTTTATATTTTGTAATATCTCTTGTATTACTGAACGCTTTCACTAGAAACTTGGAATGTATATTCACTATCAAAAGAAGAATCTATACTAAAAAGTGGGATAACTCATAATCCTTTTTAACAAATTATGCCCCTTTTTCGACATAGAAGTTTTATTCACTATCAAGTATTTGAACTGCCAAGCGTTTGTATCTACATGTAGTGCTCTTGCTAAGCCTGTTTCTTGAAAATATTGTTCCTGTGACAAAAACTTGGGTTTATTAACAAGCAACAAACTTTTAAGACTGGTCCAAAAATCAAGGAAGCTGCAGATAACGCTTTGTAGAAAAAAGAAATTCAAAATTATTTCTTGATAACATGCTGGATATTTAAGAAATTCATTGATACCAGCAAGTTAGTTAATGACATTCAGTTAACTCAATACCACACAAACATGCTTCTTTTCACCTTTTCAAGAAGAAAAACTTTAGAAAATATTGTGGAAAATGAAGAAATTGATTGTTACAAGCAATTTCTTCATTATCTACAATGTCTTCTACCCTATTAGACTGAGGATCTTAAATTTTACCAGCTTGAAATAGTCCTCAGGAACTTCTTTGAATTTGGACCTGACTAAAATTTAGTTGTTTAGTAATTGGTTATAGCTGTAGTTGTCATTTACCTGTCAGGTCTTACGGACAAATAAAGAGATATATATTTAAACATTTGTTATTAGATTCAGAATAGACGCATGGTCTGGTGAAATAACAACAATCTGTGAGCCAAAGGACCTTGACAGAGAGACCATCAGCGTATACTACCTGACTGTTACGGCAACTGATGATGGGGGAAGTAGTAACGGCCGTAGCAACTCTACGTCAGTCAGGATCAATCTTCTCGATGTGAATGACAATGCACCGGTGTTCTTGAGAGACAAATATCAAGTGTTTGTGAAGGAGAATGAGGATTTTTCTAGAATACCTTTAGTCACAGTCTCAGTGAGTTGTTTTAACAATTGAATGATTGATGGCCCAACACATTTACCCCACCGGCCTTGCAAGTTGACTCCCAATAGGAAGTCTCATTTCATTTTTAAACAGAGTTATTTTGTAAAATTTATGGCCAGTTCCATATGGCAAAAAAGTAAAATGATTTGATGGTGACCTAAAAATCCTAAGTACAGCTTGAATAAGCGGTATTTGCAATGTTAAACCCATTCCCACGCATTGAAGCTATTAGATGCCACCATGAAAAAAAGAAGGTGTTGGAAAACATTGTGAAAATGAAGAAATTGCTTGTTACAAGCAATTTCTTCATTATCCACAATGTTTTCAACCTTAAAAGTGAAAAAGCCTCCTTTCAGTTTGGACCCGTATAAATTTTGCTGTCTGGTAATGGAATAAGGTACAAAACCAAAGAAAAATTCTTGCCATAAATGTTGACATAAAACTTGAACTTTGCTAGTTTGATGACTTAACCCTTTCCTGTTTTAAATTTTTTTAGACCTGTCGAAATTCAATGGTTTTTGCAGACGAAAATTTATTGTGGATTTAATTTGAAAAATAACCATTCAGTAGGGTAGAAAATATTGTTCTTTTCCCACAATATTTTCTCAAGTATAAAATCTCAAAGATGAAAAACCAGTGATTGTACAGGAAAATGTTCAGTGGCATAACTACAGCCACCCAGCCCTATTAAAGTAATGCTTTTTAATATTTAAGCAGAACTTGCTGTCAGAGTCATTTTGCGTGACCAGCAAAGTTAATTGGCAGTGCCAGAAATCCATAAGCCTTACTGATACAACCTAATGAAATAGATACTTAGTCAGAGTTGACATTCCTTTTTCTTAGGAGTATGTGTAAAATAACGGAAAAACTCAGAAGTTAACACATTCCCACACAACAACGCTTTTAAATGCCTCCCCAAGAAAAAATGCTTTGGAAAACAATTTGGAAATTGAAGAACTTGCTTTTTACAAGCAATTTCTCCATTATCCACTATGTTTTCTACCCAAATAGAAAAAATCTAAAATTGCATGAACTAAAATTTTTCGTTGGTAACATCTTTGAAATTGGACCAGTCAAAAATTTTGTCATCTTGCAAAGAGTTATCTCATTACCACAGAATAGTATGGTATGATTAAATGAAAAAAAGAATAGAAATTAATTGTTAACAAAACGGGTTTATTACCCTTAATGTGTCCATTTAACCCATTCCAACTCAATCCCTCCTTTTTACGCCCCTTGAGAAAAAAGCTTTGGAAAACATTGTGGAAAATGAAGAAATTGCTTGTATCAAGCAATTTCTTCATTATCCACAATGTTTTCTATCCAAAAAGACGGAAAAATTCAAAATTCTATCAACTTGAAATTGTCGTCTGCAGCTTCTTTCAATTTGGACCAGTCTAAATTTTTCTTATGTGATAATGGGTTAAGTACCACTGGCTGAAAGCAAGTGGACTATCGTCATTGTGTAGTGTCCATCATGTGTTCTAGCTTCGGTCTGTCTATAAACTTTTATTTCTTCTCGGAAACTAATGAACAGAATTCAATCATATTTCTCTGGAATAATCCTTGAATGACGCTTTATCATATTCCTTCAAATAGTTTTGATCAGATGAAAATGGCTTTAATGGGCATGGCTATTTTTCTGATATGTTGAAAGCTTTGTAAATCTTCTCAGAAACCAGTGAATGGATTTCAACAAAATTTTATAGGAATGATGGTGACACTTTATCAGATTCATTAAAAGAATTCTGATCAGATGAAAAACATGGCTTAAAATTGGTATGGCTAATTTCCCTTTATGATGAAAGGTTTGAAAACCTTCTCAGAAACCAGTGGATGTATTTCAACCAAATTTCACAGGAATTATCCTTTTATTACCCTTAATCAGTTTGCTGAAAATAATTTGGATCAAATGAAAAATATAGTTTTTATGGATAGGCTAATTCTAATTCGGTATTGAGTGAAAATTTCAAAATCTTTTTTCTCAGAAACCAGTCAATATATTTCAACCAATTTTCACAGGAATGACCCTTTGGAGACCCTTTACCAGATTTTGAACATATGAAAAACAGGTTTTATGGGGCTTATTTACAAATATGGTATATACTGAAAACTTTGAAAATCTTATTCTCAGAACCCCGTTGATGGAAATCTTAAATTTTCAACAAAATTTCACAGTAACAATCCTTTGGTGACTCTGTCAGATTCCTTCATAGAATTTGGCTCAGTTAAAAGATATGGCTTAAAGGGCATGGCTTATGTCCGTATACGTTATGAAGTGGAAACTTTTAAAATCATGGTAATATCTTTTCATCTGACTTGGTATATAAATTTTGATTGAAAATGACTTGACTTTTGTAAAAAAAATGAAAAGTTTGAAAACCTTCTCTTGAACTAATTCAAAGATTTCAGTGGCTAGATTTATTTGATGGATATGTGGAAGATGATTCAGTTTATATTGAATTCCTAAAAACACCATTTGCTTATCTCATTACCAGATGGCTAAGTTTTAGACTGATCCAATTGAAAGTAGTTGCAGATGACAATTTGAAGTTTACCTAACTTGAGATTTTTTTTTAACTTTCTGCGATTTCCTCATTGAAACAATGTTTTTAAACTTGTTTTTTCTGAGGGGCATCCAATTCCATTCCTACTCAATGACGATTTTAGATGCCCCCATGAAAAAAAGCTTGGGGAAAACATTTTGGTAAATGAAGAAATTGTTACAAGCAATTTCTTTATTTTCCACAATGTTTTCTACCCAGAAAAATTGAAAAAATCCAAAATTTCTTAAGCTTTATATTGTTGTCTGCAACTCTTTTCAATTTGGACCAGTCTAAAATTTTGCCACATGGGAATGGGTAAATCAGTACATTCAGGTTCATTTTACACCCCTTTGAAATGCTGAAAACCTCTTTCAAAATTAATCATTCTAAAGTTTTCATCTACGATTGGTTAAGAGATGCTGTTACTTATGTGCTAATTCTACAGAATATACAAAGAGAACCATGCCTAAATTTTTTTTGCTGTGTTTTATGATAGAATGTTGACCCTTGTCATGCCAAAAACAATCTTTTATCAGAATTGAAGTAAAATCAAAGGGCTGAAAGAACTTTGGGCACTATTTTGTTGGTCAGAATTTCCTCAGAAAAGTAATTTCATAAACAACTCCAGCTTGTAAGAGACAAACAAGTGGTGTAGACTTAGAAGATCAGACTGCACACATGTTCAGACTATTCTCTGTCTATACCTCCTACCAAAACAGGAATATTCTGGGTTCAGCATGGCAAGGGTAATACTGTGTTGCCTGCAAATTACCGGATACTCCCTTGTTTGTGGTGAGTCTTAACCCTTGTCATGCTGAACCCTGAATATTCTTGTTTTGGCAGGAGGTAAAGACAAAGATCAGCCTGCACATATGTGCAGAATGATCTAAGTCTACACCACCTGTCTGTCCTTCTCAAGCCAGGGCTGTCTGTAGAATTAATTTTCAAAGAAAACATTGACCCACATGTAGTGATTTCAGTACTTTCAGGCCTTTAATTTAAATGAAATTCTGACAAAGGATTTTATTCAGCATGACTAGGTTTAAGCTGTTTACTCTTTGAAACCTCTCCTTTTTCTAGGCACAAGACAGAGATCAAATTGACACAAACAACAGTAAAGTTATGTACACCTTGCAAGGAGACCCTTGGGTTAATTCTATTGTATCTGTGAACCAGAGTAATGGTGTAATTCATCTCCACGACCCCATAGACTATGAAAAGTTACCCAACCAAACTACTGGTGTTTTTAACTTTCTGGTGATTGGCACAGATTTGGGTCACCCATCGCTATCTGGGAACACTACTATTGAAATTACTGTAGAGGTATCAAAATTTATATTTCATCCAATCACATTATGGTAGAATGTCTCTTCTTGGTTAATTAAATGCTTCCAGTGTTGTGGAAAAGAAGATTTTCTCCTATGTTGATGGAAAATTAAGACATGATTTTCTACTTATCCAGAATTAAAATGATCTTTGCTGCAAGATATTAAAAGGGAAAGTTTTTAGAAAATGTAAATGAAGAAAATGCTGGAACCAAGTATTTTTATACCCCTGCTTTTATAATATCAGGGGGATATTGTTTTACCAATGTCTGTCTACTTGACTGTCTGTATGTCCATCTGTCTGCAAGCAGTAAACTTAGCAGAAAAGTGAACATTTTGCTGTTATTCAAACACCATTAAAGATAGATAGCTCACATTGGTTCCTTGCATTGATAGGCTTTAGTTGCTGTACTTGAAGGTCATCGATGAAGGTCAAGGACACTTATCAATGTTAACTTAATGCCATACCTAAACATTTTGCTGCTATTTAAACACCATTAAAGATACATCCCTCACAATTCGGACATGTGCTCATTTGTTTTGATAGGCATCAGTTGGTTGTAAGGTTTAGGTCATCTTTCAAGGTCACTTATCAAGGTCACTTTTCTGAAAAAAGGCTGTTATGGGGAATGGAATTTCACAAACACACCTTGTCTTCACTAATAACAATGTTTTCTACCTAAGTGCAAGATTTTCCCTGGTATTAACTTGTCCCAGGACAAGTGTACTTGAAAAAAATGTACTTGTCCCCAAGAAGAAAAGCCTTTGTCAGACAAGTTGGGCATGGGAATTCGACCTTAGAAAATAAAAAGGGAATGAAAAGAAGGTTATGACTTAAGTAATCAATTGCGAAAAATCATGAAAAATTGTTTGAATTGCAAGTAAATTAACTATAACAAGCAATTTCTTCATTCTTCAACCCAGAATACAAAGATTTATTAAATTTCATCACTTAAAAATTGTCACCTGCAACTTCTCTGAATTTTTAGGACTGTTCTACCACAAACCCATTTTCATGTGTTTTTTACATATTTTCTAGGATCTGAATGACAATGCACCCATCTTTAACCAAAGTATCTACCATGCTCAGGTCCAGGAGAATGCAACATCAACTGTCAGATCATGTAACATTCATATTTTCAGATTTTTTAAGTCTTTTACCATACAACAAAATTTTAGACTGGTCCAAAATGAAAGAAGCTGCTGACAAAATTTTCAGTGGATGAAATTAAAAAAAAATGTCTGTCTTTTTAGGGTAGAAAACATTGTGGATAATGAAGGAAGTGCTTGAATCAAGCAATTTCTTCATTTTCGACAATGTTTTCCAAAGATTTTTCTTTAGATCCGTCAAAAAAAAGAGTTATTGTTTTGGGAATGGGTTAAGTCTTATTCAACATTGACTTCAAAATGACAGAATTGGTCAAATTCCAGTCCTAAATGAAAAAGGTTGCACATGAAAATTACTTGTGACAAGTAAACTGCATGTTACTAGTAATTTATTCATTTTCCATAATGTTTTCTCTATCTCAGGGTTTCAGAAAGTAAGGATTAGATGGTGAAGCGATATAGTTATAACTTTACTCAATGGCTAAACTACTTTCAAAAATGAATTAATTTCTTGAACTCTAAAGCATTAAAAAAAAAGCTCATTTCCTTAACAACCCTACTTTTTATAGCTCTAAAGAAAAAAAGGATCTTTTAACATATTCCCACACAATGACAATTTTTGACACCCCATTAGAAAAACAATTAGGAAAACATTGTGTAAAATGAAAAAAATGCATTTACCAAGCAATTTCTTCATTTTACACAATGTTTTCAACCCAAAAAGTTGAAAAAATTACATTTCCTTAACTTATTGTCTATATCTCCTTTTAATTTGGACTAGTCTAATTTTGCCATCTAGTAATGTGTTACATTAATGCATTCCAGCCATTTGGTAAATTTGAGAAAATGCTATCTCTTGGTCAAAATTTTACCTCTATTCGTGTGTTGGATGGGGTGGGTGGTGGTGTGAGTTAGTGTTATTGTTTGTCTGGGGCATGTTTTCTACATTTGTAGATAGAGTTTAACCAGTCTAAAATTTTGCAAAACAGGAAAGGGTTGAAATAACCTGGCATTGTTATTCCCCTTGAGAAGTACAAGGGTCGGGCATAAAGTTTTTTTGGGTAATTCAAAATCAAACGGAAGGTCATGTGACAAGCAATTGTATTGATAATAATAAAGACTTTATTTAACCTTTTCTGTTTTGCAAAATTTTAGACCTTTTCAAATTTGTAGTTTTGCAGTCGGAAAAATAAAGTGGATTTTATTTGAAAATAATTATTCAGTTGGGTAGAAAACATTTGGGAAAAAGAAGAATTTGCTTGTTACAAGCAATTTCTTCTTTTTCAAAAATGTTTCCTCAATTATAAAATCACAGGGACATAAAAACTAGGGATTGAAGAGGAAAGGGTTAAATTGGCTGCACAGTTGGGATAACCCAGCTTGACCTGCAGGGCATCTGTGTCGGTGACACATTTCTAGTTGAAAATACACCTATTGTCTACTTAAAACTTTTTTCTGTCAGATACATGTCAATGAAACTTTGAAAAATAATCTTGATCAAATCTTATTTTATAGAATTTTGAAGATTGACTGGGATCTTTTCAGTAATCATTGTGACAAATGTTTCTGCATCGGACAAGGATGGATCAACCAGAAACAACCGCATACAGTACCTTATTCTTGATGGAGCCCAGAACCAATTTGCTGTCAACTCTGAAAGCGGGTCTGTGTATGTACAGAGAAATGTGGCATTAGACAGAGAGACTCAACCAGCGTACAATATAACCATACTAGCCATTGATCTGGCTAGCAATCCACTGAATGGAACAACCACAGTTTTGATAAATATTATTGATGTGAATGATGAGGCCCCAGAATTTAATAAAACCATGTGTAATACTATAGAGATACCCGAGGATGAGTCGATTGGCAAGACTGTCGCTTCTTGTATTGCTACAGATCCAGATAGTGGCCACAATCTGAAATACAGTATTATTGATTATGAAGCTACTGATGAGAATAGTAATGCAGTAAATGCTACCCTTGTACAGGTATAGGAAACTTTCTTCTCTTTCTGAAATGACAAATTTTGAGCTGGCCCAATATGAAAGATGTAGCAGAGAGATAGAAAATGATGCAGGAATAGAAAAAAAGTGTTTGTGTCCAATTTGAAAGAAGTTTAAGACAACATTTCAAATGGTGCCAAAACTGGAAAATAAGTGCAAAATAGGGTAAAAACATAGTGAGACCAGGAGAAATTGGTTTTTATAAGCAATTTCTCCTTTTCCCACAAAGTTTTCAATGACTGTATTTTTTCAGGGCATCAAAAAGAGTTATTGTGTGGTAATGGGTAAGACCAATGGTTGAAGGAGTTATTTGCTTTGTTATATATGAATTGACAAATCATGGCTGTCAATCAAATAAGCAGTCGACCAATGAGATAATTCATTATACCCCCCAAAATTATATTTGGGGTTATATAGGTGTCAGCTTGTCAGTGGGTCTGTCAGTCTGTCTGCCTGTCTGTCTGAAGCTTTTTCGTGTCCACTCAATTTCTCAGCAACCGTTGGACGGATTTGATTCAAACTTCACTGTTATAATCAGTATCAAGCAAAGATGTGCATATTCCATTTTGGTTACGGTCCATTGATTTTGACGGTGTTATGGCCCTTTGGTTAAAAATCGTGTCCTTTCAATTTCTCAGCAACCATTGGACAGATTTGATTCAAATTTCCCAGAAAGACTCAGTATAAGTCAGAAAAGTGCATATCCTATTTTGGTATGGTCCGTTGATTTTTGACCAAGTTATGGCCTTTTAATTAAAAAGTCCATTTTTTGTTTAGTGAATAGTACTTGTATATGGACAAGCCCTGTTGGGGGGGTATAAGTCCAATTTGCGACAATGTCTTGTTTAAATTAGAAATTAGTTTTGAACTCCGACATTGGCCGCAATGATGGATATTCCTTTTGGTTGGTTTGGCGACTTAAATGATGTAACAACAGCTTTTTAAAGCAATTTCTACTTTTTATGCCCCCAAATGGAGGCATAGAGTAATTGAACTGTCCATCTGTCCGTCTGTTCGTCCCGCTTTCGTGTCCACTTTGTATCTTCTACATGCAATAGCCGATATCAATATAACATTGCATAAATGTTCACCACTATCAGACAATGTGTCGCAAAAAAGACCCAGGTTCCTATCTAAAAGATCAAGGTCACAATATGGGGTCAAAGGTAAATAATGAGGACTTGTTGCCGTGTCCACTCTGTAACTTCTATAATCATGCACGCAGGTACAAATTTCTTTCATATAAATATTCACCACCTTCAGACGACATGTCTCCAAAAAGACCCAGGTTCCTATCTCAAAGATCAAAATCACAATCTGGGCCAAAGGTAAAAAAATCGGCACTTTTTGCCGTGTCCCCTATGTAACTTCTATAATCATTCACGCAGGTACAAATTTCTTTCATACAAATGTTTACCGCCTACAGACAACGTGTCACGAAAAAAGACCCAGGTTCCTATCTCAAAGGTCAAGGTCACAATCTGGGGTTAAAGGTAAAAAAAACAGCACTTTTGCTGTGTCCGCTCTTTAACTTCTATAATAATGCATGCAGGTACAAATTTCTTTCATATTTATGTTCACCACCTTCAGACAACTTGTCACAGAAAAGATCCAGGTTCCTATCTCGAAGGTCAAGGTCAAAATCTGGGATCAAAGGTAAAAATCGGCACTTTTTGCTGTGTCCGCTCTGTAACTTCTATAATAATGCAAGCAGGTACAAATTTCTTTCATACAAAAGTTCACCACCTTCAGACAAGGTGTTGCGAAAAGGACCCCAGTTCCTATCTCAAAGATAAAGGTCACAATCTGGGCCAAAGGTAAAAAATGGGCCATTTTTTGCTGTGTCCCTTGTGTAACTTTTGTAATCATGCACGCAGGTACAAATTTCTTTCATACAAATATTCACCGCCTACAGACAACGTATCACGAAAAAGACCCAGGTTCCTATCTCGAAGGTCAAGGTCACAATCTGGGGTTAAAGGTAAAAAAACAGCACTTTTTGCCTTGTCCGCTCTTTAACTTCTATAATAATGCATGCAGGTACAAATTTCTTTCATATTAATGTTCGCCACCTTCAGACAACTTGTCGCAAAAAAGACCCAGGTTCCTATCTCGAAGGTCAAGGTCTAAATCTTGGATCAAAGGTAAAAATCGGAACTTTTTGCTGTGTCCGCTCTGTAACTTCTATAATAATGCAAGCAAATACAAATTTCTTTCATTCAAATGTTCACCACCTTCAGGTGATGTGTTGCGAAAAGGACCCCGGTTCCTATCTCAAAGATCAAGGTCACAATCTTGGGTCAAAGGGGCGTCCAGAATGGTGAAATTGTGTATGGAATGGTTAAATTGCATTTACTCTCTTATTCTTTAATGGATTGCTTCCATATTTGGACAGATGCTTAATAAGGTGGACCACTTTAAGTGACCTTGACCTTTGACCTACTTTTGATCTCAGAAGAATCTGTCCATAATGCATTTCTTGATTTCATTCTGTATTTATAGAAATTATTATATGCATTAAAAGTTCATTTATCAAAAACCCAGACGTATAAATCACAAATGCATGTGGTTGTGTTTACAAAACAAATGAAAGTACCACATACTTGACCCTATTCTTTGGGGGCATTTGTAACATGATGTGACCAGCTCTTGTTACACAGTGTTTTCTCAAGTTTAAAAACACAGAGACATAATAACCAGTAATTGAATAGGAAGGGTTACACCCCATTCAAACAGGCATCCTGCCTCGATGGCTGAGAGTTATAGGTGCTTGCCTTGTGATCTGAAGGCTACAGGTTTGTGCCCCATCTTCACCAGGGTGTGTTCATAGGCAAGACACTTAAGCCTCATTCTACTCAGCTGTAAAAGTGGGTAGCAGAGGGATTCAGTCACTGATTCTCTTCAGGGACGTGAAAACATCTGGATTGTGAGTGTTCCAGAGCGACTCTCTAAGGTTAAAGCTTTCATCACAGTTGAACTAAAATTTTTAGTTTCGTCTATCAAAAACGAGCGTTTTGAATGGTTGCAAAAAATTATTTATAACTCAATGAACAAAATTTTGAGCACGCAGCGATTTTGTATGTTTCTGCACAAAATAGTCCCATACATAAAGGTATCAAAATTTGTCAAGGTTTCTATTTTTCGCTCGATGCTATTAAATTATAAGAAATAAAGAGAATGTTTTTTGTTTTCATGGAGGTATGAACCGAAAAACCTAATCACACAATATATGAATCCGTTTCACGTATTCATACAGTGTGATTAGGTTTTTCGGTTCATACCTCCATGAAAACAAAAGATGTTCTCTTCATCTCTTAAATAAACTAAACAGGCATCACAATTGACCTGTGGTATAACATATGGTTTTGTTTTATTACATCTTTTTTTAAATTCAAGGTTTATGTAGACAAACAAGATCTTTATATCTTACAGGGCTATTTTAAGATTAATTCTTCTAGTGGACAAGTGTATGTAGCAAACGATTTAGACAGAGAGACTGCAGAGAGAATACAGTTAACAATTCTGGTAGAAGATCAACAAGCTGAACTGAACATGCCACAAAATGATACAAGTTAGTGAGATAATGTAATTTCAGTTTATTCCATTCTAGACACTTGGATGTTTTTTTTTTTTATTGCTCTCATAAAATGGCTTATAGAGGTACCTCTGTTTGTCTGTCTGTGTGACCAAACTTCAAAGAAATCATTCTAAGGTCTTGCCTTTTCATATGCATCTGAAGGTGGACTGATATTAGTATCATCTTCTTCTTGAAAATGGACATCATTAGAAGACCATCACATAGCATCAGATAAAATTCTCATGTATAAGGTAGTCAACGGCCTTGTAGCAGTACCACCAACTTATCTACCACCACAATCTCCTAGGTGTGTGAACACCATCAGATTCATCACCTATCTCTGTAGAGTGAGTGTATATCAACACTCATTCTTCCCGCGGACTGTGGTTTACTGGAACCAGCTACCAGACTCGATTACCAACCTACAGGATTTGGACAGCTTTAAGATGGCCCTCCAGCCAACACCCTTGATTTAAGCTAGTCAGAACTGTACAGTATATATACACTGTTTCCTTAAATATTTGTGACTGGCGTCGTGCAAGCAAAAGACTAAGCCCTTGCCGTGATGTCTGCCTAGCGGATTTTGGCGAGCACCCTTATTGAAGTTGAAGTTGAAGTCTGTTTTTCCCTGAGCCTGACATCCTGTGGTCCATCTGTTTAGTCCGTCTGTCTGTGCATCCACATCTTGATCGATATAGGACCATCAGGTTTTTTCAGAACTCATTGCATTTCTGATTTTATACTAGTAAGCGTAATTATTGTCTACTTTCAGAGGTATTGTCTGTTACTTTACTAGATGTCAATGACAATGACCCAGTATTTCATAAATACAACTACACTATGTCAGTACGAGAGAATGCTATTGATGGAGCCAACTTGGATTCCGTCTCTGCCACAGACAGAGACAAGAACAGGACAATAACATACAGTATACTAGCTGGGGAGGAGCCTATTTCATCATTTAGCATAAACAAAGAAACAGGTTTGAGTTTTACTTATTTAACCCTTTAACCCATTACCAGACAGCTAAATTTTAGTCTGGCCCAAATTGAAAGAAGTTGCAGACGACAATTTAAAGCTTTTGCAATTTTGTATTTTTTAACTTTCCGGGTAGAAAACATTGTGGAAAATGAAGAAATTGCTTGTCACAAGCAATTTCTTCATTTTCCACATTGTTTTCCAAAGCTTTTTTTCCTTTTGGGCGTCTAAAGGCCTCACTGAGTGGGAATGGGTTAACAATTAGATGCTTAATCCATTACCAGACTGGTCTAATTTGAAAGGAGTTACAGACTACAATTAAAAATTTATGAAATTTTAGATTATTCCAGCTTTCTGGATAGAAACATTGTGGAAAATGAAGAAATTGCCTGTTACAAGCAATTTCTCCATTTTCCAAAATGTTTTCTGAAATTTGCTTTCTTTGAGGAGTCAAAAAATATTATTGTGTGGGAATGGTTTACCACACTACAAAAATTGCGAATTTTATTTTCAGAATTCAAAAGTTCTTTGTCTTTTAGGGTAGGAAACATTATGAACAATGATTACTTTTTATACACCCGAAGGGTCGTATTAGGTTATGGCCCCAGTCGTCCGTCCGTCTGTCTGTCATTCTGTCTGTCTGTCCGTTAGCAATTTTTTGTGTGTGCAACTCCTCCTAAACTATCAATGGGAATGAGCTGAAACTTGGCACAATTACTCCCCATGATGTCTAGTTGTGAATGAGACCTTTGAAATTCAAATTGCTCCAGTCCTTCTTGAGTTCTTATGAATTATCTGCCCTCAAGTTGAACAAAAATCACTGTTTATTGTGTGCGAAACTCCTCCTAAACTGTCAATGGGAATGAGCTGAAACTTGGCACAATTACTCCCCATGATGGCTAATTGTGCATAAGACCCTTGAAATTGAAATTGCATTAGTCATTCTTGAGTTATCTTGAATTATCGGCCCTTGAATTGAACGAAAATCACTGTTTATTGTGTGCGCAACTCCTCTTAAATGATCATTGAGAATGAGCTGAAACTTGACCAAATTACTCCCCATGGTGTCTAGTTGTGCATTGGACCTTAGAAATTTAAATTGCTTCAGTCATTCTTGTGTTATCTCGAATTATCTGCCCTTGAATTGAACGAAAATCACTGTTTATTGTGTGCATAACTTCTCCTTAACTATCAATTGGAATGAGCTGAAACATTGCACAGTTACTCCCTATGATGTCTTGTTGTGCATAAGACCTTCGAAATTCGAATCATTCCAGATGTTCTTGAGTTATCACGAATTATCTGCCCTTGTAATGAATGAAAATCACTGTATTTCTTGTGAGCACAACTTCTCCAACATTCTGAATGGGAATGAGCTGAAACTTACTACAATGACTTTGTGTGATGTCTACTTGTCCTTAGGACTAGAATTTGTTTGAAATTTCAAGTTGTTCCTGAATTATCTGCCCTTGACTTAACAAAATAGCTTTAATTTACCTTTAGTTACATTTAATTTTGTACAAAACTCCTACAATTTACACAGAATTTAACAGAAACTGGCCTCATTTATAACCATTACCACATATCATAGTTTAAACTGATATTGGTTTCAGATGGAAATGTATTCAATAGAAAGGGAACCCAGCAACAGATCATGCGCAGTAAATTATATCCCTTTCTGGTTAAAGACAATCATGTCAAACTTGATAAGAAGAAGTAATTTAAATCAATTGTCATGCCACCAAAGGCACCACAGACCTTTTTTATCCCCCGCTGTTTCGGTGACAGGGATATAGTAATGGTCTCCATCCGTCATTCCGTCGTTAGTCCTTCCGTCATTTCTTCCTTCCATCCTTCTGTCTCTAAACCTGTCTGGAGCATATCTCTAAAAGTATAATAGCTATCAACTTGAAACTTCATAGGTCGATTCATCTCATTGAGGAGAAGTGCTGTGCACAAGAATCACAACTCTTGCTTGCACAATTTTTTAGTTATTGCCCTTTGTTGTTTAAAAGACTATGATTTTGTCCGGGGCATATCTCTGAAAGTATAATAGCTATTAACTTGAAACTTCATAGGTGGATAGATCTCGCTGAGAAGAAGTGCAGTGCTCAAGAACTACAACTCTTGCTTGCATAATTTTGAATTATTGCCCTTTGTTGATTTAAAGACTTAGATTTTGACCTGAGCATATCTCTGAAAGTATAATACCTATTATTGAACTCATTGAGAAGAAATGCAGTGCACAAGAAGCCTAAATCTAACTGTCTTAAGTTAACAATCAAACTTTTAAGGCGGGGATGCTCATGTCCGACATGGCTATTGTTAATCTTGATATCAGCGCTACGTCTGTAATTGACAGACAAGAAGAAATACAGTGAAAGGCAAGTCAGATCAAGTAGGGCGAAAACCAAACAGACTGTTTCAAATGCTTAATTATAGAAATCATGTTTGAAAAATGAAAAAATTTAAGAGTTTGAAATATGAAGTGAAATCTCGGATGACTGTTTTTTGTCTTGTGACAAACCTCTGGTGAGAGTAATACATTTACTGCTGGATGCACGAAGTGCCATACTTGCACACAAACATTTAGAATCGAAATACTACATTCAGTCTACTACCAAAGTGAGTTTGACGGAGCTACCTCCAATGTGCATGATAAACTTCAGTGAAAAATTGAGAACTGCTAAGCCAGATTTTGCCATTTTAAATGTTGGACCATAGAAGAAAAGAGTGGTTTATACTTGAAGATCTTGAAAGTAGGTCATCAAGAGCTTTTTTTCCCCTCAATTTTTCAGTGATACATTTTATATTGTATTGACAACAAAATGAATTGGTTGGTTACTTCATATTTTTATAAGAGATTTATCAATGAATCAACATACACTGCAACTCCTCTATAACGCTACCGGGCACAGCGTAGACTCCATTATAACGCGGGGTCCACTTGGCTCCCTAAATTGGGGGGGGGGAGGCATTTCGGGTTGCAGATGCTGAGATACGACGTTAATGCTGATTTGGCCATGATTTTTTCATCCCGTCTTCGGCTCGCTCGAAGAAAAAGGGTTGCACATAAAAACCGATAATAACCCGAAGCCAGGTAAGTTTTTAACACCTTACGTGGACGGTCCTGGTCATTAATGCATTACTTCAGAGGTAATTGTTTTATTGATTGATGACACGCATAGTGTTTCAATTTTCAAAATCAGTTTGATTGTTTGCTCTTACTGTTTGACACTGAGATGATCAATGCCTTAGGTCTTTTATATTTTTTAAATCAATAGAGAATAGGCACGCTCCTCGGTATCCTTCAGTTACAAACCTTGAAGGTGGTGCGATTAAAGTATCAGACTGTTTCACTCTCGGCGTTTTTAATTTTCTTCAGTACCGGGTAGGAGCGTGAAATTAGACAAATCGACTTTAGCCTACTATTTATTTCACTTCATAGTTTGCTGGTATCCGTAGCTCGTAGAGGATAGTGGCTTCAAGATAAAAACGCAACAATGTTCTTTGAAAACAATCCGTCGTAGTTGCAATGATTTCACTAAATACAGAAAATACGTGAATTTGAATTGTAAATGTCACAATATCGGAAGATTCTCATTCGAAATGGGATAGATAATATAAGGATTTATTAAAATGAAATACCGTTATTTTTTCGCATTTCTTTCAATAATCCGAAAATTTAATGCCATCCTGTATGATCAAACACACGGCAAAAAGCTCTTCGACAAATTTGAAGTGAAGGTTTTTCGGGTACTGTTTATTTTATTCTGAGGGAGGAAAGGTGATCAAAGGTGCCGCTGCCAGATGTTCAGCTATTTATTGGAGAGTTTCCGGAGTTGACACGTGCCAGACGCGTACCCTGTGAGAATTCTTGCTGACCGAATTTTTTACTCTTGTCGTTATGAAACCAGACATTCCGCCGTTTCGGATTTTTTTCCGTTTATTATGACCTTCATTTTTACGATTAAAAGTTAGCGGCTACAAAGTTTACTCCAGTTTTGTATACGTGCAACTGGTCAGTTTAAATTCCCGATTCGTAAATGACTAGGTTCAGATAGAGTTCTTTGTCGGTTTATTGTTACCATATTTTTAACAACGGTAAAGAAATTAGACCAAGTCCATTACCGCGAAAGAGGCTCAAAGGTCGATCCACGCAACATATTCTCAATGCTTCAATAACCCCAGGTGTTCAACAACTCGTCGGTCTCCAAGGAGACGTCGCTATGCAAAATACTTAGATTTTATCCCTTTTGTCTAAGGATGGAAATATTTACGTCCGTGTAAAACTAAATTCAATTAGATTAATGCCGACGACTATCATAATAATAAAACATGTCTCGGGTAAAAGTTCTAGCTTCTTAATATTGGGAGAAAGAGAACCACAATTTATAGACCTGTAGAAATTTACGGATTATTCAATCCTGAACCCTTCCTGATAGGTAAGGTTAGAAATTAATTCTCCGCACGCTGAATTTCGTCGTTTTACTGCTAAAATCTCGTAACTACAGTTGTTGTGTTATATTTCCCGAGTAGTAACTTGTATAGAATTAAACTTGTTACAGGAATTTCATCACGAATTATCGGGTGTTTGGTCCCGATTCCGACGGTTGAAAATTTCGGTATAGGGGGGGGGGGGGGAGGGAGACAGCGTTATAGCATAATAACTCCACTTCTTCCGCTGTTTCATTTCTTGGACCCCACCAACAGCATTATAGTGGAGCTGCAGT
This sequence comes from Fragum fragum, assembly GCA_946902895.1. NCBI lineage: Eukaryota > Metazoa > Mollusca > Bivalvia > Cardiida > Cardiidae > Fragum > Fragum fragum. Next base: position 75,101,432 of record OX336365.1, on the reverse strand, counting down.
GTATTGCTTAGGGTTTTTGAACCCTGTTAGCATTTGTCACTCCCCCTCCATTTCCCTTCCCCTCCTTAACAGACAAATCAGAGAATGGCTTCAATTATATAAATTGTAAATATAAAGTCCTGACTGCATTTGAGGCCGTTCAGGACTTAAATTTTCATTTTCCACAATACTTTCCTCTTTTTTAGCATTGTCACAGCGTTGTGTCCGTCGTTTGTGTGTCGGATTGTCTCCATCTGGTTGTCTGTCTGGCTGGCCTTAAACTTTAATTTAAGAATCTTCTTCTGAGAAAGTACTAAAGCAGAATTCAACCAAATTTCAAAGAAATGATCCTTGGGTGACCCTTATCAGATTTCTTCAAAGAATATTGATTGGATGAAAAACTTAGCTTTTAGGGAGCTTTTTACCATATATGGAATATAGCGAATAAACTAAAGAAAGTCTCCTTAGACAGTATCAAATGAATATTTTTATATTTTACATGGATGTTCATGGATCTTTTTATACAAAGTTAGGGGGGGTATACTGGAATCAGGTTGTCCGTCTGTCTGTGGACATAATTTTGTGTCCTCATCTCCTCCCACATTTCCAGACCAATTTTGCTGAAACTTTACCAAAATCTTCCTTGCAATGGGAACTTGTGAACCTGCAATTTTCATAATGATTATTAATCAACTGTTTTAGGAGTTATGCCCCTTTGAATAATTATCCTAAACAGAATATATAAAATGGTGTTCTCTCTGCAGCTAAATTTACTGGACAGATATTGATCCAACTTAGAAGGAATGTTCCTATGGTCAAGCTCTTCCAAAGTTGTTCAAAGAATTTAATTCCATGCAGAACTCCGGTTTCCATGAAAACAAAAAGGGCGAATTTCAGAAAATCTTTAAAAATCTTCTTCTCTGAAACCATAAGGCCTACAGCTTTGATATTTGGTACGTAGCATCATCTAGTGGACCTCTATCAAGATTGTTCAAATTATGGCCCCAGGGTCAAAAAGTCACCCGTCCCAAGAGAGCACATTCAAGTTTTACACAGGCATATATAGTGAAAACTTTAATAATTTTTTTTTATGAAACAGAAAGGCCAAGAGCTTTGATATTTGGTATGTGGCATCATCTAGAGAACCTCTATAAAGAATGTTCAAATTAGGCCTCCTGGGTCAAAATTGGCCTGTCCCGGGGACACAAGTTTGAACATAGGCTCATATAGTAAATTTTAAACATCCTTTTCTCCGAAAACAGAAGTGCCCACAGCTTTAATATTTGGTATGTAGCATTATCTTATGGACCTTTACCAAGATTTTTCAAATTATGGCCCCCAGGTCAAAATTGGCCTATCCCTGGGGGTCACAAGTTTTACATAGGCTTATATAGTGACAACTCAAAAAATCTTCTTCTCCAAAACCATAAGGCTTACGGCTTTCATATTTGGTATGTGGCATCATCTGGTGGATCTCTATCAAGATTTTTCAAATTATGGCCCAAGGGTCAAAAATTGCTGGTCCCTGGGGATCACAAGTAATTGAAGTTTTACAAAGGTGCATATAAGCGAAAACTTTTAAAAATCTTCTCCAAAAGAGAAAGGCCTACAGCTTTCATATTTGGTATGTGGCATCATCTATTAATTAACTTTTACAGGAGTTATTTCCCTTTGAATTATTGTCCTATATACGGGTAGAATATATAGAGAATAAAAATTGTGTCTGCTTCTTCTTCTACAGTTCTTACCCAATTTTGCTGAAACTTTACTACAATCCTTTTTCCTTACAATTGGAACTTGTTCACCTGCACTGTTTAGTTTGCCAGCACAAAATGTCCACAGAACTATTGTCATACCTCGCGTTATTGTTGTCCATAAGAGAAAAACTTTAACCTTGCTCATAGCTTATGCTATGATTCTTAGACCTTTCATTCTGTGCCCTAATTTTTCTTCCAGTGACCTTGACCTTGAACTTGACCTTCTTTCAAAAACTTTAACTTTGCTTACAAATTTTGTACCCACCCACAACAAAACAGGGAACTTTTGCACCTGCAATTTTCATAATTTCAGGAGTTCTGCTCCGTTTAATTATTTTTCTTTATAGAATATATAGAGAAGAAAAATTGTGACCTCTTCTTCTTCTACAGTTCTTCACCAATTTTGCTGAAACTTTAATGGAGTCTACAGCTGCAGTTTCCATTATGATTGACTATATCAAGAGTTATGCCCCTTTGATTTATTTCCTGTATACAATATATAGAGAATAAATCATAAATCCTGAACAGGTTGACAGATTAAAAAAATAAAAGTGGTTCTCAAGTTTATCACAGAACATAAATGCAATGTTCGATGTTGCACGAAATCCATAATTTCCGTCTTCAATGTTGAACAAAATCCCTATTTTTTTACACAGTCATTGTCCCTCATTGACTTAAAATTTGTTAAAAAAAAATTTTCCACTTGATAAATCATGAATGGCCAACATTTCAATGGTTACAATTTGACCTCATTTATAAAGAGGCGGCAGTTGGGGGTATTCACCAGCCCTTACAGGCAACAGTTCTAGTTTGGATTACCTATAATTTGATTTTTTAAAGAGATATTGATCTGCCGAAATTTTAGATGTAACGGTGCGTAATAAGTTTTAGTTTCAAATGTTTGAGAGAAAGATTTATTATTATCCTTTAGCCCTTAACCTGATCATTAAAATCTAGATTGAATTAAATTGAAAGGAAATTCAATTATAACTCATTACCACACCACACAATGTTGCTTTTCTCAAACTCTTCAGAATATGTGGAAAAATTTGCATGAAAAGGAGAAATTGCTTGTAGCAAACAATTTTCTCCTTTTAGCTCCACTGGCTGAAAGCCAAGGGGCCATTGTCATGGCTTGGTGACTCTCTGTAAGTCTGTCCGTCCATAAATTTTTACTTTATAAATCTTTTCCTCAGAAAGTACTACACAGAATTCAACAAAATTTCACTGAAATGATCCTTGGGTGACCTTTTATCAGATTTCTTCAGAGGACTTCAATCCGATGAAAAGCATAGCTTTAAATGGCGGGGTTTATTCCCATATATGGTCAAAGCTTTCAAAATCTTCTCAGAAACCAGTGGTTAGATTTCAACCAAATTTTACAGGAATGGTCCTTGGGTGACCTTTTATCAGATTCCTTCAAAGAATGTTGATCTGATGAAAAACATTGCTTAAATATGCCTGTCTTATTTCCATATAAGGTATATTTTAAAGACTTTAAAAATCTTTTTTTCAGAAACCAGTAGATTGATTCTAACCAAATGCCACAGGAAATATCCATTTTTTAGACCCTTTATCAAATACATTCAGGGAAAAAAGCATGGCAATTTGGTGGGGTGCTAATTTCCATATATGGAATATATTCTGATAACTTTGAAAATCTTCTCTGAATCCAATTAATGGATTTTAACCCAATTTGGAAGAAATAATCCTCAGGGGACTCTTTGTCAGTTTTCTTCACATGATTTTGAAAGGTTGAAGAACATGGCTTTTATGGGTGGGGCTAATGTCCATTATGAAAAACGGTGAAAATTTTGTAAATGCCTTTTCATCTTACTTAATATATGAATTTTACATAACTCAAGTTGACTTTATAAAACAGTGAAAAGTTTGAAATGCTTCACTAAAACTGTTTCAAAGATTTCAGTGACTAGATTTATTTGCCAGAGATGGCTAAGGTGATTCAGTTTATATTGAATACTGAATACACCATTTGTTTAATCAGTATATTCAGGCCTGTGGAGCAATACAGGCGCTTGAGCGCCTCTAGTTTTCTTGAGGGGAAAAAAAGCATGATTTTGTGAAATTGGGTTAACAATATTACAATGCCAGAAAAAAATGCAAGAAAAGAATAATTGACTTTGAAAAAATTCTTCATTTTCCACATTTTAAGGATCTTAAACTTTCCTTTTGATTCAGTTTCATTTTGGACCAGTTTTGATTTTGGTCAGCTTGTAATTGACAAAAATGGATATATCAATGAGACCAAAGATATCAAGAGTTCAAATTTCAATTTTGGTCTGAATGTATGATTTGATTGGTTTTAACCCATTCCAACATAAGAAAATTTTAGACTAGTCCAAATTGAAAGAAGCTGCAGACGACAATTTCAAGTTGATGGAATTTTGAATTTGTTCGTCCTTTTGGATAGAAAACATTGTGGATAATGATCTTCATTATCCACAATGTTTTCCAAAGTTTTTTTCTTGAGGGGCGTAAAAAGGAGGGATTGAGTTGGAATGGGTTAATCAGTATATTGAGGCTTGTGGAGCGATACAGGTGCTTGAGCGCCTCCAGTTTTCTTGAGGGGAAAAAAGCATCATTTTGTGAAATTGGGTTAACAATATTACAATGCCAGAAAAAAATGCAAGAAAAAAGAATTGCCTGTGAAAAAATTCTTCATTTTCCACATTTTAAGGATCTTAAACTTTCCTTTTGATTCAGTTTCATTTTGGACCAGTTTTGATTTTGGTCATCTTGTAATTGACAAAAATGGATGTATCAATGAGACCAAAGATATCAAGAGTTCAAATTTCAATTTTGGTCTGAATGTATTATTTGATTGGTTTTAACCCTTGTCATGCTGTATAAATTACCTTACTGCATTGCTGTCAAATCAAAGGGCTGAAAGCACTGATAGAATTTGTTGTTCTGAAATCAATATTTTTTTTAGAAATCAACTTCATAAACAACTCTGACAGGAAAAGTACAAGCAGGAGGTGTAGACTAAGATCAGCCTGCACTTTAGTGTAGTCTGATCTTAGTCTACGCCTCCTGCCAAAACCGGAATATTCCGGGTTCAGCATGACAAGAGTTAAGATGATTTGATAGACAGCTGTAGTCCTTCAATTAAAAGATCTCTGGCGATTACCTTGATATCCACATGGAAGATCAAATAAGATAACAAATGATTTTATTTTGCGAAATTCTTGGAAAGTAACTTGTAACAAAATATTGAATTGGTTAGTTAAACTGTAGTTATGATGTTTAAGTTGCCAAACCAACAAAAATGCTTGACACAAATGTTGAGGTTCAAAGTTCACTTCTTTTTTAAATGAATTACTAGATTGGTCAATTGATGTGCTGATGGTCAGATGCAAAATGTGATACAAAGCAGAAATACGTCTATTGCAAATTGTTCTGCAATGCATGATGTCTGCAACTTCTTCAATTTAGACCAAGCTAAATTTTTCTTATTTATCATTAGTTAACCCATTCCCACACTATGATGCGTTATGAAGCCCCACAATAAAAACGATTGGGAAAACATTGTGCAAAATTAAGAAATTGCTTGCAACAAGCCATTTCTTCATTTTACACAATATTTTCTACTAAGTTAAAAGAAATAAAAAATCTAAAATTTCATAATTTTCAAATTGTCATCTGCAACTTCTTTCAATTTGGACCAGTCTAAAATTTTGTCGTCTAGCTTGGTTTAGTCCATGCTGACAGCCCTCCTTTTTCACCCCTCAAGAAAAGGCTATTGAAAACATTGAGGAAAATGAATATTCTTTTTAGTCTCAAGCAATTACTTCATTATCCAAAGTGTTTTCTATCCAAAAGGACAAAAAAAAAAAGAATTTCATCAACTTGAAAATGGCGCCTGCATCTTCTTTTAACTTGGACCAGTCTAAAAAATTTTCTTACATGGTTTTGTTTAAAAGAGACTAACTTAAAAGAAATTTGATCCAGGTCAGATTTCCAAGACTGGACCAGTTGACAGAGAGCAGAATAAGACAGTAGTGTTACATGTGATGGCAAGTGATAGTGGTGTACCATCTAGAAACGCTACAACAACAGTTCTTATTAATGTGATCGACTTTAATGATAACAACCCAATATTTTACCCGAACAGCACAGGGTTGAACATAACTGTTTATGAAAACGAAACTGTTGGTGCTGACATTGTTACAATCATGGCCCATGATCTTGATGAAGGGCCTAATGCAGAAGTTACATTTGAAATAGAAAGTGGTGCTAATGGTGATTTTCAGATTGGAGAAGTTGTAAGTCTTTTTAAGAGAATATTTTTTTTGTTTTCATGGAGGTATGAAACATAAAACTAATCACACTATATAAATATGATTGTGAAGCAGATTCATAGATACGTGTGATTAGATTTTCTGTTTCCTACCTTCATGAAAAAAATAAATATTTTTTTCATTTCTAATAGTTCAATGACATTAAGCAATAAACCCAAAATATTTTACAATTTTTATGGATCTATTTTGATCATACAAACTAGCTGCATACTCAAAATTTTGTTAATGGAGGTATGAATATTTTTTTTCAGCCAATCAAAATGCTAGTTTTTGATAAATGAAACTAACAATTGAGTTATTATCATAATAAAATGTATTAGATAATTAACAGAATCAATATTTATATGAACCCATTCCCAGATGTCAAAATTATAGACAGGTTGAAATTGAATTTGCAAATGCCAATTTTATTTCATAGAATTTAAATAGAAAATGTCTTTCTGGGTAGAAAGCACTGTGGATAATTAAATTGCTTATAATAAGCAATTTCTTTATTTTCAACAATGTTTTCCGAAGCTTGGTTTCTTTAGGGGCGTAAAAGATTTGGATTGTTTGGGTATGGGTTAAGCTCTATTCTAGGATGATCAAGCAATTTTTATCCTAGATATTGTTGAAAAAAAAAGAGCTCATTTACTGGTAGACCCAAGAGTCATTGTCAAAAAATGTAAAATATCAAAGAAAAAATAACCATAACATTTAGATTTGAAAGAATGTAAGTAAAAAAATCATATCAATGTTAAGAGCTGCATTTCAAGTTACTAAAGACAGCAAAAATGGCTTAAGTTTAAAGAATTGACAGGTGGCTTACCCTGTCTACCAACCTCTGACAGGAAGTTTTACATAGGTACTAACTGCATTATTTTGCAAAATGTATGGTCAGTAACAGGTATTAAAACATTAATGGTTGCTTGATGACATAAACATTGTAATACCAGCTTGAATAAGCTGTAGCTACAATGTTGAAGTTGCCAAACAAACAAAAATGCTTCAAAAATTAACCAATGTCAAACTTCAAAGTTCACTTCAGGTCTTAATGAATGATATGATTGGTGTATTGATTTTTAGCTTGTCTGTTTTTGGAGAAAACCCGAGGTATTGTAATCACCTGAGGGTCGTTCATGTCGATGTTGGCGTTGGTGTAGTGTTGGTGTAGGCTGGCGTGACAAACTTTTACCTTGCCTATATCTCTGCAGTCTAGGATCCAATTTTCATAATATTTCACACACATACACATTTTGACAAGAGGAATTGATTTATCCAGGATTCAGACATCTGTCCTGAAGGTCAAGATCACAGCAGAAGGTCAAAGGTCAAATTTAGACCTTGTCTATATCTCTGCTTTCTATGATCCAATTTTCATAATATTTAACACACATACACATTTTGACAAAAGGAAGTGATATATAAAGGGTTCAGACTTCTGCCCTGAAGGTCAAGGTCACAGCAAAAGGTCATAGGTCAAATTTTTACCTTAACTTTATCTTTGCTATGATCCAATTTTCATAATATTTCACACACATACACATTTTCACAAGAGGAAGGGATTTAGGCTTGATTCAGACATTTATTCTGAAGGTCAAGGTCACAGCAGAAGGTCAAAGGTCGAAAATTGATTTTCACTTTATCAGTCTATGAGCTTTGCCCAACCAAACTTGTATTCCATTCATTCCCTTTTAGCATGGCTGTTTTCAGAGAAAACCCGAGGTATTGCCATCATATGAGCGTCGTTGGTGTTGGTGTGACAAACTTTAACCTTGGTCATATCTCTGTGGTAATTGAGGATATCCTCATGAAACTTGGCATGTGTATTGACCATCACAAGAGCTATCTACACTGTCGAGGGGGATAACTCTAAAAGCGTTTTTGTAAGAGTTATGCCCCTCTTTTGACTTCAAATTTTTACATTATCAAGCACCTGCAGCCGGGCGTTGCACCGTGACAATTTATCAGTTTCATTTTGGGAATTGTAACTATGTTACAGGCTAGCAAACGGTATCTTTTGATAAAACAGAACCCATTGGCTCTTTCTTGTGAATATGTAACACATTTATCATAAAATGATAAATTTCTGATACTTCAATTTGAAGGGGGTTCAAATTGAAACTCGGTGTACATAAATTAACAAAATACATTTAGAGAATAGGAGAATACTTAATGCTTGTGACAATTAATTTCTCCTTGTCTTGCAATGTTTAAATATGTCTAAATCAAGGATTGAGTGGTAAATGGCTAATGAATTCCCACATAGTTATGATTTTTGATACCCCTTAATGAGAAAAAACTTTGAATGATTTTGTGAAAAATGAAGAAATCGCTTGTTACAAGCGATTTCTTCATTTTCCACAAGGTTTTCTTCTTTGAAAGACCAGGAAAATTAAAATCTTACAATGTAGACATCCGAAACTTATTTGAATTTAGACCAATATTTTATTTTGTCATCAGGTAACAGGTTTAAGTGTTATCAGCTTATTTATTAATTTGGTATTTGTAAATTGAAATTATTGTTTTGTACTTTGCAGAATGGAAGTCTATTTACAGTAAACGAACTTGACAGAGAAACAATTGACAAATACATTATAAGAATAATAGCTAAAGACAACCCAGTGGTCATATCAGAACAAAATAGAAATCAAACAACAGTCACTGTTAATATCCGAGACATCAATGACAATTCACCAGAGTTCAATAGACCTGTTTATCCAGCCTCTGTTACAGAAATTGCTGATGTTGGAACAGTGATACATAGTATAAAGGCAACAGATAAAGATGTAGGAATAAATAGTAGACTGTCATATTACTTTGGGAATGATACTGAACCCCCTGGATTGTTTATGGTGGATAAAATATCTGGCAATATAAAAGTGAACAGCTCTTTAAGGACCCATGTTGGTGACTACATCCTTGAGCTCATTGCCGAGGATGGAGGTATGCCAAGTCTGAGTGGCTCAACGTTGGTTAATATTACCATCACAGATCACAATATTCATCCACCGGTGATTGGGAATTTACCAGAAAATGACACTATACGTGTGTTTGAGGTGAGATCTTTAACCAATTCCAACACAATCTTGCATTTTTGCACTGAAGAAAAATAACTGTTGAAAATATTGTTGGAAAAGAGAATTACTTGTCACTATCAATTATTCCTTTTATTGAAATGCTGTCTATCCTATTTAGGCATTGTTTATGAAGTTCAGAAATTTTGGCTTTTGAAATTTCTCTCTATTTGAACCTATTTTGATATTTGATAATGGGATTGACAATATTTACAATTGGAAACTTTGTAGTTGTTTTGAGCTGCAGATGAAAATTTGATATTTCAGACGGAAGAAAGTCAAAGTGTCAGATTTGTCATAACTTAGTATTCCATTTATGCTATGCCTAGAATCGTTGTCTTATCTGCAACCTCTTCCAATTTTGATAAGTTAAAAATATTTTTATCTGGAAATAGGTCAATGGATGAAAATTGATAACATGAAAAATAAATCAGAAAAATTCCATTTATATCAAATAAGAATATCTAAATTTTGTGCTCATAGTTTGTGTATGCTTACCTTCAGACTATTTTATGTTGTGCATTTTTGTATCGCAAAGTCTCTGTCACAACCAAATTACACTAAAAAACTGATGTTTCTTTCAGGTTCTCATTATCATATTATTATTATTTACAACAGTTAGGGCTTTTTCCATATGCAAGTATGCTCAAAAGCACTCATTTACAATCAATTTCTTTCACTTTCAACCTTATTTTCCTTATGCCTTTTCTGGCAACTTAAAATTCCTCCAACCTAAAACTGTTGTCTGCTACTTCTTTGAATTTGGACCATTCTTAAATTTTGTTGTTTGGCAAGGGGTTAACTATGTGAATAAGTTTTATACCTTAAAATATGACTCTTTTAATCCCTTCCTGTACAAACCTGAGATTTTACATTGCTGTGATTTTATACTTAAGAAAATATGGAAATGAAATAATTGTTTGTAACAAAAAATTTCTCTGTCTTTCCTACAATATTTTCTAACACATAGGATAGTTTCATTTCAAATTGCATCAAATATTCATTGTCATCTGAAATCTGTTTGAATTTGGACCAGTCTAAAATTTCAAAAAACAAGAAATGCTAACTCATTGCTACATAATTCAGCTTTCTAATGCTGTGCAGAAATACAGTAATAAAAAACTTTGTGGGAAAGGAGAAACTACTTGTAACAAGCATTGTCTTCTTTTCTCATTTTCATGAAGATTTCAGGATTCCTTTTGGTTAGAAATTTTGTCCATACCAGAGCCATAGAGTCAATAACTTCCCCTACCATAAATAACTGGAATCGGCATGACTGTCTGTCTAACCGTGGACACAATTTTGTCCGGAAGTTTTCTCCTACACTACAGCTCTAAAATTTACACATAATGTTTGCCTGCATAATTATGATTATTGAATTACCTTCCCTTGAACACATAAATTTTACTGAATTACTGTTGTCTGGTGCAATTCTCTTACAATATTACAATCATTTTTATCAAATTTAAACACAATGTAACTGGTAGTATTTATTTGTGTATGTGAATCTTTTATGGTCGTACTATCTTATGTTGCTGTATTATCTGAACTTGTAAATTTTACTAAATTTTTATCGTCAGGAGCATTTCTCCATCAGTATTGCATGTACTGAGCACAAATTTTCACACAATGTAACCTGTAGTGTAAACATGTGCATGTGAAATTTTCATTACTGTTGTCTTGAGCATTTCTTTTACAGTACTGTACATTAACAGTGTTTGAACCAGGATGCACTCTGACCTAAAAAAAACACAAAAAACTTCCTGCAAATATTTGATGCTGAGCTACCCCCTCTTAAACTTGTGAATCAGACTGATTTATGTTGTCCTTAGCAATTTTGCAGTATTGCATGCTCTGAATTCAACTCAACAACAATTTTGCTGTTATAAAACAATTTTGTACGACACTACTGGTTTAATGAATTACCTCCCTTGAACCTGTGTAAATTTCACTGATTTATTGTTACTAATTGCAATACTCCTGTAATTTCGTGTGCACTGAAACCCATTCAAATATGCTATTATGATTGTTTCCCTTATTATCTCCCCTTGAAATTGCAATGATTTAATATTTAGTTTTGTCAATCAAAAACAAGGGTTCTGATTGGTCGAAAAAATTATTCATAACTCCATGAACAAAATTTTGAGCACGCAGCTATTTTGTATGCTTCCACCAAAAATAGTCCCATACAAAAAGGTATCAAAACATGTACGGTTTTGGCTTTTTTAGCTTGATATTATTGACTTATAAGAAATGAAGAGAATATTTTTTGTTTTCATGGAGGTATGAACAGAAAAACCTAATCACATAATGTATGAATCCGCTTGGCCTATTCATACAGTGTGATTAGGTTTTTCCTTTCATACCTCCATGAAAACAAAAAATATTCTCTTCATCTCTTAAATGAGTACCAAATTATTGATGTCATAGCATTACTTCCACAGTATGGTAGGCACTGCTCAAAAATTTTGTGTGTATGAAATATGCACTAGCAGCTTTGATGATCTTACTTTCATCGGTTCGCTGATTATCTCCCTTTGATCTTGTACTAAACTATTGTTTTCCGAAGCATTAATCCTAATGTATTGCATGTTCTGAACTCAAACTTACCCTCTATGTTCATGTATTACCTTATAATCATCATTTATACTGAACTATTGTGCTTTAACCCATTACCAGACGGCAAAAGAAGTTGCAGACGCCAATTTAAAAGTTATGAAATTTTAGATTTTTCATCTTTCGGACTAGAAATATTGTGTAAAATGAACAAATTGCTTATTACAAGCAATTTCTTCATTTTACACAATATTTTCCCAATTGTGTTTCTTGAGGGGTGTCAAAAAAGTGTCTTTGAGTGGGAATGGGTTAAGTGATAAAGATTGTTTTTGTGACAATGTGGGGATACAGTCACATTTAGTCATAGCTTAGGTTCAGTCTAAAATTTTGTCATCTGTTAAGGGTTCAGAAACTTATTCATTTATTCAATATCCTCTATTTATTTCACAGTGTTTTCAACCTGGTACAGTAATACATGAGTTTAACTACACTGATGCAGACAAAGGAGACAATGCTAAGGCTTACTTTAACATCACAGCTATAGAGGAGGACAATGTACTGGAGAAGTTTGAGATAACTGCAAATGGACAGCTAATAGTCAAAGCGACACTGAACGCAAATGTTGCTTCATCTTATAGAGTAAGATTTTATTCCATGAAATGTAGTACTTTGTATGAATGCCCTCAATTACTATGCATAACATTTAACCCTGTCTTACACAAACATGGTATTTTACTTTGCTGTGAATTAAAGCTTGAGAAATCATTGTGAAGAAAGGAGAAATTTGATTGAAAACTGTTTTCATGGTCTTACTTATAATCCATTTGACCCAGTACCTTGAAACTTTATACAAATGTCATCCATGCCCTAAGTAGGTGCCCTATTGTTTTTGTATAATGATGGTCAAAGTGTGCTAGTTGAGTGACTAATTCTTGGTGGGGATATAAGTCTGCTTTGCGATAATTATAATATTATGCTGAATCAACTCAATGATAGACAACAGATTTCCATTTTTGTCCAAATTGATCAAAAAAGGCAAACAGCAATGCAAAGTGTATTTTAATGGAAAAAATAAGTACCATATTAAGTTGAAGTCATTGTGAGAAAAGGAGAAATTGTTTGAAATTTCCCTCAATATTTTCAAAGACTCTTTCCTTCAGTGTGTTGAAATTAGAAAAAGTGCAATGATTGTTAAATGGCTAATAACCTATTAACCCTTTCCTGTTTCTCGAAATTTTAGACTGGCCCAATTTGAAACATTTTGCAGACGACAATGAAAAGTGAGTGCAATTTTAAACAAAACCATTCTATGTGGTAGAAAATAGTGTGATAAAAGAAGAAATTGCTTGTATCAAGCAATTTCTTCTTTTATCACAATATTTTCTTAAACATAAAATTGCATAGATGTAAAAACAGGTGATTTTATAGGAAAGGATTAAATGAAAGAGTCATGCCCAGCTAAGCCATTCCCACAAAATCATGCTTTTTGATGTATCCAAGAATAAAGCTTTCGAAAACAGTGGAAAATGAATAAATTGCCATCCACTAACCACCAGTTTGACTGAGTCTTTCACATCTCTACTAATTTTTAGACTATCTAATGTTGACATAAGCAGAGTCCTTATTGTGGCTAACTGGTAAATGTCATCTGAATTTATCAAAACAGGATACCTTTCCTCCTTACAATTTACACCATTTATGGTAATTATTTACTGTTATACATACGGCGGCTGAACTAGCCATTTTCGCTTGTGCAAAATTGACCTTGCACATGCAAAATTGACCTTGCACAGAGGAAGAGAAATTATTTTCATACATTTTTAGGTTGTTGATCATTTCTTTGTTCTGCCCATATTCAGTCTTTTGGCTACCAAAATATCCTAACTATAGCTGTGGTTACGGAGATTCTAAGGCCCATTGGTGATTTGTAATTTCTCTATTGAACAAGGGAGATCCCAGGGATCCATTGTCCTGTTTTAGTTGATGCAACTTAATTCCTCATATGCTCCAATTTAAGGTGATATTTTTAGATAAAATTGATTTAATCTTAAGGATAATCATAATACCACTTGAAACCAGGTTTGATATTTGTAAGGGAAAGGAAAAATAATTCACAGTATTAACCCTTGTCATGCTGAACCTGGAATATTCCGGTTTAGCGAGAGGTACAGTTTGATCTTAGTCTACATCTCCTGTTTGTCCTTTTAAACCAGAGTTGTTTGTGAAATTAATTTTCAAAAGAAGTATTGATAACTGAACAAGTACTACCAGTGCTTTCAGCCCTTTGATTTTTATACAATCCTTTAAGGGATTTCATTCAGCATGACAAGGGTTAAGTCATGTGAAAATGTGTCATATTCATGAAGCGTTTCATCCACAATAAGTAATGAAATCAATAGAATTTAAGTGGAAGTCTGTAGAATGCATATAAATTGATCTATTGGAAATAAAAAAAGGACTTCTTTATCGCTTGTCATGCTGAATAATGAATAAAACCCTTTCCGAAGAAATGCAACTAAGTCGAAGGAACAAGAACACTGGATCCATGAGTGGTGTCTCAATATTTCTTTGAAAAATGGTTTATGAACAACTATGATTTGAATTGTACAAACACCTTCTGCAAAAAGCAAATATATTGCGGGATCAGTATGACAAGGGTTGATTAAACTGTTAGGACTGTCAGCTAAATTCAACATAGAAACAATGAATCATAAGTATTCCTTTAAGGGCATAGAATAAATTCGGATTAATAAATAGCAATTGATTAAGGTAAACAAATGACCAAGTTTTGAGAATATATCTATCTGTGTCCATGTAACTGTGCAATATGTGAATGACTTTCTCGTGTCCGTCTGGTCAGTCTCTTTGATATATGTCACAACCTTGTGCTCTCCATGGGGTACAATGGACAGACCCTTTATTTTTATGATTTAACCATTTTAATAATGATAAGGGACATCTGATGAAAAAAAAAGGAATGGCAGTGATCTCTATTAAAGTTAAAATCACTGATTTAAGAACCAGAACTTTGGAAAAGTAGTTTAGGGAAGCTATAATTAAATTCATTTAACCCATTTCTACACAATGACGCTTTTTGATACCCCTCAAGTAAAACAATCAGGAAAACATTGTGTAAAATGAAGAAATTGCTTGTGTGGTCATGGGATAAACTCTAATTCTCCTTGTGTATTCTGGCATCAACCTGTAAATCCTGGTAATTTTAGTCCATTGGACCCGGAACTGCTTGAAAAAAATTATGTCATGTCTGGGTTAACCGATATCTTGCAACATAATTTTAGACAGGCCAAAATTTAAAGACATTTTCAAGACGATGAAATTTTATGAATTTTTTGTCTTTTTTGGGTAGAAAACATTGTTAGTATTGAAGAAATTGCTTGTGACAGGCAATTTCCAAATTTTCTATGATGTTTTCCAAAGTTTCTTTCTTGAGGTGTGTAAAAATATCAGGATTATGTGGGAATGGGTAAATTTAGACAGGTAGAGTGATTATCCTATTCCCATACAAAGATGCTTATTGAAACCCCCAAGAAAAACAATTGGGAAACTTTCTTGGTAGAAAACATTGTGTAAAATGAAGAAATTGTTTGTCACAAACAATTTCTACATTTTACACAATGTTTTCCCAATTGTTTTTCTTGAGGGGCGTCCAAAAGTGTCATTGTGTTGGCATGGGTTAAACCTATCAGGACTGACAGGTCTGCTCAATAAGAGAGATGGTCATGATACTTTCTCACTGTCAATTTCTTAACATTACCCATCTTATTTAATACAGTTCCAAATTGAGGCCACTGACAGAGGTTCACCGACTCCACTATCATCAGATAAACATACACTGTCTATTCTTGTAATAGATGTCAACAACTTCCTACCTGGTTTTGACAAAGATCAGATTGATTTTTCTGTGGAAGAGAATAAACCTAATGGGACATTTGTTGGTACTGTGACAGCTCTTGATGAAGACAAGGATTCTGTCACCTGTTACAATATATCTGGTAAGTTAACCCTTTCCCGTACAATCCCTGGCTTTTATGTCCCTTTGATTTTATAGTTGAGAAAACATTGTAGAAAAAGAAATTGCTTATAACAAGCAATTTCTTCATTTTCCACAATTTTTTCCCCTACTGAATGATTATTCTTCAAATAAAATCAATTTTATATTGTTATCTGTAAATCCTTTGGATTTGGACAGGTCTAGAATTTTCCAAAACAGGAAAGGGTTAAGTTGGTTTTAAGCGTGTGTACTGATAATGTATTATGATATTTGATGGATGAAAGCAGTCAACCAGAGATATTGATTGTCCAGTAAAATCTTTTATTATATACCTATAAAAGATATGGAGTAAAACCTGGCTGTCAAATACAACTCGACAGAAAAAAAACAATATTCGGTGTGTAGCAAAAAACCGTATTCGTCGAGTACCGTTAAACACGGACTACTATTTTGTGTATTGACGTTCAGGTTTTTCGGAAAGTTGATTATTTCTTAGCCATTTAAGAGAAATTTCTTAATGTCATTTCCTAAAAGGTATATAATAAAAGGAATATTACAACAGTGTGTTTTTCTATTTGTTGTTATCGTATTCTCGAATCGTGTGTAGGTATTTTTTATTGGATTCGACCTTCGGTCTCATCCAATAAAAAATACCTACACATGATTCTCGAACACGCATAGAAAAAGACACTGTGGTAATATTGCCTATTTGATATAGAGCTGCTGTGCAATGTCGAGGAGCTGTGGCCATTGCACAGTTGGTAGCGAATCAGACTTTTGATTATGAGGTCCTGGGTTCAACCTTGGTTACAGCAAATATCCTTTCTACATTACTCTCCCACAAATGAGTAGAAAATGGTAAACCTAGACTTGATGAGTAGTTGGAGGTTCGAAAAAAAATGTAGTTGTACTGGTGTGAGAAATACCAGGAATCCAAGCTTAGGCACTCAAGTCGCAGTTATATGACTAATACTGGCTGTGAAACCTTATTTTGAAGAAACGTTGAGATCTGACATTCATGTCAAATGTCTAAGTTATATGGGCACTTAAATTGTTGCAATTATAGCTAATTCAAACTATTACATAGTTAGACTGTCCATGGACAATTTATTCCAATGTCCCTGAGCTTGTTATGAGAATTACTCCTTCATTTATAAATAGATTTCAATATGAACTTGAACATTATATCTCAAGCAGGATTCTTTGTCCCTTTTGAAATAATTGTTTTGCAATTTTCACACTCGTCAAGAGCATGATACCTATATTTACAGACAGGTTTGAAATTTAATTGTTTAGTTGTTCTCCATCCTGAGTAGATGTGTCATTTGAAATATTTTTTCAGGTTGATCCAACTTTTTAAAGTCACAGCCCAATTTCAAAGCAGATTTAACAACAGTTTAATTGGGACAACTATTCTAGTTCTTTTCTATAGATGTTGAATCAGAGAAATATAGGGCACATGCATACTAATATGATTGATTAAGGGCCATCAAGACCTTTTTGTAATAAATTTAGCTTGGTTTTTTCTTAATTGACAGACTAAAAATTAATTTTTTAGACAGAAATCGAAATGTTGAGCTCTGTCATTCTTTCATATATTTTCTTACAGGCAAGTAAAATGTCATAACAACAAGCTGTAGTTAACCCAATCCTACACAATACAATTCAATGCCCCTCAAGGTAAAAGATTTGGAAAACATTGTGGAAAATAAAGAAATTGCATTGTTTTCACAGGTTTCATAATATATTATGAATAAGCTGTAGTTATGATTTTTAAGTCGTCAAACAAAAAAATCTTCCGATGACTGGCAGCCATTGTCAGAATTTGAAGTTTACTTCTAGTCCAAATAAATGATTTTATTGGTGGATTGATTATTTTATTGATAGCCCAGATTGATCAATTATTACAACTAACTTATGAATCTACCAGACACTGTCTCAAGCTGTATTGAGTACTTATTCAAATGATTCTCTTATCTTTGTAGGAAAGTTTGACAGAGACTTCTTTGAAATTGAACAATATTCAGGCACCATAACTACAAAAAGACATATTGATAGAGAGGTTGATGGTGATATATTACAGATAACTGTAAATACATGGGATTGTACAGTGTCTCATAATGAATGTGGGAATAATTCCTCTCCACCTGTGCTGACAAATCGACCAAACATTACTGTGAATATACATATACTTGACGTAGATGATAATCCACCAGTATTCGTGTCTTCAGAGATTTCTGTCGGAATGAGACGAAATGAAGATGTGGACTTTGTCTTGGACCTGGATCTTAAAGTATGTATAGATCATTTATGAGATGCAGAGAATAATTTTTGCTTTCATTGAGGTATGAAATGAAAAACTTTACACTATAATACGGAAAGTGGATTCATACATAAGTGTGATTAGGTTTTTTATTTCATACCACCATGAAAACAAAAAGTATTCTCTTCATTTCTTATAATTTAATTACATCAAGTGAAAAAAGCAAATGTTGAACAAATTTGATATCCTTTCCAACATTTCTCTCTCACCAATGGTTGGATGATCATAAAACTAAGTGACATAGCAGCTGGAGGCTAGGAAAGGATGTAATGGTGGTACTGATGTGAAATATTCCAGGAATCAGTTGTTTCTCCAGCCGCTAACGCGACTGAAAAGTTATGAAAAGCACCTTTTAACCCCATTCAAACAAACAAATCTTTTGTGCACAAGCATACAAAGTAGCTGCGTGCTCAAATTTTGTCCATGGAGGTATGAATATCTTGTTTCCTCTATTTAGAATGCTTGTTTTAGATAGAAGAAACCAAACATTGAGTTATACTTTTTTGAATGTGTTTGAATGTCTTTATTGATAATGCTATAGTATTCAAGAGAATATACATATATATAGGCATTAATTGCATGGTTTTATAGTTCAGTTACTGCTGCCACAACACATTCAATTATAACCTTCCTATTCACATATCTGGGCAATAAAGATCAATTATATCTTTTAAAGAAACAATACCATAGTTCAGATGTAATCCATGGATCTCTGAAATCCCAAGGTCATTATCTTTTGACTTGACTGCAATGACAGGTTGTGGACTATTACTTTCCATTTCTACAATATTCCTGCATTGGCACAAAACATAGACATGGATCAGCCAAATTACATCTTATTCTGATCTTTCTAAAAAGTACATGTCTCTTTCTTAAGACAAGAAGGGTTATATATTACCACACAATCCAGCTTATTGACACACCTTAAGAAAAATTTGAGCTTTGGAAAACATTGTGGAAAATGAAGAAATTGCTTGTTACAAGCAATTTCCTCATTATTCACAATATTTCCTACCCAAAAAGATAAAGATTATTTAAATAATCAACTGAAATTGTCATTTGCAACTTCTTCAATTGGACATTGCAAGCCTGCAATTTTGTTGTCTGATAATGGATTAACCCATTCCAACACAAGAAAATTTTAGACTGGTCCAAATTGAAAGAAGCTGCAGACGACAATTTAAATTTGATGGAATTTTAAATTTGCCAGTATTTTGGGGTAGAAAACATTGTGGATAATGAAGAAATTGCTTGATACAAGCAATTTCTTCATTTTCCATAATGTTTTCCAAAGCTTTTTTCTTGAGGGGCGTAAAAAGGAGGGCTTGAGTTGGAATGGGTTAACTAGCAAAATGTTACATTTCAGACTGGAGGATATGTCAAGGACAATGATACAGTGAAGTATGGGAGACAGAGTTGGATATTTCAGAACAATGGCTCAGCTATTGTCAGTTCAGAACTCCAGAATAAGGTTCAGCCAGCAACAGGAGTCAATGAGTGCAGTCCAGGAGGTGAACAGGTTAGTTATGATAAAATAGAAATTTTGACATAATCAAAGATTGTGATAGTCAACAGTCTTGACCCTTCAAAATCTGGAAATATTCTGTTTTGACCCATAGAAGTTTCTGTCATTTTGACACCAACATCTCCATTTAGAGACATATCTAGGAGTTCAAACAGGATATTTTTAACCCCTGTATTGTTCAGTGAATCTTCTTATATACTATTTAGAATAATGTAAATTTCAAAACTGTCCATTGGTTTAATGATATATATAGTTTCAAATATATACTCTTGGTCTGCTGGTGTTGTTGTTTCCCCACATCAAAAGGCTTTGATCCCTAGAAGTTCGGAGTAAAGGATTGAATGACTCCTAAATTTCAAAGATAAGCACAAATCCAGATATAAGTAAATTTAACCCTTTCCTGGACAAACCCGGGATTTTATGTCACTATGATATTATACTTGAGAAAACATTGTGGAAAAAGAAGAAATTGCTTATGACAAGCAATTTCTTTTTTTTTCCACAATATTTGCCCACCAGTAGGTTAGTTTATTTTCAAATTGCATCCAATTTTCACTGTTGTCTGCAATCTCGTTCAATTTGGACCAGTCTTAAATTTCAAAAAATGGGAAAGGGTTAATCAATTACCACACAAGGTTTCTTTATGACATTCTGCAGAAATACAGTCATGGAAAACTTTGTGGGAAAAAGGAAAAGTTTCCCCTTTTCTTACAATGTTTGCTATTCTATTTGGCACTTCTTCCCAACTTTAGCTCAATTTGAAATGTTGTCTATAACTTCTTTCAATTTTGATCAGTCTAAAATTGTTGTCTAGTAATAGGTTAAGATACAAGTAAGATTTTAGCAAACTATCAAACTGAGTTTTCTATATGTTTCTATAACTTGCCTGGTCGAGTTTCTTTAACTGATTAACAATCCATAAGAATTTAGACTCATCAAAATCAAAGATTTTGCAGATGACAGCATGGTCATTTTGGACCATTTGTAAATTTCGTTGTCTTTGAATGGATAAAATGTCTTTGAATGGATAAATTCATTTTTTTTTATGTTTAAGTCAAATTTATCACACAAGACATAATCTGCATTAATAGATGCCTGTTAAATAAATTTTTGTAAAGCCTTCTTCCTAATCCATAATTCAATATATCCCAGACACTGACTGTTAATAACTTTTGTTAGCAACAAATCTAAAATAGATATTGCCTTGTTGACTTCAATTTTCAATGACCAATTGATTTAGTTTTATTTCAAAATTATTTTGTATTAATAGTTAGCAGTATAAGTCAGAAGTGAACAACAAGTACTTAAGTGAAGATATTGCTATTTATTTCTTATTAATTCAATTTTTCAATGACTAGTAGTTTTGATTTATTTCAGAATTTATTTTGTATTACTGGTAATGGGTCAGTAGTGAACAACAAATACTTCAGTGAAGATATGGCTGGTTATTTCTTGTTACCTGTGTCAGTCAGAGATGCTGCCGGGAATGATCAAACTACATTAAAGGTACTGTTTAACCCATTCCCACTCAATGACGCCCCAAAGAAAAAAAGCTTTAGAAAACATTGTAGAAAATGAAGAAATTGCTTGTAACAAGCAATTTCTTCATCTTCCACAATGTTTTTTACCCCAAAAGTAAAAAAAATCTGATATTTCCTAATCTTTAATTTGTCGTCTGCAACTCCTTTCAATTTGGACCAGTCTAAAATTTTGCTGTCTGGTAATGGGTTACAATGACATAAAAGACCTTTTAAGAACAGATGGGAAGTATGCTGTGAGCTGGACACTCAGAGAAAATATGATAAATATTTGAAAGACTTGGGCATTAAAGAGTTCAAAAGATTGAAGACCTTTACTGTATTTATATTGAAGAAAAGTAATTGATATCTCTTAGATATGTGATAAAACAGTGTGGGTATTAACCCATTCAATAACACTTTGTGACGCCCCAAAGACAAAAATCTTTTGAAATATTATGAACTTAAATATTTCGACAAGCAATTTCTTTATTTTCTTCAAAAGACAAGAAAATTTAAGATTTCATGAACTTAAAACTGTTGTCTGCAACTTCTTTGAATTTTGACCCTTCTAAAATGTTATCATATAGTAATGTATTGATAGAAGAACATGCTTGTGACACTCATTTCTAGATCTTATATCTGCTGGCCAGATGAGCTATTGCAATGGAGTAGTTATACCTGTCCTACCATAAACGTTTACTATTCGTAGAGAAAGTGCAAAAAAATATATATATTGTCAGATTCTCTTGAAACTTTCACAGGATGTTTGTAGGGTCATAAGGAATATATTTTTTGAAATTAGAGAGGACTCACTGGATAATTTCCCTTGGTCATAGCAAACATCCTTGGCAGCATTTGTCTCCCACCGATGGGTGGATAATCTTAAATCTAAGTATGATGAGCAGATAGAGGCTAGGAAAGGTTGTAGTGGTAGTACTGGAATGAAAAATACAAGGAATCTATGGTTAGGTGCTCCAGCCACCACAATATGGCTCAGGTACTGTTAAAAGTGGTATCAAACCCCAATCGAACAAACTGGAATACTTTGAGAAGGGGAGTTAGGGAATTTCAATCAAAAATTCATATACAATGTATATGTCTTTAAGTCTGAAAAAAAATTATAAGACCCTCTTAACCTATTCCCAAGCAAAAAGAATTCAGATTGGTCCACATTGAAAGAAGCTGTAGACAACAAAGGAAAGTTGGTTTAATTTTTAGAAAATAATGGCCTTAGAAAATATTGTGAGAGAAGAAAAAATTGCTTATTGCAATTGTTGCATTTTTTTCTTACAATGTTTCCTGTTGCTATTTTTCTTCAATGCATAAAATGAGGGAATTTTTGGGAATGGATTAAAACATTCAGAGGATGTTAATTTGGTCATAAGAATTTTACTTTTTAATTGGAGAGGATTCATTTGAAAGCACAGGAAAAGGGGCCTGAAGAGTAAATTTCCTTAAAATGATTATTGTATATGTGATAAAGTCCATAAATATTACTGGATTCTCTTGAAACTATCAGAGGATGCTTTTGGGGTGATTAGGATGGTTCCTTTCAAAATTTGGGAGAAACCTGCCAAAACACAGGTGAAGCAATTATAGTGAATTCCACTCAAATGATTTTTATACATGCATTTAATCCATTCCCACACAATCCCACTTTTGGATACTGGGGAAAAAGTGACAAATGAAGAAACTCAAACTTTTGTTAAACTTTTTTAAATC
The DNA here is from genome assembly GCA_946902895.1 of Fragum fragum. Lineage (NCBI taxonomy): Eukaryota > Metazoa > Mollusca > Bivalvia > Cardiida > Cardiidae > Fragum > Fragum fragum. Next base: position 75,078,660 of record OX336365.1, on the reverse strand, counting down.
TCATTACCAGTTGACAACAGTTTTGACCGATCCAAATTAAAAGAGGCTGCCTCTTTTATAGAACCTTTTCATGCTATTTTTTTGTGTTTTTAACTGGAAATCCTCTTTTCAATGGTTAAGATATATAACAGTTGTGTTCATTATACCCCCCACTCACAACAAAATTTACAGGGGTATACTAAAATCAGCCTGTTGAATTGGTTGATCTGTCCGTAAAACCATGTATGGACAACTCCTCAGTCTGATTTAATTAATACTTAGCAGAAATATTAATTAGGAGCTGCAGATGTGAAAGATGTGACTCTCTTGAAAATTCAATCAGGAACTATTGAGTTATTGCCCCTGATTTGAGTTTAAAGGCCTATAAAGTTCTTGTCTTGACAACTCCTACAGTTTCAGTCCAATTGATTATATACTGGGCAGAAAACTTTGTTAGGCAGGAGCTATAGATGTGCATGACACAACTTTCCTGAAAATTCTGTCTTGAATAACTGAGTTATTGCCCCTGATTTCACTAAAGAGTGCTTTTCTAGACATTTCTTCGAAGATTTTCAGTCTGATTTGTTTTATACTCAGCAGATGTGTTCATTTGTTTTTGTAGATCTGCAAGACACAAAATCTTTGTATGAAAATTCAATCAGGAATTACTCAGTTATGCCCCTGATTTGACTTTAAAATGCTTATCAGCATAATTTCTCCTACATTTCTTGTCTGATTCACATCATATTCACAGAAGTGTTCAAGAGTTGCAGAGATGGAACCTTCATGCAAATTCTATGATTAATAAATGAATACTTGCCCCTGATTCAACTTAAAAGTTAGTATGAGTATGTCTGTCTGTTCATCTGTCTGTGAGAAGTCAATTTAATGAAAAAACCTAACATTTTGCTGTTATTCAATGCTGATGATAATTCATGGCTTGTGATTGGGGCATACAGTCCTTGTATTGACATGAAATAGGCTGTTACAGGGGTATGTGGTTTCACAAACACATCTTGTTCAATGTGCCTGTTTCTACTGTAGATATATCTGATAAGTGACTTTCAAGTACTTGTGATTACCATTTTTGATGTCAAACAGAGTGTTGGAAACTACAGAGATGAACTTCTTCAGTAAGTTTTAACCCATTACCCAAAAAGAAAATTTTAGACTGGTCCGAAATGAAAGAAGTTGCAGATAATATCTTCAAGGTGGTAAAAAAAATTCAGTTATTTAGGATAGAAATTAGCAGACGACATTCTAGAGTAAATGCAATTAAAAAAAGTAGCCATCCTATTACAAGAGAAAAGGAGGGCATGAAATCAGGGATTGTATGGGAAAAGGTTTAGAGACAGCTTTAAACTACTTTTGCACTAGAACTCTGACATAGATTTATGGATAGATTTTACAATGATTTGGTAGAATTGGGTTACATAATTTTCTTCCTTAACCGTTTCCCGAACTATTCCTTGATTTTACGTCCCTAATATTTTGAAATTGAGAAAAAATTGTGGGAAAAGAAAAAAAATGCTTGTGACAAGCAATTTCTTCTTTTTCCACAATATTTCCTACCCTACTGAATGGATTTTTTTCAAATTTAATCCACTTTAAATTTTTGTCTGCAGAACCTTTAAGATTGGACAGGTCTAAAATTTTGAAATACAGGAAAGGGTTAATCAATTTTTAAACATTCCAGCTTTTATATCACCCCAAGGAAAAATCTTTGCGAAAAAATTGTTAGAAATGAAAAATTACTTGTAACAAGTTTTCATGCTCCTGAAGAAAATAACTTTGAAAAACACAATTGAAAATGAAGATATTGCTTATTATCCCTCGCAGTTTTGGTAAAGGGGATATAGTAATGATCTCTGTCCGTCATTCTGTCACTAAGCTTGTCCAGAGCATATCTCCTAGATTATAAATGCTATCAACTTGAAACTTCATAGGTGGATAGATCTCATTGAGGAGAAGTGCAGTGCACAAGAATCACAACTCTTGCTTGCATAATTTTGGAGTTATTGCCCTTTGTTGTTTTAAAGACTAAGATTTTGTCTGGAGCATATCTCTGAAAGTATAATAGCTATTAACCTTGAAACTTCATGGGTGGATAGATCTCGTTGAGGAGAAGTGCAGTGCATAAGACCCATAACTCTTGCTTGCATAATTTTGGAGTTATTGCCCATTGTTGATTTTAAGAGTTTTTGTCGAGAGCATTTCTCTGAAAGTATAATAGCTATTATGAAACTCAATGAGAAGAAATGCAGTGGACAAGAAGCCTAAATCTAACTGGCTTCAGTTTACTATCAAGTATTTACGGTGGCGGAATTCCATGTCCAACATGGCTCTTGTTACATAGATTTTTTTCATTATTCACAATGCTTTCTAACCATGCAGACATAGAGTTTCAAAATTTCTTCAACTATTAAGTGTTAAATTTTTCTTCACATATGACTTTCCCAAGGCTGGTTGCAGAAGTTGCCTATGATAATTCTAAGTTTATTCAACTTTGGTGTGTTTTTACGCCCCTGCATCGAAACATCTGGGGCATATTGTTTTACCAATAGTCCGTCTGTCTGTTGGTCATTAAGTCTGTCGGTCTGTCTGCAAAACTTAACCAAAAAACTTAACGCTGTGAATTACTACCAGCCTATTCAAGATACAATGCTCATATTGGGCTTGATGATACATCTCCATAATATGCATCTCCTCATGTCAAAGTCAAAGTCATATGATAAGGTCAAGGTAACATACCAAGGTCAAATGCAAAAAAAGAGGACCATGATGGTCCTAAATCGCTCCCCTGAGTATGATGGTTCATGGCTTTATGATATAAACAAAATAGCAAAGCCCTCTGTCTAATAATTTTGGAGAAGATGTTTAAGGATGTCTCTTTTAATCCTAGGTATATTGATGATCCCACCATATAGAACTAATTTCCTGAATATGGTAATGCCTTGAAGTAAAGACATCAATACAAACCAAGTATAAAAGCTCTAGGCCTAATGGTTTGGGAGAAGAAGGTTTTCAAAGATATCATTATTTATTTCTAACTTTAATTAGGGATGGCACAGAAAAGGGCTAATTTTCTGAATACAGTTATTCTTTGAAGTACTTTGGTAGAGGGTCAATAATTGATGATATGTACCAAATATCAAAGCTCCATGCCTAATCGTTTGGGAGAAGAAGACTTTAAAAGATTTCCTTCTTTATTCCTTTGTAAAATCAGGAATCACACAGAAAAGGGCTAATTTTCAGAATACAGTTATTCTTTGAAGTACTTTGGTAGAGGGTCAATAATTGATGATATGTACCAAATATCAAAGCTCCATGCCTAATCGTTTGGGAGAAGAAGACTTTAAAAGATTTCCTTCTTTATTCCTTTGTCAAATCAGGGATCACACAGAAAAGGGCTAATTTTCAGAATACAGTTATTCTTTGAAGTACTTTGGTAGAGGGTCAATGATTGATGATATGTACCAAATATCAAAGCTCCAGGCCTAATCGTTTGGGAGAAAAAGACTTTAAAAGATTTCCTTCTTTATTCCTTTGTAAAATCAGGGATCACACAGAAAAGGGCTAATTTTCAGAATACAGTTATTCTTTGAAGTACTTTGGTAGAGGGTCAATAATTGATGATATGTACCAAATATCAAAGCTCCATGCCTAATCGTTTGGGAGAAGATAATTTTCAAAGATTTCCATCTTTTTTCCTTTGTAAAATCAGGGATCGCACAAAAAGGGCTGATTTTCAGAATTCCTTAATTATTTGAAGTATTTTGGTAGTGGGTCAATAGGTGATGATACATACCAAATATAAAAGCTCTAGGCCTTATGGTTTGGGAGAAGAAAATTTTCAAAGATTTCGATCTTTTTTCCTTTGTCGAATCAGGGATTGCAGAGAAAAGGGCTTATTTTCAGAATACCTTAATTTTTTGAAGTATTTTGGTAGAGGGTCAAAAAGTGATGATACATACCCAATATAAAAGCTCTAGTCCTTATGGTTTGGGAGAAGAAGATTTTTAAAGTTTCCTTCTTTATTTCTTTGTGAAATCGGAGATCAAACAGAAAAGGGCTAATTTTCAGAGTGCTATAATTCTTTGAAGTATTTGTTAGAGGGTCAACAGGTGATGATATGCACCAAATATCAAAGCTCTAGGCCTTATGGTTTGGGAGAAGATTTTTAAAGTTTCCTTCTTTATTTCTTTGTGAAATCAGAGATCATACAGAAAAGGGCTAATTTTCAGAGTGCTATAATTCTTTGAAGTATTTTGATAGAGGGTCCATAGGTGATGATATGTACCAAATATCAAAGCTCTAGGCCGTATGGTTTAAGAGGAGAAGATTTTTAAAGATTTCCTTTGTAAAATCTGGAATCGCACAGAAAAGGGTTTATTTTAAGAATACAGTAATTCATTGAATTTTTTTGGTAGAGGGTCAATAGGTGATGATATGTACCAAATATCAAAGCTCTAGACCTTATGGTTTAGTCGGAGAAGATTTTTTAATAATTGTTTACAGACAGACAGACAGACGGATGGACAGAGGACGCCGGACAATTACCGATCACAATAGCTCACCTTGAGCATCTTGTGCTCAGATGAGCTAGAAACTCTCATGTACAGCGGGGGAATTGTGTTTCACAAACACATCTTTTTGTTTCAACTTTCTGAGTAAGAAACATTGTGAAAAATGAAGAAATCGCTTGTTGCAAATTGTTGCTTGTTGCAATATTTTTGTAATTGTTTTTCCTGAGGGGCGTCAAAAAGCATCATTGTGTGGGAATGGGCTAACAGTTAACAGTCTGATGTACGCTGTATTGGACATCCTGAAGGGATTCCCACAGAGTCATGGTTTTTAATGCCCCACAGGAAAAAAATCAGGGAAAAACATTGTGTAAAATGAAGAAATTGCTATGAAAATTCCCTCTTTAACTGTGGCTTCCCCTGTTATATATCTACGAATATTTTCCCCTAATTTCTGGATGATTTCTCTGAACAATTAAATAAATTAAATTCTCAGGAGGCTAAAGCATTGGAGGAAATCAAAACAGAAATATTAATTCAACAGAGTTATGACAAAAAAGCTCTGTGTCAGTCTTCATAAAGTGTTTATTAGAAGAGATACTAAAAATGATATTTCTCATTTCAGGTTATATGGTAATATAACTGGACACAAATTTGTCTACGATGGACTACAGGACCATAAAACTCCATCTGGTGGTATAGATACTACAAAGTAAGTTTGGGAAGAATAACCATTTCTAAAGAAATAATCAATTGCCAGAGGACAAAATTTTGGACCAGTCCAAATTGAAAGCATTTCAAATCATGCTAAAGTTTAAAAAAAAGTGCCAAATAGGGTTGAAAACATTGTGGGAAAGGTGAAATTACTTGTAACATGCAATTTCTCCTTTTCCCTCAAAACCTTCATGAAATAGCTTGTTTCAAGCTATTTCTTTAACCCACTCTCAACAAATTAATGCTGCTTCTCAAAAAACTAGCTTATTGAAGCAATATCTTCATAACTCTCAATGTTTTCTACCCCAAATACTAAGATTTTTAAAATTTCATAAACTGGAAAGTGTCTGCAACTTCTTTAACCCTTTCCTAGTTAAACCCGGGATTTTACGTCAGTGTGATTTTATACTTGAGAAAACATTGTGGAAAAAGGAGAAATTGCTTATAATAAGCAATTTCTCTTTTTCCCACAATGTTTTCTACCACATAGGGTGGTTTTATTTGAAATTGCATCCAGTTTTCATTGTCGTCTGCATCTTCTTTCAATTTGGACCAGTCTAAAATTTCAAAAACCAGGCAAGGGTTAAATAAAGACCAGTCTGAAATTTTACCGTCTAGGTTAACCACTCACCATCACTCAATCCTTCATTTTGATGCGCCCTGAAGAATGTCATTTAGGAAAACCCAGTGAGAAAGGAAAAGCTGCATGTTACAAGAAAATTTCAAAGCATTTCTATAGATTTAAATCAAATTCATACAGTAAAAAAAGAGAAAGGGACCATAACTCTGTTAAAAAAGCAATACAATCCTACTCAAAATATGATAACCACATTGCTGCTTGATACTGTGCCCATCTGCGAAGTTGGGTTTAAATCCATCCAGTAGTTGATTACAAAATGAGGACAAGAATTTTCATCAAAGGGCCATAACTTCATGAAAAAACAATGGCCTGTAACCAGAATAGAATAGGCTCATCCATATCCATTTGATACTAAGTCTACTTTCAATATTGAATCAAAAACTTGATAAGAAAATTAGTGAACATTGAAAAACAAGAAAGGGCCAAAACTGAAAAAGCAATGTTTCTGAACCAAAGTAGGATATTCACATAATATGAAGTCTACCTGTGAAGTTTGAATCAAGTCACTGTAGCATTTGATGAGAAAAATAAGGGTCATTAGAAAAAGCTTCAGGGTGAAGGAATCGCCAAAAGATGGACAGATAGACCAACAAGCAGACTCCTTTATACTTCCAAACCATTTTCTGTAGCAATGGGTTGACCCTTGGGTAGTTGTTAATCCTGTCACCATACATTAATTTTCTACATTTTGATGTGTTTTTGCCATGAGAAAACATGCTGAACAGTTAACCCTTTCCTGTTTTGCAAAATTTTAGACCTGTTCAAATTCAAAGGTTTTGCAGATGTAAATTTAAAGTAGATTTAAGTTGAAAATAACCATTGAGTAGGGTAGAAAACATTGTAGAAAAAGGAGAAATTTGGTACCTATATGCTTAAGTTTTAAGTATTTCGGTCGATCGAAACTAAGAAATATGAGAGTAATCCTTTCATTTAACAATGTTGTCTTCCTTCTTTTTCATGCATTTTCCAAAATTACAACTTCTTCCAATTTGGAATACTAAAATTTTCGCTTCTAATAATTGGTTAAGCTGAATAAAAACTATTTCACTATTCTCTTCTATTCTCTATTTTTCAGAGCAGATCTCCTTTTCCATATTGTTGATCCTAAAACAGACAGAATATTGCCTTCCGATGAAGCTCAAAGGTAGGAGCTTTAGATACACTCAAAAAAGTTTTGATTTGACCTGTTTTGTTGAGAGAGGTGGAGCCAATTTTATTGCATTGCCTTAACTTCGTCATTTATCATAAAAATAAAAATCACTTTCACATGGCCAATTCTGAAAAAGAAAATATAGCTGTTTCTCTTCTGAATAACTCATCAGAGTTTCTTTTGAAAGTTTGAGGTATCTTTCTGGAAACTTAATAAAAGGGGCCTATTTGACTTCACATCATGCATTTGTGTTTGGTAATAGACACTAAAATATTGTTAGATTTCATTAAACCCTTTCCTGTTTTGCAAAATATTAAACCTGTCCAAAGGTTTTGTAGATGAAAATTTAAAGTAAATATAATTTGAAAATTAACCAGTGAATAGGATAGAAAAAATTGTTACTAGCCTTTTCTTCTTTTTATTTTTATGTTTTTTCAATTATAATTACCCAAATACCTCTACAAAGTTTGATCATTTCAAGCCCTTTGAGACATATTTTGGCAGTGGTCATTGCACAGTAGTAGCATGTAGGACTGCTAATCATGGATTCCTGGATTCGATCCCTGGCCTCGGCAAATATCTGTTCTGATACTTGTCTCCAAACAAGGGGTGGATAATTGTAAATGAAAGTGGGGTGAGCAGCTAGAGGCTCAGAAAGGATGTTGTGGTAGTAATGTTGTGAGAAATACAAGGCATCAATGGTTAGGTTTCGATCCCTGGCCTCGGCAAATATCTTTTCTGATACTTGTCTCCAACCAAGGGGTGGATAATTGTAAACGAAAGTGGGGTGAGCAGCTAGAGGCTCAGAAAGGATGTTGTGGTAGTACAGGTGTGAGAAATACAAGGCATCAATGGTTAGGTTCTCCAACCACCGTGTTATGACTGTAGTACTGCTAAAAGTGGCGTTAAGCCTATTCAATAAATCAACTGAGTCAATTTTTGGGCCCCACACTGGAGCAACCCATTGTACATTAAAACAAAGAAAAAAAACTTTAAAAATCTATCCAGAAACCAGAGAGCCTGAAGCATTGATATTTTGTGCATAGAATTACCTAGTGAACTTGTACAAAGTTTGTTCATGTGTTGCTCTTTGAGTCATAGTTGGGCTCTGCACCCTATTTGACACAGAAATAGAAGAAAATCATATTCTTTGGAATCAGAAAGCATTGATATTTAGAATGTAATTTTTTTAGTGAACCTCGTCCAAGTTTGTTCATGTGATGCCCTTTGGTGTCATACTTGACTCCATCCTCTTTAACATTGAAAAATGAAGACAATCTTGTTAGATAACCTTTTTCTCAAGCTTCTGCTGAAGTCATAAGACTTTTTTACTTAATTAATCTTAGTAGTTTTGAGATCATTCCTTTGAAATGCTCAAGATGGGGCTTTCATTAGTTAACGCTCTATTGGCCTCTTGTTTATCTGTATGGATTCTGCTTTCTTTTGGATAGAAGGAATTATAAACTTTTTCATTTTTTTTTCAGACTGATTGACAGTTTTTATGATAAGCTGAGACAAGTGACGATAGATTACAAAGTCCTGGAAGTACTGGTATGTTTTTCTGAGAATCAGGGACCAAATTCTCCAAAAAAATTTTTAAAACAAATTGTCTAACTCTTAGCGTGTAAGTTGTTTCCAAATTCCAATGTTATTGCAATGGCTTACCATCAGATTAAAGTTAGCACAAAAATGATTACATTAGATTACATTATTTACCACCAAGTAAGATAATTGTCAGATTGTTTGCAGGCATTTCTGTTGGGTTTGAGTTTAAAACATCTCAACTATAGCTTATTCAAGCTGTGGTTATGACATTTACGTTACCAACCACATTTCTACCTTTTGCTACATGTTTGTGAATTATATAACAAGTCTTTCTCAAGGTGCTGGATACTCTTAACCCATTTTTATATAATCCTTCTTTGGGTCGTATTATTTTATGGCCCTGGTCGTCCATCTGTCTGTGTGTCCATCTGTCTGTCTGTCCGTTAGCAATTTTTTGAGTGCGCAACTCCTCCTAAACTATCCATGAGAATGAGCTGAAACTTGGCACAATTATTCCCTATGATGACTAGTTGTGCATAAGACCTTTGAAATTCAAAATCGCTCCAGTAATTCTTGAGTTATCTTGAATTATCTGCCCTTGAATCGAAAGAAATTCACTATGTTTTGTGTCCGCAACTCCTCCTAAACTATCCATGGGAATGAGCTGGAACTTGGCACAATTACTCCCTATGATATCTAGTTGTGCATAAGTTCTTTGAAATTCAAATCGCTCCAGTCATTCTTGAATTAACTTGAATTATCTGCCCTTGAATTGAACGAAAATCACTAAGTTTATTGTGTGCCACCTTATCCTACATTATTTATGGCAATGTGCTGAAATTCCCCACATTGACTCTGTATGATGTTTAGTTGTGCTTAAGACCTTTGAAATTCAAATCGCTCAAGTTTTTCTTGAGTTATCTTGAATTATCTGCCCTTGAATTGAAAAAAAAAAAAACGTTTTTGCTTGTGAGTACACTTTCTCCTACATTTTGAATGGGATTGCCACAATTACTCTGTATGATGTCTCGTGCTTAAGACTAAAATTTGTTTGATATGTAAAATTGTGCCTGAATTATCTACCCTTTATGTAACAATATAGCTTAAAATACAGTTTTTGTGTGTGTTTGTGTGTGTGCAACTCCTCCTACAAATTCTATTGAATTAAATTGAATCTTGCCAAAATGTATCTCTGATATTTAGTTGAGCATAACACTTCATAAATTTAAAAAGCTCGGGTCTTTCTTGAATTATTTGCCCTTGAATTGATTGAATTTTAACGTCAAGGTCATTTTTAGCTCTGAAAAACCTAAACTGAACCATTGTAATTGTTTATTTGTCAAGATCAGTTTATCAAGGTCATACATTTATTGCTTGTGGTGAGTACTGTCTTTTGATACTTGTTTCAAGGTCATTGGTCAAGGTCAATTTTTTTATGTCAACTCTATTCAAATTATAGAATGTAACCATTGTACATAATATTATAGAATGTAACCATTGTACATAATATTGAATGATAAGTTATTATAAAGCTGTCTTATTTCTCAAGTGTAAACAGTATTATTCAGGTGATAAGATCTTTCTATTGACAAATCATTCAAGCTCAGGTTACCTGACAAGCCCCTTCGGGCCTATATACACGTATATACGCCGCTCTGCGAAGCTCTTGTTTAAGACCATCAAGAAGAGAGGTTTGGAAAATAAAACAACAACAAAAAAGACTTATAATTATGAGTATCTTCTACATTTACCACATTGTGAAGTGTTTAAAACCCTATCAGCTTAGAATTGTTGCCTGCAGAATCTTTCAATCTGGTCAAGTCTAAAATTTGGTTGTTTGGTAATAGATTGAACAAATTGTCATGAGAATTTAATTAAGGAATAGTATCTGCTTTTTCAATAGCTATTAATTGCATTTTAACAAAAAAAATGCTTGTAACATACAATTTCTTAATTTTCCATATTGCTTTCATGAACTATCATCTTCAGGGGTATAAAAAGGCAGGATTATGTGGGAATGGATTGGGTCAACCCTGTTCTTAAATGAAAAATTAGTTATAAACCTGAAATTTGGTCTTCATTTCCGCTGATTTAATCTATGCTCAAGTCACAGAAGAAGATGACCCTATGAGAACAGTGTATATACTAACTGCTGTTGTGATGTTGTTGGCTTTAGCATTTGCTTTAATTATATATATGTGTCAATTTATTTAAGGAACAATTTGCTTTATAACCTGCAATTTTGGCTTCTTTACTCTAGGCCAGTACTGGTGCTCAAGTCACAGAAGAAGATGACCCTATGAGAACTGTGTATAGTTTTGGTGTTGTCGGCTCTAACTATTGCTGTAATTATATATGTGTCATTTATTTAAGGAACAGGTTGCTTTATAACCTGCAATTTTGGCTTCATTAATCTAGGCCAGTACTGGTGCTCAAGTCACAGAAGAAGATGATCCTATGAGAACTGTTTATATACTAACTGCTGTCGTGGTGTTGTTGGCTTTAACTGTTGCTGTAATTATATATGTATCATTTACCTTAAGGAACAGGTAAGTCATCCATTGCTAGACGAATAATCGAAACTGAGAGAAGTCTTTGATGATTTTTCAAAGTAAATAATAATTCAACTGATTGATTGAATGGGGTTTAACGCCACTTATAACAGTATTTCAGTCATATGGCAGTGGCTGGAGCAATTAACAAACGATTCCTGGTATTTCACACCGGTATTACTACTACATCCTTTACTATCCTCCAGCTGCTATCCAACTTGGGTTTACGGTTATCCATACATTGGATGTCGGCAAATGTAATGTGCCGCTACTGGAGATCAACAAAAGGGTTGAAAATATTGAAAGGGAATGCTGATATTTTGTAAGTATCAATGTCTGTTGACCCTTATGGTTCTATTTACCAAAATACTTCATAGAATTACCATGAGCCATCATACTCAGGGGAGCGATATAGGACCATTATGGTTCTCTTGTTTACAAAATGAAAGGCATGCTCTTGCAAATAACTTAGAGACATGACACATATAGTTATGAAACGTAAAAAAGTAATAAATATGCAAAAATTTTATTTGAAATGTCGCAAATTATTGAAAAACAGTGTAAAATACCACAGAAATGAGGGCTTGAAATTTTTTATTGTAGGTATAAGAGGAAGATAAAAGCCCTCAGTGTTGGTGAGTAAGATTTTACATAGCTAATTATTGCACTTTGATGATTAGATCATTACCAGAAATTGTAGACTTGCTTGGTATTGAAGAGGTGTTTGACTGTGATTAAAGTAGAGTATACATTAAAAATATATTCTAAGTCAGCCTGATAAGCAAAGTTGGTAGAGCACTTGACTTCAAACCTCAAGATCATGGGTTTTGGCCCTAGACTAACCTACTAATTGTCTTTGGGATGAGACATTAAACTGAGACCTCCTTGTGACGGACGGTGCTTTCCTATGAGCACATTTAAAATCAGGTGGGGCTCTCTGCAATTATGTCCTGTGCACTATCCCCTGTAACAACTAACTGTCTTCTGGGGCATTACTCATATCGGTGTGTGCTATGGTAGCATTGACAAATAAATGGAAATACGTAATATATCATTACAGGTAAAAGAAATTTGTGTGAAAAAAGTAATAGCTTGTGATGTAAGTTTTCTCCATTTTCCACACTGATTTCATTTAATGTATTAAGTCAGTGTTTTAAAAAGTTGTAATGTTTAAGAAAGACAAAAAATGGTAAATGACTAACATCATTACTAATGGAATGAATGGAATTGAAATAGTATGATTAACCCTTGTTATGCTGTATAAATTACCTAACTGAAATGCTGTCAAATCAAAGGGCTGAAAGCATTGATAGCACTTGTTGTTCAAAAATCAATATTTCTTTTAGAAATCAACTTCATGAACAACTCTGACAGGAACAGTAGAAGCAGGAGGTGTAGACTAAGATCAGCCTGCACATAAGTGCAGTCTGATCTTAGTCTACACCTCCTGCCAAAACCGGAATATTCCGGGTTCAGCATGACAAGGGTTAATGGTTTAGATTTTCTACATATTTTAGGAATTTTTGGAATACTTCAACAAATTTTTCCAACAAATGAGCTAATTGTGTGTCTCTTTGTCTGTTTATTTTTCATTCTGTCTATCCTTGGATATCATTTGAATTCTATAACTGAGAATATTTCTAATACAATATGTACATTAAATCAGACATGTCAGAAAAAATCCATCTCTGATAGTGTCAAATGTGGTTCCATATAAGGTAGTAAAGGCTGACGTCATTTTCATTTCATAGATAAAGACATTTTACAAATCAACATAATCAGAATGGCATTCAAGAAAGGAAAAACCTAAGAAATACAGATACTTTATCATTTCATTTATTTTATTTAACCCATTCCCACTTGACAAAATTTTAGACTGGTCCAAATTGAAAGAAGATGCAGACGACAATTTCAAGTTGATGAAATTTTAATTTTTTTCACCTTTTTGGATAGAAAACATTGTGGATAATGAAGAAATTGCTTGATACAAGCAATTTCTTCATTTCCCACAATGTTTTCCAAAGCTTTTTTCTTGAAGGGCGTAAAAAAGGAGGGATTGAGTTGGAATGGGTTAAAAAGGGTGTAGGTGTATAACAAATTACTAAGTTAAATTGACAATACAGCATCTTGTATGTGGTTTTTGAAACAAAGGAAAATTTTAATTTTACACACTACCTTCGATTTTGTGAAATATTAAAATTTTCCCCCTCATAGCAAATAATAGAGGTTGTATTGCTAATGTAACATTATATTCCCTATACATGTATTTAGGAGTACTGGTAGGTACAAAGTAGCTAGAAATGCTCTGTACGAAAGACAAGAAAGACAGACAATATTACTACCTTTGTTTATGTATTTCTATTGCAGACAAAACTGTCATAGCAAAAGAGGAATCAAACAACTTTATACCTGGTAGTAACCAGTATTCAAAAACGTAAGTTATCACAAAGGGGGAATTTTTTTAAATAAGATGATTGATTTATTGTAGAAAAAGATGTAAAGGCATTATTAACTCCTTTTATTGGAATTCAACTAAATATTCTACAACAAAGAAACAAATCAATTTTTTCTAGATATCAATAGAGAATCTGTCATGTAAAAATACCTAAGCACACACACACACACACCAAAAAAACACAGTTTAAAAAAGAATATAATGCTTCTAAAAGGAATTTCCACAATAATGTAAACAAGTTACCATAATTATTTGGTAACATCTTTTTGGTGGTTGGAAATGAAGGCCAAATTTTAACAAAGTTAAACATTTGTTCACTGTGGCAAAATGGAATAAACATTTGTTCACTAGCAGGAAACATCTGAATCAGATCATCTCCAGTTGGTTTAAACTCATTTCAAAACAACAAAATTTAGACAGGTTCAAAATCAAAATAGTTGCAGACGACAATTTCAAGTTGATGAAATTTAAAGAAATTTTGCCTATTGGGGTAGAAAACATTGTCACAAATATATTTTTATGCCCCCACCACTTAATGGGGGGGGATATAGATTTGCCTTTGTCCGTCCATCCCGAAATTGTTCAGGGCATATCTCTGAAAGTATCTATCTATCTATACTGCCCAACTCCCCTTTCGGGTATTACTGGCAGGTGCGCGTCTGTGCTGGAATAAAAACTGTTAGACATTTGTTAGGGTGCAAAATTTTAAAAGTATTGTGAGTGTTAGATTAAAAGAGCTGATAAAACATATTTTGGTCATTCAGGGACGGCTCACTATCTGAAAAGAATCAAGACTCTTTTTGAATGCTGCAATATCAGGTTGCTGTACAATTGTTTCTGGAAGGCTGTTCCATAGTATCACTGTGTAGGGAAAAAAAGAATATTTAAAGTAGGCTGCATTTGTGTGGATCTGTCTGAAAGATGCTGTGTGCATATGTCGGGTGGTCCTCACTGGTCTTTCAAGATAAGCTGGTACTGGCACTGCAACAAAATTGTTAACGATTTTATAAAACATGGTGACTCTGGAGATGTCTCGTCTGTATTGGAGAGTTTCCCAACCAAGCTCCTTCTGCATGCAGGTAACACTGTCATAATAAGAGAAATTATTTTGAACCCATCTTGCCGCTCTACGTTGTACTTTTTCCACTTTGTTGATATAGGTTTTTGTGTAGGGGCTCCAAACTGTTGATGCGTATTCTACCTGGGGTCTCACTAAAGTTTTATACGCTATTTCTCTGATCTTCTTATTTTTGGTCTGGATGTTTCTGCGGAGAAAACCTAAAGTTTTATTAGCATTTGATGTTATATTGTCAATGTGTTTGTTCCAGGAAAGATCTCCAGATATTGTAACTCCTAGGTATTTGGCATTGTCCACAGTCTCTAGTACTTGTCCATGTAACCTGTAATCAAAGGAAATCTTTTTCTTCTTTTTAGTAATATTTAGGACAATGCATTTGCTGGGGTTAAACTCCATTTCCCACTTTTTCTCCCACTGCATTAACTTGTCTAGATCTTCCTGTAGGGTCAAACAGTCTTGTCTGTTGTTAATAGCTAAGTAAACGGCAGTGTCATCTGCAAACAAACGAACTTGGGATGTGATGTTATTTGGAAGGTCATTTATATACAAAAGAAACAAAAGAGGGCCAAGTACAGATCCCTGAGGTACTCCAGACGTTACTGGTACTTCTGATGAGCATCCACCTTCTAAAACTACTTTTTGTGTTCTGCCTATTAGAAAAGATTTAATCCACAAAAGGGTAGCATTGTTAACACCATGTTCCTGCAATTTATACAAAAGTTTTAAGTGGCTAACTTTGTCAAAAGCCTTGCTGAAGTCTAACAAAACTAGATCAGTTTGTTTTCCTTCAGTCAGGTTTCTGGCAAGATGGTCGGTCAG
The DNA here is from genome assembly GCA_946902895.1 of Fragum fragum. Taxonomy (NCBI): domain Eukaryota; kingdom Metazoa; phylum Mollusca; class Bivalvia; order Cardiida; family Cardiidae; genus Fragum; species Fragum fragum. Next base: position 75,063,205 of record OX336365.1, on the reverse strand, counting down.
TTGAAGTAGCTGGGTTTTGCATGAACGCCTTTCTCTAAAACCATGCTGCAAGTCCTAAAGGATATTATTTTTATCAAAATGTTCAGTTAGATTTGATGCTACAATATGTTCTAGAACTTTACACAGTATACATGTTAAAGATATAGGTCTGTAATTTGCAGGATCTTCTTTGTTTCCTTTCTTGAAGAGTGGAGTCACGTTTGCTTTTGTCCAAACTTGGGGAAGAGTGCCTGTGTCTAGGGATTTCTGAAAGAGAATTTGTAAGATCGGGGAAATTTGATAACATAAGTTTTTTAGTACAAGAGGTTTGATGTTGTCTGGTCCTGCTGCTTTGTCTGGTTTCAGGTTGGAAATAAGTTTTTGTACTCCACTGGTGCAAATAGTAATGTTCGGCATAACTGGGTATTTGCTGAAAGAGGAAGAGAATACATTTTGTCTTATAGATGAAAGGCAGGACTGAGCCAAAGAAATTGGTGTCATTGGAGTGAAGACTGACTGGAACTGTTGATTTAGGATATTCGCCTTTTCTGTGTTGTCTGATTTGATGGAACCTGAAATTTTATCGAGAAGAGGGGCTACTCCGGTTGCATCTTGCTTGGCATTCTTTATCAGATTGAAAAGTTTCTTATTGTTAAATCTTGTGGCTTCCTCTTTGTCTTCAGTGGTTCCATCTAGGCCTAAAATATATTCAATATAATTAATATAGGAAACTTTTATTTGATTTTTGATGTTTCTTTTTAGAGCCTTGAGAGTAGTCTTCATCTTGTTGTTTCCTTCTTTCTTCAATCTGAAATAGAGTTGATCCCTTTTTCTGATAAGGCATTTTATAGGCTGTGTAATCCATGGAAGCGATCTCTTGTGGCCAAGTCGTTTTGTTGGAACATACTTCTCGATACCTGTAGAGATTGCATCTGAAATTTAACCAAATTTCTTCAACAGAATTAGAGTGATGATCTTTCAGAATTTCATTTTTAACTTGCTCAATGTAAATTTTAAAGCTACCCCAGTCAGCTTTTTTGTACAGATGAACCTGTCTAGGTTGTTGTTTTGTCATCTGTGGCTTTGTATCTGCAAAAATAGAGACAATATTATGGTCCGATATACCTGGAAGACATTTTACATTTTTAATTAAGGTGTGGTTTGATGTTAGGAAGAGGTCCAGTGTATTTTCTCCTCTGGTGTTTTCTGTTACCATCTGAGTGAGGTTGAAATCTGAAAGTAAGTCATTAAATTCTTTATACAAGTTGGTATAACTGCATCCTGACTTTAATACTGGTATTTGATCACAGTTCCATGAGAATTTTGGTAAGTTAAAATCACCTAGCACCAAAAAAGATCCTTTAAGGTTTCTTGTCAGGTCTAAGGACTTTTTGAACTCGTTAAAGCTGTGGATGTCAGATTCTTTCGGTCTGTAGTAGGCTGCTATATAAAGAGGTTTACATGTTCTGACCTGTAATTTATTCCAAATAATTTCACAATCAGTCTTTAGTTGTTTCTGCTCTGTTGCAAGGAAAGTATCTTTAACCAGGATGAATACTCCCCCACCTTTGGTTGACCTGTCTAATCTAAAGGGTGTATAACCTAGGGACTTTGGAAAGAATTCACAATCTGCATGATGTCTATTTAACCAGGATTCTGTACCTACAACTATATCAGGTTTATGTTGATCTATCATACAAAGAAATTCTGCATTTTTGTTGACAATGGACTGGCAATTAACTGAAATTACTTTAAGCTGAAAAGGAATGTTATTTTGTTTAGATCTCTGTCTCTGTACTGTATTTCCGGAGGTGGTACTTGGATGTTGTAAGTTGGACTGCTCACTCAAAACACTGTAGCTATTATGAGATGAAAAGGAAGAAATTGAAAGATTTGAATGTCTAGAGAAATTTTGGGCTTCACAGATTGAGCAGATCCAGGAGAAAGATGCGTCTCGAGCTACAAGATCAAAATAGGTTTCATTAGTAATATCCTGACATTTGACGTGGAACCATCTTTGGCAGGTGTCGCATTCAACAGCAATGTCTTCGTTAAGAACCTCATATTGACATGAACCACATAGGAATTCAGGGCCAGGATTTTTCTACATCTGCAGACAAAGACAGTAAGAGAAGACATAAATATGTTAGCGAAGAGTTTCTTGTGTGTTTCTCAACTGGGACAGACCACCGTGTTGATTTCAGCAAACAGGCACAAACATACGAATTACTAGGTTTTAGTACATTTGGATTAATAAAAGCTAATGGTTGATGTTCTGTGATTGGGTCTGGACCTATCTGGATGCTGAGCCAAAAAGCTGTAATAAGAATCGGGGCAAATACACCTGTAATCATTTTCAAAATTTTTCAAAACAAACAAAAATTGTTATGGGTTTTCGTGGCACAAGGGGAGGTCACCGGATCTAGAAAAATGAAAATACTTGAAAAATCGTTTTATCTGAAAATATTCTAAGTTGATGTATGGAACAACCTCTAAAAATGATTGGAGTATCTTCTTGCGTCAATTAAGACAATCCCTGAAGCCGAAAAATAGATTTTATTTAGAATTTTCACGATCTGGAAAGGAAGAGAAAAAACAGCTGTTAGTTGCACGACGCATGCGCACGTATAAGTATAATAGCTATCAACTTGAAACTTCATAGATGGTTAGACCTCATTGAGGAGAAGTGCAGTGCACAAAAGCCACAACTCTTGCTTGCATAATTTTGGAGTTATTGCCCTTTGTTATTTTAAAGACTAACATTTTGTCCAGGGCATATCTCTAAAAGTATAATAGCTATTAACATGAAACTTCACAGGTGGATAGACCTCAGAAGTGCAGTGCACAAGAACCCTAACTCTTGCTTGCATAATTTTGGAGTTATAGTCCTTTGTTATTATCAAAGCTACCGGTGGGGGCATCTGTGTCCTGTGGACAAAGCTCTTGTTCATTTTCCACAATGTTTTCCAAAGCCTTTTTATTAAGGGTGTAAAAAAATGGGAATGTATGGGGAAAAGTACAACCTATTCTTACAAAATAACTCTTTTTGACACCCCTCAAGAGAACAAATAGGAAAACATTGTGTAAAATGAAGAAATTGCTTGCAATAAACAACTTCATTTTCCACAAATTTGTTCAACTACAAAAATTGAAAAAAAATCTGAAATTTCAGAAACTTTAAAATATTGTCAGCAGCTCCTTTTAAATTGAAGCAGCTTAAAATTTTGCCATACGGTAATGGTTAAACAAATAGAATCTTACCTGCCTTCATGATGATTTTCCAATCTGCTCTTCAAGGTTTTGGATGAGAATGCAACAAAAACCCTAATTATGTAACATTTTATGCATTAACCCATCACCACACAAGAAACGATAAGAGTGGTCCAAATTCAAAGAAGCTGCAGAAAACAATTTCAAGCTCATGAATTCTTCAAAATCTTTTTCTAGAAAACATTGAGGATAATGAAAAAATGTTTACCAAAGCATCCTTAGGGGCGTAAGATAGTTTGATTGTGTGGGAATGGATTAAGCAAAACTAAAACCTCATACATACAGTTCCTTGATCAGTGCAGTAGCTAGTATGATAAGGAACATCATTAACCCATTGCAATACAACAAAATATTAGACTGGTCTAATAGGAAAAAATTTGTGAATAACATTTTCGAGTTGATCAAATTTTGATATCCTTGTCTTTTTGGGTAGAAAACATTGTGGATAATGAAGAAATTGCTTGTTACAAGCAATTTTTTCATTTACCACAATGTTTTCATAAGTTTTTTTCTCGGGGATTGAAAAAGGGTCATTGTATGGGAATGGGTTAATTTGATTTAGAGGAAATTCTTTGAATACTACTCTGACCAAAATTTTTTGTAAAATATTACTTACTCTGTATTGAATAAAGAAATAGACTCCTCATACAAAATGGAAATTATTCACGGTGCATCGATTTTTATTGTTATTTGGCATGCAATTCATTTGAAAAAATATGACATTTGGGAAAAAAAGGTGTAGAGCCAAGCAAACAAAGAAAAGATGGTAATTGATTTATGAGCTGCAATGAAGAGAAAAGGCAATTTTGTTGCCTTATACAACATTAAATCTTATAACAACAGATTTCAAGCCACACCCCCTTTTCATAGTTGAAACTTGAAAAGTTCTATTTTGAAATCAAATGTTGTTATTTTTCAAAATTTATAGCCAGTAATGTGTAACACTAAGTAAAATGTTGGATGTCATCCTGAATGTGATATCTGTAGCTTGAATAAGCCGTAGCTAAAGTGTTTATGTCGCCAATTCTTTGATTAACATTTGCAATTCATCAGTTATCTTTGGTTATTATACTTTTTATTTTGTAGATCCAATCCATTGTTGAATGCAAAGATTGACACAGATACCCATTATGACAAAATGAGTCTTAGCAGGTAATTGTCATTCTGTATGCAAGTTAAAGGAAAGTTGTTGTTAAATGTATAAAGAAATTTTCCAAATTTGATGTAAATGGAAAAAATATGTCATTTTACTGTGTAATGGTATTGTACCAGGACATCATTTGAATCCATTAGTGAATGACAAAAAGATTTTACTTTTCCAGTTTGAAAGATGTTGCAGACAACAATTCAAAATGCATAGAAATGGAAAAATAAGTTTCAATATGGTAGGATGTGGCAAAATGCTAAGTTGCAATTAATAAACAATTTCTCCTTTGATACATTATTTTTCTTGGTTATTTTTCTTCATTTTTCTTCAAGCAACTAAATGTGGGATTGTATGGCAAGTTATTAAAAGAATGTATTATTGAAGTCAAGAGAAGAGAATTGGAAGTGACTTTTACTTAATGATATGATATTCTTGTTTCATGCATAAGGTCCACATGTATCATCAGGTTTTCCTGAAACTCTCCAGGATGTTTTTGCAGAAATAAAGATTGTAATCCATAGACAATAAAGCTACAAAGCTTTAATGTCACAGGTCAAGAGTTGTCTTAAAAAATTAGCATATCTAGCGCATAGCCTCTTATTAGAGAATTGGTCAGGGGCATTCACGCAGCACCTAGCATCCTGGTGATTGACCTACTTAAATGGGATGGCTTTTTATTTTATCACATGTGCTATATATTCTATGATCAGATTCCAGGCAGATTTCAAATTCATCAAAGAATGTGTAATATATTATAAATGGTTCCTTCATGATTAAGCCGCAGTCATAGCTCAGTTGGTAGCGTGTCAGACTGTCAATCTAGGGGTCCGGGGTTCGATCCGGACGGCGGCACTCATTCTTCCGTCTATTTGTCTCCCACCAATGGGTCGATAATCGTAGACCTATGTGAGATAGCAGCTGGAGGCTATGAAAGGATGTAATGGTAGTACTGGTATGAGAAATACCAAGATTCCATTGTTAGGTGCTCCAGCCGCCACGATATAACTGAAAGATTGTTGAAAGCGGCGAAAAACCCCATTCAAACAAAAAACAAAATCCTTCATGATTAAGACTAGTTGGAGAGAAGTGTCTACATTTTGCCTCTTGATTTAACCCCTTCCCAAATGACAAAATTTTAGACTGGTCCAAATTGAAAGAGCTGCAGATGACAATTTTAGGTTGATGAAATTTTCAAACCTTTGTACTTGGGGTAGAAAACATTGTGGATAATGAAGAAATTGCTTGTAACAAGCAATATCTTCATTTTTCCAAAAAATTTCAGAAGATTTCTTCTTGAGGAGCATGAAAAGGCACGATTGTGTGGGAATGGATTAAACAGGTTTTTACCCTTGTTTTACATAAATAATGTTTTCTCTAAAATATTTTCAGTAATGATTCAATAGACAAGAATGAGGTGGATACAGCGAGAGACGATGCATCCTATGATAAAATGGAAACTAAGGAGAAAACAATGGACCTATTCATGGAACATAGTACCTTTGAAGACGTGGAAAGTCCTCTAGAAGCTGCTATAAGAATGCATGAAATAAACAGAGCTTCACTAGAGACTGAGGGGGAAGCAGACATTGTGGATGCTGTTGGTGATGAAGCTGACCCTGATGACAACACAGCTTTAACTACAGAGAGTGTCACCATTCATGGATATGTCAATGAGGTTTTTGATATGGAGTCTAGTGATATATGAGTTCTTGTTGAGTTTGTTTATAAATGACTGATGCACTGATTTTTCTTCATAACACATTCCCACAAAGTGATACTTTTGGATGCCCCATAACACATTCCCACAAAGTGATACTTTTGGATGCCCCTCAAGAAAAATGCCTGTGAAAACATTGTGTAAAATGGAGAAATTACTTTTTTGTTACAAGCAATATCTTTGTTTTCCACAATGTTTTCTACCCATAGAGTTGAAATAATATCTAGAATTTCATAATGATTAAATTATTGTCTGCAACTCCTTTGAATTTGGACCAGAATAAAATTTTGTCAGTTGGTCAAGACAATGACCATATACTGGTTTTAACCCTTTCTGGTTTTGCAAAATTTTAGACCTGTCCCAATTCAAAAGTTTTGAAGACGACAATATAGAATTGATTTTATATGAAAAATAATCATTCTGCAGGGTAGAAAATATTTTAGAAAAAGAAGAAATAGCTTGTTTCGAGCAATTTCTTCTTTTTCCATAATGTTTTCTCAAGTTTATAATCACGGGGATGTAAAAACCAGGGAATTGTAATGAGCAATTTCTTCTTTTCCTACAATATTTTCTACCCTGCAGGTTGGTTACTTTTCAAATTGCACTAACTTTAATTTGTCATCTGCAACTTCTTTCAAATCGGACAAGTCTAAAATTTTGAAAAACGGGAAAGGGTTAAGAAAATGATTAACCTAGCAACTAGGAACATTTTTTATGTCACTGTTCAAGTTTTAATGTATTCCAACATAATTCCACTTTTATAGCCCCCATGGAAAAAGCTTATGAAATCATTGCAGTAAATGAAGAAATCAAAAAATATATATATTTATGTGCTACAATGCTTTCTACCCTCAAAGTCAAAGAATTCATCAACTTCAAATTGTTGTTTGCATTTTAATTGGGATTTGTCTAAAATTTGTTCATCAGGTAATGTGAGATCTGTTTCATGTAATTTATGATTTTTAATGATTTTGTTGATGTTAAACATCAAAACTGATATAGCCATGCCCAAGTCGTCATAAGTTCTGCTTCAATAGTGAATGTATGTAGCTATTGTAGCCCTATCACATTAACCAAACTACAGATTACGGCTGTCATTCAAAAAATCCATAGACCAATCAAATTGATCAAAAACAGAAGTAGACTTTGAACACCAACATGAAATAAAGGATTTTTGTTGGTTTCGAGACTTAAGCTCCATAAGTACAGCTGATTCAAGCTGTAGTTACAATGTTTGGTGCACCAACCAATGACTTAATTTATTTTTTATGTTTCACAAAGTAATTTTGTTTATAACTGCAGAAGGAGACAATACACCATATACCTCAACACAGTTGTTACTCTTTTCAAGAACTTTCTGTAACAAAAAACTTTGTTTGGTACAGCTGAAGGTAAAATATCAAAATTAACCATCTCTATATTATATCTTCCACATTTTCTAATTCCTTTCAAAATAACTTGGCATAGTCATTCCCCTTTACATGTACTATTGCATTGCAAAAAAGTTGTTTTGAAAGACCTACAGTCGAGTTCACAGTTTAGTGTAAATGGATTTCAAAATACGTGTAACTTTGTATTGTGTTCCCATTCATGAGAACTATTGTCAATGTCACAGCTGAAGGTTAAAGTTTCAAAATTAACCTTGTCTAGAACACATCTTCTACATCTTCTCTATATGGATTTCAAAATAATTTGGTATAGCTGTGCCTGTTGAAAATTATAAGTATTATGCAAAAAAAATTTGGATGGGGTGAACGTCAAGTGATGAATTTTTTTCCCCCTAGATGAGAACTTGCAATATCTGTTATGATACTTCAGGTCAAAGACGTGGTTTTTAGTCAATGCCAAATTTGTTGAAGGTCAAATTTCGAAACTGACATAGCAGATCATCTTATGCTTTATGTTATAGCTGAGTCTGCAGTGCATCAGACTCAGAATCCTCAGAAATGGGATGACATGGGTTCGATCCCTGGCGGCCACGCATATCCTTTCCAACATTTGTCTCTCACTGATTAGTGGATAATCGTATACCTATGTGGGATAGCAGCTGAAGGCTAGGAAAGGATGTAGTGGTAGTACTTGTGTGAAAAATACCAGGAATCCGTTGTTAGGTGCTCCAGCCACCGTGACATGACTGAAATACTGTTAAAAGTGGCATTAAACCCCATTTAATCAATCAATATGTTTTATGCCAGCGGCATCCGTGTCTGTAAATCATTTCTAGTATTTGTTTGGTATTTCTGCATCAAAAAATTGATTTAATCCCATATTGCAAGATAATTTAAAGATAACTTTTTGTGAAAGGATACATAACTTGTATAAAAAATGTCTCCTTTACCCACAATATTAAGTTAAAAACTTATTTCACTAAAATTAATACTTTCTTAGAAATCTTTCAGTCTGGACCAGTCCAAATTTTACCATCTGGTAATTGCTTATTTTTGTAGAGGAAACATTTCTGAAAATGAAGATCCTGGTCACTGCTATCTTCAGCTTTTCTCCATATATATCTACATTCTATTTTATATTGTATTAATTCTATTTTTACCTTTCATATGGTTAGACATAAAAAGAGTTATTAGTCTAAATTGCAAGTTGGATAGCTTAGTAAAATGTTAGTAGACTAGGGGGGTATGAATATACATATATATTAAGGGTTTATTGCAACACCTAGACTAGTTAGAAATACAAAGGGAAAATATTAAGCTTTTGTACAACTTCTATTTTATTTAAATTTTAAACATGCTGGTCATAATATTGTATCAAATGTTCTAGATTAAACTGGATTTCTATTTTGTAACCATTTTCTCTTTTACTTTAATCCCTAAACTGTCAGATATATTTTTGTTACATAGAAGATAAAGTGTAAGAGTGATACTTTAAGTTGTCTATTTTGTTAAATCATCCCAACACAATGACGATTGATGCCCTTTAAGGAAGCCAATTAGGAAACATTGTGGAAAAAGACGAAATTTCTTGTTAAAAGCAATTTCTTCATTATCCACAATGTTTCTACCCCAAAAGACAAGGATTTTTACAATATCATAAATAAAGAATTATTGTCTTCATATTCTTTCACTTTGGACCAATCTAAACTTTTGGTGCCTAGTAATTGTTTAACCTTTCCTGTTTTTTGAAATTTAAGACTGGTCCAAATTGAAAGGTTTATCAGACGACAATTCAAAGTCCAACTTATTTGAAATATAATGATTCAGTAGGGTAGAAAATATTGTGGAAAAAGAAGAAATTGCTTGTAGCAAGCAATTTCTTCTTTTCCAACAATGTTTTCTCAAGTATAAAAAGGCAAGGGCGTAAAAACCAGTGATTGTACAGGAAAGGGTTAAGTAAAGTTCTCTATTTGGTTACTACACACTGGATTAGACACTCTAGAGTCTAGACTGTTTCAGGAGTCACAGCTGTCTTCTTTGCTGCCTGGCACAGGGGTATGTACTGGTAAATTACTGTTAATACAATGTAACAATTAAAAATCAAGAATTATAAACATGAATATTAAAACCATGTAATGGGCACCAGCGCTAGGGATAAGTTGAATCGATTTGGGTCCCGAAATGTTGGTGTCATGCCATACAGGGGCAATATACGTGTATATCACTTTAAAGCTTAGAATCTACACAAATAACAAGTACATGAGGTCACAAAATATAAAAATGTTAAATCTTAACTTTCAAGACTGTTTATTTCTTTAATATTGGTATTGAGTTTCGCCCTATCATGTTTACAAAATTTTAGACCTGTCAAAATTCAAAGGTTTTGAAGATGAAAATTTAAAGTGGATTTAATTTGAAAAATAAGCATTCAGTAGCGTAGAAAATATTGTGGAATAAGAAGAAATTACTTGTTGCAAGCAATTACTTTTTTCTACAATGGTTTCACAATTATAAAATCACAGGGGTGTAAAAACCAGGGACTGAATAGGGTCAAAAAATCAAAAGGGTAAAGAACGGCCCTATAGCAGTGATCCAAAGTTGGGAATTTTGCTAAACATTATCAATTTTAAAACAACTCTTCTTCTTAACTATAAGGCCTTAAGCATTCAAATTTGGAATTTAGCATATCCCAATAGTTATCTACCATGTTTGTAGATATTGTGCCCCTAGGGTCAAAACCGCGCTCTCCCGGGGGTCTAAAGTTTGGAAAAACACTAAATTACAGCATGTTCAAGTGTCTGCTCCTCCAAATGTAAAATGGTGTAAATGCATTTTTATTTCATACATAGCATAACCACATGGCTCGCTACCAAGTGCTCAAAAATTAACCTCCTTGGGTCAACATTTTGGAAAAAACGCTCAATTAGAGCAATTTCAAAAGTCTTGTCCTCCTAAATTATAAGACTCTAAGACATAAGATATAAGGCATTCATATTTTTGCTGTGTAGTATTACTAGTTGATCTTGTACTATTGTTACGAATAATTATGCCCTTAGGGTAAAAAATGCCCCTGCCCATGATTAAGTTGTAAAAACTATGCACTGAGAGTAAAAAATGTCCCTGCCCATGTATACGGAATGTATAGGATGTAATGCATTCAAATTTGGTAAATAGAATATCCAGATGGTTCTCCATCAAGGATGACAAAATTGTACCAAATGGGTAAAAAAAGCCCTGCCCCGGAAGTCTGAAGTTAAGAAGAATGCTAAATAAGCGCATTTTTTATATATTCTCCTCTAAACCATGACCAGATGCCAAAATTTAAGACTGTTCCAAGCTGAAAGAAGTTGCAGTTGGCAATTCCAATTGAATTGAATTTAAAAAATAAGAAGCTTTTAGGGTAGAAAACATTGCTTGAAATTGAGAAATTGCTTGTAACAAGCAAGTTCTCCTTTTCTCATGTTGTTCAAAACTATTTTCCTACAATGAGTCAAAATGGGGGATTGTATGTTAATAAATTAAACTGTAAAGAATTTTATACTTGGTATGTAGCATCACCCGATGGTTTTGTACTATGCCCAAAATCTGATATTTGTTATTTTTATTTGGATCCAGTTGCGTCCTTTTTTAGCTCACCTGAGAGCGAAGTGCTCATGATTAAGTATTTTGATTACACTCAATCCGTCGTCCGTCGTAAGTCAACAATTTTAAAACGACATCTCCTCCCAAACCAGTGGGTCAATTTCAACCAAATTTGGAAGAAATATACCTGAGGTGGTGGCCTTAAAGAATTGCTGAAAGAATTGAAATCTGTTTAAAACTATGGTTGCTATTGCAATAAAAGTGAAATTAAAAAAAAATCTTGCAAAAATTAATTCCTCCTAACCCAGAAGGCATAGAGTCTTGATTTTTTGCATGAAGCATCAGGACATTGACCTCTTTCAACCTCGCTAAAATCATTTCGCTCGGGTACCTGGGGGCGGAGCCCCAATGAAATTGGGACTTATATAGAAATAAAGAAGGATTTTAAAACCTCCGAAACCACGAGGCCATTTCAACCAAATATGGTAAAAAAAAATCCTAAGTTATTTCCCTTTCAATTGCTAAAAGACCTTTAAAATCGTTAAAGTTATTTCTTCCTGATCTAGATGGCATAGAAGGGGTTGGGCCTATATAGAAATAAAGAATGATCTTTAAAAACGACATCTCCTCCGAGATCATTTGGCCGATTTCAACCGAAACTCTGGTTGCCATTGCAATAAAAGAGAAGTTAATTTTTTTAAAAAAAATTATCTCCTCCTGAGTATATTGACCCCGTTCAGAATTTCTCAAATTATTAGCTTCGGGTCCTAGGGTGCTGAGGCTTTTTTAAAAAAAATTATCTCCTCCTGAGTATATTGACCCCTTTCAGAATTTCTCAAATCATTAGCTTCGGGTCCCAGGGTGCTGAGGCTTTTTTAAACATCTCCAAAACAACTTGGTCAATTTCAACCAAATAATTAAAATCTGTTGAAAGTTCTTATAGCCATTACAACAAGAGTAAAATTTAAAAAAAGAAGAAGAGTTTATGAAAAATGATACATAAATTGCGGAATTAAGACATGATTCGGCAGATCATTAGATCAAAGTAACTCTACGCAGTAAGCTTATAGCTCACGGTAGAAATTTCGATATTTTAAAATGTGACCCATCACGAATTACAGTTTATTTTCATAAAACTTGAAATCCGTGATGACGATTTCACTTTCGCTAATCGTTCAAACAACTCGCCTACTATTCCGCTTGAATACTGAGATGATCGAAATCGTCCGTAAAGATAAGTTATCGTCGCACTTGCATAAAACAGTCAATGAGGAAGATAAGCAACCATTTTCCGTTGAAAGATCGGATCTTATTCGATTGAATCTCAAAAAGTTAACAAATATACCTAAACCTCTGTTTCTTCTACGGAGGGAAGGACATTTACTATAAATGTCTTCTTCTCAGAAAGGACTGAACAGAATTCAACCAAGTTTCACAGAAAGTTTTTCAGATTCCTTCAAAGACATTTGATCGGATGAAAAACATGGGCGGCGCTAATCCTATATATGGGTGAAACCTTAAAAAATCTTCTGAGACCATTTGACTGTTTCAACCAAATTTTACGAGAATGATCCTTGGGTTATCCTTTATCAGATTTCTTCAAAGGATTTTGATCAGATGAAAGTACGGCTGTAATGGGCGGGGCTAATTTCCATATATGGTGAAATCCATTTGCTTGATCAGTACATACAGGTCAGTGGAGCGATACTGGCGCTCAAGCGCCTATAGTTTTTTTTTTTTTTTTTTCTTTTCTTTTTTTCTTTTTAATTAACCCTTTCCTGGCTAAACCCTGGTTTTTACGTCCCCATGATTTCATAATTGAGAAAACATTGTGAAAAAAAAGAAGAAATTGCTTGTAAAGAGCAATTTCTTCTTTTTCCACAATATTTTCTACCCTACTGAATGGTTATTTTCCCTAACAAATGACGGATCGCTTGCCACGCCCTCTGACTTGGTGGACTTGTACCGAGTGACTTTTCGTCACCGTGATTTTATAATTTTGAATAAATTGTGGAAAAAGATAAAATTACTTGTCACGAGTTATTTCTCTTTTTCCGGCAATATTTTCTACCACATAGGATGCTTTCATTTCAAATTCCATCCAATTTTTCACTGTCACCTGTAACCTCTATCAATTTTGAAAAGTCTAAAATTTCAAAAAAACGGGAAAGGGTTAACTGATAAGATTAATGGTCCTTTTCATGTAACAAAAAATATAAAAATTGTTTGATGACCTATACGTTGTAACAACAGCTTGAATAAGTTAAGGCGTTTGAGTTTCCAAACTTACAAATATTCTTTACTTCAAGGTCGGAGTTTAAAGTTAACTTCTGATCTAAATGAATGCATTGATTTGTCGATTGGTTCTTAACTTGATAACGGCGATCCGTAAATTATTTGTTACATGGCTACAAATTCCGTAAATTAAATTCATTCGCGTCATAGTTAACCCTTTCACGTTCAATCCCTGGTTTTAACGTCCCTATGACTTAATACTTGAGAAAACATTGTGGGAAAAGAAGAAATTGCTTGTAACAAGCAATTTCTTCTTTTCCCATAACATTTTCTACCGCGTAGTTTGGTTACTTTTCAAACTATGCTCAATTTTAATTGTCGTCTGCAACGTCTTTCAAATTGGACGAGACTGATATTTTGAAAAATAGGAAAATGCTAAAATAGGTTTAGCATATAACCGTTGACATGATATTAATAATTACTGGGGGATGAACTAGTGGAAGAGAGCCCTTATGAAACTTGCTTTTTTAGCAAGTACGGAAAGGATTTCTTCCCGTGTTAAAGTAATCTCCCTTAAACAGGGGGCAGACGAATTATGTCAAATTTATTCAATAATTTGGAGTGATTCGCCTAAATCAAACTTATTTCATTACCGCTTAATCGTAATAATGTGCAGCAGATAGGTGCCTGTTTTTGACAGTACTGTCACAGACGACTGATCCACTAGCATTAGGAAAGCGATGTTTTAAATCTTTGGTTTGACAAAAATTTGTTACGTCCAGATGGCGTTGTAACAAACGAACTTTTCTCACCGTTTGTCTAGCGAGACCAGGCTGATCTTTGAAGGTCCGTTTCTTAGAAATTGCTGAATAGGCGACTAAATTTGTTGAGATTGGGATGAAGGACGACATCATGACGATATGCCAGATGGAATCACACCAATAGCTCTGACGATGTTCAATCTTCACCATCGGTCGACGTATGACGTTTATGATTACCCCATATCTTCTACATTAATTGGTAGATTTCTTGATGAATAACTTGGCACGGTTATACCCTTGTAGAGTTCTACGGCCATGCATAATGTTTTTGATGGATACGCTCAAGCTCACAACCGAAAGTCATGTAACAAGCAGTTATTCGGGAGATCGTGTGTCTGTGTTACATTTCAAGTTGGTTCTGTTTTTGTTGTTGTGGTTTGGATTGAATTACGGTTATTAAACCGCGTCGTTGGGTAATTTCTATTCTCTGTTGGGATGTAACTTTTTAACCCTTTCCTGTTCTGCGAAATTTTAGGCCTGTCCAAATTCAAAGGTTTTGCAGACGAAAATTTAAAGTCGATTTTATTTGAAAAATAATTATTCAGTAGGGTAGAAAATATTGTGGAAAAAGAAGAAATTGCTTGTTACAAGCAATTTCTTCTTTTCCCACAATGTTTTCTCAAAAATAAAATCACAGGGAAGTATAAACCAGGGATTGAACAGGAAAGGGTTAAAGGGTACATGGTATTTGTGAATTTCGCTTATCTACAGTTTTTGGGGTTTTTTTATCAGTGATACTGAGTTTATCAGTGATACTGCGTTTATCAGTGATACTGAGTTTATCAATGATACTGCGTTTATCAGTGATACTGAGTTTATCAGTGATACTGCGTTTATCAGTGATACTTTTTGCTTTTGGCATCCTTACGCCATAAGACTATTTTCAATCAATTGACGGATCGCTGGAGCTCTGACTGGAATTCCACTTGGATATTATACGGCGTGATAGTGAAAAAGTTACTACTGCTTTTTTGACATTAATTTATTTCCACGCAACAAAATACTGGTACAAAGTGCAGGCGTAATTTGAAAGCTCTGTGCCTTGTGGCCTGGGTGGAGAGGATTTTTAAATATTTGTAAAATCCATGAATTAGCAATTATCAAGGCTAATTCGATCTCAGAGTAATAGTTGGTATTATCATATGGCGATGGTGTACGCAAAATGTTAAAACAACTTGCCTTTCTTAACCCTTTACCGTTTCGCAAAACCTCAGACCTGTCCAGATCAAACATTTTGCAGACAATGTAAAACCAATGTTATTTGAAAAATGATCAGATGGATAGAAAATATTGTGCAAAAATAAGAAACTGCTAGTTATAAATAGTTTCTAATCTTACCACTATATTTTATGAAGAATTAAAACATGGGGACGTAAAAGATAGGAATTAAACAGGAAACGGTTAAAGTTTTTTCGTTCGGTTGCTATAGCAATTAGAGACTTTCATTCATTTCAGTTGTCTGAACTTTTGGAATAAGCATGACCTAATGACCTAATGATCGGATTTTTTATCCCCATTGGATATGGTAATGGTCTCCGTCCGTCATTCCGTCACTAAGCTTGTCCGGTGCATATCTCCTAAAGTGTAAATGCTATCAACTTGAAACTTCATAGGTGGATAGATCTCATTGAGGAGAAGTGCAGTACGCAAGAACAACAACTCTTGCTTGCATAATTTTGGAGTTATTGTCCTTTGTTGTTTTAAAGACCAAGATTTTGTCCGGAGCATGTTTCTGAAAGTATAATAGCTATTAACTTGAAACTCCATGGGTGGATAGATCTCGTTGGGGAGAAATGCAGTGCACAAGACCCACAACTCTTGCTTGTATAATTTTGGAGTTATTGCCTTTGTTCCTTAAGCCTTAGATTTTGTCCAGAGCATGTGTCTTAAACTGTAATAGCTATTATCGAACTCATTGAGAAGAAATGCAGTGCATAAGAAGCCTAAATCTAACTGGCTTCAGTTTACTATCAAGCTTTTACGGCGGGGGATAGCCATGTCCTACATGGCTCTTGTTTAAGAGTATTTAATTTCGATAGTTAGTTTGGTAAGAGAATATTTCTTATACCATGTAAAGATATTTTTAGGTGTATAATGCAATTATACATTATCGGTTGGTCAATCTGTCCGCAAAACCTTGTCCGTAACTCCTCCTATTGTTTTAGTCTAATTCCCTTGATATTTGGCAGAAGCTGTAGATGTGCAAGGCAGATACGTTGCAAAAGTTCCGTAAAGAATTTTTATTTTGAGCGGTTGCTTATAAATGGTTGTCCGGACAACGCCTCCTACATCTTCATTCACACAGGCACTATACTTGGTAAAACTGTCCTTTTGTGGTTGCAGATGTGCAAGACGAAAACTTTTGTGTAAAAACAAAAAAGAATTACTGCGGTTTTTGCCGCTTATTTGACTTCACCCACTCCCACTCAGTCACGTTTTTAGACGCCCCAAAGGAAAAAAGCTATAGAAAACATTGTGAAAAATGAAGAAATTGCTTGTCACAAGCAATTTCTTCATTTTCCACAATGTGTTCTACACAGAAAGTTGAAAAAAAATCTAAAATTTCATAAACTTTAAATTTTCGTCTGCAACTTCTTTCAATTTGGCCCGGTCTAAAATGTTACCGTCTGGTAATGGGTTAAAGAATACTTGTCCTGACGACCCCTACTGCTTCTGCCCGACTCACTAAACATCTGAAATAAGTTTTTATCGGGAGTTCAAGATATGAAAGATGGGATTTTTTATATATATATACACGCCCGGTAATCTCGGGCTCCATCTCTTTTTGGAGAACAGTGCAAAAAGGAGACAATGATACTTCCGATATGGAGCCAAGGACCGGAACTGAACAGAAAAGGTAAGAAAAAAGTGCACTTCGCGTACAATTTGATCTCCTATTAACCTATTATACATTTTCCCAAAACGTCAAGAGTTTTATACCACATAGAAATGATTATACTATCCGTTGGCGGTGATAGATTTCAAAAATAATTCCGTTTGTGAATAGAAACTTGAATAAAAGTTTGGACATCGGACCCGATCAAACACGAAAATGCGTGTTGAAATCGATCAAATCCATTTTATCAGCAGTACTAAAAGATTTAAGCAGCGATGACTGTGAAATGAATGATAGCGTGTTGATATGAAATAATGTTACCACAAAGAACTACGTTTTCCTACACCTTTTACTGATTTTCTTAGATGAAAAGGAGACCAGGATGCGGTGCGGGAGACAAGATTCGGAGGGAGAGGCAATGCATATATAAATGTACTGTAAAACTTCTAATAGAACCCAATACTCTTATGTAACCCCAGCCCCCTCTTCTGACGTCAAAACCGACCCATTTTGTATGACTTTCGGAAAACTTATAGCCTGTAATAAACCCCAATCCCCAAAAAATCAATGCCACAATGACTTCAATAGAGGGCGAATCTAACTGTTCTCAACCAAATGTTCCCCTTTTTTGATAGTTCAATGCTTAGAAAATTTATTTGCTTTAAGTTTTTTTCTTTATATTTAGAAGGCGCTGTATCCTAGATTATGTCAAAAGATCAAAAACTTCACTGCTACAGTTAATAACACCGTGAAATTGACATTTTTTTTGGGTGATTTGGGAATGATTTCGGAATGAAATTGAATGAGGGGGAGGAGCGAGTTTTGAATGAAATTAAAAGTATGTAATCCAAGATCGCTAATTTCGTCCAAATTTGTGATATTATTACCCCCCCCCCTTTACTAAAATTTACATGATTTTGTATTCGTGTGTCTTCACGGACCAATCAGACGCTTTAAAACCCACAACAGCCAATAAAAAATGTGGAAAATTGTTATCGATTTGAATGAAATGCTGCGCTTTTTGGACGATTTTTAAATGTTTTTGAACTATTTTGAGCGTTTTTAATGGTTTGAGTGAGTGTTTGGAATGAATGATTGGAGCGCAGCGTGAGTGATTTTGAATGGTTTTGATCGATGTAAATATCAATTTCACGATGTTTCTAACTGTTTACTATGTAAACTGTAAATTCATTCCATTCATGAAACATATGCTCTTTTCAGTTGAAGTAAATCTTCGTTCCCCTCCCTTTTTTCCATCTTAACATCTGTAGCCTGCAATTTACACGCGCCCCTTTTTAAAGAAGTGTGAAAATTCTAATGAACCACCGGTGTTGTTATACAGCTTTTACCACGTATAAGGCACAGAACGTCCGTTTATTGCAGATCTGAACTCCTTCCGCGTAACATATTTCTAAGATTCTAGCGTATTTTCCAAAATTTGTGATGACCTGAATTCTCAAATTAGCTATTTTTTTTCTTTGAAAATGTTTCGTTAGAATAGATTTACAAGAATTATTACACGTATACTTTATATTCACTATTGAGGCCCGGTACGTCAGTTTGGAAAAAGGAGAAAAATATAGTGTAAAGGGGAAAGGAAAAGTGTCCTGTAATATGCATAAAGTTACAGTCCAAGAAAAACAATAGCTGTATTCTTTTATATGCATCGCCTCTCCCTCTGAATCTTGTCTCCCGCACCGCATCCTGGTCTCCTTCTCATCTAAGAAAATCCGCAAAAGGGGTAGGAAAACGCAGTTCTTTGTGGTAACATTATTTTATATCAACACGTTATCATTCATTTCACAGTCATTGCCACTTAAATCTTTCAGAACTGTTGATTACATGGATTTGAACGATTTCAACACGCATTTTCGTGTTTGATCGGGTCCGATGTCAAAACTTTGATTCAAGTTTCTATTCACAAACGGAATTATTTTTGAAATCTATCACCGCCAACGGATAATATAATCATTTCTATGTGGTATGAAACTCAAGACGTTTTGGAAAAATGTATAATAGGTTAGTAGGAGATCAAATTGTACGCGAAGTGCACTATTTTATTTACCTTTTCTGTTCAGTTCCGGTCCTTGGCTCCATATCGGAAGTATCATTGTCTCTTTTTGCACTGTTCTCCAAAAAGAGATGGAGCCCGAGATTACCGGGCGTGATATATATATATAAAGATTTAACAAGTTTGAGTTACAGAGATATCGACCCTGATCCTGACGGTCCATCTGGACATGTCTGCAAAATCTTGTCCGCACGGGTTATTTACAGTGTAAAATAAAAACTTCTACTCTGAAACTTTAACCAAAGTGTTCAGATACCCTGGATCAGGTTCCATGTAGGATTTTTGATCTTTGATCGGATGAAAAATGCGACTTTTATAAGTATGGCTTTGTTCCATATACTGATGTAAATTTGAACTTGAAACTTAAAAAAATAATTCCCACAGGTTGATATTGTAGTAATGTCTCTCGGTGACTTTTCCAGGTTTAAAAAATCGATCGGTTGAAAAGTATAGGTTTTGTGCGGACGCTGTATCTGTTTATAGTTTATATGGAATACCCAAAATTAATTTTCTCTTAAAACTACTAGAGAATTCCAGTGACTAGGTTTGCTTGCTATATATTGTAAAATAACTACGTTTTATATCAAAGACGACTTTCCTGTCGAAGCTCAGTGGGCGTTACCAGCGATCCGTCAATTGACCCGGACACTGACTCCGACAGGAGGTTCCACACGGATGTCATACGGCGTCACTCTGCATTTTTTTTATTGTAATATGTATAAAAAACGTGAAAGTGTTGTTGGTACAGCTTGAATAAGCTATAGGTACGACGTTTAAGTCGCAAATCCAACAAAATTGCTTAACATGTATGTTAGAGTTCAAAGTTTATTTCCGGTCAAATAGAATGGTTTAATTTGTCGATCGACTTAAGATTAACTCTTTCCTGTTTTTGGAAATTTTAGACTAGTCCAAATTGAAAGAGTTTGCAGTCGACAATAAAAACTGGATGCCGTTTAAAAAGAAACCATCCTATGTGGTAGAAAATATTTTGGAAAAAGGAGAAATTGCTTATTACAAGCAATTTCTTCTTTTTCCACAATGTTTTCTTGAATATAAAATCACAGGAACGTAAAATCCCGAATTTGAACGGGAAAGGGTTAACAGCCGCAAGCCCGTAGGCCTTACTCAAATAAGGATTAAAAAAAACACCCCAGGATTAGTTCACCACACTTTCTCTGTTTTGACCTTTCTAAATACTTTCCTGCACAATCCCTGATTTTTACATCCATACTATATCATACTGGAGTAAACATTGTGGAAAAATAAGAAATTGCTAGTAACAGACAATTTCTTCTTTTCCTGCAATATTTTCTATCATACAGGATTGTTACTTTTAATTGTACTCACTTTATAATGTCGTCTGCCACCCCTTTGAATTCGGATTAGTCCAAAAGTA
Source organism: Fragum fragum (assembly GCA_946902895.1). Taxonomy (NCBI): domain Eukaryota; kingdom Metazoa; phylum Mollusca; class Bivalvia; order Cardiida; family Cardiidae; genus Fragum; species Fragum fragum. Next base: position 75,042,763 of record OX336365.1, on the reverse strand, counting down.
TCAAAAAAAACCACAAGCAATTTTTTCCACAATGTTTTCTCAAGAATAATATCACAGGGACGTAAAAATCAGGGATTGAGCAAGAAAGGTTTAAGAAGTTTTAAAGTTTCAAGGACCAAATGCCCGCAAAAAGCCTTTAATATAATTAAGAATTTTTTTTAAATCTTTCGATTGAGTTCGATTGTAAAACAATGTTATCAATCGTTGTAATCATTGATATTTATTATGTGAGTATCTGTTGAAACCAAATATTTTATCACCGAAACTTGCTATCTGACTAAAGTACAGTATCAAACACTAAGAATAGGTCGGCCAGAATTGGCTTCGTATGTAAACTCTTGCCATCCTATATTGAATTGATCAATCGCTGGCCCCGCGCACTTCCTCCGTTGGCCACACCCATTGACTCAAACAGAAAGTTCCATTTCGATTTTAAATCAGCGCGTGCGTGACATTTCCAACCATTACACTTGTGCGCCAAGTAAAGACTCAGATCAGCCTGTGCATCTGCACAGTCTGATCAGAGTCTTCACTCTGGGCTCTGTAGATAGATACTGACCCAAAGCATCTTTAAACAATCAGCGAATATTCTAATTGCCCCGAAAAGCTGTCCAGGGCGCTCAATGTGTGCGAGTCACGCACATGCGAAATTGTTTGAAGTGTCACGCACAGGCTCAAATGTAGTTATTTTGCAAAATTTATGGCCAGTATCTTGTAACAAAAAAGTAGAATGGTTGGTAGGCGACATAAACGTCGTAGCTACAGCTTGAATAAACTATAGATACGACATTTAAGTCGCCAAAAAGCTTAACAAAAATCGCGGCCAATTTCGGTCTAATGAATGATCCATGCATCATTTGTCAACTGATTATTTAATTTGTAGCCGCGATTTGCCAACTATATTATTAAAAAACGACTGAAAGCACCGATGGAACTGGCAGTTGGTTTATATTTCTTTTGAGAATTGAATTTATTTTCAAGTCTGACATGAAAAGGACAAAAGGGTGTTGTACATTGAGATCAGACTGCACATATGTGCTGGCTAATCTTTGTCTGGACCACCTGTAGTTTACGTATGGAATAACTATCAATGAAATTCGTCAGAGCACCCTTAAATGCTTTACGGATCAAGATACAATTAACCCCTTCCAACAGAATTCCGTTTTTACGACCCTCATGGATAAAGTTTTGGAAAACATTGTAGTATATAAAAAATTGCTTGAAACCCGCAATATCTTCTTTTCCCACAGCGTTTTCCACCTCAAAAGAGACATATTATTATAAATGAAAAACTGTCCTTTGCAGCTATCTTGAATTCGGACCAATCTAGAGTTATGTCGTTAAATTATGCGTTAACCCATTACCGGACAACCAAATTTTAGACTGGTCCAAATTGAAAGAGTTGCAGAGAACAAATTTAAGTTAATGAAATTTAAAAGTTTTCAACTTTCTGGATAGAAAACATTGTGTAAAATGAAGATTTTCTTCATTTTACTTAATGTTTTCTTATTTGTTTATCTTGAGGGGCGTCCAAAAGCATCATTTTGTGGGGGAACGGGTTAAACAGGGTCAATCAAAGTTGTTTGATGATCTCGCGCAAATCGAGAAGAAAATTGACATTTCGCCATTACCACTCGTATTTGCAGCCAATTCGTTTGCATGTGTTATAGGTAAAGAAACTTTAACCAGATAAATGGCGGTTTTTGTCGAGATCTATTTTAATGTTCTGTGTTCGAGAACTATCGCTGTCTTGTTTTGTAACTGATTTCACAAATTCTGCATGTCGTCAGGAAAGTAAATAAAGGGCAAACGGTGTGAAGGTCGAGATCGCCCGCTGTCTGTTTTAGCTTTCCCGTCGACTTTTCAGAGGTAAATCACTTCTCACGTGAACGTCTTTTGAACAGAAGACTAAAACTTAGCAAACCCCAATCGTGCATCAACCGTTGTGCTTAAACAGGCCAAGTTCGTTTTTGTCTTGAATTTCTATTTAAACATTTCTCCCCAAGGAAGTATCTCTTTAACCCTTTCCTGTTTTTTGAAATTTTAGACTGGTCCTAATTCAAAGAGGTTGCTGATGACAATGAAAATTTGATACAATTTGAAATGAAACCTTTATATATGGTAGAAGATATTGTGGAAAACGGAGAAATTGCTTGTTACAAGCAATTTCTCAATTTTCGACAATGTTTTCTCAAGTATAAAAACATAGAGACGTAAAATCCCGGGTTTATACAGGGAAGGGTTAACTAAGTTCATGTTTCTTGGTGGTGCTGTACAGAAACCTTATTTTTAGAGACAAGAGACTTACTTGATATCCTTCACTAGCATTGGTAAGAAGAAGTCTGACAGCCGAATAAGTGATACTACCGTATAACCCCAAGTGGAGCGCGAAGTAATTTGAATTGATCAACCGATGGCCCCGCCCTCTTGCTTCGTTAGCTCCCCCAAACGACTCCGACAAGAAGTCCCGGTTCGATTCTAAACGACGTTGTTTTGAAAAAATGGCCAGTAGCATATATTACAAAAAAGTAGTAAAGTTGGTTGGCGACCTAAACGTCGTAACTACAGCTTGAATAAGCTGTAGTTACGACGTTTAAGTCGCCAAACCAACCAAAAAGGTTAACAAAAATTAGCGGCCAAAGTCGTAGATAAAAAAACTAATTTCTTGTCTCAATGAATGATTTCATTGGTCGACTGGTTATATGATTGACAGCTGCATTTGGTCAGTTACTTCGTACTGACAAACAGATGGAATCAAAGAACTCATGCTAAAGTTTCACTTAACTGGTGGGTTGTAGTGATCAATAAAAACTCGATCGACCAATCAAATTATTCATTTACCGAAATTGTTTTTCTAATCCGATATTTATTCCAAGCAGCCTTGTTCTTTATTTGAGCTGTATAATACCGTTTATGTCACCAATAAACGATTTTCTTTTAGTGTTACGTTCCTTGCCGTAAAATATGAAAACTAACATCGTTTGACATCTAAGTCGAATAAACTTAGCAGTTAGGGTAACCATTAATATGTCGATTGAACGATCGAAGCTGTCAATCAAAAAAACAGTCGACCATTCAAATCATTCTTTTAGTCCGGGAGTGAACTCCAACATTGGCCACTTTTTTTCCCCAACATTTCTGTTGATTTCTGTTGATTCGGCGACTCAAACGTCGTAACCACAGCTTATTCAAGCTGATATCATGACGTTTAGGTTGCAAACCAACCATTCTACTATTTTGTGATATGCTACTGGTTGTAAATTACCCCTTGTCATGCTGAACCCGGAATATTCCGGTTTTGGCAGGAGGTGTAGACAAAGATTAGACTGCACTTATGTGCAGGCTGATCTTAGTCTACACCTCCTGCTTCTACTGTTCTTGTCAGAGTTTTTCGTGAAGTTGATTTCTAAAGGAAATATTGATTTTTGAACAACAAGTGCTATCAATGCTTTTAGCCCTTTGATTTAACAGCATTTCAGTTAGGTAATTTATACAGCATGACAAGGGTTAATAACGCCGTTCAAAATCGAAGCGAAACTTCCTGTTGTGTGTGGGGGGGGAGGGGTGGTTACGGAGTTAGTTGGCGGGGCCAGCGATTGGTCTATTGGAAGTTACATTATACGATCACACAAAACGATACCATATTAAGTTGCAAAATATCTTCGCAAGATTGTTTGCTGACTGTCCTTGCTGTATGATAATATATCAAGTCGATTAACGCACCTTTCGGAGTTTAGATAGACGGCATACATGGATTTTATCTAGGGAAGTAGAGTTTTACCAAATTTTAATCAAATTGTCGAATGAAAAAAAGACATAAGAGAATTCTAGCGATATGTTTGAAAGTCTGTTTTTGTGTTTAATTTCTGTTGAATGAAAAGACTGATATTCATCAGTATCAAGTGGGAAAATTTGCAGTCGATTAATTTGAAATCCTTAGATGCTAATTTTATAAAACTTTTTCGTTACTTGACATGGAAAAAATTAATCTATATAACTAATTAAAACAACATAACATACATTGGATTTTCTTTTCTTTTTGTTTTCCGAATGATTTGATATTATAAACGAAATTGAATGTCTTTTATTGCGAAATATTGCAAAAGCCATCGCGTTATTCTGTGTGAAATTGGCACTCTAGACGCGAGAGTACGAATGTGAGAACTGGAGATTGTGATAGTGAGACCTCGTGATTGCGATGGTGAGAGCTCGAGATTGTGACGGTGAGAACTGTAGATTGTGACGATGAGAACTCGAGATTAAGACTGTGAGAACTCGAGATTTTGATGATGAGAACTCTAGATTGCGACGGTGAGGCCTCATGATTGCGATGGTGAGAAATCGAGATTGTTACGTTGAGATTTCGAGTTTGTGACGATGAGAACTAGAGAATGTGACGGTGAGAACTAGAGAATGTGACGGTGAGAACTAGAGAATGTGACGGTGAGAACTAGAGAATGTGACGGCGAGTACTCGAGATTGCGACGGTGAGGACACGAGAACACGACCATCAGAACAAAGAGGATACGTAATAATCTTGTGTTCTCACCGTCGTCATGTCCTTGACGTCGTCGTCCCAAATTCCCGTGTTATCTCGTATTACCACCGTCGTACACGCGTGTTCTCGCTATTGGTATAATGTGTTCTTGTTGTCGTGTTCTCACCGTCGCACTCGAAAGTTCTCATGATCGTTCTGTCGTATTCATTGTCGTACTCTCCCGATCTGAATATATTCTCGCTATATCACCCCAGTACTTGTATTTTCGTGTTTTCGTTTTTGTATTTTCGCCGTCGAACTATATCGTCATCGTACCATCGCGTTCTTGCTATCGTACTCTCGCGTTTTCATAATCGTAGTCTCGCATTCTAACATTTCTCATTAACGTACACTCGTCAATGTACATTCATGATGTCTCCGTCATACTCTCGTATCATTGTCGTGCTATCGTACTTCGGCGATCTCATTCAGAAGCTGTCTTATCCTAATTTTGCATTTTTTCGTGTCCCGTTTTTGTATTCTGGTAATCTTACCTTCCTAGAGGAAATTTAAGACAAGATGACGTAAATTACTGAAAGTAGTGTTCCTTTGTTCATTTCCACTGTATTATTTTACCCCCCCTCTCTCTCTCTCTCTCTCTCTCTCTCTCTCTCTCTCTCTCTCTCTCTCTCTCTCTCTCTCTCTCTCTCTCTCTCTCTCTCTCTCTCTCTCTCTCTCTCTCTCTCTCTCTCTCTCTCTCTCTCTCTCTCTCTCTTGTTTAATCGGCTATATATCATCCTTTCCAATTCTTACAGAGAATATTATATTCATAATTGCCCATATAAGAATACTTTTGGTGAAATATAAGAAAACTCTACACTTCGAGAAATATTCAGGCAAGCATGAGAATATGAGTACCATCTGACCAGAGACTTTGCAAAATATCCATAGGGTGTCCTTGAGAAGCCTATATTTCGAATGTAAGACAAAAACAAAAAAATTGATAAAAAAAAAAAAAAAAAAGCTTCAAAAGCCTAATTGAACAAAAAGACGAAGTTTCTATTTTTAGTCTCTGTCGACGCTGTTGTTATTCTTATGAACCATAAAATGTGTAAACGTATTATTTATAATCAATACGAGCCATATTGTTACGAAAACTGGCCGAAATCAACGAACAAATACAGAATTACAGAGATTTCGTGAACAGCAAAGCTTGATAATTTTAAATTCAATTTATTTCAGCTACTAAAGTAGCTAAATATCGTTCCGACTTAAAATTTGAATTGAAAGAAGGTACAGAAAAACAATTTCAAGTTGATGGAATTTTAAATTGTGTCGTCTTTTTGGATAGAAAACATTGTGGATAATGAAGAAATCGCATGATACAAGCAATTTCTTCATTTTCCTAAATGTTTTCCAAAGCTTTTTTATTCAGACGCGTAAGAAGGGGGGATTTGTGAGAATAGGTTAAACAGTCATCAACACTTTTTTTTTATTTATTTATTTATTTTTTGACAAACTCGTTTTTTTTCATTGGCTTTCTCATCGTGTCTTTTTCCCCTGTATTTATAGACTTTTTGTATTCTAAAAGTTTGGAGCACTTTTGACTGAAATTATCAAATGTAGGTTTATTCCACTCTCATTTGCATATACCAATACATCGACCAATCAAATAATTCCTTCAGCCCGGAATTGAGATTTAAAGTCTGACATTGGTCTCCACTTTTGTTAAGCTTTTGTTGTTGGTTTGGCGACTTAAACGTCGTAACTAAAGCTTTTACAAGCTGTAGTTACAACGTTTAGGTCGCCAACCAACCATATAATTAATTAAGTCGACACCGGACTTCCTGTTGGAGTCAGTGGGCGTTGCCAAAAGAATTCGTGGGCGGGGCAAGCGATTTGTTTATTATCTTTGTTGAAACAATGTTTTACCAGGGCTTTAATCACCAAAAGTTCGCTTTCTAAAATCATTTACATGTAACACTCATTCTCGAATAAGCCTTGCCCTGTCATGCAAACTTTTGGAAACACAGAAATGTGGGAAAGCACTTACCTTTTAAAGCGGCTCTTGAACAGATTTTATGATTTTTTATATAAGGAAATGATCAGCTTTTCCAATAGTTATTAATGACATTTTCACGATAAATGTTCTATCTTCGTCTTATATCTACTGAATAACTACAAACTTGGTCGAATATGATATAGTCTCTATGCCCTACTTTGAAACATCGGAATTTATCGAATGAGGTCGTTTACGACCGTATTGCTAATGGAGACCAATGACGTATTTCCGGTTCCATTTCGGGTATACTTCGTTTGATAATTTTGCGTCTCGTAACGCGAAAATTTTTAGTACTTTTCTGTCTTATCTTAAAGTTATGAAACTTCACTTTTTTTTTAAAAAAAAAGGGGGGGAAAAACAGCTCTATTACCGTCTTCAAAGCGTCTTTAAGTATTACAGCTAGAAATTAGAAAAAAATAAGCCAAAACTTTTCTGCCATAATCTGCACAATAGCCGTTTAAAACCCCGAGCTTTTCGCCGGTTGACCACTATTACTCTATTTTCTCTATTTAGAAGTTTTTGTCGTTCTGTCTATCTGCCTTTCGTCAAATATCAACCCAGATTGATCCGTACTGAAATACCCCCCCCTTACACACACACATACATATATATATAAATGTATATTGCTTCACAAAATCTGTTTTAAAATGCTCGCAAATGGCCGGTTTTTGCGTAGCAGGGCACATAAAGCGTACTGTCGTTCATGCGAGCAAAATGTTGTAAATACATCTCGGTAGTAGCCTACTGTGATACCAGACAATTCTCTTTACAGAACCAAGCATATGAAGCTTTAAAAAGAATGCCTGGAATGAAGCTACTCGGTATCTTTACTCTCTGGAATATTTGGATTTTATCAGGTTAGTAGTTGGTAAAGCTTTGGGATATCTGTCATTTGAGCCTTTGCGTGACATTTCCAACCATTTCGCATGTGTGTGACTCGCACAATTGAGCACCTTTGACAACTATTCGGGGCAATTAGAACATTCGCTGATTGTCTAAAGAAGCGTTGGGTCAGTGTCCATCTACAGAGCGCAGAGTGAAGACTCTGATCAGACTTTGCGGATGCACAGGCTGATCTGAGTCTTTACTTGGCGTACATGTGTAATGGTTGGAAATGTCACGCATGCGATCATTTATATAATTTTAGTTTCGTCCATCAAAATCTAACGTTCTGATTGGCCGGAAAAATAATCATACCTCCATAAACTAAATTTTGAGCATGGACTTATTTTGTATGCTTCCACACAAAAATAGGTCCATAGAAAATGTATCAAACTTTGTAAAATGCTTTATGTCATTAAACTATACGAAATTAATAGAATATTGTGTTGTTTTCACGGAGGTATGGACTGAAAAAAGTAATCACACTTATGTATGAATCCGCTTCGCGTATCAATAAATTGTGATGAGGTTTTTCGTTTCATACTTCCACGAAAAAAAAAAAATATTCTCTTCATAGCTTAACGAGATCGAATGAATATGATGATTGACATCGCATAAGGAACCATGTGACAAATGTTCTTCCTGAAATAAGTAATTTTGAAAATTATGATAACAATAATAAGTATCGATAGGCTTGTATATCATCGTAACTACAACTTCATTAAGTTGTAGTTACGATATTTTGGTGTCAAATCGATGTTATGAATTATTCAAATAATAATCGTTTAAGATTCACCGGACGAAGTAAATCAGGGCATATATCCTGGCATATTGTGTCCGTTATTTTTTAACCTCCTCTGAAAGTATTGGGCATAGTTTAAACAAATATCACAGAAATGATACTTGGAGCATGGTTTGTCAGATTGCTTAGATAAATTCTTATCTGGCGAAAAACGCGGGTATTATTGGAAGTCAAAATACCAAAGAATGTTATCATAGGTGTAATGAAAGAAATACAGATCTCCTTCTCTGAACCTACTCACGTGATATGAATGATTTTGACAAGAATGAATAAAGCAAAATCGGGCGAAAGCATTGGCGTCATTGGCATACCTAATCACTATATACAAAAATCGAAAAAATATTCTTCTTTGAAACTATTAGATGAACAAAAATGTTTAGCAGGAATATTCCTTATACGGACCTCTCACTCATCTTAACCCATTACCACACGGGAAATTTCAGACTTGCCCAAGTTGCAGACGACAATTTCAAGTTGGTGAAATTTTGAAAATCTTTGTATTTTGGATAGGAAAATATTTTGGATAATGAAGAAAATGCTTGAGACAAGCATTTTCTTCATTTTCCACAATCTTTTCCAAAGCTTTTTTCTTGAGGGGGTTTAAAAGCGCCATTATGTGGGAATGGGTTTAAGATATTTTTATCGAGGGATGTTGTGGGCGGGGAGCATAAGGACACATTATAGAAATAATAATAAATTCTTTATCTAGAGAAGGTAGCTCATTAAGCTTTAACATACAAAAACAATGCCGTGCCTATTTACAATGAAGGCTTTAGAAACAATCAATGAGAACTCAACACATGATGATATATATCATAACATTAATGCTTATGATGATAATTGTACTAATGTATGATGATGATGATTAAGGTTAGTGATGAGCTAGCTGTTAGTGATAGCGTTAGAAACAGAATGTAAAATACCGTTCTGTAAATTCATGCATATATGTGTGTATACACACACACATATGCGCGTGCGCACACACACGCATACATACTGTTGTGGGCGACAAAAATGTCATACAAACAGCTTTATTCAAGCTGTATTTACGCCATTTCGCCAATACTGTTAAATATTAAAAAAAATCGTTTTCTTTGAAACGACCGTGAATGTTATTTGGCAGGAATGCTCATTTAGTTGACCTCTCAGATTTTGAAAAAAAATGGAAAAAGAAAGAAGAGAGAGAGAGAGAGAGACGGGCAGACAGAGACGGAGGGAAAGAAAGGGTATATCAAAACTATTAGATTATATTTTAGTTCTATAGAAATACGTTAAATATAAAAAAAGGTTTTGCAGACGAAAATTTAAAGTGAATTTAAAGGGTAGAAAATATTGTAGAAAAAGAATAAATTGCTTTTAATAAGCAATTTCTTCTTTTTCTGCAATGTTTTCTCAATTATTAAATCACAGGCACATTAAAACCAGGGATTAAAAAGGGTTAAACAAGCTAAGTAGACAATCCAGATACTCGAACATTTTCCCGATAAAGGCTTGAACATGTGCAAAATTGTGTAACATTGAGTACAAAAAGTCAAAGAGTCACATTTTAAATAAAAGACTTTTTATTTTTAGACAGGCATTATTTAGATCACATTTTTTTCTTCTCGAAAACCTTAATATTAGTAAGAAAAATGAATTTGGTGAATTTTAATCGGGTTAGAATTTTTGCCATTTAGAGTCAAATACATATGTCATAAGGTCAATTTTTGAACCTGGTAGCATCCACGAGTCCTACTTAAATTACATGTTCGTATGTTGTGAGTTGAAAACTGTATATGAAAAGCTCTTAGAGGGGATTGCACTTAACGTACGTGTAACAAACGTACGTGTAACAAATGTGACTCTTTTCCGAATTTCTTCATTCACAAAATGTTTATTTTCTATTATCAGGTGGGGTGAAGGTATGGACAGTTAGGCACCATCCGTCGTTTTTACTTATTTCTGAAGACACACTGAAGGGTACTTGTTTGTATATATGCCTTATTCCATTGTTCAAAGTGTTTAGACTTTTCCAAAATATAACCAGTTAAGAAGAAATGGTGTCATTAAACTAAATCACACAAGGACAATAATTATCCACGCTTTATGTCAAAATAACTCGAAAACAGTTTTTTTGACTAGTGATTTCAATATATTTACGTAAACCATCACATGGAAAAAGGTAAATTCTATCTCTGATTTATTGAAAAGGAACTAGCGTTGACTTGACCAATCGCTGACCCCGCTCGCTTACTTCGTTAGCCACGCCCATTAACTCCAAAGGAAGTCCCGCTTCGATTTTAAACGGCGTTATTTGGAAATAATTATGGGCAGTAGCATGTAACAAAACAGGAGAATAGTTTGTTGCCGACCTAAATATCATAACAACAGCTTGAAAAATCTGTAGTTACGACGTTTAAGTCGCCAAACCAACAAAAATGATTCACGAAATTGGCGGCCAATGTCGGAATTCAAACTGAATTTCGGGTTTTAAAGGGAGGTATCGATGTTTCTGAAACCTAGATAAGAAAAAATTACCAAGTGCCGAAAAATAGACTCAAACGAACAATTTATACCTTAAGTTAGGTTAGGTATTGTCTTAGTGGTAATCTAATAGACCTAAAGTGGCTTTTTGTGGTTATATCGGCAAGTTTCAGCGGAATTCCAGGTTATTTTTAGATATCACGGAATTCGGTTGTCGACATCGAATGACCTCATTTGCATATGACCCAAAGTCGAATGAAGGTAACAAATTTACTAGCGAAACAGCCAACGTCCTATATCATGTCACATGAAAGGACTGATCTTAACAGACCGGCTAGCGAACATAACTCCTGATGACGTAACGATGACGTTGGTTTGATGTAATTTGAACTAAATGCAAGGTTCCAACGGTTATTCGCGCCACGTGAATGCCCTATAATTTTCGTAACTGACTCGGATTAATCTAAAAATAGATTAATAGCCTACGTAGGCTATTAGGGAAATACCCAGCTTTTTTCTGATAAGCTACCTCATATTTTTGCAAAACTACCTTGCGGCATATTGTATTCAAATAGTTTATGAGAGGAAATAAAAATAATTAAAATCTGTGACATGAAAAAAACATCGATACCTACCTTTAAATAGTCATTTCATTTGCTGACTGATAATTTGATTGAGAGCCGCGATTTGCCAATTCTTATTGATAATCTCCATAAGTTATTGAAGTGGGGGGTCTTTTTAGCCCATTCTCACACAAGAAAAAAATAGAAATTGAAAGAAGTTGTAGACGACAAATCAAACGTGATGAAATTATAGATTTTTCAACTTTCTGAGTGAAACCATGTGGCAAATGAAGAAAATGCTTGTTACATGCGATTTCTTCATCTAACACAATGTTTATCACCGATAGTTTTTCTTGAGAGGTGTCAAAAAGCGTCATTGTGTGGGAATGGGTTAATCCTACAAAAACGTCTTATTTATTTCGAAGGTACGGCTTTGGTCACACTGACGGCGGAAAATGACGTTAAGAACATAACAACTGGAGACGCCCAAACCGAATCTCTAGTGTATGTCAACCGTATTGGGCAAACATACACTGTTACTCTTAAAGCGCAACTTAATAGAGAGGTAATTTTGCTAATATGTGTTCAACATAGTGACCAATTTATTGATCGCTGATTAGGTCCACTGACTCCGCTGACCACGCCCATTGACTCCTATAGAAAGTTCCGCTCCGATATTAAACGGCATTATTTTGTAAGATTTATCGCAAGAACCATGTTAAAAGTTAAATGGTTGGTTGCGACGTAAACGCCGTAACAACAGCTTGAATTGAAGCCGCAAAACAAACCAAAATGCTTAACATACATATCGGCCAATACCGGAGCTCGAAACTCTCTGCCGGTCTAATAATGACTCGTATGCTTGATTGGTTCTTTGATTGACAGTCACGGTTGGTAAATTGTGGCGTCGGAACAAAATACATTTGTAATAACAAAATAATCTTATTCTGAAAATACTTGATTTATCCTCAAGTTTATCATCAAGATTTTGAGGAACGATGCGGGAATATTACAAATTTTAAAATTGTGGATATGACGTAACACAATCAGTTGAAACTAATTCTATTTATAGATTGTACTAGGTCATCATTTTCTTTACTTCGATCAATTATTGTATTCATTTAGACAAAGTGAACCCAAACAGTAAAAAAAGCAATCTGTTCAAACCCAGCCAATATCCAATAATAAAAGTCGAATGAGAATTTTATTCCTGGTCTTTTTTAGGTTAATTTGAAATTTATGTTGCTACTATACATAAAAAAAGAGTTGACTATTCTGAAACGACATTTATACCATATGTAGCAAAACAAATAATGCAATGATCTCTTTCAAGAGTGTTTCTGTAGTCATGTAGAATGTTCTCGGCTGGTGCTGATACTAGAGGCTAATGTGTCCTTCCTGCTAGTTCATGTGTGACTAGTAGTTTCGGTTTTTTTGCCTGTAGATAATGTGATATTACTAGTAGTTAATGAGTTGTTATGTTTAGTATAAGAATAGAGATCAATACATCTAACAACTATTTGTGTATGGAATAGACAGAGAGCTGGAGTCGATCAACAACACGATTGACCAAATAAGTCATTAATTAAGACCGAAAGTAATAAATTGATCTCCGACATTCATTTAGAACATTTTCGTTTGTTGAAGGCTTAACGACCTGTTTTAATTGCATTTTTTGAAGCTGTAATTTGCCCACTAACGAATTTTGCCCTAGCTTTGTGTCACTGACCATATATAATGCGATCTTATGTCATTTGACCCTTGTCTTGCTGAACCCGGAATATTCCGGTTTGGGCAGGAGGTGTATACCAAGATCAGCATGCACATGAGTGCAGTCTTATTTTGGTCTAGACCTCCAGCTTGTATTTTTCCTGCCAGAGTTGTTTATGTAGCTGATTTCTAAAAGAAATGTTGATTTTGGAACAACAATTTCTATCAGTGTCTTCAGCCCTTGGATTTTAAGTTAATTTATACAGCATGACAAGGGTTGATAGCCCATACAAACTACTTTATCGAAGGTCAGTGTGTCTGTAAGGGAGAATTTTCCAAGGGAACAAGGCTGTACGTGTACGTATTATAAGAATACAGGTCATGAGGTGTCTACAACCGAGTGCCGTGATTTCTAAAGATAACGTGGATTTCTATAGAACCTTTCCTAGATTACCGAAGAAAACACTTTAAGCCTATCAGATTACCGTAAAGACAATGTCTGACTCATACTTGAGTATTAAATGTGCATATGAGCGTATCTGTGGTTAATTGGTATTTTTTCTTAACTAGGATTCAGAAAGATCGATACCTCCCTTTAAAGTGAGTGATCAAAGGTCAATTTTGTTTAAACAGGTATAAACAAAATTGACCTTTGATCAATCACTATAACGTGTACATCAATCGATGTAAATTTGTTTAATTTTTTATTTTCCTCTTTTCGTTTATATAGACACAAAAAAGTCATACACTAACGTTTACAGTTGTTAAAACTAACAATGATACGGTAAGTCCCACCATCTCTATTTTTCAATTCCTCTCTTTTTCTATATGACCACCTCCATCTTTCTGTCTTAGTGAAGCATAGTTTTACATGACTCTAGTGTAAGACAGTGCACTAGCTAACGAAATTTGGTTCTTTTTCAAATAATAATAATAATAATAATACTTTGCCTTTACCTAAAATACAATTCAGTTTTCGAAATTAATGGTATGGTGCCAACCAAATTTAAGACGGTGGTAAATGAGTGGTTTCTTTTATTAGCTAGCAAAGCGTCAGCTTTGATAGTTTAAGTTAACAGACGAAATTTTGAGTTCTTCTCAGAGTTCAAACGAGTGCAAAGTGCCACTGGAGGCTTAACTACTAAACACACTGAATTTCCACGCCAAAATATACTCGAATGAATTAACTTTATTCAAATTGTAGAAAACACCTTCAAAGCATGCTATACAACCTATTCCCATTCAATCCCGCTTTTTAAGAATCTCAAAAAAGGCTTTGTAAAACATTGTGGGCAATGAAGAAATTGCTTGTAACAAGCAATTTCTTCAGTGTCCACAATGTTTTCTACCATACAAATGGCAAAGAAGATTACATAACAAAAAACTACTTTGCTAGCTTACAGTAGATTATACCTACGCTAGGTAATGGCGATCGGCATACAGAGCTATCTCTGTTCGCTTGTGACTGGGTGGGTGGGTATGTGTGTCCAATTCTTGTACGGTCCCCAGCATGTTTACATGAAATGGCGGATTTAAAAATAATTTCTTGTTCTTCTTGATGAATGCTATTGACAACTATACATTCTGTTGGGTACCCCCAAGCACAAGGTCATTGTCACAAGCAATTAAAGTAACACACCCCCCCCCCCCAAAAAAAAAGAAAATAAGACAAAATCATATACTATGTCCAAAAACATAAATAATCATATCGATTGAAATAATAAGATCAAAATAATTCTAGGCGGTAAGTCTACAAATTATGAAAGAAGCTTTCATATTTTCACATGTTTGCAATAGTTGTAGTTTTCACCGTCTATGGTATAACCCGCTGAGGTTTAAACGGATTTATCCCATTCCCACACAATGACACCTTTGAACGCTCTCCAAGAAAAACATCTGGGAAAACATTGTGTGAAATGAAAACAAAATGCTTGTAAAAAGCAATTTCTTCATTTACACAATGTTTCTACCAAAAAAGTTTACAAAATCTAAAACTTTCATCAAGTTCAAATTGTGGTCTGCATCTCTCTTGGATTTGGACAAGTCTAATATATTCTTGTCTGGTAATGGGTTAAAAGGTGAATATGTTTTTTTATGAACACTAGACCGTAGTAGGAATTAGCCCTTCAATAGATGTACAAGTTATAGCGAGTGATCAAATGTCAATTTTGTCTATGCATATATAGAAAAACTTGACCTTTGATTACTCACTACAACTTGTACTTCTATAGGCCAGTTGTGTGTGGGAAAACGTATTCGAGTGATACTTCACGATTGGTTTATCTATATATTCTATCGCACAAAACGAACGACAACACTATCCAAGATGGCTAACCCATTACTAAATGATAAATTCCAGACTGGTCGAAATAGAAAATAAGTTACAGACGACTTAACAATTTGTGCTAGAATTGGAACCAAAGCGCTGATTTAGATAGAAAGCATTATGAGAAATGAGAAAATGCAAATTCTCCTTTTCCAACAAAGTTTTCCATAACTATATTTCTTCAGGGGCATCAAACACCGGGATTGCCCGATAACGGGTTAAATCGCCCATCTGCCATCAACGTTCTCAAGTTGTCTTCTACTTCCTTGGATCACGATGGCAGCTCCAACGTGAAAATCAGCTACCTTAGAAAGTACTTGAAAGTTATGAATCCAGCGTGTGGGCATGGCACAATTAACTAAAACGACCTAATAAAAAAAAACCGAATGATATGTTTTGATTTCTATACATGCACAAGCAATTTTGTTTAAATTGTGCTTTTGAAATGTTTTAGAATACATTTTTACCTTTGTATGTTAAAATATGTTCCTTGCGCCTATACTTGATCTACAGAAATTTATTAACCTTAAAAAAAGAGTTAAATTAAGTACCAGCGGAGGTAAGACCACAAGGAGCACACATAATAACCATGATAGTGTCCGTGGTCGAGCGTCGGTTTCCAGATCAAGAGGTTCCGAGTTTGATTCCCGGGAGCGACCATCAATCTTGGTTCTGTCATTGGCCTATATGATTTGTGCGAGCACTGGTGTGTACTCCAGGAATCAAAAGCGCGAGAGATTAATCTAAGTGGAAAACTTGAGTCAGAATCGATGTGAAATACATAGGCTAGCTACTGCCTCTCCACGGGGACGTGTAATTACCCTTTTTCTTAATCGTGCTGGACCGAGGATGGGAATAAGCAGTACCTGAGGTACGCTCTTTTCGTCGAGATGAAAAATCCCCTTAATAAGATTTTTAAGGCGTTTTCAAGAACGAGTTATGATATTTTGAGTGAAAAAATTTGACGTCATCAAGGTTACTCGCTTAAGCCAATGCCGAGTACGCTTAAATTCCTCATTAAGAGTTCTTAAGATTCTTATTTAGCCGCTTGAAAATCTTAATCTAAAGAACGCTTTATCTTAAAATTCTAAAAAAGAAGCTTAAGAATCTCGTCGAAAAGAACGCACCTCGGATGTTATTTAACCCATTACCAGAGGCAGCATTTTAGACTAGCCCAAATTGAAAGAACTTGCAGACGACAATTTAAAGTTTATGAAATTTTGGATTTTTTAAACTTTCTGGGTAGAAAACATCGTGGAAAATGAAGAAATTGCTTGTAACAAGCAACTTCTTCATTTTCCACAATGTTTTCCAAAGTTTTTTCCCTTATGGACGTTTAAAAGCGTCACTTAGTTGGAATGGGTTAATAACCCGAGCCGTCTTTGATTTACCAAATAACACGCATATATATAAAGGATGTGAATGCATTATTGCTTCCAAGTGTTGCACATTTACCCGTACCAAATGACGATATTTTGACCACTTGAAATCGAAGTAAGTTAAACACGACAAAAATGCAATATAAGTTAGAAAATGCAAGCAATATAAGTTAGAAAATGCAAAGTTTCTTTTTACAAGCAATTTCTCATTTTCTAATATGTTTTCTATAATCATTACTATATGTCTTAAATGCTTCAAACTGATGATTCGACGGAAATGAGGGAAATAACCATGTGTTAAATCATTTTTTTCCCATTCCCAAAAAGGTTTCAGACTCGTTTCAATTGTTTGTGGCTGACGTGAATGATAATTCTCCGAAGTTTGTAAATACACCATATAATTGGGAGCTTAATGAGGTAAGAATGTAACTCCTAACCCCTTTCAACACACGCCCTTCTTTTCACGCCCTCAATAAAAATGGAAAACGAAGAAACTGCCTGTATCAAACATTTTCTTCATTATGCACTACATTTTCTATCCAAGAAGTCGAAAAAAATATGAACAAATAATAATAATGGTAATAAAATGTAAAATAAAATAAAATTCTATCAACTAGAAATTGTCGTCTGCTGGTTCTTTCAATTTGGACCGATCTGAAATTATGTTGTGTGGGAATGGGTTAAGTAAAAGGAACCATGTTCAATCAACGATTGGGTATACGAGTCAGAGTTAGTCAGAAAAAAAAACAGCGATAACAAGAAGAAAAGTTTTTAAGTCTTGATAATAATCGCGATCCGAATATGGTCCCTCTTGCACAGCGATACCCAAGTCCTGTTAAACTTGTATTAACCCTTTCCCGTTTTATTGAAATTTTAGACTGGTCCAAATTCAAAGGTCTTGCAAACGACAATCTAAGTTGAACGTATTTGAAAAATAATCATTAAGTAGGGTAGAAAATGTTACCGAAAAAGAAGAAATTGCTTGTTACAAGAAATTTCTTCTTTTCTCACAATGTTTTCTCAAGTATAAAAACACAAGGACGTAAAAACCAGAGTTTAAACAGGAAAGGGTTAAGCGTATACCAGGACAGGAAGCTCCGCTTCGATATCAAACAGCGTTTATAATATGGTTGGTTTGCGACCTAAACGACGTAACTACAGCTTGAAAAAGCTTAAATGCCTCGCCAAACTAACAAAAGTGCTCAATATTAGTGTCTGCCCAGGTCGGAGTTTAACATTTACTTCCGATCTAAATGAATTTCTTGATCGTTTGATTCCCTGATTGACAGTCGCGTTCCGTCAATTTGCAATAGCCATCAACATAAACGCCATTTGGGCGAATGGTGAATAGTGCGCCCAGATTGTTAGATCCTACTGGCGGGCCAAAATGACAGGATACTATGGTTAGGTCTTTTGTGTTGAGCGATGTAGCTGAAATACTGTTAGATAGTTTCGTTAACCCTTTCCTGTTCGATCCCTGGTTTTTACGTCCCTGTGTTTTTATACAAGCAATTTCCTCTTTTTCCACAATATTTTCTACCCTACTGAATGGCATTTTTCCAAAATTAAATCCATGTTAAAATTTCGTCTGCAAAACCTTTGGATTTAGACAGGTCTAAAACTTTGCATAACAGGAAAGTGTTTAATTCCACATTCCAAATCTATCAAAAAGTAACGTAGCTCCCAGTAACTGAC
Source organism: Fragum fragum (assembly GCA_946902895.1). NCBI lineage: Eukaryota > Metazoa > Mollusca > Bivalvia > Cardiida > Cardiidae > Fragum > Fragum fragum. The sequence goes on along the minus strand of OX336365.1, from coordinate 75,024,404 downwards.
TCTGCGCCAAATAAGCCTTTTCCCGTATTTGACGAACGTCTAAACAACAACACGATTTATGAATTTTGTTTTAACCCATTCCAACTCAATCCCTCCTTTTTACGCCCCTCGTGAAGAAAGCTTTGGAAAACATTGTGGACAATGAAGAAATTGCTTGTGACAAGCAATTTCTTCATTATCCACAATGTTTTCTACCCAAAAGACGAAAAAAATTTAAATTCCATCAACTTGAAATTGTCGTCTGCAGCTTCTTTCATTTTGGACCAGTCTAAAATTTTCTTGTGTTGGAATGGGTTAAAAGTTGGTATAATTGATTTATACGAATACTGTGTACTGTGTACAATGGTTATGGACAATGAGTCAGATGATATGCTTTGTAGCTAAATCAAAATGGTTATTTTAATAATATTTTAACCCATTAGCAGACGACAAAATTTCAAACTGGTCCAAATTGGAAGGAGTTGCAGACGACACGTAAAAGTTTATGAAATTATAGATTTCTTCGACTTTCTGGTTGAAAAATTACGTAAAATGAAGATATTGCTTGATTCAAGCAATTTCTTCATTTACACAATTTTTTTCCAATTGTTTTAATGGGGGTGGGGGAGCGTCAAAAAGCGCCATTGTTTGGTTTTGGCTTAATCAACACGTTTCTTTACAGACGACAGGGAACGTTAGGAGTTGCCGTACCCAAAACTGTTCTGCATTTCAAGCGACTGCTAAAGATATTGACTATAAAGACAACGGAAATGTCACGTATTTTATGGAGGTACATATATATGTGTATCATCAACTTACATTAGCATTTTTTTCTGTTTATTAGCTTACGAGCCATTGTGATCGGTATTTGTCCGGCGTCCGTCCGTAAACAATTATTCTCCGTCTAAACCATAAGGCCGAGAGCTTTGATAGTTGGTACATATTATCCCCTATTGACCCTCTACCAAAATACTTCAAAATATTACTATACTCTTAAAATTAACCCTTTTCTGTGCGATCCCTGATTTAACAAAGGAATAAAGAAGAAAATCCTTGAAAATCTTCTTCTCTCAAACGATATGGCCTAGAGCTTTGAAATTTGATATGAATCATCACCTATTGACTCTCTACCAAATTACTTCAAAGAATTACAGTATTCTGAAAATTGGCCCTTTTCTGTGCGATTCCTGGTTTTACAAAGGAATAAAAGGAAATCTTTGAAAATCTTCTTCTCCCAAATCATAAGGCTTAGAGCATTGATATTTGGTATGTTTTATCACCTATTGATCCTCTACCAAAATACCTCAAAGAATTACCGTTTCCTAAAAATTAACCCTTTTCTGTGCGATCCCTGGTTTTTCAAAGGAATAAAGAAAGAAATCTTTGAAAATCTTCTTCTCCTAAACCATAAAGCCTAGAGCATTGATATTTGGTACATATCATCACCGATTGTATCACCTATTGACCCTCTATCAAAATTCTTAAAAAAATACCGTATTCTTAATAATCAGCCCTTTTCTGTGCAATCCCTGATTATACAAAGGAATTGAGAAGGAAATCTTTGAAAATCTTCTTCTCCCAAATCATAAGGCCTAGAGCTTTGATACTTGATACATATCATCATCCATTGACCCTATACCAAAATACTTCAAACAAATATCGTATTCTGAAAATTAACCCTTTTCTGTGCGATTCCTGATTTTACAAAGGAATAAAGAAGAAATCTTTTAAAGTCTTCTTCTCCATAACGATAAGGCCTAGGGCATTCATAATTTGTATATGTATCATCGGCTATTGACCCAATAACAAAATGCCTCAAAGAATTACCGTATTCTGAAAATTGGCCCTTTTCTGTGCAATCCCTGATTTTTCAACGGAATAAAGAATGAAATCTTTTAACGCCTTCTTCTCCCTGACGATTGGGCCTAGAGCTTTGATATTTGGTACATAATATATAATCAACTATTGTCCCTCTACCAAAATACTTCAAAGAATTAGCTATTCTGAAAATTAGCACTTTGTGCGATCTTTAATTTTAGATAGGAAAAAAGAATGATATCTTTGAAAATCTTCTTCTCCCATACCACTTGGCCTAGGCTTTGATGTTTGGTATTTATTGATGTCTATACTTCAAAACATTACCATATTCAGGAAATTAGCGCTATATGGTGGGATCATCAATGTACATAGGATTAAATGAGAAAATCCTTTAACATCTTCTCCAAAATATTTAGACAGAGGGCTTTGCTATTTTGTATATATCATAAAGCCATGAGCCATCATACTCAGGGGAGCTATTTAGGACCATCGTGGTCCTCTTGTTTGTATATTACACTTTGGTCTCATTTATATAACTTTTTTCATAAAACAAAGCCAGTCTGATATATATATTTGATGTTTGAGATATTCGGAGAGAGAAAAGGAGTTTACCGACAATTCGGGAATCAGACTGAATTCCAAAGAGATAAAGAGAATATTTTCTGTTTTCATAGAGGTTTGAAAAAAAAAATCACAGACACAAAAAACTAGCTGCATGCTCAAAATGTTCATTGAGGTATTTTTTCCGGCCAAATAGAACAAACGTTTTCGATAGACGAAAGATTATAAATCATTGTTCACAATTGACCAATCGCTGGTCTCGCCTACGGACACCGTAGACTCTTCCCACTGACTCCGACAGAAAGTTCCGCTTCGATTTGAAATTTCGTTATTTTGTAGAATTTATTGCCAGTAGCATGATTGTAATATAATATGGTTAATTGGCGACCTAAACGTCGTAACTACAGCTTGAATGAGCTAAAGTTACAACGTTTAAGTTGAAAAACCAACTAAAAACTTAACCAAAATGGCGACCAATGTCGGAGTTTAAAGCTCTTTCTAGGCTGAATGAATGGTTTGATTGGTAGGTAGATTCCTTGAATGACAGCCTAGATTGGCCATTTCTCGTCACCCGAGAACTATATTACAGCGACGAGAAGTATTGATAAACAATAACAATTTTCTTTTCTACAAGACGCAGAAACTGTAACTGATTATCTTCTTGTTGATTAGAATCTACATCTGCCGATGCAACATTGTAATTTCGTATACGTCGAAATAATATACGTATCTAAAAGTGTCAAATACAGTTCCATGTAAGGTAGTCAAAGATGACGTCATTTTCGTTCTGTAGATAACGTCACTTTCATTCTGTAGAAGACGTCATATTGAGAATAAACGTTCTCAGGGCGGTAAAGAAGAAGCGAAATTAATATAGAAACACGGTTTTTTTATTGTTATTTAAACGATCTAAATGGAATATTAAGTTACGATAGCGATACACAATCTTGTATTTGGTTCTCTCTGAGGAGGAAAATTTTTTATAATATACTTATAAAAGATATGGATTAAAATCTGGCTATCTAATACAACTCGACAGAAAAAAAATCAATATTCGGCGTGTACTAAAAAACCGTATTCGTCGAGTACCGTTAAACACGGGCTACTTTTTTGTGTATTAACGTTCGGATTCTTTCCGGAAAGTTGGTTATGCCTTAATCATCTAAGAGAATTTTCTTAATGTCATGTCCTAAAGGTATATAATAAAAGGAATATTACAACAGTGTGTTTTTCTATTTGTTGTTATCGTGTTCTCGAATCGTGTGTAGGTATTTTTATTGGATTTGACCTTCGGTCTCATCCAATAAAAATACCTACACAAGATTCTCGAACACGATAACAACGCATAGAAAAAGACACTGTGGTAATATTCCCTATATATGTCACTCGACCTTCGGTCTCCAGAAATATCAAAATGTTATCCGCAGCTCAGAGCAAATGCAAGATGTTATCGTTATAATAATAGAATATTCCTATTATACACATACACTTTCTCGCTATAATATTTCAATGAATGTAGAGCAATATCTTTGTAAGTGGGAAAATTAGGATTCTATCCAGTCGATTTATGGTTTCTGTTAAATGTTTGTTTTTATAAGCAAACATGTGCGAGAAATGCTCAAGCTGAGGTGTTGAAATCGGCTTCGATCCGAAAACAGTCTCTTTACTTAATTTTCTTCCTATACCACAGCGCCGATCGGTTTAAACTTCGCAGGGTTATTACTTGATTGAAGTTCTTCCTAGTAGATATAAGATAAAACTTTCGGTGCTATGGCAACAGAAATTTTGAAAATTGTGAAAACCTATTAAATCAATCTTCTTGTCACAAAAAATTGACCAATCGCTTGCCCTGCCAACTTACTTCGTTAGCCAAACCGATTGATTCCGACAGGAAGACCCGCTTCGATTTTAGAGGGCGTTGTCTTGAGAATCTATGGCCAGTAGCATTTAACAAAAAAGTAGCATAATTGGTTGGAGACCAAAACGTCGTAGCTACAGCTTGAACAAGCTGTAGTTACGACGTTTAAATCGCAAAACCAACGAAAAAGATTAACAAAAATGGCCACCAATGTTGGAGATCAAAGCTCATTTCTGGTCTCAATGAATGATTTCATTGGTCGACTGATTATTTGATTGGAAAATATCGCATTATCTTTGATTATTGACAGACGCGATCATTCAGTTAAAAGTAGCAAGACTTTTAAAGGGAGAAAAATATGATAAGATTTCGGTTTGAAATATATGTCGTGCTAAAAGCGCTCCAACTCTATAATATTCGACTGGAGTATCTGGTTAAGGCTTTCTGACACGTTGGCCACAACCAACAAAATTGCTTAGTAAATTCATTCTTTTTTTTGAAAGACACGATCCGGCAATTGAGGTGTATTCTGTTTTATCCCCGCCCCCCCC